>CM072530.1:50590557-51790557 GCA_036898165.1 Silybum marianum | reverse complement strand
TTCATCAAACACTTTGCATGCCAACTCAACACCATGTTTACCATAGAAATTCAAAAGGGTGTTTTGAACAAACTGGCTGGAAACATCAAAACCCATCTTCAAAATTTCACCATGAATCATTCTACCAACATCCAAAACATCATCGAAACATCTCAGAAGAAAAGTGAAGGTGAAACTGTTGGGTGATACTGATACCAAAAACTCTCTTCTTCTCATTTCTTTGTAAGCACTCATTGCATTATGTGTCGATAATTTTCTTTTCTCACCAATAAAGCATTTGATCATTGTGTTGTAAACAACAACTTCAGAAGAATTCGAAGATTGAAGCACGTTGAAAGCATAATCAAGTGAAATTAGGTCAGATGAAACAGTAATGAGGTTTTGTAGTAGAAAATTGTTGTCTTTGAAGCCATTGATGAGTATTCTGAGATGGGTTTGCTTTAAGTGATTGATACTCTTGCACTTCTGCAACAACCTCACCATTTCACGTTCCATCATCCCCGATTTTGATAGTAATGCGTCAACCTTAATAATACTCATGTTACAATATCTATACTGTATTATAAATCATTTACTAAAAACTCTTAAAAAAAAACTTTTTTAAACTGTAGTTACTGTTATTTAATGTTAATTACTTAATTTTTAAGATTACAAATAAATTATGTCCAAGTACAACCTATTAAACCTTCATTTCTAAATTCGTGTAACTAACTACAGATAACTATGATCAACTACAGAATAAACATTTAATTTTAAATATAAAAAAATCTAAAATATGATTAAGATAATCATTGACTTCTAACAAATAAAATAATTATATTATTAAATCAAAAATAAATTATTTGGTTATTAAACATAAATTAAATTATGATAAAAAATTGAATTAAAAAAATTAAAGTAAAAAGAGAACTTTTAATTGAAATATTAAAATCTTTTTTTTCAAAACCACATAAAATGATAAAACCATTAGAACATCGATAGAAACAAAAATCAAAATGAAACTTAAAATCGAGATATATCTCGTTGCATTGCGCGATTACCCTTCTAGTACATATAAATATGATAGATAGATCGATAAGTTATGAACACTCGTTAGTCATCATATATTTTATGATTTTTATCACCAGGGTGGGTGTAATATCCCACATCGGCTACAAGGGACTTGGATACCTTCTCTTTATTAGACGCGTTTTAAAACCGCGAGTTCAAGTGTGTGGACAAAACAGACAATATCTGATACGGTTGGTCTGGGATATTACAGATGGATTCGACAAGAAGTGTTAAATATACAGTGAGAAGTGGTTATTTATTGTTAGACGAGAGATGATGTATATTAGGATGAGATACAGAGATAAGATGTATCGAGATACACAAGATCAATTCCGGTATATAAAACATAATTCATAAGAGGACATGAGATTAAATGTGATAATGGTTCAGATCTATTTCTCACGCTTCCCATAATTTACTCAACTTCTTATACGTTGCTACGCCTTTATCAACATTCTCGTGCATTATTTTATCTTTTTAAATCAATTACAAAGTTGAAAACAATTTATATATGAAAACATCAATGCCTGATTTGATATATAAGTGAAAATGTCGAGTCGTGTGTTCGGCAATCATATTCATTGAAAAAAAACATCATGTCATCTACAACAATTCATGATTTAAGTGGATTTAATCTCTAATGAAAGGCCAAAATTCAACGGGATTTATGTAAAATTTATCTAAAAATTTTAAAAATAAATAAATAGATTTAAATATTTAAACATAAAAAAAATAAAAATTTAAAATTTAAAGTTTAGATCATATTGATTGTTAAAAATAAAAGTTTTAAATAAAATGATTGTTATATAAATTAAATAAATAGATAAACAGCAACGAACGATTCTCATGGAATTGATGGATCCTCCTTTATATATTGATATATTGATATATTGATTGACATATTCTATACCCGTTAAAATTATACAGTTTAATTTGAAACAATATAACCATAAATCTATGAAATTTTTTTAAATAAAAACATTTGTTACGATATCTTTTTCCTAACCAGAGGTCCACCTAGACGTCCTCATTTCTACTTCTTACTTCTTCTCAACAACCTTTCTTGTTGACCAACATTTCGACTCATAGAACATAGTTGGTCAAATGGCCACTCTATAGAATTTACCTAAAAGTTTATTAGAACCTTCTTGTCACACATCACGCCTCTGGTACAATATGGAACAATGTAGTTTGGTATGCCATGATCATCAACAACTTGAGATTCCAACCTATGTGACATCAATCGATTCTGATGTAACATTTTCCCAAATAATTAACAATTACACTGTCTCTAGCGATTAACTCAGTTGGCAAAGGGGCAGGTTGACTTTGCCTAAATACAAGACAGCTCTGGGATCTCCCGCTCGCCTCAACTGTTGAGTGAGCCAGAAAATGTCCCCTTACGTTGGTGTCCTTGGGGTGGATTCTGTGTGAGGCCGGTTAGGGTTGCTAGTAATCATTTTTTTCACGCAGATTAATAGTTACACTATAACTTGACAACTTAGAGCCTGTTTATTAGCAGTTAACGAGCTTAATTGGACTCAATTTATTCAGTCAGGTCAGCTATACATGACTTCTTCGTAGCAACTTGATGATATAAAAACTGGCTTATTTCAGTAAGCTTATAGGGGGAGTTTTATGCATAAAGCCAAGTTTTTTTTTTCCAAACCTGACCCTCCCAATTAAAAATTTTGTTCCTTCGATGAAAAAACTCTCTCAAACAAAAATCCTCTCATTTTATACAGACATTTGAATCAACACAGACAACTTTATCTATACATAACTTAATTTAAAACCAACCAAACAACCCTTTAACATCCATGCCAACATCATACAAGATCCACCAGTCAAAAATACGTAAGAAATAGGAAAAAATTGAAAAAAATATATCATTACACTCTATAGAAATCAAGACAAACTTCGTTTCATTTTACTTCATTTTTTTTACCCTATGAACAAAATACTGAAGTTAATTAATTTTTTCATATATTGTAAAACAACTTAAATCAGTTAAAGATGTGATGGGGTTTTTTTTTTTTTTTTTTTTTTCTGGCTTTTCTTCTTGACATCTAGGTAAAAAATAGTTATATTCTTGCCATTCCTAATAAAATTCAGCACTCCCCTCCTCAAAAATTCAAAGGAAGAATGTCGAACCATATGGCTAAATCAACGGTCAGAATTTCAGCTAGAATCGTCACCATCGGATGGAGGTGAGGACGACGAGTGGTCAGGGTGCGGTGCTGGACCAAAGAGCAACTCCACATAGAACTCATCACCTGCTATTGATTTGCCTTTGTTCCCAACTTTATCCAATTCCGATATGGAAAACTGCGAAGAGGGTTAAAAACACAAAGTTAGAAACTCAATCAAATAAACCCAATAAGGGGATGTTTGTTTACTTCTTAACAGTTCCATTAAGAGGCAGTCTCTAAATCACTAAGAGGTGAATCCTGTTTGGCAAAAAATAAGTTGGCCTCTTAATGGTTCCAAAAACCCTCTAAATCATTTTGTATCTTGGACCTCCCTTAACCATTAAAATCCCTAATTTTATTTTGAACAATTACCAAACAATTATATATCATTTTGTACTATATCGTAAGAATCTATTAATTATTCTGACCACTTAATCATTCAACACCAAACTATTCAGCAACCGTCAAACAACCCCTAAATTCCATGCAGAAGTAGGGCCCAGGGACGGTAGGATGTATATAGACTTTTCCTAGAAGTCACATCAAACCAAACCCAGTATATTCATGCAAAGGTAGGGCGCAGGGACGGTAGGATGTATATAGACTTTTCCTACAAGTCAAATCAAACCAAACCCAGTATATTCATGCAGAGGTAGGGCCCACGGACACGGTAGGATGTATATAGAATTTTCCTAGAAGTCAAATCAAACCAGCCCCAGTATATTCATGCAGAGGTAGGGCCCAGGGACGGTAGGATGTATATAGACTTTTCCTACAAGTCAAATCAAACCAAACCCAGTATATTCATGCAGAGGTAGGGCCCAGGGACACGGTAGGATGTATATAGACTTTTCCTACAAGTCAAATCAAACCAAACCCGGTATATTCATGCAGAGGTAGGGCCCAGGGAGGGTAGGATGTACACAAACTTCTAAAAATTAAATCAAACCAGACACAGTATATCCCATGGAGAGGTAGGGTAGGGTCTGGGGAGGGTAGGATGTAAACATACTTTTCTTAGAAGTCAAATCAAACCAAACCCGGTATATATCATGCAGAGGTACGGTCAGGGGAGGGTAGGATGTACATGTATACAGACTTTTCCTAGAAGCCAAATCAAATCAAACCAAACACAGTATATCCCATGGAGAGGTAGGGTAGGGCCTGGGGAGGGCAGGATGAATGCAGATCTATCCTCTACCCCTAGGGGTAGACTAGAGAGGCTACATCTGTGAAAAGTGAAAACCACCGACTTGCAAAATAAAACAAGCAACATGAACACTAACAAAAATGATCATAAATTTTCAAGACAAATTGAAGTATGTGACCATGAAAGAAAATTAGCAGATTTCTATCAAATATTTGCCTATAATAGATCCTCACGAAAAAAGTAATTTTACAACTTATGGTAGAAGAAAGGTCTACATACATCCTACCCCCAGAACCTACCTCTGAGCCTACCCCAATGGCCCAGACCCTACCTCCGAGTGAGATATACAGAAAAATCTTGGTCAATTTTATCGGGTTGCAATTTGCCAGATGAAAAAATAGATCATCAAGGAGAAAGCTTCTTTAACCCTTGAGGTAGAGAAAAAGTCTATGTACATTCTACCGCCAAACCCTACCTCTGAATAATATATATATACATACACACACACTTCTAGGGGCGGGTTCAAATGAGAACTCAAATTTGGTTGCGAACATGAGGACAAAGGAGAGCGCGACACTTGTCTCATTCAATAACACAGTCTGAATGTTGTGTTATTCACTCTGAATGTGTGTTATTCATACTGAATAACGTATGAACTTCACCTTCATTATTCACTCTGAATGCCTTCATTATTCAGACTAAATGGGACACGTGTCGTGCTCTCCTTTGTCCTCATGTTCGCAACCAAATTTGAGTTCGCATTTGAACTTTTCTCTATACTTTTCAAGCGGTGGCACCATTTGACTATAAGAAACAAATATACGGATATTCTTCATAAAATCATCATTGGTCTATTGGTTAGTTCATTGTTTTTCATATGTGAGCTCCAGTTTATTGCAATTTTTTTCATAAACATAATAAATCTGAAACTAAAAGCTAAAAACTAAGAAAATGACACTAATGGAAGTAGGAAGCTCAAAAGGCATTTCAGAAACAAAAACAAAAACAAACCATAAATTTTAGCATAGAACGTGAAAATGGAAAGAAATATAAGACATGTATTTTTGAAGAAAAATTGTTTCAGTACCTTTAGTGAGCTATCTTCGATGAAAGCAGTATTGAAACAAGCGTAGAAGAGACGGCCTCCGATATTCTTTTCATAGAATGTGACACAGACATCTCCAGTAACCTGTTGAACAAGAAGATGGTGTTAATTATTTCATAGAAACCTAGATTTTGAGTAATGGGGTATATATATATATAGGGGAGGATTCAAATGAGAATTCAAATTTGGTAGTGAACGTGAGGAAAAATGAGAGCGTGACACGTGTCATATTCAGACTGAATAATCAAAGAATTATTCAGACTGAATATAGTATTTATTCGGTCTGAATAATGCTTATTCAGTCAATATATATATAGAGAGAGAGGCGGGTTCAAATGAGAACTAAAATTTGATTGTGAACGTGAGGACAAATGAGAGTGCGAGACGTGTTATATTCAGACCGAATAATCAAAGAATTATTCAGACTGAATATATAGTATTTATTCAGTCTAAATAAGCAGTATTCAGATTGAATATATACTATATTCAGTCTGAATATTTCTTTGATTATTCAGTCTGAATAATCTACATTCAGACACGTGTCGCGCTCTCATTTGTCCTCATGTTCGCAACCAAATTTGATTTCGCATTTGAACTTCCCTCTCTCTCTCTCTCTCTATATATATATATATATACACATATATAGGGGCGGGTTCAAATGAGAACTCAAATTTGGTTGTAAACGTGACTAAATAAGCATTATTCGGACCGAATAAATACTATATTCAGTCTGAATATTCTTTGATTATTCAGTCTGAATATGACACGTGCCGCGCTCTCATTTGTCCTCACGTTCACAGCCAAATTTGAGTTCACATTTGAACTTTCCTCTCTCTCTCTCTATATATATATATATAGAGAGAGAGAGAGAGATATATCTTTCATCACTGCAGGTTTACGGGAATCACACCTGAACTGTTTTATTAAAAGAGCAGTCAAGGCAGGTCTTTTTCTCAGTTTCAGCTTCTTGTTCTAAAATCTTCACCTCTTTATCTGGCTCGATGAACGAGTTCTCAATGAACGAGTTAAAGATTCGAAAACTGTCAGATCTGTCAAAACCAATTTTGTTTCTGCAGTAATTCCTACAAGTTTCTGTGGACGGACAATACCGCTGTCCAGGAATCTGATGCAAAAGATTAGTGCCCAATCAGATGAATATTAAGAGAATAAGAGCACACAATAGAGGCCAAAATCAAGTCGGCTTCATTGGGCTGATACTTTGGTACATCAATATTCTCCTATGTTTATTACCTTGAATATGTTGTTTTCTTTACTCATCTTTTTTTATCATCAATCATTTGGTACAGCGTATCCATACTCTTTAAGTATATCACATTCAACTACTTTTCTCAATTTGCATATATATGTTCACATTTACCGAACATATACAAAGGAGTTATATAGAAGAGAAGAGATAGAAGGGTTGGGTTCCGGTGAGAAGGAGAGTTATGGTGAGAAGCGTAAGAAGGGATCTCCACCCTTGGATGCACATTAGAATGAGATGCACGAAGATTAGGTGCACCGAGATGCACCGGATCAACTCCCTTCTAAGGCGCAATTCATGGGTAGGTATGAGATTAAAAGTGATCAAGGGCTCAGATCTCTTCTTACGTTTCTCACCTTAACTCTTCTTCTCACACGATCCTATGCCAGAGATAGAATATATATATATATATAGAGGAAAGTTCAAATGTGAACTCATTTTTGGTTGTGAACGTGAGGACGAATCTCAGCCACTTGTCCGGTCAATAAAGGCGGCTTTGACCTGGTTCCCCTCCTTTAATAATCTCCACCCTCCCATGAATCGCGTCAATCCTCCGTGATAGCGTCCACCATAACCGAAGATGTGTGGCTGAGATTCGTCCTCACGTTCACAGCCAAAATTGAGTTCACATTTGAACCTAACCCTATATATATATATATGTATATGAAAATGGTATGTGATAGTGTAATTGTCTAATGTACATATTAATAAGGACTTAACAATCATATCAAATCCAAGAAATAGAAGGATATCGGGTTCATCTAGTTGGGTTGGGTTGGGTTCAAATGACGGTAACCTAATTCCAACCCAATACCTACGTTTTGAAGATTTTACAACTCAATTAGACATCGGGTTGCTTTGGGTTGGGTTATTTTGCGTTGGGTTGGGCTGGTCGGGTTTTTGAGAACCCCTAATATCAACAATCACATTAACCCTTTTTTTTTAATCTTATTTATTTTAGAGGAAATGCATCAAAGTTTCAAATTTTCCTACTTTATAATCATTTGACTGACAACCCTTTTGTAACATTGTGTAAATAGATATCCACATCATTAAATCTTACAAGATCAACAAGTCACCAGTTGAAATACGTACAAAATAGAATTTTTTTTGGATTGAGAAAAATAAAATCCATTACTCTAGATAGAAACTAAACCAAACTTTGTTGCATTTTGATGCATTTTACCCTTTATTTTATTTCTTGATTAACATTATCCAACCTATCCGAGTTGAAGAAGCCATACCTCTTGCAGTTCAGATAAAACGAAGAAGATGGATTCTATGTTTTTGGTGTCATGAATTCGAATCCGCCGCAACTCTCTACTAGTTGGTTTAGGAAGGTTCACTTCAGGAGGGCAACCCTCAGGATAGGAAAGACATTTCTGCCAGTAATGAACATAACGGCGTTGACTTGGTATTGTCACCTGCTCACACCATTTGCATATTTATATATATATATACACTTCCATTCAAGATATTTCAAACACAATCAAGACGGTAATAAATAAATCATGTAATTAATGCTTTTCTGGGTCACATTACGATCAAATAACAAATTAGGCATCAAACAGTGGCCATAGGTAGATGTAGCTTACTGGGAGAATCAAGAAAGTTGATGACTAAAAGTTTCTGCTTAATTTATCAAAAATAAACAAAGACATCAAACATGGGTTGAGTTTCGGTGAGAATGGAAGTTATGGTGAGAAGGGTTAGAAGGGATCTCCACCCTTGGATCAATCCTAATTGAAGATCAACAGTAATGAGATGCACCGGATCAATTCCGGTGAGAAGCGCAATTCATGGGTAGGGGTGAGCTTAAAAGTGATCAAAGGTCCAGATCCCTTCTCACCTTAACTACTATTCTCACACGATCTTTCGTCCATCAAACATATGGGTGACTCCAAAAAATTGATTATTAGATGTTTCATATGTTCCTAGATAATAAGAAATGCATGGTCTTGATACATGGAATTAGCATACTGCACATGATTCATTGTATGCTTATAGTAAATTTAGCCAAATGCTAGTTGGATAATATTGAAATAAAAAGGATTTTGGGCCTTCTATGATTCTTCTTGGTAAGGAAGTTTACCTAATACTCCCTATGTCCCAAAATAAATGTTCACAATAAAAGAAGGCACGTAGTTTTAGAAATGTGTAATAATTTCACTTTTAATTAATTACCCTTAATTGGTAATGAATTTCTCCATCTCATAATTAAGGGTAGAATTGAAAAGTAGGCACTTACTTTCGAAAGTGGACACTTGGGGACAAACTAAAAATAGAAATGTAGACACTTATTTTGGTCATGAAAAATCGACAGTATATCGAAAGAGAACTTACTCCAAGATTGTTTGTGGTCCTTTTATCTGCATAAACCTGAAGAGCCTCCTCTGCTAACATGCCAGTGTAGACCAAGTAAGAAGATACCATCAAGCCTGTCCGACCTTTACCTGCCTGTTGAATTTTGAAAAAAAAATCTTTTAAATGAGACGAGTTCGTACAATCAGGATGTTGAATAACTATACCATATTATAAAGCATTTGAGACAAACTCTTAAAACCATTTTTTATGCATCAAGTACAGTTTATTGATGCATTTTACGTAAAATTCAAGTTTACAAGTAAATGATGCATGAGTACAACTTTTTAAAGCTGCATGTTTGAATCATACAACTAACTGATAAACATAATCAAATACAAGATAAACATCTCATTTAAATATAAAGAATCTAAAATATAATCATTGAGTTCTAAGAGAATACTTCATTATTATCTTTATAAAAAAATTACATTATTAAACCTGAAATAAATTACATATTTATCAAACCTAAATTAAATTATAATAAAAATTGAATTGAACAAACTATATAAAAAAATGAGAACTTTTAAATTGTTAATTTGATACCAATATTGATATATATTTTTTAACATCTTTTATGAGGTCTTCAAATTTATATTTTATTCAAACATAAAAACATTCATTTTCTCAAAATCACACAACACTGTGTTATAAAATCGACAAAGACAAAAAATTAAAACGAACATTAAAATCGAAATGTATTGCGCTGCATTGTGGGAGTACACTTCTAGTCTACTATAAATCTAGATTCTTCTACATTTCTAGAGTTAAAGCATATCTTAGCGATGCACAAGGCCCGGGCTCTTTCGGGCCTGGGCATTCCAAGCCCTATTTTGGTAGACTGAAAAAAGCCCGGAGTTTTCCGGTCCCGGGTCGGGCTTTGGGGTTGAAAGAGAGCCCAATCGGCCTTTTCCAGGCAGGGTTTTAACCTGAACACAGAATTCTTAATATAAAAAAGAGAAAAGACTTCCAAAAAATACTCTGCAACTTTACCATGCAATGAATGACAGCAATATTCTTTGGGTCAGTTGAAAGCCATGAATGAACGTTTTGGCAGAATTCCATGACCATCGGGAGAGGTGGCACATGATTATCATCAAATGGGAATTTCTCCACTAGACCATTAAAATGGGATGGATCATAATCTTGCTCTATACATAAGTTATAAACCTACAAGGAACCAAAGAGAAAAATGTAAGAAAATTTGTTATTATTTTGAAGTATATAATATTTATATGTGTAATACGGCAAATACTCACACACATTTCTCACCTCTCGTAAGGTTTGAACCCCAGACCTCCTGGGAGGCTGGACTCTACCGGTTACCCGGATACCGTGGGGCCAACAGCCTCTGTGTGCTAGTAAGAGAGGAGAAGTGGGATGAAATAAAAGATTGGATATTTTTTTCGGCCAATGATTATGTGCAAGAAAAAACAAACTAAATGACCCCAGTAAATCCCACACAGAGTAGGGTCTAGGGAGAGTAAAATGTATGCAGACTTTTCGAAACACTATATGTAGAAGCAAGACCACAAATGTCAAACTCTAGGTACTAAACACTGAGATCATATTTTGGGAAAACATAACACTACAGTAGACAAAGAAAATGTTTTTATTTAAGAAAATAGTTTTTGTACCGTTGGGCCGGCCAATGACCCTTTGGTTTAGTAAAATACCTTATAGTGTCCACGATGTCGCATTTCCAAAACATCCTTGACCTGCCACATAGGATTACGGTATATGGCTCTCATTCGTTCTGCAGGAAATGACATTGCTAATATACGATTGGTGATGTAAGACATATCGAGATCATAACCACCAACCAGCAGCCGCCTTCTCTTTTGAGACACTAACCTACGTACAAAGAAATGTTTCGACACATTATTGATCAGTTGATACTGCAAAGCAAGAGCACTACGATCATCAGTGTTCCCTGGGATGAGTTTAGTAGCTTGCACTCCCATTTTTCTTGGACTCTACTCTCGAGATCACCTGTGTGCAACCACATTTCCCACAGTTAAAACAAGAAGTTGAACACAAAAAAACTCGCGATACAATCATCAAATAGGAACCATAATATTCATAGTTAAAGTCCACAATCCATAAATTGTAATAAAATTGGAGAAAGAGCCAAAGTACAAGTTGTTTTCAATTTAATTCATCTAACCGTACCATGTAAGATAACCCTCACTATAAGCAGATTGGCAAACTTACTGTTATGAGAAAAATTCACATAGAATGCTAAAATAAGTTGGTACCAATCTTACCCTTTGCCCCAACTAAGTGTTCACAAAATTATGATAATTGGAATTGCCAAGTATTCTCCAAAATCCATCTATGTACAAAGTTAGATGAGACTAAATCACGGTTTTTAAACAAATGAACACGTTATATCTCACCAAAGTTGTTAAAGGCTCAAGGCGCACTTAGGCGCAAAGGAGTCCTGGAGCCTAGGCGCGAGACGCAGGCATCGGGAATGTGTAGCAAGTACATACACAACTCAAATATGTAGCAAGTACTCTAGTGCAACAACCAACAGTACTTCGATAGAGGCAGAAAGAAGCAGGGTTTAAAGCGTGACTGCGTGAGCCAAGAGGAGAAGTTTTGAGGTCAGGGTATTTATAGAGAAAGAGACTTGAAGTTGTAAGAATTGGGTATTATATTAGGGTTTGACTTATATCATCTATTTAATAAGTCTTCTTTTAAGAAGTCTAGGAGATGAGAAAACTTACTTAATATTGGGGTTTGACTTGGTATTTAATAACCCTTTATTAAAAAAAAGCCCAAGACCTTGAGCCTTATGAGCCTCAGAGCATACCTGACTATGTATCTCACTCAAAAGCAGGGTCTGGGAGGGGTATGATGTAAGCAGGCCTCACCTCAACCACTAAGATCCAGAGGCTGTTTCCATGAAGACCCCCCCCCCCCTCTCTCTTAGCTTGTCCACAACGCAAATGTGTGTGCAAAAAGGTAATAAAACAGGTGATCGGCATTCAATGGTGTGTGCATGTTTCAAAGGAGTGCAAGCAGACAATGTAATCAAGTAAAAACATGTAATAAAATTAGAAGCTAACCCAAGGAGCCTATTTGCCGAAACCCTACCCTCCTCTCAATACCCTTGAAGTCACCCTTACCAGGTCCTACTAAATAATCCAGTAATCTCAATTACCTGATCAACTCTTCAAAAAAATTAAAATAGATGATGCCATTCTGTTTCCAGATTCCTAAAACATTAATAGCAAGCTAACTTTTAACTTAATTCCCTGCCAAAAAGGGATACAAGTAAACAAATTACACAATGATATATAGGAATCCTATTCCATTTACAATTTTCTCCACAATCCATCTATGTACAAAGTTACGTGGGGACGAAATCACAGTTTCTGATGCCAATAATCTCAATTACCTAATCAACTTTCCAAGAAAATTCATCATGGACAATGCTATTCTGTTTCCAGATTCCTAAAACATTAAACAGAAAGCTAACTTATAACTTTTAATTCCCTGCCAATAAGGAACACAATCAAACAAATTACCCACTGATATCCAGGAATGTTATTCAATTTGATCAAATCAGAAACAATAAGAAAACAACCTCAAAAGCCCCAATCAAACAATGTAGATGAAATCCAACAGAAATCAAAAGGAAAAAGGATTAGAAGAACATACAAATTCATAAGCTGAAAAAAGTTGTCAACACCTGTCTTCGATCCCTTCCAGATTCAGAAATTCTAAAACGGTAAAACCCTAACGAATCGGTAAATTTGGTCCAAAAATCGTCATAAGATTCCTTTTTACGATTCTTGGACCAGTTGAGAATTATTTCCTTTGGTACATTTTTTTACTTTAAGGAGGCCAGAAGGAGAAAAAAATGGTTATCATGTCTAAATTGAGAAATAAACATACACAATCGAAAAGTCTGTTGTATCTGCGCGAATTGAGAGTGAGTTTTAACCACAATTTCTTCGGGAGACCCAACGGAAGGATCGGAAAATATGCCATTATTTTTGTGAGAGAAAATGGATGTTAACGTGGAAGATGCTTGCAAGCTTCTAGCCATGGCGGATTGGCGGTTTACAGGTGTTTGTTCATTGTTGAAGTTTCATTTAAAAAAAATTAAGTGAATTACAGTTTTAGTCCCTATACTTTGGTGTTTTTAACACATTTCGTCTTTATTTTGTAAAATCAACAACTTCGGTCCATTTAGTTGCAACTATTAACAAGTTATGTCCCTAATAGTAATACAACTAAAAAGACCTAACTCGTTAATTTATTTAAAGGTTCAGCTTGTTATAAAACTGTAACCAGAAGAACCCAACTTATTATAAAAATAAAACCACAAGAACATTTTTCGTTAATTTTTCAAAAGGGGGACAAAATCCGTTAAAAAACATCAAACGTGATAGAAAAAAATGTAATTCACAAAGTAAATCAACAAATTTACATCCTACAGTTGTACGCGTGTTTTGAAATGTTTTATACATTTTTTTTTATAAAAATCTTCTTCTCTCAAAATCCTGTATTCCTTCTTGTCCCACCATCCACGTAAATACATATAAATTTATGTAATTAATCTTTTTTATTATCTTTCTTCATCTTTACGTGATTGGTGGACATGAATAAACTAAGGAACGTGAAAAAAAAAACATATTTTTATCCATAAATTATTCAACATATGTAGTTTAGAGGCCCAAATGCCACTCATCATTATGCATAAATGTGTTAACCACAAGGGTGGTGCCTCAATGGTTTGAGCTTGGACTCCAAAGGTCAACAGTACCAGGAGGTCCCAAGTTCAAATCCAGGGAGGGGTAAAAAAATCCCCTTGTGGCCACGGAGGTTCAAATGCGGTGACTCCGTACTACCCGCAAAGCAGGTAGTCGCCTTGGGATTAGTCAGCTCGCATAGCGAGTTGGATAACCAGGTTAATCAAAAAATATGTGTTACAATCTTCTTACAACAAGATTACGAGATATTTCACAAGTCAGTAGCCCGATACAGATAAAGGATTACAAAATGAGTAAATCAAAACATAATTAAGAAACTCAATTTCCTTTGACATGAAATATAACATTTCAAAGTTTTTTTTTCGATAGACAGAGGCGGATCCAGGAGGATATCTTTGTGGTTGCATCCTAGCACATAACCAAACAAAACTTTAGCAATTCTTAAGAGCCATAAACAAAATTACACTACGTCTGAAATTTTTTCTGGTTGCATAGTACCCACTGGCACCCCTCTAAATCCGCCCTTGTCGATAGAGCATCGACAGAGGAGTTAATTTATAGGGAAAATTTCATATATGTCTTTTAAAACTTCCTATATTACGTATATATCCTTGTAAAGTTTAATTTTACGTATATATCTTTCTAAACCTCTAAAGAAGATTGTTGGATGAATAGTATGTCATTCTTCCTAATTTAATTATTATAAAACGTTTAAAAAATACAAATTTACTTAACTACCCTTATGAACTACCATTAGAAAATAATTAAATTAGGGTAGTTCATAAGTGTAATTAAGTAAATTTGTATTTTTTAAATGTTTTAATAATAATTAAATCAGGGAGAAGGACATATACGTGAGTTTTAGAGGTTTAAAAGGATATATACATAAAATCAAACTTTACAATGATATATACGTAATATAGGAAGTTTTAAAGGACATATATGAAATTTCCCCTAATTTATACTCCAACTATATCCAAAATCAAAATCAATGGTATGTAAGACACTATATTGCACAACTATAACAAACAAAGTGTCAAATATTATGACCGACCCTTATGCTTCTTGAATAAAGATCACCCGTCACACCATGGCCATCTAGAACACAAATCAGAACGAGATGTCGTGGATTAATCACACCGCCATGGATGGTGTTACATATGAAACAAACATATATATATTAACCAATATACTAAATTTTAGTCTTAAATGGAAAAAAAAAATCACGTGAAACAATATCTTACGATAATAGTTCTTTTTTGTGAAGGGTATCCCAGGCAAAGCGCAGACTAATCCCGACAAGGTTTTTTGACTGCAATATGTCAGCCCTGATAAACTGATTGGCCACAATTGTTGAAAGCGCCTGGATTTGAACCCTGGGTGGTTGGGATGATTCCTCATCCCCAGGCATTCGACCAGTAGGCCACAACCCTTGTGGTTAATAGTTCTTATAGTTATCATAAGATATGGGATTCTCAAATGATCATTTTCCAAAAACATTTAGAGTTACACGCATTAAATATAACTTTAATAGTATTTTTCATCATTTGGATTCTAAACAATAATACAACTTAATTCTTATCGAATAAATTAAATTAGTAGTTAAACACGTTTAATTTTAAAATTATACTGATTTATAAAATAAATACGGGATTCTTATCTCATTTACAACACTCTTTTATGTTTTTAAGACTTAAATATAAATATTGTTTAACCATAAAGTTAGATGTTATTTTTGAAAATGTAATAAAATTCTTGAATAGGGGTTAAAATTGTAAATTTTCTAAACATAAACATCCTGGACCTTTTTGTAAAGTTTTTCTGAATCAGGGTCCAAAACTGTCAAAACAGAAACCCTTATTTTCTAGGGAATTAAACAAAACATATTTTATAATAAACGGGGGCCAAAACGTAATTACTGAAACCTGGTGGGCCAAAATGTAAAATAAACCAGTAACATATCGTCTTCTCTACCCGTTCCTTACCCATGACCCGTTCTCTTAACCCGTTTTCAAAACTGCCTCAAAATCGACTCAATTTTCTTACTTTTTTAATCCAAAAATCATATTTATGACTTATTTATACAAGATATTAACAAAGTTATTTATAAATCGAAGCAAAGCTACCCCCATTTGATTTCTTTCAATATTGGGTAAAACCGCCATTGATGGTGCTGATATAGCAGGCTTTTGAGCCTTCAAAAACGCAATAAAAATTAACAAATAGATATAGAAATTCAACATTAACAAATAATACGAAATTAATACATAGATTAGAGTTGAAAATTACCTCAAAAATCGAGAGCAAAATCTTGAAATCGAACCAGTAAAATCTCACGATTTTCGTAAACAATTATTAGGGTTTTGAACTTTTTGATCTATATATTTCAAGTTTTCAACCATTTAAAAGGTGAAATTTTTGGATAAATATGAAATTAAAATGTTACCATGTTCAACCCAACCATTAAAAAAATTAAATTTGTGCCTCTGATTATTGATAAAAATCCAACTTTAATTATTTAGAGCATCTTCAAGAATTTAATAATAATTTTTTTTTTAAACAGAGGATATAAAACCAAAATCTATAAAAACATTTTCTTCCTAACTCTAAGATATTTTTTATTTTAGAGAATACATTATTATTTATATCAATAAAATATTATGGTTATTTCTACTATTTATTTAATTTCAATAATTTTGATTGGTTGTACATATTAAAATAATGTTTATTTCTCCTAGTTTAGGAATTTTAAAGATTTCTTTGTATTTACAGATTTTTTTCCCAAATCTCTAAAATAACAAACAATATAGCCATTTTATTGGAACATTTCAGAAAAGGAAAACTCATTTTTTTTCCTACAATAGCAAAGTTATTGAAGATACTCTCATATTTAATTATATATTTTCAAAATTTATTTTATAGAATATCAAATATTCACATTAAAACAAAATCATAACATCATATACAACCATTTGATCAAACACTTCTGATTTTCAATGGTTTTTTTATCTAAAAAATATAAGACAACTCAAAACAAAAAGAAAATGTCAAAATACAATTTCTAAATCTAAAAGATATTAATCTAATTCTCTATAAATAATATATTCAATAATAAACATATATAGTATTTAATATTTAGGCACGGGGCAGAAGGAGACCATGTTACTCGGCAGTCAGCCCTGTCCCTATCCCTGGTTTTTTACTTCTAGGGATCTCAGTCCCCATCCTTGGTCCCCAGTTTTGTAGGAAATCAGCATTCCCGACCTGTTGAGGCGGATACTCATACACCAGTGTTTCTATTAAAACGGGTTTCATTCTTATGCCTAGCTTCAGAGTCTTTTTTAGGAAAGAAAATGAAAATAGGAAGAAAAAATCTTGTGTTAAGAATATAAATTATCATTGATTTCCTTTCTAAAACCTAAAAGCTTTTTAGATAATAAATAAACTTATTTATTTATCGTTACAGTATTTTAATAAAACTCAATTATTGTTTAATAAACGGGTTGATTTTCATTACAAACCACGTCAATTTGTACAAACCGTACAAACCACATGCAACCAATATTTTTTTTTATAATTTTTTCACTTTTTCTTAATTATTAGGGTTGATTAGTCAATAATATATGAAAAAATTTCATCAAGAATACATGAAAGTTGGTGAATCAAGAATATGTGAAACAAGATTCATCAAATTGAGAGTTTCATGAATCAATTCATTTTGATGTAGAAATAAAAAAAATTCACAGAATTTAACAAAATACGCAAAACACGAACCCGGAAAAAACAAGCTTTATAGATACAAATGTATTATATATATATATATATATATATATCTCACCAATTTTTCTTTCTTTCTTTTTCTGTTTTCTTTGTAAACTTCAATCCAAACCATTCAATTGACAGCAGCATCATCCTTTTATCTGCCAAGAAAAAATATAATATTGTAAACCAAACAAACCCAGTAAATCCCACATGCAGTACGCCTCAGAGACGGACTCAGAAAAGTTTGGTGACACTATTTAACTATAAAGAAATTATAAATTTTTTCATAAAACTGTTAGAGATCTGTTGGTTGGTTTCTTACATGTGCACGCCACAAAAACACAAAAGTTGTATGAAGGGGCTTAATCATTTTAGAACTCGAAAATTCGTAAGATCCATGAGAACTTCTACCTTAGGGCTTCGTTTAACATGACTTTTTCTTTTCATTTTAAGTATAATATTTAATATATCTTTTTTTGTGAAGGGTATCCCAGGCAAAAGCCCAGACTAATCTTGGCAATGTTTTCTGACTGCAATAATCAGCACTGATAAACTCAGTGGCCACAATTGTTGAGAGCGCCTGGATTCAAACCCTGAGTGGCTGGGATATTCCTTCAACCCCCAGACATTCGACCAGTAGGCCACAACCCTTGTGGTTGATTAACATTATATTTGTTTCACAATGTGATTGTTTCATATGTACTAGTTTCACAATGTGAACCCTTTCTTACGTGTACATTTTGTTTCACAAACATATCAAAAAGTATTCACATTATGAACCAAGTACATCTGAAACAAACACATCGTGAAACAAATATATGTTAATCAATATTCTAAATCCTAGTCTTTCATGAAAAAATGAAAAAAAAAATCATATGAAAAAGCACAAGATGCAGTAATTCTCAAGGTTGTCACAATTTCATGAGTTCTGAAAAAAAAAAGTTAATTGAACTAAGGACCGATGAACGGACCTACAATTTGAAGACACGAAGGGGTTGCACTCGGATTTGCGTCTCATAATATCACACACACGCACTTGTTTTGCTTCGGATCATTCGTCACTTTCTTTTCTGTTGAAAATTACCAACAAAAAAAATAGAGATTTTCGTCACATTACAACAAGCAAGATACACTTCAACTTTAAGGGTCTTCTTTTTCAAAAAAAAAATCCATCAAAAATCAATAAGAATGCAATAAAGTTTGTTTTAGTTCCTATTTTTAGTAAAACAATAGGGTTTTTTTTCTTCCTATTTCGTACCCATTTTACCTCATAAACGAGCTTTCGGCTTAAGTGGCATCAATTGTTTTTATAAGACATTTTTTATTGTATTCAAGAATTACAATATAACTTGACAACTTGACATCCATGTCAGCAATAGTTACAAGATCTACTAATTATTGATCAAAATGGGTACGGAATAAAAAGAATTGAACGTTTGTTACATTAATTGAAGGAAAAAAAAGAATACAACACTAAGGGGGCGTTTAGTTCTGGCAAGGGAATGAAAATTGGAATGAGAATGAAAATGGGAATGAATTTTCATTCCCCCCAGTTTAATCAGGAATGGAAATTTGGGCTTCTGAGAGAATGAGCCCATTATACCAAACAGTTTCTTTTATTATCATTCCTATTAATTACTGCTTAATACCTCCAAAGAAATGCTCCCTAAATAACAACTAAGGCAAACTTTGTTTCATTTTTATACATTTTGGCCTTGCATCTAAAATGTCGTTTTCATATTTTTCACAATTTTACTACCGAAATTAGTTTTGTGGGTCCCACAATCACATTTTTGTTTCTCCGAAATCGATATACGATGCGAAAGATGTTGAATGTTAAACGACCTAAATTAATGCACGATTAAGCTTTTTAGTAAAAACGCTTAAAAAAAGAAGATAAAAATCGTACCTTTTTCTTGAGGTGGTTGGCTAACGACAACGTGCATAGTTGTAACTCCACCGGGAACGTCACATAACGGACTCCGGCATTCACCTACCGTTCTATTGTTCTCCAATATCTTTCCGGCACTAATTATCTTTACATCTTTTACCGTCTTTGGAGCGTTCTCCTTTTCTGTCAAACCAAATAAAGATTACATTTTTTTCCATTTGGGTAAACAATCAATTTCTCATAACAAGAAATAAGAACTCTACGGTCACTAAAATGTTATGATGGATGAGCAAAAATGCATAAATAACCCGTTCTAAATCACATATTTAAAATGGGCACCGGATAACGGGCTTAAAAGGGATAACTTGAACTTGCATAAACTATGGGAAAGTGGCCTTGGGGATTCTCCCTAAAGGTTGTTGGTTTGACTCTCTTTAGGGCCCCCTAGATTTTCCTGACTGTTATCTACAGGGCCCCACTAGATTTTCCCACTAGATTTTCCTGACTGTTATCTACAGGGCCCCACTAGATTTTCCTGGTTGTTATCTTCAGGGCCCCACTAGATTTTCCTAGCGGTTATCTTCAGGGCCCACTAGATTTTCCTGACTGTTATCTTCAGGGCCCACTAGATTTTCCTGACTGTTAGCTTTGGGGCCCATGGGATTGGTTGAGGTGCGTGCAAGTGGGCCCTAGACAAAAAAACTATGTGAAAGCAAAGTTGCTATCTTGCAACCATAACATATTAGTGAGGATTCACAAAAGGAAAGGTTCAACCATAACCGTTGTTGCCGATGGATGCAAAGATTTCTTGAAGTCATACATTCAACGCATCCTAACAATTCTAAGAAACCTAACATAAAACAAAAAGCTTTACCACTAGATATCATCTTAACACCCATATGAATCTTGAAACAAATATATATATATATATATGTATACACACACACACGACCATATGTAATTATGTATCGATTTCCACGAAAGAAAACATATTTAAACACCGAGATTTAACTAACCTTTAGGCCATTGAGAAAGAATGCTTTCTTTCAATGTTGCAACACTTGCGGCTGCCGGAAAGCTTTTCGGACCAATATCCGATCCATCAATCAAACGAAACTTTATCTCTAACGAATCTTGAACTCCCGACATCGATAACACAAAATTATATGTATCCAAAAAAAAAGCCAAAATCTTGAATTTTTGTTCACTCTTTATGAACTCAATTAAACAACCCAAGAATTTGTACAAATTGGGATTTTTTTGGTTTGATCTACACCCATCAATCAACTCCAAATTTTGCAATCTGAAATTTTCATTATCTTTATTGTTAAAAAAAGATTGTTTAAAAGATCAAATCAATAATAACCAATGAATTAAAAATAAACACATATGAACATAAAATAGAAAACTTACCAATCAAACAGAAGAATAATTGCAAGCACCAATTAATCAAATGAACCCTAGAAAATTGCAAATTGATGGCAAGAATCAAGAAAAGCATTAGCTTCAAAAGAAATGAAAAAACCCACCCACTAAAACTGCAACCACTAATCAATCAAAGTGACCCATAGTTAACCCTAGAAATTGCAAATTGGGGGAAAAGAATCAAGAAAACATTATCTTCAAATAAATTAAAAAAAGACCCTCAAATCTTTCTGATATGGGTATTTCAAAAAGATTCAAAGAAATCAAAAACCCACTAATTGCAACCACTAACCACTAACCAATTAAGTGAACCATATGAACCCTAGAAATGCAAATTGGGAGTCAAGAATCAAGAAAGCACTATTTTCAAAGAAATCAAAAACCCATAAATCTTTTTGATATGGGTATTTAAAAAAGCTTCAAGAAATCAAAAACCCATAATCTTTTTGATATGGGTATTTCAAAAAGCTTGAAAGAAATCAAAAACCCACAATCTTTTTGATATGGGTATTTGGAAAAGATGAAAAGAATCGAAGAAAGAGTTACCTAATTGATGAAGAAAAAGGTCAACAACCACCAAAGAACGTATCGACTACTCAAATCGTCCAAGTGGGTGTTTATGAATCAAGTCAAGTGGAAAACCAATAATAGTTAATAATAGAATAGAAATAGAAATATAAGAAAAGAAAAGAAGATCAAATCTTCTATTATTTACATGTTATGTATGATGACGACAAAGAAACTGATCAAAAGTAGAAGGAAATAACACTTAGAGTAAATTACGTTTTTAGTCCTTGTAGTTTGTTAAAAATTACGGATTTTGTTTTTGTGGTTTTAAATTTTTAATTTTCATGTCTATCGGTTTATGTTTTAAAATTCATATATATTTTAGTCCATAAGGTCAAAACACTATTTTTGAACATGAAGAATCAATATATAAATAAATTGTAAATTATGGACAAATATAATAAATAAATTTTAAATCATAAGGACAAAAAGATTATGAATTATAAGTTATATGAATGAAAATTGTAGTTTTAAAAATCATAAGGACGAAAATAAAAAATATCACTAAACCATAAGGACTAAAAATGTAATTTACTCTAAAACTTACTATTATTACTTGGCTCAAGAACTTGATCCTATTGTCCACTTCTGTCACGGTTAGATTAGGTGAAGAACAAAGACTATTCTTTTTTGTATTAATGAAATATTAATAAATTAATAACAATCTTCATCTAATTACTAAAATAACTCAAAACGTTTTCTTGTCAAATAAATAACTTGTTTGCTTTTAAAAAAAATTATTTAATAATTTATTGAAACAAATAATTTACTAAATATTTAAAAAATAATAAATAAATAAAAATTATCTATAATACATGTATTTTAGATATTAATTTTTATAATATTTATGTTTTTCCTCTTTTTATAAACAATGTAAATTAAATATTGGAGGGTCTTTTTAAAAATTCATATTACTAATTTACTATTTTCATATCAAAACAAAAATACTTCATTTTAAAAAAAATCTTAATTACGTTGGATGTAATTAATTTTTTTAACAAATAGGTTGTGTTAAAAACGGTATTTTATTCTATCTAATCTGATACTCATGTCGATATATATTCTTTTTCCTGACTTTTTATTACTAATAAAAACAAAATATATTATTTATCACTTGGAAGTAAATATCAACAATTATTATGTAAATTTTCAGCAACAATTAATTAAGGGGCCGTTTACGAAACGCTTATCCGGGTAAGTGTTTACCAAGCCATATTACCTTACCGGAGGAATATATAACAAGTACCATAAATTTTATCTGGTAAGAACGAAGACAAGGAAAACAATGACCAAGAGTCTTACCCGGGTAAGTGATTGCGACGGCTCTTACCACGGTAAGCGCTTACCGGGTAAACTGTTGCATATGATGTCGTTTTTTGTGGACTAAAATCTTACCCGGTAAGTAAGTGATAGTGTTGAATTTTTCCAGTAAACACTTACCTGGGTAAGATTTGATAAACGGCCCCTAAGTGTCACATAAATACAAATATATATTTTATGGCATGTATTTATACCGATAAATATTATATAGTAATAATTATTAGGATTGTATATTTGAAAAAGAAATAATAATTATTAGGATTGTATATTTGCTCCAATATTTAAAAAAGAAAATCCAATAATTAAATAATGCAGCATGATTGATGCCACTGAGACAACTCCAACCTTTTGCATGTGAAATCATTTTCTTCAGATTTTAATACCAACCAAATAGAGAATTAATAAATTAATTTAATGTATTAAAAATGAAAAAAGATTATAAAAACAAATAAAAGTTAATTGCGACACATTATTATCCAAACACGAAGAAACTGTGGCAATTAATTAACTAATTGAAGTGTATTCTTTTAAAAAAGAATGTATCATATAATAAAAATATTTTATGAATAATCAAATATTAAACATATTTTGAATACAATGGGATTCAATAAAACCAAATAAAATACAAGCAATCACATTCTTATATTGTAGTAGCTTTTGAAAATTTTGAGTTTTATTTTCGTGTGTTTCCCTATATTATTTTAACTCTCGATTACTGAAAATATATGTTGTAATTTTTATTTCTCAAAGTCTTTCAGAACACCTCTCCCTAAAAACCCCTCCATATAACCTTACGGTTTTCCCTTTTTTTGTCACTCAAAACTCCTAAAACCTTCTCCATCTAACTGTATCCTTTTTTTCCCGATCTACACATATGTATCTGCTTCTCCTTGTCTTCGTGCTACAGGTATAGGTATATGCAATATCCATCTGTTATGATTGATTAGATTTTGTTTCCTTGTCTCTTTATTAGCGTTTTCCTTTTTCTTTTTTAGTTTTTGAAAATACCTAATATATTTAGTTTTTGAAAATAGTAGTTTATTGTGTTTGATCGAGTTAAAATCCAGGGTTTTTTTTTATAATACTTGATATGAACTGGATAGAAGATCGATAGAAGTTCAACATGTTTAATAAAGCTCGACATCGATGGAGATTGGTGGTGTTTTGATTCATGCACGATACATGCGTGTGTGTTGACCAGGGGCGGATCTATGAAGAAGGGAGTGGTAGCATGTGCAACCACAAAATTTTGGGGGTTAAGTGTAATTTTTTTAAGGTTATTTCATGTGAAACCATAAGATTTTGGGGGTGAAACCATAAGATTTTTGGGATGAAACCACAAACTTTAAATATTTTAAGGGTTTTAAATGAAAGTTTAACAAATAAAACTCCATCATTCTTGTAAGTTGAGAAAGGCGGTTGATGATAAATTACGATTCACACCCTTCAAAGACTTTAATGTATTCAATTTACTTACTTTCCTATTTCATTTTTCGTTTTATACCCAAACTATATTAATTAATTATTAGTTAAAATACATTGAAAAAATACGTTTTTCTGTTGCAAATTATACCGTTAAAAAGGTCTTATCCAAACCTTCGAAATGAGTACAATATTGAATATTTTTAATTTTAACACAAATAAAATATATATAATGCATGTGTGACAAATACGATAACTAATTATCTTTAATACAATTTAATGTGATTACAAATTTTTATTAGCATCTTTTTAGTTAAGGTTAAGTTGTTCATAGTGACGTAACAATGTTAACATAATAGAATGTTTACTATGCTGGATTATTCGTGTTCAGTTAACCCTCTCTATATACTAGAGTTATTTGTTTAGAGTTAGGGGTCATTACCAAACGCTTATCTAGTAAGTGCTTGCGAGGTAATATTGCTCACCGGATAACATGACAGTCGAGAATCTTAACCGGTAAGAATGATGATAAGAATGGAGGGTCTTACTCGGTAAGCGAGAGTGACGGCTCTTACCTAGGCAAGAGCTTACCAGACAAATAGTTTATATTACGTAATTATTTTGTGCAACCACTGCCAAAAATTTCTGGATTCGCCTCTGGTGTTGACGCCTGCTTGATATGTGATCAATGATGGTAACAATGACAATGATAGCAATGAAGATAATGATGACATTAGATCAAAGATGTGTTTTAATTATACTATTGTTGAAAGAATGTTCGATGAGTAAATACACCGGTGGATCCAAAAATTTAGGGGGTGTTTGAATTAGCTTATTAACTTATTTACTTTCTGAAAAAGTCCTTATCAAAAGTTGATAAGTTAAAAATTTTAACTTTCTAAAAAATAACTTATCACCGGTTTGACACCAGATAAGTTGTTTTTACCGAACATTCAAAATTACTTATTACCGGTGCCACACCGAAATAAGCCAGTAAGTTATCTTTATAAGTTAATCCAAACACCCCCTTAGGTTGATATGGTGTGGAATTTAATTTATATAATATAAATGTAACAAAAGTTAAATAAAAAGCATAATAATAATAAGAGACAACTTATATTTTACAATTGTTGTTTATGAGTTTTCATTTTTTTTTGTCTAATGGGGTCAAAGACAAGTATTTTCATAATAAAAAAGATAAGCATAGAAACTCAAATTTCATTACTTTATAGGTAATAGCATGTTAACAGATTTTTCAAAACGAAAAAATCACAAAGTAACAAATACAAAATTGACCTTATTATTAGAAATCAAGTTATTGAATATTTGGAATAAATCACGAAATTCGAAACTCCCAATGCAAAATAAAAAGGTCGTCTTATTCAAAACCCCAACAATTCAATAGATTGGTATGAATTTTGTAAAGATTTTTCTCTCCAAAATTTTCTACAAAATAGAGAAAGTAAGAAAGAAATGTATTTTCTTTTCTGATAGTTTAATTTTTATCTCTCTGTTTTTAAGAAATCATAGAAAGTCATTTAAGGTTTGCAAAAAAAAAAAAATCATTTAATTTATTAAAATGACGTTTTGTATATAGAGGATAGTTCATTTAGACATCTTAAATACTTTGAAAACCCAAAATCTACTTATTTTATGGAGACTAATAACCTAGAATAATAATAAATGTTGCTCATTATAAATATCTATCACATTAATATTACACAAAATAGATGATTTTCGTATCATCAAAATATTTAAGGTTTCTAAATTAACTTATCCACATTAGTATCTAATAACAATTTTGATTGTAATTTATTAGCTTTTTTCAAATATTTTCTCTATTAAAAAAAAGATATCACAAATATTTAAATAACAATCAAACATTTTTTTTTACCAAATTATTTTATACACTTATTCAAATACTTATGAAAGAGAAATTAGACCTACCCACAAAAGGAAAAGAAAGAACTAGAACCTTGACATTAATCATAAGATACTACTTCTATAAACTATAATGGGTTTCTTGTCATATCCAACTTACCAGATTCCAAACACATAATTTATATTTTCATAAACATTTATAAATAAATAAATAAAATACACCACATCTATGAAAAAGAATTGTTATAAGACAACACAAGATGTTATTGTCTCACGTTTGACACGATATTTAGACCAAGACATGATCTGAATGGAGACAAAAATACATTTTTTTTCTTCTGTTCCATCTATTATTAGACGAGGACATAACCTGAATGAGATAAAAATGCATTTCTTTTTTCTCTGTTCCACCTAAATAGATAGAACAAGAATTAAGATAAAACAAAATTAATGAATTACTGAACTACTCATCCCCTCACATTTGGCACGACATTAGACTTAGGAGGGGTTGTTTACTAACTGCTGACTAAACTGACTCGGTCAACAGTCAGAGTGTTTACTAAAATCCTTATCTGACCGAGATCCTACTAAAATACTGACCGAAAACTTACCGAGTCAGCTTGAAAATTATGCTTACACGGGTCAGATTTAGCATTTTTCTACCGCCTATTTTGGTGGAACAGATTCAACACTCTTACCTGGACAACACTTACCCGGTAAGTGTTGGTAAACGGCCCCTTAGACAAGGATTGAGTTCGACAAAAATGTATTTTCTTTCATCTGTTCCACCAAAATAGGTGGAAGAAAAATCGAGATAATACAAAATTAATAAATTATTAAACTACTATGTCTCACATTTGACACGACCCTGACATTAGCCTGGGTCAGGGATTGAGTGAGACAAAAACACATTTTTTCAGACAAAATTAGTAAATTACTAAATTATTTATGTCTCACGTTTGGCACGACATTAGATTGGGTCACTAGAACAATGTTGTCCCACCAAAATAGATGGAACAAAAATCGAGATAACACAAGATTGGTAAATTACAAAACTACCAATGTAACATCAAAACCTTAAAAAAATCTTTCAAAAATTATTTCACCCATCTACCTCATTCTCACCCGTTCACCTATTTTACGTACCAAATGCATCTTTAGCTAGCTGCTAGCATATAAACCAAAACAAATTAAACTATTCAATATCTCATTTCTCACTCAGAAGTAGCGTCCGATGTCTGAGGAGGTGGGATGCATACAGATCTGAACTCTACTCCAAAGAGCAGAACAATCATTTCTATGACAAAAACTTTATAAACAAACCACAAGGCTTGTGGCGTACTGGTTAAGACTTGTGGGGGATGAGGCTAGATAACCCATCTACCCCATGTTTGAATCCAGGTGCAAACAACTTGTGGCCACTGGGAAATTATCTCAGGGCTGCATGCTTTAGCAGTCTAAAATTTGACAGGGATTAGTCTAGGCAAATGCCAGGGATACCCTTTCCAAAAAAGACTTTATAAACATCAATCAAAAATTGCTACATAACTTTATAAACTTTAAAACTCGAGGACCCGCAAAGTATGAACGATCGTATATTAGAAAACTATCGACAAAAAGGGAACTTTGATCAAAAAGAATTTACTGCACATTTTTAAACGTACTCTCGAGTATAGTACACGACAAACGACCGCATATAACCTACGAACAAAGTTCGCGGCTAAAACGGTTCTGTAAAAAAGCAGTTTCAAAGATAACACTGCCTTCAATTATGTAAAAAAGAAAGGTTTTCAAGTGGCAAGAATAATTGTTTCTTAAACTAAGATGGGATAGAATCGAACCTTTTAACAATCATCATATATCTCGAGCAAAGATGGGCGCTTTCGTATTCTCCATCCCCAGCCGAGCCATAATTCCTGTTATATATATTCATAATGAATATCGATGCTAAAATATACGAAAGAACGAATCTTCATATGGCTCTCGATACCAAGTTCTTTGATCCCAGGAGGGAAAGCGAGCAGCAGATCGAATTCCATTTGTCAATTTAGTCGTTTTTCTCTTTTCCTGTTTCTCTATTCATAATGAATATCTCTCTATTCATAATGAATATTGGACAAAATTGCTTTTGAGTTTTGGGTCTCTTGAGGAAAAAACCACTACTCCAAGATGTGGCAATTCTTGACAAAATCGTTGGAGTAATTGACGTATTTAGACCAAAAAGGGCGAAGATGTTCAAACCCTATCTCTAACCATGGTTTTGACTGACCGTTGTAGTGAATTACAGCAGCTTTCTTTACACTCTCGATGCTCGTTTTGCTCTGGTACCCTAACCCGAGAAGGTGCCAAGATGGGTCAATGGGTTGAACGTGACCCCTAAATGCAATAAGGGCGGGAGGTAGAGTGCCGAGCCTCCATAATGTCAAATTCGACTTCAAGTTCTGCAAACAGAAAGAAAAAAAGTCGAAAATCTTTACATTTTGCTCAACAAATATCAATGGATTGGTTTGGTTTGGTTTGGTTATTTATATATGTATGTAGGGTCTGGGGGAAACCGCAAAAAAATGAAAATGTGAGGAACACCCTGGTAACCATTCATCTGGACGATATGCACATGTGCATAAAAACCAATAAATAGCTTCAAAGCATGCCTAGCCCAGTGGTAAGGTAACATCCTAGGGGGTCAGTGGATGGTATCCCTGACTACCCGGGTTCGAATCCCCGCAGCAGCATGTGGCAATATCCACACCTTGACCTACCAATCTGTGATGGGTCCTGGTCGACGGGGATTAGTCGGGTGCCCGTTTGGATCCCAGATACCCCGGGAACGTGTGTGTGTGTGTTATATTGCCGTTCAAAAAAAAAGTCCAGATGAATGGTTACCAGGGTGTTCCTTAGTTTTTCACTTTTTTGAGGGTTTTCCCTTGAACCTCTCTCTCTGTATGTATATACATATATCTATCCATGAGAACAATTGTATTGCATCATGGATGAAATAAAAGATTACTGGAAAAGCCCCATTTGGTTGGTCATAAGCAGCTTCAATAGCGTTTCAATAAGCTCCAAGGGTTATTTTCCAATGGCGGACCCTAATGAGTTGTAATATAATAAAATAAATATTTTTTATAACAAAATATATCATTAGAATGTTTTCATCATAAAATAACACCAAAATAAAAGGTTTATGTAGTTTCCAATTTTTATTTTATACCTTTTCCATATTATTATTTTAATTAAAATATTTAATAAATTAACGAAAATATAGATACCGTACAAAAATAATATTTTGATCAATGTAAAGTGAGTTTTTCAATAGCATAAAATACAATAAACAAAATTTAAAGAACGAAAAAAATGTAAACAGGAAGACATATTGATATTTTAGAAGAGAATTATGTTTTATTCTGAGGTTATATTAGTAAACATAGGTCTGTTCTATCTTGTTCCACTCATGGGGTGGGGGTAGAACATGCATGTTCCACTTCACTCCACATAAAAAGTCCTGCCAAAAGTGGAACAATGATCCATGTTCTGTTTTGTCCAGTGTACCAAACGCAAATTGACATTTTCAAACACATTGGCTTGAACAAAGAAAATAAAACGTTAAAATATTGTATAAATTTACCTCTTTCAGCCATGTATGATATGTTTCTCTAATATTAGTCTTTCTCCATGCCCGCAAGTCGAAGATATTCATCCCATAAGCCCAAGCACATTCCTCCGGGTCCAAACTTCTCGCTATCAACGGGTGAGAAAAGTTGAAGTAGGTTCTAAACCGCTTAGACATTACCCACGAATCTTCCCCTTGGCAGGTTTCAACAGCTCCATTGACTTTTCCACCAAGGTCAAGTTCCCAAAGTGTGGATAAATCACGTTGAATCACAACATCATCATCCAAGAAAACCACTTTATCAAGGTTGGGGAAGAGCTGAGCGGAATACGCAAAAAATATATATATATATATATATTATATATCAGAGATGAATGAAAATGATATGGAAGAAAATGTAGAGAAAGATACTACAAGAAACTTCAACTTGAGATAGAATGTAATCAATGGAATGATGGATATACATAAAACACAAACAATTATATGAAATGTATAAAGCTATTAATATATATATCCTACCCTTATTAGCACAAAGATTGGGGATACCCTTCATCCCCGACCCCGAGTATTAATTATACATTTCTATGTATATATACCAAGTATAATAATTTAGTGAGAAACCCAATGAGTATATATAACGTATAAATATAATCAATCTTCCATGATGAAAACTTGTGAAAGAATTACATTATTGATTTGGTTGTTCACAGGAAAGTTTTGTTGATATAACGATGTGATTATATAAGACTTCAATTATTAAGTATTGTAATTGATGTATTTGTGTTTGAACTACATCATTATATAAAACTTCAATTATTAAGGAATGCGATCTCCAATACCCGGCCCCGTTCACAACTCTAGCCCGAAGGTGTTCCAATATGAGATGTGGAACGGAGCCCCCAAAATTTTTGGGGCCCAATTATACATGTTTTAAGGCTTTTTTTATACTCTCTTAACCAATTTGGCGATTCCCGATTCCGGCTTCCTAAAAAATGTTAAGAGGAATAATTCTATTCAAGTGAACTTCATATGTTATTTAGTCATAGATGGTATGAACTTTTATATTTTGTTTTATTTATTACTCGTTCAATCAAACTATAGTCTTGGTACATGTGTAACAAGGTCTCCTGAAAGATTAGAACGACCCCGAAATGCTAAACCTCCAGAAAAAAATCTATACATATACACACACACATATATAGAGGAAGGTTCTAAGGAAACCCCCCCAAAAAAATGAATAATGAAGAACACCCTAGTAACCACTCATCTCGGCAGTATGCACATGTGCATACAAGTAATTGAAGTTGTTTCTTGGTTTTTATGCATGTGTGCATGCCGGACAAATTGCTTACAAATTACTTGTATCCACATGTGCATTTACCAGGGTGTTCCTCAATCCTCAGTTTTTCATTTTTCTGCGGGTTTTGCCCTGACCCTATACATATACATACATACATTATATAGGAGCCTAATCAAATAAGAACTTATTAGTTTGTGGAAACTGTAAGAACTAATGTAGACCAATCATTTTAAATAATTAATGTTATTTACTAAAATAGCATAAAGGATAAATTGGTAAAATTGGGTATCACAGTGGGTAACACAATGGGTATCACAGTGGTTATCACAATGCATCTTATATATATTTGTGTATCACACTAAGTGTATCAAATTGGTATCACAGTGTGTATCACATAATTATATCACGGTGGACTGTGGACGGAGAAAAGAGAGAGGAGAGTTTAAAATACCTAAAATGCCCTTTCATTAAAAATTTAATCAAAATTACCATATTATAAGTTTCCTAATTTCACCATTGATTTATGGTTAATATTGGTTCTTACAGTTTCTACAAACTAATCGGTTCTTCCTCGAATTTCCCCCTGTATGTATGTATATATATATATAAGTTCCTATTCCCGATTCCTATAATCAAAGAGAAGGAAAAGCATGTGTACCGTCTAATTCTGATTACCTCTGGCAAATATATGCGAAGATGATTCAGCAACGATATGTATTTGGGGCTTCTAGCCTGCAATTTGGAGGCAAACGATCTTGGAGTGGTATCACTAAGATTGGTTCCCACTACATGATTCCCATGGTAGTAATTCCGAACTCCATTATGATTCTCTACAGCTTCAAGAATCGGAACGTTATCTCGGGTCAACCAGTCAAACTGATGAACGCCTTTCACTTCAATGATGGCAGGGGAAGACGGGTTTAGTGCAAACCACGAGTGCATACCCGCATAAGTTTTCTTATCGGTTATCACATGGAAGACGACTTTCTCAGGGGTTATAGACGATTGGACGGCAGAAGTGACCACAACTGAAGCCGCCAGGATATTGTCAGTTGACAAGATAAAGTGGTAGTACGAGTTGTCGGAAAGAACCGGAAGAAATTCAGGTGACGGCAGTTGCCGCCGTGCTTGAGCATTGGAAGAGTATTCATCGGTTAACCGCAAGGAGAGACAATGGATGCCTTTCGGAACGGAACTTGCCGCAAAGTGTTTATTCACTAGTTCTGCAAATTTAGATTCTCTAATCTCCTTTTCAGATCTCTCCATCTGTCAAATTTTAATAAGAAAAAAAAACTTAGCTCGATAAGGAACAGAGAGATCGTTTAGATCCATTATGGAAATTCAGAAAAATTAAAAAAAGGTTAATTTCAGAAAGAAAAAAAAAACTTGCTCCCAAGTGGTCACCAGTTTGGGACCCCTCGGAACCACCGCTTCATTCCTCCTCCGGTTTGGTTTATAAATCTTTTTTCACAAAAGATATGTTAAACCCGTTTTGTATTCATTACAGAAATACAGAGTAAACATCATGCGGAATCATGACAAAAATTCCCAAAACCAAGAAAACGATACCAACGCATTTCCCTTGTTCCAAAGAAGCAATAGAGAACATAACCCAAAACATAGATACTATGGTGAGTAGACATACCATTCCTTTCAATATAATAGCAAATTCCTTTGCATTATACTTGCTGCTTTTCATTTCTGAAACAAGCTGTGTAAAGTTATCAGGGAGCTTTATGCCATCTGGGACTTCTATAGAGTTCACTTGATTAAGGTTCTTGTAAAGTTCACTAACAAGCCTCTGCTTCAGCCATCATAACAATGTTGAAAATATTAGATAAATCGAGCCTTGTATATAAACTAAGCGATGAAGAGATTATGTGGTAGAATTCTTACCCCTGAATCATTACCCCTTCCAAGAAGCTTTGGTCCCAAACGCCTGCCTAAACAATCTGAAGCATGAAATCAGTAATTAACAACACTTTCTGGCATAACGATCTATAAAAGCTGTAGAAAAAGATAACATACATACACTCTCTAAGACTCTTAACTATCACTAAGAAAGGCAGCTAATCAGAAATATATCCGAATGAAAAACAATGAATACTTTTAGATAAGAAAATTAAGATAAGCAGGCGTTAGAAAAGAAAATTAGATGAGTGTGTTTAACAAGTTTCCAACATGGCATCTAGAGAACACGTTCCAAATTTCATCGGACATCCCAAAATGCATTTTAACAAGAAAAGGTGAGAGGACAGAAAAAGGATTGTATTCTTTATCTGATAGAAAAAGTAGGTTTATGACCACAAAATTATCCTAGGAGAAACAAAGAACTTGACGTAGAAATGGGTAAAGTTTGATTATAGTTTTTTGGGTAACCGTGGGTTTCCGGCCAGCTTACACGCACCATCTAATCCCGGGGATAAACCATGAATGGCCTGGAGTCATCGCAGGTGAACCTCCATGGCCACAAGGGTTACGGCAGCGCCTGGGTTAGAACCTGGAGAACATGAGATTTCCACTGCATCTCCACTGAGCCTTTACCAGTGCCCCACAACCCAAGTGGTTTTTTTATAGTTTTGTGCACTCTATAAATGTGTAAACCAAATAAATAAATAAATAAAACACAGTGAATCCCACAAGGAAGAGGGTTTGGGAAGGGCAAGATGTAGTCAGATTACAGATTTACATCTACCTCAAGGAGTAGAAAGATCAAGAATTCACTAGATTCAAACTACAATATTTCTCAATAGCTATTCTACCCAACTATAATCGAAATCATAATCAATCACACGTGATTCATCATAGAAATGAAATTGAGTACATAATTTAACCAACACACTATAAATGTAGCTCATTCAAGCTTCTAATATTTCTGAATAATTTAATCTTCAATGAATCCGATTCTGGAATCGAATCACAAATGAAACTCGTTTCGGTTGCTAATTAGGCATCTGAATTCTAAAACCCAATACAACAATCAGTCGATCATCCTTTTAACTTGAAAGGAATCAAAATCCACTCCAAACTAATCTACCTAACAAACATTGGGATATCCTGATTGTCACTTGAAATAGAATCAAGATCTAGAAACACCAAACAATTCCAGGTTCGTTTCTAGTTCTCAAGTCCAATTGAAGCAATCAAGAAGCAACAAAAAGTAATAAGATAATATAAAAACATGAAGATCTACTAGTTTCACATTGAAAACACAAGTAATCAATAACATTGAAATCAAAAAGGTAGATCAATCAATAAACGACTGATTCATAATAAGTAGTATTGTACCAAATGAGGAACACTTGTTGACACCTTCGAGAGTAACAAGAGCCGTGAGGATGAACACAAATGGCAACAAGAACGCAAGAATGAGTATCGTATGAAATAGAGTACGGTATGAAATATGACGAGCTGCAACTTTGATCTTCATGAAGTCAATAAACCCATTGCTGCTCGATATCGTTAAACTTTTCATACTAGGTGAGAAGTGTAGCTGCATAATGATCCCCTAATTTTGTTCTCAAACAGAAAAACCCTAACACCACCGACGATGAACTCCCTTCGATTGATCCTTTGTAATGCATATAATAATTTCCCCCAAAAGTGTCTCATCGTAATCAGATCCTACCAGATTAGATTGACAGTCTTTGCTGTTTATAATCCAATGATTGAATCTGTTCTTTCTGCAACACCAATGCATTGGATTGATTTCATTCAACGAAAATGGTGGAACTAGGGTTTAAAACGCAGTGTATAAATCTGTATCTGTAATTAGCAGGATAGATCAGTGGGTAAGGATTTGATTCAATTTCTCTCCCATGATCAGAAAGAATGAAATGGGAGAGAGAGAGAGAGAGAAGAGAGAGAGAGAGAGAAGGAGAGAGACCACGTATCCTATCGGACGGTCCGATCTAGTATTAATTTTTCTATTTTATAAATAAATATCATTTAAACAAAAGTTTAAATGATAACTCAAATTCGGGTTTTGAACTTATGGATAAATAAAAGCGTGATACCTGATAATTAAAAAAATATTCAGACTAAATAAAATTAAATATAGTATTTATTCAGTCTGAATAATGTTTATTTAGTCTGAATAAGAATTATTCAGACCGAATTTTTTGATTATTCAGTCTGAATATGACATGTGTCGCGCTATCATTTGTCCTCACGTTCATAATCAAATTTAAGTTCTTATTTGAACTCGTCCCTATTTAACTAATATAATATATTTTTGGCAAAAAAGTGGATTACGGTGATTTTAACCGGTCCCATACAAAATTTCGCTCTAGAACCAACTCCAATCCAACACTAAAATATAAAAATAAAGGTTTTTTCATCTTTAATTCAACATTAAAATACTAAAAAATAGATGTTCAAAATATTGGAATTTATATTTTGAGATCAATAAAATGGGCCTCTATAAATATATATATTAGTATTTTATTCAACATTTTTAATTATATATATAGATTAATAGTTTAGTACATTAATAAAATTGTATAATGATAAATACATATATTATTTTATTAATAAAAATGTTCTTAGTGTTTTTTAATATGTAGTTGAAGTTGGGTTTTTTTTAGTGTTCAAATTACCCACCATTTTTAGTATTTTGTGGAGTTTTTTAGTAGTTGGTTTGGAGATGTCCCTAACGCACGTTAACCTTCAAAAACATTAGAATTTTGGGCCCTCTAACGCTAAAATAGAAAACCTCTCTAACCGCACTGCAAAACCCTCCACTCGCAAAAATTTGTCGGAGGTGGAACAGTACACACCTTATTTAACATACTTTGTGACAAATAGCATTTTTGCCGTCTATTTTACCGGCCGATTGAAGAGTTTCGGCCGGCAAGCATAAAGTTTTACCAGCAGATTGGAGATGCTCTAAAAACACCAACATGAAGAGGCATTTTATGGCTCACTCGGTGACAAAAGTCTAACGGGAGGTTGAGATCAAACCTGGGACCTGTATAATCACCATGCCTCTTTATTAAATGAGCTACACATCGTAGGCTATTTAAATAGTATATTAAAGCTATGACAAGTACTAAATTAAATCATAAAGAATACTATTTTATATGAATGTATTAATAATAGTACAAGAACCATAAAATTAGCCGTTTTATTTTATAGGTAAGAGGTGAATTTAATACAATTTTTTGTATAAATATTAATGTATTTATTTTATCATTTGATGATACCTAACGATCTTATGTGTTTACACAAGAATAGTAAAATTAGTCATTTATTAGATAGGATATCATGTGAACCGAGTATCTTTAACGATTGTGCAAAGGTAACTATTTTAGAGAAGTATGAGTTCTTTTTATTGTAACAGTTTTGAGGAAAAATAATAGTTGAAATCTCTATAATTAATATTGATGAAAAACATATATTATTTCAATTGCTTATACCAATATGTTATAACTTTTTATGTAATTTTTAAAAATATATATTAAGATGATAAAGTTATATAATATTTTAACAACATAATTTATTATTTGATTATGCATTTAAAAATTTTACAAACATAATATATATATATATATACACACACACAATCGTGAACCATTTTTTCGCAATCCTGACCATGTTGACCAAGGCCTTGTTTGTTTGTTTTTTTCATTTTAAGCTCTTAATCATCACTTATATCTGATTCGTTTAGACGTTTCATAACAATTTTAAAACTGAAATCAGACTTCAAATTTCAGCACCTCTTAAAAAACAAACGTCACCCAAGTCTCTAGTGTCCCTTTTAGACTTGTTGTATCACATGTAATTTTAGTCTATAATCACATGTGATGTTGAAAAATTTCGTCCTTTCATAAGTTAACCAACTTCTAGCATCATGATACCTCAATGTGTACATGTAGACCAATGAAAATAAATTATCTATAATGAATAAAAGTAGAATATATTATATTATACATTTGATGTTCTATGTATTTAGCCATTTATTTTATAACGTTTTAAAAACATTAAATAAAATAAATACCAAATAGCACACAAGAATATTTCCAAAAAGTGGCACATGGTTTGTACAAGTGGAGAGTCTAGGTGAGCAAACCTTTTTGATTTTTCTTTTGGAGGTTTTTACAGCCAACAAAATCCCTTTGGTTTTTTAAATTAATATTGCGATTTAAAAATGTAAAAATGTTTTTATGATATTTGACTAAATATTATGTTTTGAAATTTTTTAATTAAAATAATTAAATTTATCTATGGTTAACTATTTGATTTCAATTATGAACATTTGGTGGTTTGTATCCAATGTTAACATGTTATTGGATTGATTGTTTATTAAGTTATATATGGATAAAGTTGTATGTGTGGATTAATCTGGCTATACAGATTGAGAAGATTTTTGTTTAATGTTTTTCTTCATAGATGAAAGAAGCGTGTTTTTTAATTATAAGTGACGTGGTTGGGAAAAAAACATGACTTTCTACATAAAACTCACCGATTAAGTCGGTTTTTATATCATTTATCCACCGTCAAACGGTCATGTATAGCTAACCGAATGAGCTACAAGTCTCATTAAGGTTGTTAAGCTACTAAGAAACATGGCATAAGTCTGTTTATTAAACATTTACTGGTTTTATTGGGTAAATGGTGCGGATCTGATAGAAAGAATGTTACTGCTCATACTTTCTAAGCTTCTAACCCACAATGTCAATATGATGTTCTGGCAAAGATCAAAAGTCTCACCTACTCGGTTGTTGTTTGTACTTTTCTGATTTTACACTTTTGTTTGCCTTTCATATTCTTTTCTCACGTTCGCTCACAAATTCTATTCTCCCCGCTTTTTCCATATTCCATCGAAAATACAAATCGGAAAACATATCTTTAAACACTCACTCCGCATAAATCGCCACTTGATTTATTTACTTGTGACATAAACACATTCTCTTTGCTTTCTATTGAGTTTTATAAATAATTAATTATTACTAATTAATAATATTATTAAACAAAATAAAACAATTTAAAAATTGCTAACATAAACAGTCATTTTTAATTCACACTTATTCATATAAAACATCTTACCCATGTTAGAGATGCACATACAAACCCAAAACCAAAGTTCAATCAAGAAAAGCTCGGACCTAGTAACTCAAAAGCTCGATCATACTGAAATATTGGTGACTATCATGGCTCAATCACATCTTTTTGTTGGAACTTGGCTTAGTATTGAGGAACTTAGGTGGTGTTTGGTTTTTAAGAGGAGCTGAAATCTGAAGTCTGTTTTCAGTTTTGAAATGGTTATGAAATGTCTAAACGATTCAGACACAAGTGGTGATTAAGAGCTTAAAATGAAAAAAACAACAAGGCCTTAGTCTCTCATAGGAATCTCAAGAATAAAATATCCACTTAATAAACACCTTCACTAGAGCATTAAATGAATCATTTAATTGTTTGGCTTTGGTGTGTGGGTGTTCTTGGTGGGCTCCTATGATCCATTTATACATTAAAAGGTCGAAAGATGGGCCTTGAGCCTTAGGGTCTCTTAATTTGATATAGAGACATACGCGGGTTGCTGGGTTATCCCACGGCCTATACCTACGCACCAGGTCGCGCAACTCATTGGAATGTTGGGATTTCGAGACATAGACTTGTGCGGCCATTCCCGCGGCTTGAGCTCGCGCCCCTAGCTGCATAACTCTCTGTTTCCACTCCCGCGACTTATAGCTGCACGCCAGGCCGTGCAGTTCTCTGTTCATACTTGGCAGTTACAACACTCAAGGGGAAAGCCTATAAATATGTATGTACGATTTTTGGATCATAAGATAAGAATTTCCTCTGGTTTCTCTCTCAATTTCGCACCAAAATCCATCGCCATACATGCTTTAATTCGCTAGATTCAAGTGTAATACTTGAGTTTGATTGTTGTATCCTCTAGACGAATGCCAATACCACTAACAAATTTTTGTCTTATGGCACTGCGTTTGTGCAAACCTCAATCGGAATCCATATCACGAAGAATCGGCAATATCAAGTAAGATTCTTTTGATTCTAGTACTTGGTTTTGTTGTTTGTATGTTTATACTTAGGTGGCGTTTGTTTTTTAAGAGATCCGAAGTCTGAAGTCTGATTTCAGTTCGGAAATGGTTATGAAATGCCTAAACGAATCAGACATAAGTGGTGATTAAGAGCTTAAAATGAAAAAACAAACAAGGCCTTAGATTGTGTAAAGAATCATGTATTTTATGTGAATTTTGCTCTTCAATATATACTTCTTTCTGCTTTTGATTGATTACTCCGAACACTTTTTTTAATCAAAAATCTGGCCCAGTTCAACATTTGCCTTAAAAAAACCCAAACATATTTTATTGTTTACTGAAAGTAGACTTGGAAGGTCATGACACATATTTTAAAGAGCCCATACATTATCCATCTCTGACCATATTGGACTCTTAGCTATTTTTGTTGCAAAACTTAAATCTCGAGATATATAATTTTGCAACCGAGAAACTTGTTAAATGTTCGAATCGTTAACACCAAATACCAACTATTTAGGGGGTGTTTGGGATTGCTTATTTGAAACAACTTATGTTTTTCCTACAAAAGTCCTTATCAACTTATCATAAGTTAGAAAGGTTTAACTTCTTGAAAAACTTCTTATCACCGGTTTGACACCGACATAAGTTGTTTATCAAAACACTCAAAAGTGTTTATTCCAGCGTGGTACCTCCGTACTGGTAATAAGTCAATAAGTTGTTTTACAAACAATCCCATACACCCTCTTAAACTACTTATTGACTTCTTCCGGTATGGTACCAGTAATAAGCAGTTTTTAGTTTCTAATGTTTGGATGGAAGAAAAAAATAATACGCTTATACTATAATCAAATCGATAATAAAAAGTTTTTAATAAGTTAGAATTTTCGAACTTATTAATTTATTTGAAACAAATTATCAGTTTTTAGTTATTACTTATTTTAACTTCCCAGACCAATACCAAAGACCCTTTAAAAAACCATAACGTCTATAAATGAAAAGGGTTGACGAGGTCAACGGCCTTGTCATCAAACTCATCTCCATAAAACTCTTTTTCTTCCGAATAACAGATTCTCCATCTTCCCCAATGGCCACCGGCCACCACCAATGCCACTGCCACGTCAGCCACCAACCACCACCACCCGCCACCACCCACCACCAAACCATGTGTTGTTATTACTCTTCACAACCACCACCACCACCACCACCTCCATCAGAACCACCATTCCATTCCATCTATTCTCATCTCCACCACCCTCCTCCACAAACCCACCTCCACGCGCCACCGCAGAACCACCACAACCTCCATAACCACCACCACCACCACGACTATTATCCTCCTCCTCCAACTACTACTCATCAAAACCATCAACTTTTTCAAAAGTACCGCCAACAGGAAGAAGCTCAAGAAACCCTTACTCCACCACCGGTTAATCCGACCGTCTCCTCCCTCATCCACCGCATCGCCGCCCTGGAGTCCTCCCTCCGCCGCCGCAGCAGCAAAGGCTCTCCACGGTCATCCTCTCTCCGTGACGCCGCCGCTCGTACCATACAGACACATTTCAGAGCGTTTCTCGTACGGAGATCCATAACCCTACGAAACCTAAAAGATCTTGCCTATATCAAATCATCTCTCAACAATCTGAAATCCTCCATTTCCGGTGGTAAAATCCACTTCGATTCTCATCTCCTTTCTCGCGAATCCATGAATTTGCTCATCAAGCTCGATTCGATTCAGGTAATATTAGGGTTTTGCACTCAACTAAAATGTTGTTGTTATTGATTGATTTAGGAAGTGATTCGATTCAATTGGCATTGTGAATATCTAATTAGGGTTTATAACTTTCAGGGACGTGATCCGATGATTAGAGATGGTAAACGATCAATCAGCCGAGAATTGATTCGATTCATGGAGTTCATCGATGAAATGTCTACAGAAAACCATGTGATTTCAGTTAAGAATGTTAGATTCAGTAAAAACGGTAAGAAATCAGTGATTTTACAACGAGAACAGAAAATTAGTGCTTCTGATTCTAGGGTTTTGGGTGATGTTGATGATGATGATGAAAGAAAATTCCCCCACAATCTGAACAATCAAAGTAAAAGAAAAATTAGGGTTTCATTGGTTCCCAAAGTGGAAGAAGAAGAAGAAGAAGAATTAGAAAAATTGGAGCTTGAAAACCCTAGAAAACCTCAAAATAGATTTGGGGGTTTGATGAAGAATGAACCAAAGGTGAAGAAAACTGTAAGCTTTTCTGAAAATGGGAATGTTTATAGATTAATTAAAAGCCGCCATAGCCATGTTTCAAGTGATGACAGTGATCATAGCAGTAATGGTGAGAAAGAAGAAGTAGAAGAAATCGGTGTTTCTTCTAAAGAAACCGAAGTGGAAGATCAAGATTCTTCGGAAATGAGTGAGAATGAGATGGATCCACGAAAGAATTTGGGAACCCGACTGAATCATTCAGCCAAAAATCATCAATGTGATCAAGAACACAACGAAGAAGATGAAGATGATGATGATGATGATTTTGTATTCTCTGCTCCATTGCCGGAAAAAATGGAGTATCGAGTGGATTCGAACAAGAAGAAGATCGGAAAACAGTAGATTTTCGAAGATCTAGAGGTTGTTTTTAGGAGGTATTTAGTTGTGTTTTTTTTAATCTGTACCATTTGGTTTTTCTGCCATTTTTGTTTCTTGGTGTTATTGCCATTGTTGTTAGAACAATGCTTTCATTGCTTTGAAGTTTGTAGGATATCTCTGCTTATTTGGGTTGTGTTTATGATGACCCCTTATTGAGTTCTTCTTATTTTGGATGTAGAATTGATTTATTGAAGATGGTTTTGTGTGGATTTTGTTGTTGATGCTTTCTTTATTTTTAAACATGTCATTTTTTGTTATTTTACTTGTTATTTAACTTATCAACTAGTTTTTACCAAACATGACCGAACTGATTTGTTGGTTTATTAACTAACATCTACTCTCTTAGGCTCAAAGTATATTTATAATTTAATTTGTCTTAAAATAAGTGTTTAATTTAAAAAATATGTGTCTACTTTCTAATTATGCTCTTAAATATGAGATGGAAAAAAAATCTTTTTATTATAAAGGGTAAAATTGTCTTTTTCACTTGTATTAAAAAAGTGTAATAATCACACGATTTTTAAATTGTATGTCATTGTTGAAGACATTTTACTTTGGGATGAACAGAGTAATTTAATTTTTTAGTTAACAATTGACTTATCAACTAACATCTAGTTTTTCGGCTAACAGTTAGGCTTATCATCTAACAACTAGTTTATAAGCTAATTTGTATAGCTTAAACCCTATTGGATGAGTGAAGTGTACCGTAAACTTCGACCAAGCTACCAATGGAAAAGAGTTGATTAGGTCATATCATGAAAACCGAATTTGTGTTTGTTTTTGTAATAACGACAACAACATAAAAAACTAGTACCGTTGGTTCAGATATACGACCTTTTTTAATAACGACTATGACATCATAACAAACAAATGTTGAGTGCGGATACGTCACATATGCATCATGCGGATCAGCCCTCGAAACAGACATTCTATAATGAGTTATCTATAATAGTTTACAAATAGTTCTAGGTCTCTTGTGCATCTCGTGATTTAGATCATTTAGTAAGATGGACAGATCGAGCAGGCTAAGTAACGAGTTTGGGTCAAAATTGATGATACTTTAGTGGTTAGACCACCGCCCTCCCAAAGCAGAAGTTGTGGGTTTGAGCCATGTACGTCTTTTTTCATATTTCACGAATTATATCATTTAGTAAAATGGATTGGTCGAATAGTGTCAAAATTGATACTTCATCCATTCCAAAATAAATGGAAAATGTGTCGGGCAGGTTAAGTAACGAAAATACATCTCATTTAATGAATTTTTTTACGGCCGTTAAAGGAAGGGACCAAACCCAAACACTTTCATAAACCACGATAATAATCTTGTAATTTTAAAACTATATAAATAAGAAAGTGTTAGCTTTGACAAACTATCGGAACCAAATTTGTAGTTTACTCTATTTACATAAACCTATAAATCTATATCTATATCTATATAAAAGGAAATCCTCAAAGATGACGTGACACATTCTTAGAGCACCATTCTCCGTAGGATTTTTCTGGTTTTTTTGATTTTCTAAAAACACGTATTAAACCAATGACATTTGTATCCCTGTATAAAAGTTACAGATAGCATTATAAAAAGGGTTTCTTTGGTAATTTTGTTTTTAATTTAATTGTCTTTAATGTCAAAACCATCCAACTTCCTTGGTAGGTGTTACTTTTACTATATATATATTTATATATATATATATATATATATATATATATATATCTTTCCCTTACTCTCATTGCCTCACAATAGGGTTTGTCAAACTAATCACCACCAATATAAGGTAGAGAACAACTAAATTCATCAAGACAACCGCAGTCACTGTCAATTATTTCAGTTGTATCGAAAATGTTAGTTTTAGTTATGGATGATCGTTTGGTAGGTATTACTTTTACTCTCTTTATAATTCTTCCCCGTTCTTCCATTGCGTCACAATAGCGTTTGCCCAAACTAATCACCACTAATATCAAACTAACTCTGTCAAGGCAACCGTCGTCGCCATCGATTCTTCCTATTAAAGGTTAGTTTTAGTTATGGAAGATCGTTCTTCGAATGTAAAAAGAGTTTGTCTTCTCATGGAATGTTAGTTTATTAGTAGATTTAAAACAAAGTTTGGTCATCCTTTTTATTTTGATATTAACACCCAAAATAATTATGGGTGTTTGATTCTCTAATGGTGAATTTTACTTTTCTATGTTAGGTATCCGAAAGTTCTTGATTTTACTTTGTTGCGGATTCAAATTATATGAGTTTTCCAATGGTTGACGATCTAAGAGAAATGGATATAAATCAATAAGTACGTTCCAAAGTTGTTGAATAAAACTATTTGACACTCCGTAAGAGACATCATTGACTACAAATTCGATCTTTCTTTATTGATTGAAATAAAAAACAAATTTTAATTTTAATATTTATCTTTTCATTATCACAATTTTAATATTTTAAATAATTTCAACACGTTAAATAACAAAACCTTTCATTATCTTTTTTTAATTTTATATTAGAAACCGTAAATCAATCGATCAATCTCTCTCTCTCTCTCTCTCTCTATATATATATATATAAACAAATTATAACATTATTTACCATACATATTTTAAATAATAATTAACTAAATTTGATTGTTTATTTTTATTCTTTATTACATTTAAATATATACATTTTTGAAAAAAATTCCAACTTTTTATATAATCAAAAAGTTAATAGTAAGGTAAAAAAAAATTATAAATCAAAGCTATTATAAATTTAATTTAATATTTTACAATAATAATTTATATAACTATAACTTTTATTTATATTTACTTGATAAGGTAACAATGGTTATAAATCAAATCTTTTATTATATTAAATTCTTACATTTATAATTTTTTGTTTAATAATTATTTTATAATTTATATATTTACTTACTTATTAGAACAATATTTATAAATCAAAAAAGGGAGAATTTCATACACGTTCTTAAAAACTTGCATTATTACGCATATATCCTTGTAAAGTTTGAAATTACGCATATATCATTTTAAACCTCTAAAACTCACATATATATCATTCTCCCTAATTTAATTATTATTAAAATATTTAAAAAATACAAAGTTACTTAACTACCCTTCTAAACTATCCTAATTTATTTAAGGAAAAAAAATCAAAATCAAAAACAAAACCTAACATATGCTACCCCAACCCAATCTTCCCCACCACCCATCTTCTAAAACCCACCTTTATTTTTTCCGGCCACCACCATTTTTTCCGGCAACCCATATTCTAAAACCCACCTTCTTTTTTTCCGGCAACCACCTTTCTAAAACCCACCTTCCTTTTTCCCGGTCACCACCATTTTTTCCGGCAACCACCCTTCTAAAACGCACCTTCCTTTTTTCCGGCCACCACCATTTTTTCCGGCAACCGACCTTCTTTTTTTCCGGCCACCACCATTTTTTCCGGCAACCACCCTTCTAAAACGCACCTTCCTTTTTTCCGGCCACCACTATTTTTTCCGCAACCACCCTTCTAAAACCCACCTTCCTTTTTTTCGGCCACCACCATTTTTTCCGGCAACCACCCTTCTAAAACCCGGAAAAAATGGTGGTGGCCGGAAAAAGAAAGGTGGGTTTTAGAAGGGTTGTTGCCGGAAAAAATGGTGGTGGCGGGAAAAAAGAAAAGTGCGTTTTAGAAGGGTGGTTGCCGGAAAAAATGGTGGTGGCCGGAAAAAAGGAAGGTGCCTTTTAGAAGGATGGTTGCCGGAAAAAATGGTGGTGGCGGGAAAAAAGAAATGTGCGTTTTAAAAGGGTGGTTGCCGGAAAAAATGGTGCGGGCCGGAAAAAATGGTGATGACTGGAAAAAGAAAGGTGTGTTTTACAAGATGGGTGGTGGGGAAGATGGGGTTGGGGTAGCATATGTTAGGTTTTGTTTTTTTTTTCTTAAATAAATTAGGATAGTTTAGAAGGGTAGTTAAGTAACTTTGTATTTTTTTAAAAATTTTAATAATAATTAAATTAGGAAGAAAGATATATATGTGAGTTTTAGAGGTTTAGAAGGATATATGCGTAATTTCAAACTTTACAAGAATATATGTGTAATAATGCAAATTTTTAATGACGTGTATGAAATTTTCCCATCAAAGAAATTATTCAATGAGTCTAATATTATTATTTTTCTTTGTTTAATTTTTATTTTTCTTTGTCATATAGCAATGTTTATAAGTTAGAATTTTAATTAAATAGTCTATTTTTTGTTAAAATCTATATTTATGCAAAAAAAAAATTATTTTTTACATGAGGTCATTTCTTATTATATATATATATATATTGACAACTAACAATAATCAAACCTATTATAAATTTATAATCAATATTTATGACAATCAATTATGTCAATTTAATAGCATTTAATTTATATATTTAGGTTATATAACTAAATGACATAACAACTTAATATCATTATGCATTAACTAACTGATATAACTATAAATTTATACATAACTAGATATTTCATTTTATTTAGTATGTCAGTTTAATTACTTTAAGTTTAACTGTAAAAAAAAGTTTATTATAATAAATTCATGATGATATAACCACTATTCCAATTTCTTTAATGAAAGATGATTTTTTTTCATTTATTATTATTTACATAATACTCATGATAATCAATATATATAGTATTATTTATATGATAGTCATCACACATATTATTGTTTACATAATACTCATGATAATCAATATACATAGTATTATTTATATGATAGTCATCACACATATTATTGTTTACATAACACTCTCACTATACATATTACTTAAAAAACTTTAATAATAAATAGTTAAAATTTTTAATAAGAGAAAACATATTATAACTTATCATTGTATAAATAAAATATTTATGGCAATTAAATACAGTTAATAACAATTATGAATTACTATCAATTTAAATTTTATTTACCTCACGATTGTATTTCAATTTTGATGATATTACATGTCGTACAAAATTTTAACTATAGTGTTTACATCATTATTTTGTTATTTTATTTGAAGTTTTATGGAGTATTGTCTACTAAAAAACTTGAAAAATCATCATGTTGACTATATTTAAAAATTCGATCAATATTTATTTCTACTACTACATTATAGATAAGTTTAAATATAATATGTTTATACATTATTTGTCGTATCTATATTTGTAGTATAATAATATTTGTATTCGTATGATTTAAAATAATGTTATAGACTTATAGTAGAATTCTTCTAAATAAAGTTTTTCATTATTTTGAGTTTTTAAAAAAATCAAACATAACTTATCATTGTATAAATAAAATATTTATGGCAATTAAATACAGTTAATAACAATTATGAATTACTATCAATTTAAATTTTATTTACCTCACGATTGTATTTCAATTTTGATGATATTACATGTCGTACAAAATTTTAACTATAGTGTTTACATCATTATTTTGTTATTTTATTTGAAGTTTTATGGAGTATTGTCTACTAAAAAACTTGAAAAATCATCATGTTGACTATATTTAAAAATTCGATCAATATTTATTTCTACTACTACATTATAGATAAGTTTAAATATAATATGTTTATACATTATTTGTCGTATCTATATTTGTAGTATAATAATATTTGTATTCGTATGATTTAAAATAATGTTATAGACTTATAGTAGAATTCTTCTAAATAAAGTTTTTCATTATTTTGAGTTTTTAAAAAAATCAAACATAACTTATCATTGTATAAATAAAATATTTATGGCAATTAAATACAGTTAATAACAATTATGAATTACTATCAATTTAAATTTTATTTACCTCACGATTGTATTTCAATTTTGATGATATTACATGTCGTACAAAATTTTAACTATAGTGTTTACATCATTATTTTGTTATTTTATTTGAAGTTTTATGGAGTATTGTCTACTAAAAAACTTGAAAAATCATCATGTTGACTATATTTAAAAATTCGATCAATATTTATTTCTACTACTACATTATAGATAAGTTTAAATATAATATGTTTATACATTATTTGTCGTATCTATATTTGTAGTATAATAATATTTGTATTCGTATGATTTAAAATAATGTTATAGACTTATAGTAGAATTCTTCTAAATAAAGTTTTTCATTATTTTGAGTTTTTAAAAAAATCAAACAGGTTAAAGACTTTTTTACCCTTAAATGAAAATTGTGTATTTCATTATATAAGGATAATATACCCTTTGATAATTTTGCTTCCAAAGTAGTATGTTATAACCTCCAAACCATCTAACTTTCTATAAACATTCATTTTTATTTTATTCATTATTCCATCTATTAATTCCTCAAAAATTAGCATCTCTCATTTTATTTCATCACTTTGTGGGCATGAGTTTATAATCAAAAAATTCTTACATTATATTGTTTTTTTATATATGGAATTTTTTCTCTCCTTTCAATAGATTAAGTATATTATATGGTTGTTAATTGTATTTTTTTTTATTAATATGGATATCCCATTATATGTAAGGAGGAGATATATCTTGAAATATTGGAATGTTATTGAAAAATCTAATTAGAATTTAGTATCACAACTTTTGAGTTGATATAGCATCATATCTTTTTCATTTTTCATTTGATATGTGTTTTGATCATCGCGCAACGCGCGATGTCGAACACTAGTATCTATTAAAGGAGAAACCACATCCAATGATGTGGCACAATTGTGTAGTAGAAAGTTTGGCTATGAATTTTCTTAATTTTTTGATTTTTTAAAATGCTTAATATACAAATGACTTTTTCACCCCTAAATGAATGACATGAGTTTCATTATTAGACTAGGTATTTTTGTAATTTCTCATTCCTAAGTATAACCTATGACTATTCATTTGCTCCTTATTTACTTCCTTTTTAATTCTCACATATTATAAATTGAACTCTTAAGCTCACTTGGTAGTTGATATGGATGAATAGGAGGACAAACAAGAGACACTTGAGGACTAAGCATGAAAGAAGTCCATTGAGAAATCTCCAAATCAAAGGATTCCCAATTGAGAAGAAGAATAACTTCAATTTTCTCCAAGAAAAGTAAGATTCTTCTAAGGGGTATTCTATGGGGTCAACAAATTCATGTAATCTTTATATTGTTTACTTTTCCCTTGTGATTGATTGAAATTTAGGATGTGTGTATAAAAGAATGTGCAAGTACACTATTTTTATCAAATGTTTAATTAATTTATTAGAGTTTTTTGAATATGAATTTACTTTTTATTCTTATTCAACTTCAAACCATTCATCTTCTATATTAATTCAATCCAAACCATTCATATTCACTAATCAATTGTTTATTTCCATTGACAAATCTTTAAATCAAAGGATTCCCAATTGATACATGCTTATATAATTTTAATTGATAAAATATACAATAACTAAAGAATTTTTTTTGATACCTTGCCAACTACCAAGTCTAAAAAGAGTCGGATATGTTTGCTACCCAAAAAGGATAAGAAAATACAACCGTTACGAGTTTTTTATTTCTTTCCTTTTTTGGCTATATTGTAATTTTGTTTACGAGATATCTGTGTGGTGGCATTTGCGTTAATCTTTGTGGATGGAAGGCTGTTTCGAGTAATCACAAAAATGGAGTTATGCTTGCAACACACTCGAGCCACATGTGACTGCACCTCATTGTAGTTTGAGCCCTGCACATGAGTCTCGGGATTCGAATGCTCTACAACGCACGTAAAATGGCGATGAACTGAACACAGACACAACAGATAATCGCTTTTCTCTGTCTGTAAAAACCGCCATTGATGATGGAGATATAGAAAGCTTTACTACTACTAGTAGCAAGGGTTTCACTGATTTCTGTAGTGTGTGAGAAACTGTAAAATGGCTTACTGTGCAGCTACTGCTTCAAGTCATGGCGGTGAACTGACATTATCGCATTGTTCTTCGATTTCAAGGGCGATTAATTTTAATTTCAATTTCAATTTCAGCAGCAAAACGTCGAACCAGCTGTTCTTCACCACCGCTGCTGGTTTCAGGAAACGGAATGTTTATGTGAGGAGTGTTTCGAAGCCTAAGCTTAAAGATCAAGTCACCGTCGAACAAGGTCTGGTTCTCCATCCTACATTTCCCCCAATTATAGTGTGTGTTCTGTTTATTTGTATGTTTTATGTTAGGAATTAGGGATTGGAGATGATTAGTGCAAGGGATAATCTCGTTGGATCGTGAAATTTCACTTTTCAAATACAATAATTCCTCCCTTAATGCCTTGAGTATCATGAATTTCGTATTGTGATAATCCAAGCGATTATAAAATCGAGTTCTTATATACATCCAGATTCTCGTTTACATATTTACACGAGAGATAGACAGTTACGGGTAGTTAAAAACGGTTATAACCGTTAATGCATAAGATTTGAGAGCAGTTACAAACGTCCCAAAGTCAGAAACTACTTTAGAGAAAATCCAGAGCTCTGATCATCCAGATCAGAGGTTCTTAACTTCTTATCGCAAACCGGTACCACCAGAGGTTACCCTTAGCCCAGAGATCAGAGGCTCTGATCGCAAGATCCAGAGGTTCCGGTTACACGATCGAGATGTACCCTTAGCCCAGAGACCCTGCTAGCCGCGCTGCCCCTAGAACCCCACAAGGGGGCTCTCCCTTACCCCTGCCTTATGGCGATTTAAGGTGATAAAAACGACACTTGTGAATGTGCACTCTGCACCTCCTAACTTACTTATGTTTACCTTATCACCTAATCGATCTCACGTAAATCACAATCACACTAAAAATGATTGATGACGCTAAAATCACCAACAATTTACAGGTTATTATTTGTGGAATCCCAATAGTGTGCGGGAAGGGTTCCATAAATGCTATGTTTGTATGTCCGAGGATTACACTTCAGTTTAATTGTTGATCAATTTGGTAGATGTTAAGTTCTTTCATTCTTAATATGTGATGTTACTTTCAAATTCATCGAGTACTCAATTTGGTGGATGATAAGTTTTTTACATATTCTCTAGCATTGTATCAGGGCCTAGGTCCATGAGACTTGACATCTAGCCCCTCTCAACAGTTTAGGCCAATATGTGCCCGTCTAGCCTCCGGTGAAGGGGGTGTTTTAGAGTCTCACATTGGCTTAGACTTTGACCATTTCTTCTCGATATATGTTAGAACCTCCAGAAGGGCTCTTCTAGAAAGTAATCTAATGGGGTTCCACATATTCTCATGTGCACATCTTTGGAAGCACGGACTACTTTTGTTCAATGCACAACCAATGGCGGATCCAAGAAGGCACGTGTTTGGGGGAATGTCTAGGGGTATAAAAGAAATGTAAAGTATAATTAGTGGCGTGTCCAAGATTTTTATGTAGTGGGGTCACCTTTAAGGTAGACTAAAGGTCCACAAAGTCGTCCGACGTGTTTATGTAGTGGGGTCACCTAGAAGCTTACTGAATAAGCCACTTTCTATCATTAAGTCACTACCAAACAGTCATGTATAGCTGACCAAATAAGTTGTGAGTCCCATTAAGCTTATTAAGTTTAACAAGTTGGATTTATCAATCTATCACATTTTTGGGCGCAGGGTAATGACAGTATGTTTAAATGATATCTGAGAGTTCTGAGGTTAAAACCTATAGATTCAGTAGTCCAGTTCTCATATCTAAACACCATTAAACTTCTTTGAAATTACAAACTTGTATGAAACATAATCAAACCGTTTGTTATTTGTTTGATTGCTTAGGAGATGCAAGCAATATTGATATATCAACATCCGATGCTGTGGCCTTGAGAATTACTCACCATGCAGAGTTTACACCATCATTTTCTCCAGAGGGATTTGGTCTCCCTAAGGCATACTTTGCGACTGCACAAAGTATACGTGATTCACTTATCGTCAATTGGAATGCAACTTATGATATGTACGAAAGGTCGAATGTAAAGCAGGCTTACTATTTGTCCATGGAATTTTTACAGGTTTGTCAAATTGATTACTCATCAGAAGCTGTACCAATTCCTATTTTCAACTGTGGTTAGTTTTGCTAGTTAACAACTACTATTTCATATGGTTATCTTTTCTTTTGCTTACTGGAAATAACTCAATGCAACTGTGCATTATATTACCATTCAACCCTAAATCTTAGGTGTTTTCTTGGAACCACCATCATTCATATTGTGAGAATAAGTGGAACCCCCGGATTACTCCCCAAAAGAGCCCTTGAGAAGAGAAGAGAGACACCAATATATATATATATATAGAGAGAGAGACACCAATATATATATATATATATATACTACATTCAGTCTGAATATGACACGTGTCGCGCTCTTATTTGTCCTCACGTTCACAACCAAATTTGAGTTCTCATTTGAACCAGCCCCTATATATATATAAAGAAGAAATGGTCCAAGTCTAGCTGATGTGGGACTCTAACACGCCAATTGTCCCAGAGTGTCAAGTGCCTAGAATGGTAGACCTTGGGTTTGCTACCATGTGAGAATATGTGGAACCCACATATTAATCTCCAAAAGAGTCCTTTAGGAGAGAAGAAGGTTTCGAGAATAAATGGTCCTAGTCTAGGCGATGTGGGACTCTGACACATGTTTTACCTATCCTCCTTTAGTTCATAGTGCTTATTGGAAGGGAAAACTAGTCAACCACAAGGGTTGTGGCGTAGTGGTTGAGGCCTAGGGAGATGTGGTGGAATATCCCATCCGCCCTGGGTTCAAATCCAAGTGTTTACAACAATTTGGCCACCGAGTTTATCGGAGCTGATGTCTTACAATCGCAATTTGCTGGGGTTAGTCTAGGCATAGCCACGGACACCCTTCCAAAAAAGAGAAGGAAACCCAGTCTCTTGATAAATGGTAGAGGTGGTAATTTTGTACCAAAATCAACCAATCAACATGTGTACCAACTGTACCAATTAAATTGGTATCGGCTTAATTGGTATCAATTACAATCGGTTGGTAGCACCAAATATGCAAACTTGGTTGGTACACGGTATTGGACGTCGCATACCACGGTAGTACCATAGTACCCACTTATTTAATTATTTATTAGCTTTTGAATTTTTTTATGTATTGAATATTAAACTTTGTAACTTTAACTATTTTGTTTCATCATTTGAATGCTTGCAAGTTTTATTCCTTGCAATTAAAAACCTTAAATGTCACATGTGTTATGTAAAAACTCAAAATGTTGTTCATAATTTGAACATAATAACAAGTTATCATATATGTAACTTGAAGTTGGTACAAAACCAATACCAACATGTATCAACCGAAAAAAAGCTGGTATCAAGCAGAATTGGTTGGTACACAATATAAGATTTTATGTACCAATTATAATCGGTTGGTACACGGTATTGGAGAAAAAAACTTGGTACTGTACCAAGTCCACCCCTAGTAAATGGTCAAACATTTTGTTTAGAACTTAATGATATTCTTTGTTGTAGGGGAGAGCGCTACTGAATGCCATTGGTAACTTAGAGCTAAGTGGTGCTTATGCAGATGCTTTGAGCAAGCTTGGCCACAAACTTGAGGATGTGGTTTCGCAGGTGAAATTTTTCTACAATAACATACATGCTTACATCAATATACGTTTTACCTTATTCTTAATGGGCATATATTCTTGTAAGTTGAGACCATGTGTGTGCATAAATTTTATATCAAGTTTATTTTGTTGCACTCTTTAACTGCATTTAGGGTGCGTTTGGTATCCAGACATGACAGAACAAGCCAGATTAGTTGTTCAGCGTTTGGTAAGACAGAAATTGATAGGATAGAATAGATAAAATGACCAATTTACCCCTAATGAATTGTTTATATCTTTTATATATTTTGATTAATTTATGTAATTTATTAAACTATAGTAAAATAAATATTTTTATATCATTAGAAAGTTTTCGTCAATACGATTAAAATGACACCAATATAAAAGGTTTATGCAGTTTCCAATTTTTATTTGATACCTTCTCTATAATAATTTTTTTATTATTAATATTTAATAAATTACATAAATTAACCAAATTATAGATACCGTATAAAAATAATATTCTGAGGACAGTAAACTGAAAATTCAAAGAGCATAAAGTACAATTAATTAAATTTAAAGAATGAATAAAACGTAAAGAGGGAGGCGTGTTTGATGGTTTAGAAGAGAATTATATTTTATTTTAAGGTTATATTGGTAAAATGTCTTTTCCATCTTATTCCATGGGGTAGGGGTGGAACACGTCTGTTCCACTTTATTCCTGACCATTCCACATAAAAAGTCCTGCCAAACATTGAACAGAGATCCCTGTACCGTTCTGTCTTGTCCAGTGTATCAATTATCAAACGCACCCTTTATAGCTGCCCAATTATCTTTTTTTTGAACGGTAAACCAAGCAATTTATTCTTTTTATAGCTGCCCAATTATCTTTCAGCCTATACTAAATTTTTGGGTCTAACATTCTTAGGAACCAGATGCTGCTTTAGGAAATGGGGGGCTTGGCAGGCTTGCTTCTTGTTTTCTTGACTCTTTAGCAACATTAAATTATCCTGCTTGGGGTTATGGGCTCAGATACAAGTATGGTTTGTTCAAACAACTAATCACAAAAGAAGGTCAGGAGGAGATTGCTGAAAACTGGCTTGAGGTGAATTTTCCATTCTTTTGTTTCAATTACTCTTTTGCTTATCCATACAAAAAAATAAATCCTGATATTTTGGCAAAAAAGTTGATTACTGGCAACTCCAACTGGCCCCACCGGGAAACCCGCCTCCAAGGACACCAATGTGACGGGGCATTTTTTGGCTCACTTAGAGCATCTCCAAAAGATTCTCCAAAATTTCTCTAAAATGGAGAATGAAAAACTTCAAAATCTCTAAAATAAAAAATACATTCAACTCCAAAAGATTCTCCATTTTGGAGGTTACAACATTGATTATATTATCAAAATATTGCTTTCAAGTTTCATCTAATAAAATGTTATTTCTCTTTCTAATTAAATACTTATTTTCAAAGTTTCCTATTTGTGGAAATATATTAGATAATATTTCTTTCTCATTGTAATCATTTTTGGGGTATTCTCTAAATTTGGAGATTTTTACATTCTCTCTTATTTTCTGCATTTTGGAGAATCCGTTGGAGCAAAAAACATGCCCCAAATCCCCAAAATCTCTATTTTCTCCATTTTGGGAAATCTGTTGGAGATGCTCGCAGCAGCTATGCCTAGCCGCCGCGGGGAGGGGGGGGGGATCGAACCCAGGACCCGTCTTGTATTTGGGCAAAATCACCCCACCCCTTTGCCAACTGAGCCACACGCCAGAGGCAAAATAAATCCTGATATATCTTTAAGTTAACTTCAGTTTCTGATTGTAGATGGGAAATCCTTGGGAGATTGTGAGAAATGACATCTCCTATCCTGTAAAATTCTATGGGAAAGTTGTCACGGGTTCTGATGGAAAGAGGCGCTGGATTGGGGGAGAAGATATAGTGGCTGTTGCAAGTGATGTCCCGATACCCGGATATAAAACAAAAACGACGATTAACCTTCGTTTATGGTCCACTAAAGTTCCATCAGCAGATTTCGATTTGTCTGCTTTTAACTCTGGAGAACACACTAAAGCATGTGAAAGCCAAGCAAATGCGGAAAAGGTTCAAACACTAAGTGATGCATTATATATTTACATTACTACATTATATTTGAGAGTTGGTTTCCGGTAAGAATAGTAGTTATCATGAGAAAGATAAGAAGGGATCTCCACCCTTGGATCAATCCCAATTGAAGATCAATTGAAAAATACCCTTCCAAGCTAATTCATGGGTTATTGGGACTTAATCTGAACCATTAGATCAACACTAATTAAAAGTGATCAAGGGTCCAATTCCCTTCTTACGCTTCTCACCTTAACTCCTATTCTCACACGATCCTATTTGATTTTGTTCTGTCTTTTTACAATTAAAAAGAAAAACCCTACTCACTTATGGCTATAAATCTTAAGGCAATTTGTTATGTTACTTCCTTATGCTTCTAATGCGTATTATGGTTTGGTTAGTTTTACACATGATGGGAACTAGGTAATGTCTTCATGGAAACAACCGCTCTACCTTTTTTTGGGGTGTAGGTAGTGTCTGCTTACATCTTACCCACCCCAGACCCTCCTCATGGTGGGATATACTGGGTTCGGGGCTGTTTGGTTGGTTTTTATTAAGTCCTGTATAGATAAAATTGTCTGTGTGGATTAATCTATCTGTATCGATTGGGAAGGTTTTTTCATAGATGGAAGAAACTTGTTTTTTAATTGGAAGAGGCAGGTTCAGGAAAAAAACTTGACTTTCTGCACAAAGCTCCCCCTAGAAGCTTATTTAATAAGTCACTTTCTATATCATTAAGCCACTACCAAACAGTTGCATATAGCTGACCGAATAAGTTGTGAGTCCCATTAAGCTCATTAAGCTGCTAACAAACAGGCCCTTTGCTTGGTTTGGTTTGGGAACTAGGTAATAACCACTGCGTCGAAAGAAAAAAAAAATGCTCTTTTTGAAATCTTTAGACCCCATCTCGGATGGGACTTGCTGGGTGGGTTTGGTAGATCCTAAAATTCATCTGTAATGCAACATTTAAAAGATATAATTCCGTTTGTTTCTTTGGGGGGGGAGGTGACATGTGTGCCTTCCTAATCTGAACTGCCAAAAGCTTCACACTCAGTACATTCAACTACTTACACACACACACACACACATATATATATATATATAGGGGCGGGTTCAAATGAGAACTCAAATTTGGTTGTGAACGTGAGGACAAATGAGAGCGCGACACGTGTCATATTTACTACATTTAGTCTGAATATTTTCCTTCATTATTCAGTCTGAATATGACATGTGTCACGCTCTCATTTGTCCTCACGTTCACAACCAAATTTGAGTTCTCATTTGAACTTTCCTCTATATATATACACACACACACACACACACACACATATATATATATATATTGGTTGTGCTAACTAGAGTGATTGTTGACATGGTATTGATAACCATATACTAATACAAAATTTTCATCTACCACCAGATATGCTATATACTATATCCAGGGGATGATTCGTTGGAAGGGAAGACACTCAGACTGAAACAACAATATACATTATGCTCCGCCTCTCTCCAAGATATTATCACACGTTTTGAGAAGAGATCTGGGGAGAATGTTTTATGGAAAGAATTTCCAGAGAAGGTTGCTGTGCAGATGAACGATACCCACCCGACACTCTGCATTCCGGAACTGATGAGGATATTGATGGATTTGAAGGGAATTAGCTGGAAGGAAGCTTGGGATATCACCCAAAGGTATTTCTTAGCTGCCTAACCCGCTAGATGATCTTTTTTTTGGTGATTATAATGTCATCAGCTATTTAATATAAGCTAACTTGAACCCGGGATGGCTGAATGGCGGGGGTCAAGGGGGTCACGCCCCTTCTGGTGGTCCACTGCCAACTCCTTAGTGGCAGAGGCACCCTCTGATGCTGATCAGTGAGTATCCTTAAGGATGCGTTTGGTGTACATGACAAAATAAAAAGAACGGAACAAGAATCACTGTTCCACGTTTGGCAGGACTTTTATGTGGAACAGCGTGGAACGAGTGTGTTCCACCCCCACCCCAATGGAACAAGGTGGAACAAACTTATATTTTACCAATATAACCTCAAAATAAAACGTAATTCTCTTCTAAAACATCAAATACTTCTTCCTTTTGACATTTTATTCACTCTTTAAATTTTATTTATTGTATTTTATGCTCATTAAACTTTCAGTTTACTGTCCTCAAAATATTATCTTTATACGGTTTCTATATTTTGATTAATTTATTAAAATTAATAATAAAAAATAATATGGAAAAGGTGTAAAATAAAAGTTGGAAACTACAAAAACTTTTTGTTTTGGTGTTATTTTAATCGTGTTGACAAAAACTTTCTAATGATATATTTTGTTATAAAAAATATTTATTTTATTATAATTTAATAAATTAAATCACAATATATAAAATACTTAAAATATACAAACAACTCATTTGGGGTAAATTCATCATTTTTATTTGTTCTGTCCTGTCCAGTTCTGTCTTACCAAACGCTGAACAACTGTTCAGTTCTGTTCTATCCTAATTGTATACCAAACGCACCCTAACTGCCTTGTAACCTATAACCGCCGGTAACTACCATCGCGGTGGCTCTAGTTTGACTTCCCGGGTGTTCCATACATATTCTTGTCCTCAAAATTCATAAAGGAAAACATGAGTGTTGTATATATATACATATGTCGTCTCTATGTTGACAACTCTATATAATCAAATTCAGTAACGTTGATCTGCTCTTGGAAATTTCTCAGAACTGTGGCTTACACCAACCATACTGTTTTACCTGAAGCATTAGAGAAATGGAGTTTAGAACTCATGCAGAAACTTCTCCCACGGCATGTGGAGATCATAGAACTGATTGATGAGGAGGTGAAGCAAAATGCATTCTTTCAAGATTGTATAATAAGGGTTTTGGGTTCCGGTGAGAATGAAAGTTATGGTGAGAACTGAGAAGGGTAAGAAGGGATCTCCACCCTTGGATCAATATTAATTGAAGAGTTCCATTAGATCAACACCAATGAGAAGCATCATATATATTCCCTTCTAAAGCGCATTTCATGGGTTGGTTTGAGATTAAAAGTGATCCAAGGGTCCAAATCCCTTTTTACACTTCTCACCTTAACTCTTATTCTCACACGATCCTTTGTCTGTATAATAGTACATTTCTTCAGCTTAACGGCATGCTATTCTTACAGTTGGTCAATGGCATAGTAGCAGAGTTTGGTAAATCAAATCCCGAATTGTTGGAAAGAAAGTTGAATGCTATGAGAATTCTCGAAAATGTTGAACTGCCATCGTCCATATCTGATCTGTTTATCAAACCAAAAGAAGTGTCTGCCATTGATAAAAGTGAAGTGTTAGAGGTTTCTAATAAAGACTCCATTGATGTTGCTGATGATGATGAATTTGTTGGAAAAAGCAAGGAGAAAGAGGTCGATCAAGAACCCATACAAAAAGGTGAACCAAAGGAAGAGGCCGATCTATTACCAGCTCCGGTACCACCAAAAATGGTCCGTATGGCTAATCTATGTGTTGTTGGTGGCCATGTTGTCAATGGGGTTGCTGAGATTCACAGTGAGATTGTAAAGCAGGATGTTTTCAACGACTTCTACAAGGTAAACCTATGTTACTGGTAAAAACTAGCTGATAAGCTAGATGACAATATAAAATGACCTAAAAGGATATGTTAATTGGTATAAGGGGTATAATTGGGAAAAAATGGAAAAACCTCTTGAGCTTATAGTAGCTGTAGGGTTGTAAAAACAAACAGGTAACTTTTAAAAACGCAGCGGAAAAAGTTTTAGGTTATTTTTGTAGAAAACTTTTCCTAGAAGAAACCCTATCCGGATCCAATGACTTTTAAATGAATCTAAACAAACCATAGGGTGTTTAAAATATTACGTTTTCAGGTTTCTTTTATGTTTTTCTGTGATAATAACTAAATCTAAAAGATTGATTAACCTTTCAGGCTTAGGCCTATCTCCTTATTTATAAAATTATAAGTGGCCTATTTTAGTTATAGACAAAACATAATACCCGAACATGGGCCGGGCTTGTGATAATCCTTAAGCCCATTTATCTATAAGCCCATTAAGCCTAAGTAGAAGTTTTATTAATCATAATAAAATTATATGGTAATACATTTACTCAAAAAACCCTGTAATTATCATAATTACACTTTTTACACATACTTTAGTTATTATGCTAGAATAACTATTTAATAATCAACATGACATAATTTGGGTTTTCGGTTATCCAATGACCATTTCAAAGCATAAGTATTCTTTGTATGCGACCCTATAAGTTTACATACTCCTTGGCAGTATTGTTGTGTGACATGTGTCGTGGGCATATAAAAGTTACAGTAGCATTTAAAAGGGTTAGCTTATGGCCAACCAAACGGGACTTTTTCAACAAGCTTAAAAAGTAATCCCTTATGATTGCCGAACGTAGCCTATATGTTTTCTACTAATGTCACACGCGTTATATTGTCGTTGGCATTGACCACCTAATGCAGCTTTGGCCTGAGAAATTTCAAAACAAAACAAATGGGGTGACACCAAGAAGATGGATATATTACTGCAATCCTGAACTCAGCAAAATCATAACCAAGTGGACAGGTGGAGATGACTGGGTACTGAACACTGAAAAATTGGCTGAATTGCGTAAGGTATTGACTGTTATTTGACTTTCCATCTTTCTTTCTTTAGGTTTTAATTGAAATCTAATAGAAAAATACATACGTTGTGTATGTTTCATAGGATAAAATAAGGGAAACCGACCAAAATAGTCAATCTTCCCAACCAACTTCACTTTTTAGCCACTTTTTCAATTGAATTCCCATTTTAGCTAGAGTTTACGCAAATGCGTAAGACATTTGCGTAAACTCGATCTTCAGATTAGAAAATAGAGAGAAGAAGAGAGAGAGACAGATGGTAGAAATCTCTAAAACTCCATTTTTGAGAGAGAAAAATAATGTTTAATTATTCTCACCAATAGAAGGCATTGAAATTAAGTGTTTAGGTCAGAGAAATAATATTTTATTAAATGTATTGAATATTTTAATAATATAGTTGATGGTAGAATTGCTAAAATAGAGTAGCTGTTGGAGTTGGATATAATTTTTTTAGAGAGATTTTTTTAACTCTATATTAAAAAAAAAATTATAGCATAGCTGTTGGAGACGCTCACGCATCTGATTAAAACAGATGCAATACTCCTATTTTTTCCCACTATGTTGATTAGGAACTATTGGCCTAATTCCGGAAAGTTCTTACAGTTTGCAGATAATGAGGATCTCCAAAGCGAGTGGAGAGCTGCAAAAAGGATCAACAAAATGAAGGTTGTGTCATTCCTCCAAGAAAAAACAGGATATCGTGTTAGTCCCGATGCAATGTTTGACATCCAGGTCACTGCCGTTTGCTTTTTTAGCTCCTTTCTCATACAAAATGTTGCAAGTTCTATTTTGATTGAGTTACATGCTAGTAAGGGGATGTTTGGTTGGTTTTTTGTCTGTGTGGATTAATCTATCTGTATAGATTGGGAAGGTTTTTGATCGGGATAGTTTTTTAATAGATGGAAAGGAGTGTGTTTTTTAACTGGGAGGGTCAAGTTTGGAAAAAACTTGGCTTTCTGCATAAAGCTCTCCCTCCTAAAAGCTTACTTAATAAACCACTTTCTATATCATTAAGCCACTACCAAACAACCACGTGTAGCTGACCGAATAAGCTGAGAGGGGCCGTTTGGTTGGTTCCCTATTGAAGTAGTTGTGTGGATTAATCTGTCTGTATGGATTGGGAAGTTTTTTGTTTGAGAGGGTTTTTTAATAGAAGGAAGGAGGGTATTTTGTAATTGGGAGGGGTAGGTTTGGAAAAAACTTGGCCATCTACATAAAGCTTCCTCCAGAAGCTTATTGAATAAGCCACTTTCTATATCATTAAGCCACTATCAAATAGTGATGTATAGCAGACCGAATAAGCTGCGTTCCCATTAAGTTCATTAAGCTACTAACAAAACAAGCCCCGAGTCCCATTAAGCTCATTAAGCTGCTAACAGACAGACCCTAAGTACAAGGCCACATTATAGTCCCTCTTGGTTTTGCTCCAATGTGGAGTACGATTTACATTATGGAATTATTTTTCAGGTGAAACGCATTCATGAATACAAGAGACAGTTGTTAAATATCTTGGGAATTGTTTACCGCTACAAGAAGATGAAAGAAATGACTGCCTTTGAGAGGAAAGAAAAATTTACACCACGGGTTTGCATATTTGGGGGGAAAGCATTTGCCACATATGCGCAAGCCAAAAGAATTGTGAAGCTCATCACAGATGTCGGCATGACAATAAACCATGATCCTGACATTGGGGACTTACTGAAGGTATGTTTTAGTTTGCATTCTTACCTTCTGACTTGTAATGCTGCTCTACTAATCAAATGGTCACTGGCCCAGGGGTAGATCCCAACCTCCCTGGAGGTCAAGGGTTCAAACCTAAAAATTATATATATAGGGTTGGGTTCCGTGAGAAGGGAAGTGTAATGCACCCAATTAGAGGCCCAAGCCCTTTTCTAAGAATATTCTAGAATAGTTGAGAAAGGGGTATTTTGGGTAGTTACCTATATTAAATCTAGTATAAATAGAGGTATGGAGGAGAGTAGAGGCATGCAGAAAGTTGATTAGAGTTTGTTTGGGAGAGACTAGCCTCTCGAATGCTAGAAATTGTTCCTTTTATAGTTAATTGAATCATCTAGACAGTTGTTATTATCAATCAATCCCTATTTCCATTGTTCAATTGGTCTAGTTCATAACAGGAAGTTATGGTGAGAAGCGTAAGAAGAGATCTCCACCCTTGGATCAATCCTAATTGAATGTCAACACTAATGAGGTGCACCGAGATGCGCCGGATCAACTCCCTTCTAAAGCGCAATTCATGGGTGGGCATGAGATTAAAAGTGATCAAGGGTCCAAATCTCTTCTTACGCTTCTCACCTTAACTCTTCTTCCCGCATGATCATATGCCTATATATATATATATATATAGAGGAAAGTTCAAATGTGAACTCATTTTTGGTTGTGAACGTGAGGACGAATCTCAGCCACTTATCCGGTCAATAAAGGCGGCTTTGACCTGGTTCCCCTCCTTTAATAATCTCCACCCTCCCATGAATCGCGTCAATCCTCCGTGATCGCGTCCACCATAACCGAAGATGTGTGGCTGAGATTCGTCCTCACGTTCAAAGCCAAAATTGAGTTCACATTTGAACCTAACCCTATATATATATATATATATATATAGAGAGAGAGAGAGAGAGAGAGAGAGAAAGGAAAGTTCAAATGATAACATAAATTTGGTTGTGAACGTGAGGACAAATGAGAGCGCGACACGTGTCTGAATGTAGATTATTCAGTCTGAATATGACATGTGTCACGCTCTCATTTGTCTTCACGTTCACAACCAAACTTGAGTTATCATTTGAATCCGCCCCTATATATATATATACACAAACACACACTTCACATGGATAAGATGGCATGGGCCACTACTTCGTTCAGCTGTTGTAGTGTGAAAATTTTTGGGGTCGTGAAAGATGCCACTATATTATTTTGTTGGGTGCAACTGTATATTCCTTGAAACTACAATAACAACACAAATTTCTTTTGGTAGAATTGGTTTACAGTCTTTTCTCTCCTTTGAGGGGCGGGTTCGAATCCCATTTGTTTCATTTTCTTAGTTTTTAGAGTACATTACGATTTTTTGTCCTTGTGGTTTGTTAATAATTTCGATGTTCGTTCGTTCTTGAGGTTTAGAAATTGCAATTTTCGTCTCTGTAGTTTGCAATTTATTGCTATTTTTGTCCCTAAGCTAATTATTCCCTTGAAGTATAAGGGATCAAAACAGTAAAAAATTGTAAACCGAAGGGACTGAAACAACAATATATTGTAAACCATAAGGATGAAAATAGCAATGAATTACAATCATAAGGACGAAAACAGTAGTTTTTAAACCACATGGATAAAAATCGCAATTTTTAACAAACCACAGGGACAAAAAACGTATTTTACTCTAGTTTTTAGCTTTTAATTCAGGTTTACTATAATTGGGAAAAAAGACTTGAACACATGACCTCACGTACAAAAAACAATGAGCTAACCAACAAACCAATGATGATTTTGTAAAAAATATCCATAGTTTCATTTTTTATAGTCAAATGGTGCCACCAGTTAGAAAAACTTTCTTGTCCGTTTTTGGGTTCAAGTCTCACAAAGCTGAGGAGTGTCTGAGTTTTGCCATATATAATTATTATATACTTCCAAAAAAAATGCGGCTCTAGTATCATAGCATTCTATGTTCCAAGACTTTCTGTTTAAACTTTGCCAACCTGCATTACGAGTAAATTACGTTTTTCATCCCTGTGGTTTGTTAAAAATTGCGATTTTCGTCCCTGCAGTTTTTGAATCTATGGTTTTTAATTCATTCCTATTTCCGTTCTTATGATTTACAATTTATTGTTGTTTCGATCCTTGTGGTTCACAATTCTTTACTATTGTGGTCCCTTGTACTTAAAGGTAGACATTAGTCCAGGGGCAAAAAAAGCAATAAATTGCAAACCACATGGATGAAAATCGTAATTTACTCCTGCATTACGGTTTAAACTTTTGCCAACTCTTTTTTTTCTTCTTCTCTATGCTGATGCATTATAACTTAACTATAGGTTGTATTTGTTCCCGACTACAATGTAAGCGTTGCCGAATTGTTAATTCCTGCCAGTGAGCTATCACAGCATATCAGGTACTTCCATCCCTCATAAGACACCTCTTGTTCCTCGGAACGATATTGAAGTCCATACCATTGTTGTTGCATTCCTATATTTGATTAAAGATTTCACATAAAAAGGAATTCTGTATGTATGTGTGTGTATATATATATATATATAGAGAGAGAGAGAGAGAGAGGGGAAAACCGCAACAAAATGAAAAACTTAGAAATACCCCGGTAACTGTTCATCTGGACGGTATACAAATGTGCCTACAAGTGATTTGTAAGCAATTTGTCCGGTATGCATATGTGCATAACATGCAAACTTGCATAAAAACCAAGAAACAACTTCAATTACTTGTATGTACATGTGCATAACGTCCAGATAAACGGTACCAGGTGTTCCTCAAATTTTCATTTTTTTTTGAGTTTTCCAACCTCCCCCCCCCCCTCCTCTCTCTCTCTCTATATATATATATATATAGGAAGAGGTTCAAATGAGAACTTTGTAAATTTAAAGGAACAAAGGGACTCATTTGGGACCCCATATGATGTGGGTCCTACCAATAAAAAATCATATCTGATTCAATGGGGCCCACCATTGAAAATCAGATATGATTTTTTATTGGTGGGACCCACATCATATGTGGTCCCAAATGAGTCCTTTTGTTCCTTCAAATTGGGGGTGTTCTCATTTGGACTCTCCCCTATATATATATATATATCTATATATATAGGGAAGGGATCATACGAGAACCACCCATTTTTAAAGGAATAAATGAACACTTTGTGGACCACATATGATGTGGGCCCACATAATATTAAATCATTTCTGATTTAATATTAAATCATATATGATTTAATATTATGTGGGACCCACATCATATGTGGTCCACAAGGTGTTCCTTTATTCTTTTAAATTTACAAAGTTCTCATTTGAACCTTCCTCTATATATATATATATCTATATATATATACATCTATATATATGTGGTCCACAAGGTGTTCCTTTATTCTTTTAAATTTACAAAGTTCTCATTTGAACCTTCCTCTATATATATATCTATATATATATAGATATATAGGGGAGGGATCAAACAAGAACCACTCATCTTTAAGGGAACAAAGGAATTCATTTGGGACCACATATGATGTGGGGCCCACAAATAAAAAATCATTTATGATTTTTTAGAAAAAAAAACAAAAAATCATAAATGATTTTTTATTTGTGGGCCCCACATCATACGTGGTCCCAAATGAATCCTTTGTTCTTTTAAAAAGGCAAAGTTCTCATTTGAACCTCCCTCTAGATATATATATATATAGATGTACTAGATATATATATATATATATATATATATATATAGGGGAGGGTCCAAATGAGAACACCCCCAATTTGAAGGAACAAAAGGACTCATTTGGGACCACATATGAACAAACATATATGAACGAACGAACCATTGTTCATGTTCGTTCATTTATTAAATAAACAAACTTCTGGCCGACGTTTAGATCCCTAAGTATATCCCATGTGGAGGTGGGGTCTGGGTAGGGTAACATGTACGCAAATCTGACCCGAGATTCCGTGATTATTTACAACTTCATGATTTATTCATTTTCTTTCCCACTCTAGTACCGCCGGAATGGAAGCAAGTGGAACTAGCAACATGAAGTTTTCCATGAATGGTTGCATCTTAATTGGGACATTAGATGGGGCAAATGTGGAAATAAGAGAAGAAGTTGGAGAAGACAACTTCTTTCTTTTTGGCGCTCAAGCCCATGAGATATCAGGGTTACGTAAAGAAAGAGCCGAGGGCAAGGTATTCCTTACTTTTTACTTCCTTTTATAAGAAAAACTTGTAGCCTCATGATCTAATATGTTTTATTCAGAGCTTTGTAAGATCCCACATTGATTGGGGAAGGGAACGAAAGTTGCCTTTTAAGGAACTGAATACCTCCTCTATCAGACGCGTTTTAAAACCATGAGTCCAGGTGTGGACAAAGCAGACAATATCTAGTACGGTTGGCCTGAGATGTTACAGCTTGGCATCCTTTCTTCTATCCCAATCAACTAGCCAATAAAGGCTAGGCCTTGGAGATCCTCCTCATATCCCCCCAAGGTCGCCGGTTCTGGGGGCATAATATAAAATAGAGTAAATTACGATTTTCGTCCTATGGATTAGAAGTTATTGCTACTTTCGTTCCTGGAGTAATTCATACCTTTAAGTACAAGGGACCAAAATAGTAAAGAATTGTAAACCACAGGACAGAAACAACAATAAATTGCAAATCATAAGGACAAAACTAGCGATAATAAATTACAAACCATAGGACGAAAACTGCAATTTCTAAACCACAGGGACGAAAATTGCAATTTTTTACAAACCACAGGGACAAAAAACGTAATGTACTCTATAAAATAAAATAATAATTAACTAAAAGCAAACAAAATTTAGGTAAAAAGGCAATAGTCAACCAAGGAAGCAAGCTTTTTTTTATTTGTTGGGGGCACATTTGTAATTTTAGATAAAAAAAAATTAAAACGTGCAGCTCATGGATTTGTTGGGGGCAATTGCCCCTTCTTTAAGCCCCATAGGATTAGTCAAGGTGCGCACAAGCTGGCACGGAAACCCACGATTACCAAGAAAAAAAAAAGAGAATGTTTCCATGAAGACCCCAACTTGTTTAGACCTCGATATATTTCAAGTCAAATAAGTGGCTTCTCTTCATCGAGTTAATAATATGCATTGATTTTTCGTATTTACAGTTTGTACCCGACCCTCTTTTCGAAGAAGTGAAGGAATACGTTAGAAGTGGTGTATTTGGGGCTTACGATTATGATGAACTAATGGGATCTTTAGAAGGGAACGAAGGCTTTGGCCGTGCTGATTACTTCCTTGTGGGAAAGGACTTCCCGAGTTACATAGAATGCCAAGAAAAAGTCGATAAGGCATATCGAGACCAAAAGGTCAGTTCACAATCTTCCACACTCCCCAATGTTCATTTTTTCAGCTTAACTATCAAGACTTTTGTTTCACATCAAACATACTATTTTTCCTTTGAAAACTTGACAAAACAAGCCTTCATAACTGTGGGTCCTTAAAGTGGTAAATATTGGCTCTGATACCATATAAGAATATCTGGAACCCCATTAGATTAGTCACAAAAAAAGCCCTTGAGGAGATAAGGGAGGTTCCAACAATAGAAATGGTCCAAAGTGTCATTTGGTCTCGATACCAATGTGAGAATACGTGGAACCCTGTGTAGTCAAATGAAAGAGTTATATCATCCAAATGTCTAAATTTAATTCAATAATGACAAAATGGGTGGGATCTTATTAAGACTAAAAAATCAATATCATCAAAACTTTACCCTCAGACTTGTAGCTCAGTTGGCAAATGGAGCGACTTTGCTCAAATACAAGTTCAAGTTCGAATCATGTGTGAGACTGGCTTGAACCCCTCTGCTAGCCTTAGCCGTTGAGTTAGCTTTTAAATGCCTCTTCACATGTGGTTCCTAGGGGTGGGTTCCTGTGGGGCCAATTGGGGTTGCCGATACTCAAACCTTTTTGCTCAAATATCATTAACACTTAATAAGTACAAGTTTTTATTGGTAAAAGATGTTGTAGTCCTACATTTCTAGACTTTGACCATTTCTCCTCAATATTCTAGAACCTTCCTTATGTACTCAATGGCTCTTTTCGGAGGGTAGTCTAATGGGGTTCCACATATTCTCACATGGTATCAGAGTCAAGGTCTACCACTTTATGGACTTGAACAGGGTTCTACATTAAAGACACTACGAATCACGAGCATAGTGTTGCATAATCCGTAGTACACTTTTCGCCCAAATACATAGTTGTAGTTGTGATGATTTGCCAACCACGACGAAAAAATTGCTATAATTTTCGTCAAAACTAGTCCCTATGAAATCAGCATTATGCCTAAATTTGCGGAATCTTGTGTGTTGCAGAGATGGACCCGGATGTCGATCTTGAACTCGGCTGGGTCATACAAGTTCAGCAGTGATCGAACCATTCATGAGTATGCTCGAGACATATGGAACATTCAACCTCTTCAACTTCCTTAAGCTACTCCATCATCTGGCTACTGGGGATTTTCTTGACTGTTATTTTCAGGGTTCTGGTCCCTGAGATTAGTAAAGATACCCGCAAGCTGATCTTAACACCCACGGTTACAAAAAGTAAATAAAAGTTAGCAGAGGTAATGGAAAGACTATACCATACATATATTGTTACTCGTATGCACACTTTTTGTTCAATCATTAATCTTTCTAAGTAATTTAGGTCTTTGTATTCTATTTGAACCTCTTGCTATAAATTACCTCTAATATACTTAAATATCAAATGTTTTTTTTTAATATTTCCAATGCTCTGATTTAACTCAAAGAGGGTTCAAATAGCAACACTCTTTGTCAATATTTCAGTATAATTTAGGTGTCCACTATAAAATTTAGACCAGGTTGATTTTTAGAGCATCCACAGTAGAGGTTCTTGTAACAACCTCATTTTTCTGTTTTTTTTCCTACCATATCAGTGTCACCTCAATAAAACAAAAAAAACTTAATAGAACTCCACAGTAGAGGTTTTTAACAAAAACTTCATCTCCTAATGGAACAAGAAACGAGATAAAAAGTTGGGGTTATTGTTAAAGGAGTTGTGACTGGGGTTATTGTTAAAGGAGTTGTGACTGGACAAAAACCTATGCCCACAGTAGAGATGTTTGTAAGAACTTCCTCAAGAACTGTGTCAGGTACATATGTCATGGATGTTGTATATGAACCTCTTGCTATAAATTACTACTCAGATACATCAATATCAAGTGTTCTTCATATATCCAAATATCCGATTTAATTCAAAAAAGGGTTCAAGTAGCAACACCTTTTACTCTTTACTCGGATACGACTGAGTAATATATGATGAGAGTTATTATCCATATTCTTTTGGATATTCGTATGTATGGATGCCATTTCGTGATGTCTAATACATTGCTTGGTGTTTTTGTTTGGAAAGCTATTTGAATATACCGTTTGAAGGGTCAGATAAATATTGTGAGAAGGTACACAAGACAGGTTTATATATGAACCATTAAAAAAATTCGAAAATTTTATTTAAAGATACATATGTGAACCAATGTTATAAATATGAACATCCTCAAGATATTTTGCCTTTCTATTTAAACCTTCATGTACTATACACCACAGATGTCTTTGTATAGCTCAGTTGGCAAAGAGATAGGACGACTTTGTCTAAATATAAGACATGTCACGGGTTCAATCTAGGCCCTGCTTATTTTCTAATTTTCTAATATAATTTCAAAATACGTATTTAAACATATAATTTTAAAAGATGAAGTTTTTAAAATATGTTGATACCCATAAGACAAATTGAACATGTTTTCTTAAAATACGTTCTTCAAAATACTTTTTTCAAACAATAAACTCTAAAATAGACAAAAAAAAATAACTATGGATTGTTAAACGTGTCTTATAAAATGTATTTTTAAAATAAAAAGTTACATAAAAATACATTTTGCAATTTACCTATTAAAAAATAAACATAAGTTCTATGATTTAGAAAGATTAAAGATAAAAACAGAAATAACAAAACAGGTTGGGTTTACGTGAGACCAACATGTTTTTGTGAGACCATATTTTTACACTTGAAACTTCAAAGCAAATCATTGTGAAGGTAAAAAAAAATCGAACATTCACAGCAAAAACACTATGAATGTTACATTTACAGTGTTTTCCTGTGAAGTATCAAGTGTAAAAAAGTGGTCTCACGAAAACAGGCTGGTCTCACGTGATCCCATGTTTAACAAAACATATGGTTTTTTTTTTTATAGTTTCGACTTATATAGGCTATGCAATTATACAAAGGCAAAATTATTAAGCATCTTTAACAACTATGTTAGAGAAAGGATAAATCTTTAGGAAGAGGATGTAAATATAGCATAACCGTTGAAAAGTTCTAACTTAAATTTAATATGTATTTTATCTCACATATTTAACCGTTTAATGTATGAATCATAAATTCCTTAGATCAATATCATGTAACGATTATAAATATGTCTTCGAACAAAGAAAAATAACAGGTTATATGTATGGTCAATCATATGTGATAGTAAATTACAGATGTGAGCAATCTTTGGGGCAGCATGGGTTGCGGGCCAAGTCGCTCGTACACCACAAGGTCCATCACGTGTATTATCACATATGATAAGGATGTTCTTGTGTTTGAACCTAGACATATGTCACATATATACACACATCCAAGGACGGACCCAAAAAAAATTCAAACAGTTGCACCGTTTAACTATAAGAAAAAGATGTCGAGATATTTTCATAACATCATAATTGGTCTATTTGTTAGTTTTATTGATTTTCATACGTGAGGTATTGGGTTCAAATATTTTATTGTGAATTTTTGTAGGAACATACTAAATTTGAAATTAAAAGCAAAAAACTAAAAAAATGACAATAGTGGGATTCAAACTTAGGTCATGAGTGTAGGAAAAACATTGCAAACCAACTCTGCTAAGGAAACTTGTGTCCATCTTGTAGTTTTAAAATATATATGGTGGCACATAACAAACGATATAGTTGCACATTTCACAAACCTAAACTTTTTACCTTTCGCCGGACAAATAATACGGTGGTCCGTACCACCACTACAGGTCCGCCCCTGCACGCACGCACGCACGCACACACACACACCCCCACCCACCTAGCATAAATGAAGTCTAGATGTTGATATATATATATAATAAGAAAACTAATAGGTAGGACCGTAGGAGTGCATTTAGCCATATACAAAATCAAATTTTCACATTTAATAGTCTAAACACACGATATAAAACTACCAAACAATTTGCAAGTATCAACACATTTGTAACTAAAAAGGTTCAAAATAAGACTATGATCTTGAAATTCACTTCACCATCAATAGTGGGTCCCACTCGGTATCGCCATGGACTCACGTGAGCTTGATCTCCCTATTGCCATCGTTGATACCTCCCTCAAAGATTGTGTAAAAATGTCATACACCGACCCGAACCGACCCGGACTCAATTGACCCGACCCGGATTCATCAAATCAAATCTTTATAACACTCAGTTGACCCAGAATCAGAAAAAGCAAATTCAGCTTGATGTGAAATTACCAATTTACCCCCATCCAAATTCCTCACTCCCCTAGAAAGCATCATCAAGCAAATAGCCCCTCCTTCAATCTCATAATCACAACAAGAACTCAAACCAGCAAAACTTGAAAGGTGATGATCATGCTTAGCAGACTTGTACCTTGTGCATGATCTCTTTTTTCTTACTGGATTTTCTTCTTCTGATGATGATGATGATCTATGATCCGACGGTCGAGATCTTTTGATCATGGAATGACATCTCATGTGACCATACAAAGCCTTCACTGAATCAAAACCCTTACCACATTTTCCACACACATTTGTTTTCTTGATTGATCCTTTTCTTGAATGGCATCTCATATGGTTAACAAGAGATCTTGATGAATTAAACCCTTTACCACATTTCTTACATACATCATCATCATCATCATCCATATCATCACCATCATCATCATCATCATCATAATCTTTAATTGAATTAGAAACCCTCCAAGATTTCTTGGGGTTTTCTCTTAGAGCATACCCATAATCTTGGTCAACACCCATTTCTTGTTGACTTTTCTTGATCATCTCATCATCAAAATCAAAACCCATTTCACCATTAATGGTTTCTTCATCATGTTCTTCAATACCCATCATTATTCGATCATCATTATCTAAAAGATGAATACCCTTTTGGCCATTAATGGAGTTTTGAGATCTTTCTTGCCTATTCTTGATTCTACTAGCTGAAATCAATGCTAAATGACCTCTCATGTGACCACCAAGTTTCTTTCCATTTGAAAAACTCTGTTTACAGAATCTACAAAAATGGCATTTGGGTTCTTGATCTTGTTTCATGATTCAAGATCAAGAATACCCAGATCAAAATATAGCAGAAAGATTGAAGAAAAATCGAAATCTTTGATTTTTGAAGGATATTGCAAGAAACAGAGGAACTAGCCAAAAATCGAAAAACCCAGTTTAGAAATCATAAACCCTAAATCGAATTAGCAAAAAAGAGGCCAAGAACAAGATCTCTTTTTACTCTCTCTCTCTTTCTCTCTAAAGGACATTCTAACTCATCTCTGTCTCTCACGCACATACACACTTTGTAGTTATGATCTGTAACTTTTTAAAGGCTCTATATATGTATAGGGGTTAAGGAAACCTCTAAAAAAAACAAAAAAAGAAACTGAGTAACACGTTGGTCCTTCATGTGGACAAGTAAATTAAGTTGTTTTTTTGTATATGTGCATTATGGACGTGTGCATGCTACAAATTACTTGTATGCACAAGTACATACTGTGTCCAGATGAAAGACTACCAGAAAAACACAGTGTTCCTCAGTTTTCCATTTTTAAAGTTTTCCCCTTAGTATGTATATATATATATAGAAGGAGATTCAAGGAAAAAAATAACGAAACATCTTTTGTAACCATTTATCTTGAAGTTGTTTGTTGGTTTATGTGCACCTGTGCATATAGACAAATTGCTTACAAATTACGTGTATGCACATGTCCATACCGTCTACATGAATGGTTACCAGGGTGTTCCTCAACTTTTTATTTTTTACGATTTTCTTCAGAACCTGATCCTATATCTATATATATATATATGTGTGTGTGTGAGAGAGAGAGAGAGAGAGAGTGTGTGTGGGTGTGGATGTGGACGTATCAATATATGGTGTTTATGTAGAGAGTAGAAAGAAGTAGGGATGAGCATACGGACCGAAATCCCGAAACCGAACCGGTCCTGTACCGAACCGCTACCGAATAGCATTACCGGTTCGGTATTCGGTACCGGGATTTTTTCATATTCGGGATTCGGTATTTTCGGTTCGGTACCGGTACTGGTACCCATAAATCCTGAACCGAACCGGGTAATATTAACGGACAATTTCAAATTGAAAAAAAACCCTTTTCTTTTTGGATTGGTATAAAAAACCTTTTTTCCCGACATTATATCTTCCATTTTTATACCAAATCCACTAAATTTTTTAAATTTTTTGGTTCTTGTAATATTCCCCCCAAATATCAATCTTTTCTTCATATTTCGGTTCCGTAATTTCTTCAAAACCCGGTTTCTTGTAATATTCCACCCAAATATTCCACACTTTTTTGACATGTATGTAACACTATATACATACCAAATATACGTATATATACATATATACGAACGAAGTCCACTTTCTTATCGTTACATATTTTGGATGTCAAATTTTAAATTAAAAAGTTATTTTTTATTGGTGTTTTTTAATATTTTTTAGGTCAATTTAAGTTGAATGGGTTCCTCCCCACTTGCTCTACAATTAGAAAAACCATTTTGAGCTATGTAAAAAAGTTAGTCGTCCCTAAAAACGGTACCAAACGCTGTTAGTCCCGAAAATCCCGGTACCGAATCGGTACCGATACCAAATTTCTATTACCGGTTCGGTATTCGGTACCGAGATTTTTCATATTCGGAATTCGGTATTTTCGGTTCGGTACCGGTCCGGTACCGAGCTCATCCCTAGAAAGAAGCCTTGCAAGGAAGAAAATATTTAGCGATCCGCAAGATGACACTACCCTATGGTACACAACTATACATAAGTTTGTGTAAAAGGATTTATAAACCACACTACCATGCTATCCCACTACAAAAACATATCATTGAGTGTGGCAAATTAGGTATATAAGAACCCATAGGTAAGTAAATCAAACGGATTCAGTATATTGTACTTGAAAGTAGGATTCAGTATATTATTGTTAGTCCTCAAGGAGAGATGGCTAACTAAGAGAGGGTTTTGTAGAAGGGGGGGTTGAATATAAAACACACAGAATATACTCTTTTTAAATTTTTTAATATAAATATTAAAAATTTACACACAGATAGTTTGATGCGGAAAAGAACAGGCAGACTATTCTATCAAACTAAACACACAGATAACAGTAATTAACTTATACACTAAGGAAGTTAAAACAATACTGTTATAGCACACAGCTTTGCCACAGTCACACAAATAATCACTCTGAAGATTTGTTGAAAGCGTGAGATTTCTGGGAAGGACTTCATCTCCTTTTATAGTGCCCATGCATGGGATGCATGTGGACGTACTGTCAAGGTTTCATTAGGCGGAAGTTTATCTGCTGGACAAAGGAATAGACTACTTCCTTTGTACTAGAATAATGGATGAACCATTCCTTGTAGCACGTAATGTCAGATAACTTTATCTTCTTTTCTTCATGCTCTGTGAAGTCCCATCAAACCTTTTAGCTAAAAGACAAATATCCTTTTATAAGAATAAAAGAGAATGTCTTTATTTAAGGCTTGATGCCCCGAGTTCTTCTTGCTGGCTCACGTGTCTTGCAATTGATGTGAGTCAAGAACTTATCTCTTTGAAATTGCTAAGTGATACATCACACTATGTATCACATCGGTGGGTACCTTGTAAGACTGGAATTGATAAGTGTACACTTTGCTTGATAAACTTCATCTTTCACTAAATGCCAAAAGTGTACACCCTTGAACTTGTGACTTGATATCACAGCCTTAGAAAATATACCTGCAATTTCGGTGACCAAGATTATAGTGTCGGTGACCATGACATCAAACTTGATGACCTCATCTTATTTGATATCCTTAGTACTTTTGATGACTTTTGAGTGTACCATCGGTGACCCACTATATTGGTGACCCAATCTTGACTTGGCAAAATGATCTGAATATTGAAGTTGGTTGATACATCCAAAATTCCACTTTTTGATGTACAACCCTTTATTGAATAGTCTTTGACTCTTCAATACTTGAAGCATATTTCAGACCTTCAAAAGAACCTGTAAAAGTTCATTAATACAAAGGAAGGTGGTTCATCACCAAATCATCGGTGACCCAACAATTATACTTGAAAGTAGGGTCTGAAGAAGGTAAGATGTATATAGACTTTACTTTAATCAATAAGATTGAAGGGTTATTTCCGTGAGACCCTTGATTGTGTACAACACAAAGGCGTGTGTGAGCGGGCAGGCAGACAAAAAATGGAAAAAAATAAAAATAAAATTGGCAATTGGGATTCAAGGGTGGTAAGCAAAAAATGTAATCAGGTAAAACAAAGAAACTGAACACGGACCCATTCAACTTATACCCTCCTGTCATACCCTTCACATTGCTATCTATCCGATCCTACTAAGAAACTAACCATATTAGTCTTGTGTCTCCAAGAGCTCCAACCAAAAGTACCGTCAACCAACTAACTGACCAAGTGGTTGCTCAGAAGCCCAGTTGTGACATACGTTCAATCTCGAAAATAACTGTAATTCCTATACTGTTTTTTTTAAGACTCACGTCTATATAATTAGTTAAATACATGTTCAATCAAGTGTTATACATTTAAAAGATGGTACAACTTGGAAATGGATATAAAGTTGTGCCATGAGGGAAAGCAATGCCTTGATTGCCAATTTCCAATTTGGTAGCGAGACATTGAATCATATAAATGCATTTCCTTTTTCCCTTATGAACAATAAAACTTCATATCTTTTCTTTCTGATTTTGTTTATTTAATTATTATTTATTTATGTCTCATCATTATTGATCATTTGATGTGATCAACACCCTCAAACCTTTTTTAGTGAATTTAATGTACAAATCATATTATTTTATTCTTTTTTTTAAAACTCGATGTTGATAATGTAAAAAGGAAGGTGTGTAGGTTTGACATGTGTGTAGAAAATTTATAACGGGTTCAAATAGTATGTACGAGATTATTTACTCTGCTATATATATATACATTGCAAATCAATAAAGACATTAGATATACGAGACTCAAATTTTCAGCTGGAGACGAATAACTTGTATGTTTCAGTATTCATTTTCTAGAGCTGTTTAAAATATCGTTAATTTTACTTTTTATCCACTAATGATTAATTGAAAATATTGATAGGATTAATTATGATCTACGTTCACTTTATCAAAATATATTTTAACATTTACTTAATTAATGTTTTTTTGGTTATTCTATATGGCAAAATAATGTTTGATTTAGAAGGGTTTGAAATTTGAATGTTGTTTTTTAAACAATTACTATGATTTCAAGAATCAAAACTACAATATAGTAATCATTGTTTAACGTTAATCTTAGTTAATTAATTTTATATTTATTTTGAAAAAATATTTTTTTTACAGTATGTCGGTATCTTCTATTTAATTGATATTTCATTTATCGTTTGAATTCAGTGTTAGTATAATACGTGTATATAATCCCTAAAACTATTCTCCAAAATAAAAGTTAAATGCATATAATATCAATAAGAGTAAACTACAAATTTGGTCAATATAGTTTATTTTTGGAAAATTATTTTTTGTCTTTTCAGTTTTGAAATTATAAGATACTCATCGTTGTTTGTAAAAAAGTTTGGATTTGGCGGTGTTTAGAAAAGTTCGCCGCAATAGTTGTCATGATTTAAGACTTGTGTCTCATGCCACATTAAACCTGTGGTATGTCATGACTTAATGCTCGGTTTTTGTAACACAATATTTTTTATTTTTCTTACTTTTTTAATGTCTTATTTTATAGATTATAATGTACAACCTAATTTAAATTATTTAATATTATTGACTCATTAAGTAAATAATAGAAAATATATGTTTATATGAATAATAGTTTATATGATATAAATATTTGTCGTCATAAGTCGCGTCTTAAAAAACGTCATGGCCTCGCTGTGGCTCCTGAGGCTTGACGTTTGATCTCGTCGCTGTCATTTTTTATGTCATTTAGAGCCTTAAGATTTAGTATCTTTCTCTAACGGCCATTAAAAAAAATTTGTTGAATGAAAAGATTTTTATGATTTTTTGTCTCTGTGGTTTTTTATTGGATAAAAGACAAAAGATTAACAAAATTATGAAAATGCCATTATTCGCATTTAAAGGAAAGGATCAAATCCAAATGTAATTACGATCATATTATAATTTCAAAACCACCAGAACTAAAATTGTTTATTTTTGATAAATCATAGACCAAATTTGTAGTTTTACTTTATAATAATAACAATGGTATTATTATAGTTGAGTTAAATTTTGTTTTAAATAATACTTTTTCTTTTTGTACCCAAAATCACTTTATACGGGCATGTCCACAAAAGACAAAAGGTCGACCCGACCCGACCCGACCCGAATCCCTCGTGATATATAAGCTGTTGACGTGATAGACTCACAAAGAGAGATTTTTGACAAAGTGAACACAGATCTGTTGCTCCGGCCGGCCGACCGACCAACCGACGTATCTACCGGACCTCACCGCCGATAAGAGATCAACAAAGAAAACAACAAATCCTGTCCAAATCGGTATCATACTTTTGATTTTCAGCAGCGGAAGCAAAGATGATGTCTGGAAATTACACAACCATTGATAACCAGAATGTTTCTGGATCTGTTCCTGTAAAAATCTTCTTTTTCTTCTTCTTCAATTTCGTTTTTCGTCACTTTGATAGTAGATCTGAAACTTAATTTAGTGTTTTGATCGATTTTCAGGCTGTTTCAGATCCTCCTGGACAAGTTGCTGTGAAATTTAACGGTACTTTTATGCATTACGCCATTTTTTTTTAATGTTTTAGTTTTATAGATTTCTTAGTTTTTTTCAGTTAAATTATTTTGTAAGCAAAATAAAGTAAATTGGTTGTTGCAGATGCAAGTCTGCAAACCTTTCCTCCGGTTGGAACACAAGGGAAGATCTCAGGCGCTGGAGGACCGCCGCGTGATGCCGATGGTGTGTGTTCTAAATTCTCATAGAATCTGATTTGTTTTTGAATTTTATAGTCAAATTTGGTAAATCTCAGTTGACTTGGCTAATTTATTGGTTTAGCTTTCACCTAATGGATCTCATTTAGTTCAATTGCATAATTAAATGTATATAAGGTTCATTGGCGTTTTTAGCTTGATAGGATTTGAACTTCTGTTGGATTTGTATGCCAAAAGGTAGGAGACTAGGTTGTATGGGGGAATGTAACATGGCCTTGTTTCTTGAGATTGAAGCATAACCAGTTGGAAACCAAAAGTCTTGATTTTAATCACTCTGATTTGAAATTTGAACATCATCTATGCTGCAGACTTTTGTAAATTGATTTGCAGAACAATTGTAATCAGATAAGTCATGAACCTGGTTGTCCAAACAAGGCAAAATAGCCAAACCAAATTCACTTTTTAGCCATTTTTGGCAGTAAATTCCCATTTTAGCCAAAGTTCACAAAAATGCTTGCGTAAAGCCTATTTTCAGATTAAAAAAAAAAGATTTTTTTTAGCAAATGGGGACCCTTACACAAGTTTGTGTAAATTTTTTTCTTTTTTTTAATTCAAAAATAGTCTTTATGCAAATGCCGAAGACATTTGCGTAGCGTAAACTCCGGCTAAAATGAGAATCCGATTGAAAAAATGGCTTAAAAGTGAATTTGGTTGAGGAGAATGACTGTTTTGGTCAATTTCCCAGTTTTTTAACCAGGGACAATTGGTCATGAAAGCATATTGTACTGAACAAGAAAAGGAGGGAAATTTCATGCCTACCTAGTACCTATATGGATGTCATGACTGAAGTTCTTTCATCTTAGAAGTTTGAGGCTTGCATTTCTAGGATAACTGTCTTTTGCGCCTTTCTGTTTCCGCATTTTTAATTTAAGGATAACTGACTTTTGTGCCTTTCCAAAGGGGATGTTTGGTTGGAGGTATTAAGCAGCAACCAATGGGAATGATAATAAAAGAAACTGTTTGGTTTTATATAATATAATGAGCTCATTCCCCCGAGAATCCCAAATTTCATTCTTGATTAAACCGGAGGGAATGAAAAGTCATTCCCATTTCATTCCTCAACCTTAACCAAATAACCCCTAATGCTGTTATTCAGGCTGGTTGTTCTAGTTTTTGTTTTCTTAGAGAGAGAATAATTGGCCTGTATCTGCAGATACATTCTCAAAGCCGTTATCTAGTTCATCAGAACCACAACCAAGTGGTGGTTGGTTCAAGATATTCACGATTGCTGCTTACCAGCCTTACTTTGATGTTGACACATCTGATGTGTTAGAGAGGATCAAAGATTCCCTCTTTCCTTTTGGAGGGAGCTTTAACGAGAAGACCGCTAGCAACCCAGACTTGTAAGTTGATTCTCCTTCCGTTTATATTAATTACCGAGTTTAAGATATCGCATTTCGAAATGAAAATATGCCTTCTTCTGTATTAGTTGCACAGAAAACTTTTAGATTACTGAGGTGTATGTCGTACAAACATTAATATACACGTAGGTGTCAACTTTTGAGTATGTGGCTTGCTACCTTGTTTAATATCAAGGTTCTCATTCATGGGTTTTTAAAACATAATATTTATATACGACAACTACTCATACACGCTCCTCACCTTATATATATACGACAACGTATGCAACATAAGTTCTCTCAAGACTATAGGCAACAAAATGGGTCGGATTGACCGGTCAACACTTTCTCCCCCCCCACCCTGCGTTTAAATTTATATCTATATTATATTATAAAGCATGTGGTACTGTTTATTGATGCATATTACTTAAATTCAAGATTACAAGTAATTATGTGTAAGCACAGACTTATTAAAGCTAAATTCCTAATTCGTGTAACTAACTATAGATAGACATAATAAAATATAGGATAAACATCACATTTTAAATATAAAAAATCTAGAATATAATTAGGATAACCATTGACTTCTAACAGAATACTTAATTATTATTTTTATAAAAAGTTATATTATTAAAAAAAAAAAATTATTTCGTTATTAAACCTAAATTAAAATATAATAAAAAACTGAATTAAAGAAATTACATAAAAAGAAGATTTTTTAAACATTAAAAATCGTTTTCTCAAAACCACATAAAACCATTATAACATCAATAGAGACAAAAAAAATAAAATGAAACATTAAGATCAAGATGTATCTCGCTGCATTGCGCGAGTACCCGTCTAGTATAACTAAACATGATTATAAAAAAACTCTTGAAATAAAATTTTAGAAGATTATAAACACTTGAGTACAATTTGGGTGACTTTTAAACTGTTCGACCTGTTTCCTTTTAAATGTACACAAACCTGACCTCTATCTCAGAGAGTAGAGTGACTGTTTCTATGAAGCCTACTTCTTCGTGTTTTATATTTGCAAGTAATTTTTTCCTAACAGGAATAGGATAGGTAAATAAATTACAATCTTCATTTAATCATTTCCATTTATAATCATCAGGTATGGGCCTTTTTGGATATGCACTACCTTAATATTTGTGGCAGCTTCAATTGGTACATTTGTGACTTATTTGGCTCACAAGTTACAGCATAAAGAGTGGAACTATGATATCAATCTTATAACCTGGTCTGCTGGTGTCTTTTATGGCTACGTTCTCGTGGTCCCTTTATGTTTGTACATAATTCTCAAGTACTTCTCGGCACCCTCTGGATTGGTTCAGCTATTCTGTCTATACGGCTACTCTCTGTTTGTCTTCATTCCGGCAATGGTAAGGATTTTATTTCTCAAATTTGATTTATATCTTATGAGTTCAGATCACATATTTTACACGAGGCAGGTTCAAATGAGAATGACAAAAACACGGATAAAATATCTTATGGATGTCAAATTTAAGGAGAATAAAATGCTCGTTTTTTTGGTATAATTTGTTTGGCTCCAAGGTTGGTTAAATTTTACGCTATTTTAGATTAAAAGTTGGAGGGTGGGGGTGTTGCTTTAGAAAAAATGGAAAATTTCATCTATATCCTTTAAAACTTCCTATATTACGTATATATCCTTGTAAAGTTTGAAACTACGTATATATCCTTCTAAACCTCTAGAACTCACATATATATATCCTTCTCCCTAATTTAATTATTATTAAAACATTTAAAAAAACAAATCATTATCTCTAAATTGAAGGAGAAAGACATGTATGTGAGTTCTAGAGGTTTAGAATGATATATACGTAGTTTCAAACTTTACTAGGATATATACGTAATATAGGAAGTTTTAAAGGATATAGATGAAATTTCTCCCAAAAAAAAACAGTTGTGGCTATCTTTTTTTTTAACAAATCCCTTGGATCATCTCATTTGACAGTTGAATCTATTATCCGCTTCTCAATGTTTTTGTCATTCTCATTTGAACGTCTCTATATATTACATTTAGTTATATTCATTGGGTGTTTGAATGTAAATATGTGATTATTGCAATCTTAGTTTCGAGTTTTTGGCTAAAAAATGATTATGATTGTGATTTTTATTATCAAAATAAGTATGTAAAGAATATGCTATAGAAAACTGATCATTGAGATACATGTAAAATGATCTGATTTTGATTATTCAAGTCACAATCATCATTTTTTTAACCCCCCCGCCCCCCCTAAAGCTTATTGAAACACTACTTGTAATAGCTTTTCAAAAACTAGCTTTGACTTTTTCAATAAGCTCAAAAATAAGCTACTTTAGGTTGCCAAACATGGCCTAAGCGGCCGTTTACCAAAAGCCTACCGGCAAGATTCACCACCCTCATTTATCTTACTGGGTAACATTGTTACCATCAAAATGGATTGTTAGTAAGGGTCCGTTTACCAAACACTTACCCAGTAAGCGCTTGCCGGTAAAATTCACCACTATCACTTACTTGCCGGGTAAAATTTTAGTCCACCAAAACAACATCGTATACAACAATTTACCCGATAAGCGCTACCCATGATAAGAGTCGGTCGCCCTCACTTACCGTGTAAGACTCTTGGTCCTTGCCTCGCTCTTACCGGTTAAGATTTTTGGTCCTTACCATATTCACATCCGGTAAGGTAATGGGACTTGGTAAGTGCTTATCCAGGTAAGCGTTTAGTAAACAGCCCCTAAGCGTCTCTTACCTGATATGCACTAACAACTTACTGGGTAAGAACCACAAGGCTTGTGGCGTACTGGTTAAGGTTTGTGGGAAATGAGGCTAGATATAACCCATCTAACCCAGATTCGAATCCAGGCACAAACTTGTGGCCACTGGGGAATTATCTCAGGGTTGCATGCTTTAGCAGTCTTAAAATTGTCAGGGATTAATCCAGCCTAGGATACCCTTTCCAAAAAAAAAAACTTACTTGATATCCCTTTTTCCGGGTAAGATTCTTAATCCTTGTCATTGTCATGCTCACCTTGTAAGGTAAGTGACATCTGATTGCTGGTAAGCATTTGGTAAACAACCCATAATTGTTTTTATTTATTTATTTATTTATTGTGATGGATGATTTCGTTGGCAGTGCCTATCCGTTATTCCGATTGAGATATTCAGATGGGTGATAACGGGTGTGGCGGGGATCATGTCAGCTTTGTTTGTAGCACTGAATCTACGCAACCACATAGTGTCGGCCGGTGAACGATGGTTCCTGATTGTGGCCGGGATTTTCATCTTGCAGTTGGCTCTCTCTTTTGTAATAAAGATGTATTTGTTCAATGTGAGTGTCTAGTATTTTTATTATTAATTTTAACAATATCAGCAATTATAGGTTTTGGGGGGGGATCAAGGGTAAATTGGACATTTGTGAACTTGAGAAAAAGTTGTTTTAAAGATTGGAGTGTTATTCCCCCATGGACTGGAAAAAAACATATTTTTTTAATTCATTTTTGATCATATACATTATTATTATACACATGCAAAATGTAGCAAGTAATAAATAGAGTTATTAATAAATTGATGGTGATGATGTTAACCTCATTTCTAGAGGAAACTACATTTTTTGTACCATGGTTTGTTGAAAATTATTATGTTTTCATCCTTGTAATTTACAAGTCGGTTGCTTTTTTTTTGTCTGTATGATTTATTGTTCATTGTTTGTTTTGTCTTTTATGATTTTTAATTTATTGTTGTTTTCGTTCTTTAAACATACACAAAAAGCCCAAGGCAGAAATTTTAGGTTAGGCTGGTGCAAAAAGCCTAGCCTTAAATAGCCTTAAATAAAAGCCTGGTTGAATCCAAAAAGGCTCGATTGAGAATATTTTTTTTCAATCCCAAAATCTGGCTTGAAATTAGGCTTTGGAATGCCTGAAAAATAATGGGCCATATACATTTCAACATAACAGTAAACCACTAGCAGTGTAAGAGCATCTTCACCAACTTCTTTAAAATGGAGAAATTGAAGATTTTGAATCCATGTTTTGCTTTAACAGCTTCCTCAAAACTATCTCTAAAATAAAGAAAGTAGGAGATAGAATAGTTTTTTCCTCCAAATATGAAAAACACCCTAAAAATGATTACAAGATGAAACTAGGGGTGAGCATGGGTTGGATCGGGGGAGGAAATGGAAAACTCGGTAGGGTTTCAGGTAGGATATGGAAGCCCCGAATTTTGTAATCGGGTGAATCGGGTTTTCGATGTCGGGTCTAGTCGGGTAAATCCAAAATGAAATTAGCATATATAAAGATAATACGAATTTGAATTTACAAGCACAAGACTTCCTCTCCATTCTAATTTGCAATTTAATTATTCCACATTTAGCATATATAAAGATAATAACAATACAAATTATAAAATAGACTAGACAATGATTTAAAAAAAAAAATACGATTTAAGTTTTTGGGACAAAGAATTTATATTTAGTTATTAAGAATTCGGGTTTTCGGGTCGGACCGGGTGCCGAAGATTAAGACCCTACCCGACCTAAATTTCGGACTTCGGGTATCGGGTATGATCGGATGGTTAGGGTCGGGTTGTTCGGGGTTTTTCGGGTCGGTTTTTCAAGGTTTTCTGATATGATCGGGTTTTGCTCACCCCTAGATGAAACCACCAAATACAAAACTTTGAAAATAACTATTTAGAGAGAGAGAGAGATAATATTTTAATATTATAATCAATGTTGGATTTTCCAAAATGAGAATCTATTGGAGATAAAGGTGATTCTTTTTGAAGATTTTGACTTTTGATTCTTCATTTTAAAGAAATTTTGAAGAATCCGTTGTAGATGCTCTAAGATATAACATGTTTGAGCTGTTATCTATACGATATAACATAAATATACTATTTTAATATAAATCAGATGAAATGACTGATCTCTTTTTGTTTTCGGATGAAATAAATATAACATATGATTTAACATTTAAGGGACGTTGGTTTCCAAAATATTTATGAAATGATGAAATATGTCGACATAATGGGAATAGGGTGGTTTTATAGCATACCGTGGTTGGTTTGTGGAGAATGAAACAAGATTCAATTTTGGTTTTTTGAGCTTTTCGTTTAGTTTGTGGAATGTACGTTTTGAATTGAAATGTAAAATTGAAATGTAAATAATAATAAATGATACTTTTATACTTTCTTGCTCAATTTATCAATATCACATAGAATTGGAGGCATTTCGATGCAATTGTATTTCTACGACATTGTCAAACAAACAGACCTAAAAAATTTAATCTATAAAATTAACCATTTCGAATCCATCGTATCAAAATCTGCAAACCAAATTTAAGATTTACCCACTTTTTTTGTCATTGGTTGAGCTTAACATCACATTTGACAAGCTAAATTTGATAATGTCAATATTGTCTTATTACCGACAAACATTAGAAAGTGTCCTTGACTTGATATTTTAAAGGTACCCGGGTTACTGATAAATCCCAGCTTACCTGCTGGTCAAATATTATTAGCTAATAGTATTCGGGTTACTGATATAAATCAAATTCTCATTGAGGTCAAGAATTCATGTAAAAAGTACGCATAAAGTATTTATCGAATATAAATTATATACTTAAAAAAAAAAAAAAGTAAAAAGTAACTGTTTATTTATTTCTATTTCTGTAAAAGATAATATCACAAGACCCCATGATACATAGAATAGACCTAATCATGCAATTGCCTTTTGGAATTCCTACTCACCATCTTTTCTGTTTGTTGTTTTTTTTTCTCTAATAGATGGTAAGAACTTTATCTGGATTGGAATCCTCTCTTCTAAGAGGTTCAATAGAGATCAGAAATTATATAATGTATAATAATGTCTATAAGATCAAATGCAAAGGGAATGTGACCCAAATCGATCAAAATAGCTAGTAAGAAAAAGCAATGAATTTAAGTAGAAGCAAAGTGTATTATTACCAATTAAATGATGATATGATCATTTAGGCCACAGCAGGCATGTCCTTAAGCCAACCATCCAACGGTTTCCCGATCGAGTAAACAATGAAACCAATCTCCCTTAACTTTTCAACATCAACAACATTCCGTCCATCAAATACAAAAGCAGGTTTCTGCATATTATCATATATCCTTTGGAAATCCAACGTCTTAAACTCGTTCCACTCCGTTAAGACACAAACAGCATGTGAATCCTTAGTGGCTGAATACGCATCCCAAACAACATTCACTTGTTTCACGGTTGCCGGGCTCATTGGCTGAAGATGAAGCGGATGATCCCAATCGAACTTATTCATAGAAAGATCTCGTTGGATTTGATCTTCAGTAACTTGCGGATCGTAAATGCTTAATCGAGCTTTATCACCCAATAAGCCCTTACAAACGTCAATGGCTGGAGTTTCTCGGGTATCTCCGGTGTCTTTTTTGAAAGCGAAACCGAGAATGGCGATCTTTTTGTTTGAAACCGTGTTGAACATTGAAGCTACAATTCGGTTTACAAAACGGGATTTTTGGTAGTCGTTGATTTTGATAACTTGTCTCCAATATTCCGCTACTTCAGGGAGACCGTTACATTCGCAAATGTAAACCAAGTTCAAAATGTCTTTTTGGAAACAAGATCCGCCAAAACCGACGCTAGAATTCAAGAATTTCGGACCGATTCTTGTATCTTTACCAACGGCATAAGAAACTTGACTAACGTTTGCACCGGTTGCTTCACAAAGAGCGGACATCGCGTTAACGGAAGAGATTCTTTGTGCCAAAAACGCATTAGCGGCAAGTTTCGAAAGCTCGGCCGACCATAGATTAGTCGTTATGATGTTTTCTTCCGGAACCCAATGGGCGTAAACGTCTTTTAACGTTTTAATTGCTTTTTGGCCTTCTGGGGTTTCACGGCCACCAATGAGGACTCTATCGGGTTTAAAAAGATCTTGGATAGCAGTTCCTTCAGCTAGAAATTCTGGGTTAGAAAGAATCTGGAAGTTAATTCCATTACTATTATGGGTCAGAATCTTTTCAATGGCTTCTGCGGTTTTAACAGGAACGGTTGATTTCTCGACTACAATTTTATCTGATTTTGAAACATGAGCGATCATACGAGCGGCGCTTTCCCAATAGGTTAAATCTGCAGCTTTTCCAGCACCGAGGCCTCGAGTTTTGGTTGGGGTGTTGACCGAAACGAAGACTATATCGGCTTCGTAAACGTGCTTTTCGACATCTGTGCTGAAAAAGAGGTTTTTGTTTCTACATTGCTTCACGATGTCTTCGAGGCCTGGCTCGTAGATCGGGAGCTGGTCGCTATTCCAGCCTGTGATACGAGGGACAGAAATGTCGACCACGGCTACTTCGATATTGGGACATTTGAGAGCTATGACAGCCATAGTTGGCCCACCAACGTAACCGCCTCCAATGCAGCAGATTTTCACCATTTTTTATTGTATTTTTTGGACTGTCATTTTCACCATAAAGCCAAATGGTGGGTAAGTATATCAATAGTGAAACAGAGTTAATTTGTACGTATGTAAAGTAAATAATTAGTTACTTATGTTACATACATGTCATTGAAAAAACAACTTTATGTTGGCCACATAATGACATCCCTTTGTAACATCATACAAGCACTATTCTCCAAAATTTCATTTAAATTAGGTTATTCCTCTCTCGTAAACATTTAATATAATAAAACTGTATTATTTGTAGGAATATAGTAAAAAGTCTCTCGATGGATTTATAAGTTAGTACTTTCCAACTTTGAAGAAATTACATATTCTCTCCTACTTTTTCATTCTCGAAGAATTTATTGTAGCAAAAAAATTGTCCAAAATCTCCAATTTTTTTGGTTAGAAGAATCTGTTGGTGATGCATGTCTACAATTAAATGAAATACCCCAAAAAACATAAAATTCGTTCCCAAAGGTTTCCATTATTGAAAATCCTACCACCTCCATCCCAACCACCTTATACATCAAACAGACAAGAAATTTACTGATGATCACAATATACATGAAATTTAATTTTGATCTTCAAAGCTAGAAAGCAATTCAAGGAGAGCGAAGAACTTTAGGTTAATATCTAGTTATCTACTACCTCATGATTCTAGAACACTCGGATCTGCTGCAAATACAAACAACTAGAAGAAAAAAAAGAAGCATAAAACATATTTTCGATCTGAAATAGTCTAAAATTCTAATCAAAATCCCCTTAAACTACACGTTCAGTAATCAGTTCACATTCAGCACAGATCTAGTAAAATAATACTTTCGATCAGTAACCGACAATACAAAATTCGCAACACTAACTAAAACAAATCCAAATTATTCGTGATGAACACTTGCAGTAACACATTCAAATGGATCTAATCACTAAACTACACACCAAACCAACAAAATAACATATACGATCATCTGGAGCACGAAGAATGCAATTGAAATCATAAAAAAGCAAAAGATGAAATCAATTAAACATAATCATGAATCGATAATCTCACCAATTTGATCGTTAGCTGCTGTTTAGACCACCGGGAGGAAAGGAGAAGAGACACGGTGTGTTTGCGCGTTGATTTTAGTAAGAGAAAATGTTATAGATCTGTAATATATGAATCGAAGAAAGCGGGGAGATGTTTATATAGTCATTGAAGTTACAAAATTTACCCCTAATGTTTGAATAAATTGCGTTTAACCTCCCTGTATATTGTATATTTTGCCATTGATCATTGATGTGGAGAGCCCAACTCCTAGAAACTTTTACACTTAACCCCTTTAAATTTAATCTGAATTCACCTTTAGACCTTCCAAGTTTCTGATTTTGTAGTTTTAACCAAGTCAATTAAAAGTAGTGTTTTAAAAAGCTTGTAATGGCAGTTACAGTGGTGTGTCGCGGATCAATATATGTCTTCGACACCATGTTAAACTTGTGACACATCATGACCTGATTGCGGTTTTTGTAAAATGTTATCTGATTATTTATTATTATTATTATTTTTTAATGTAAATTTTTTAGTTTTTAGTATATAACCTAATTTAAATTGTTCAGTATTAATCAGACATTGAGTAATAGTAGAAAACTTATGTGTATAATATATAATTTATATAAAAATTGGTCGTTATAAGTCATGTCTTGCATGAGGTCATGGTCTCGCCATGGCTCTTAAGACTTGAGGTTTGACTTCACTGTCACGTCATGTCTCATGCCATTTAGAACATTAATTAAAAGCATAATGTAGTTGAAGCTCTAAGTTCTTCGAGTGAATCTCTAACAAATTCTTCAAACTGAAGAATAAAAATTCTCTAAATGAAACAATCTTTATATCCAACAACTTCTTCATTTGAAGATTAAAATATGAATTATATTATTAAAATATTCAATACAATTTAAAAAAAAGGTTCTTTACTAACTATTTAATTTCAAAGATCTCCATCGTAGGAAAATAAAAAAAAATCATCGAGCATCTTCAATAATCATGCTAATTTTTCTAAAATAGAATATCAAAAATTAAATCTCTAAAGTAATTATATTCAACTGCAACAACTACTATATTATAAAATTTTGAAATTTCTTATGTAAAAATCTGAATCTTTACGCAATTTTTTTAATTTGAAAATTGAGTTTACATAAATGCGTAATTGCGTCGATTCTTGCTAAAATAGGAATTCAATTCAAAAAGTGGTTAAAAAGTGAAGTTGGTTTGGTATTTCGGTCAAATCCATGAACCAAACACTTTTTTAATTTCTTTTCCACACACACCAACATCAATACTTACTTTTTACATTCATAATGCATGATTTAACATGATTCTGACATAAAAGAGGTGCATATAGCATTCCCATGGCCTAATGAATCATATATATTGCTATGGGAGGCTAATGGCACCCCTAGATTGTTGCTAATGACACCCCACAGTTGAATTCCTCCTTACACACATCTATATCAAAACCAATTTTTTACATTTCCAAGACTACAGTAGTACAAAATTTTATGTGCACACCCCTACTAAGGGAGTGCCATTAGCACTCTCCTATTTAGGGGTGAGCATCGGAACCGGGTACCTGCCTTTGGAACCGGAACCGCTTTGGAACTGCCGGTTCCGGAACCGGAACCGATGTGATTGGTTCCGGTTCTGGTTCCTAAAATATGGAACCGATCATGACCGGTTCTGGTTCCGGTTCTCATTTTTTTGGAACCATTACCCGCTGGGTACCCGCTACCTGCTACTTTTAAATAAAAAATATTTTATATATTTATAAATAATAAATAAAAACTCAAACTTTCTAGTAGTTTTTATGTAATAATTAGTTTTTATCGGATCAGTTTTAACCATTTGTTGTATTTATTACTTTAAGTCGGTATTTTGTACTTTATAATTATATTTTTATTGTATGCAATATAAAATATTTAAAAAAAAAGTTGAAATCGGGTACCCGGTACCGGAACCGGTTCTCATCGGTTCCGGTTCCGGTTCCAAAATATTAGGAACCGGTGTTAGCGGCTCCGGTTTCGGTTCCGGATTTCCAGGAACCGCCGGTTCCGGTTCCATGGAAAATGGTCGGGTACCCGGTTTTGCTCACCCCTACTCCTATTGCTATATCGCTCCTACCTATTATTTTTCACCTCCTAGACATGAACATAAACATTTATTTTTTACATTTTTAATGTATGATTTGACTTTGATTCTGACATAAATAAGCATATACAGTGAAAAACGAGCATCAATTATATTTGTAGTAGATGAGAAACATGATATACAAATTTTCCGATGTTTGATTACCTATCGAATTATCGATACGGCCTTAATATGATAAGCGAAAAAAAATATGGATTAACAACCTTTAATAATGATAACTAATAAATAAACAAATTTTAGTTTGCCGTTTTTTAAACGAAAATTTATTTCTATTTAATAACAATTAAACTATATAAAACATACATTGAATGAACTTTATACAAATATTGATGATCGTTGAATTTTTTTTGGTTCCATGCTTCAAATTAATTTTTTTTAATAAGTACTTTTATTTTTATAGTTTGACGAATTATAATTATTCAATTATCGTCAAATTGTTTAACATAAAATAATCAAAATAGAATGTGATATGTGTGCAAATGTTTTCAAATATCTATTTATTGAATCTGGAAATTTAAAAAGAACAATTATGTGATTGATATAAATATACAAATAATAATATAAAAAAATGATTTTTAACTACCGACAAAAATCATAAGTTTCAATAACTAATTTATTTTAGAGAAAACTACAATTTGGTCCCTGTGGTGTATAAAAAGTAACACCTTTCATCCCTGCCGTTTAAAAGTTACAAGATTAGTTATCGTGGTTTGCAAAAATGTTCATATTTGTCCCTCTCACTGATGATTTTAAAAAATTCCATTAAATGAAAGGTATTTTGATCATTTTTTTGTCTTTTACTTAATCAAAATCAGTTTTATGAATTTGATCTATACAGAATTTGATTGGGTAAAAGACAAAAAAAATCAATAAAAGGACGAAAATGCCCTTAATTTAACAGATTTTACTAACTGTCCTTAAAAGAAAGAGATCAAATACGTACATTTTTATAAACTATAATGTCCATCTTGTAATTTCGACAGTATAAAAACGCAAAATAATATTATCTTTGACAAACCTTAGGGACCAAATTTGTAGTTTACTCTTTATTTTATTTTATTTTATCAATATATTATTGAAACTTTAGCTTGAAAAGAGAGGCTCAAAAAGTCAAATTTGCTTGGAGTTGAAAAAGTGACTTGGAGTGAAATGTAAGCCTCATGCTAATAATAATGTTGAGCTTTTTTGCATCTAAATAACATGTGACTTCTTAAATTTGGTGAAAATTTTATAACAAGATCTAAGATTCAAATTTAATCTCGTCTATATTTGATTTAAATACTATTATTTAATTTAATTTTCTATAATAACCATGAAATTAGTATGAGAAAAAAGTTTTCAGAGTGTCACAAACCCTTCTTTTCACAATTTTGATCAGACGAGATCTTCTTAGGTAACCGTGAGTTTCTGGGTCAACTTACGCGCACTGACTAATCACTGAACGACCACGAATGGTCTAGAGTCATCACAGGTGAACCTTCATGACCACAAGGGTTTTGACAGTACCTAGATTTGAACCTGGGGAGGATAAGATTTATAAGTTTTTAACATAAATTTAAATAAAACTATTATATAAATTTATAAGTACTTATTACACCCATAAAGTATAAAAAGAGTTTCTCAATAAAATGAATCATATTGTTTTTATTTATTTTTAATTGAACTAACTAACATAGATTTATCAAAACAGCCAAACAAATACTATATGAGGCATGTGGAATAACATGATATAATGTTTGGTAAAACCAACTTTACACCAACCCCAATTGCCCAAATATGCATAAGATATCAAATATTCAACCCCTAAAAAAATTTCATTCAGTTGAGATTTTCCTAGCCGTTATCTTTAAGACACCATTGGATTAGTCAAGGTGGATGCAAACTTACTCAGAAACCCTCGATTACAAAAAAAAAAAAAAAAACCCTGTTATCAACCTCCTCCACCTTGTTTTGCTTGGAAATAAATGTGGTCTATGTACCATCACCTATTAAAGGGGAATAACCAAAGGAAAGAGCGGTTCATACATTGAGATGGTCGTAATTCTTCAAAAGAATTGGCCATCCATATATGTAGATAGATGGAGTGAAAGTTTGTGGTTTGATCAGGTAGTCAATGGTGTTGTAAGAATTTTGATTGGTAGATTCGTGGTATTTGGTTTTGCTCTTACTCCTCTTCTTCTTTTTTGACATGGCAGGCAGCTAGACCACAAAGCTAGGGCGAGTGGTTGAAGGTGGTGGGCGGTGGCTGTGGTTTTTCGTGGAGGGAAATGGGTTTAAGGTGTTTTTTGGATAGTGAAGTGTGAATTACACTGTCGATCCCTATGCTTAGGTTGCTTTTAGGTTTTGGTTTCTAAAATTCATTAATTACACAATTGGCTCTTACTCCATGTTTCAAAGCCCAAAACCGTCCATCTAGTTAAAATGACAAAATTGCTCTTCACGTGATGGCCGCATGCTTGTACTTAGCAACACTCTGCTTACGGTGTTAACTCAAAGGACTATTTTAGGCTATGAAACTCGAAAAAAGATCAATTGTGTTAACTAATGAATCGTAAAGACCAAAACCAAAAACAACTTGCATAGAATGAGTGCAGATGCAAATACAATGTGTGAGTTTGCTTCATTTGTGTTTTATTGGCATGATCGTTTAATTTTTCATTAATTTAAATTGAGTATTAACTTTTTTAATTTAACTTTTTAGCAAACAATTTACATATCACATTTCTTATTAGACCTTTTGATTCCAAATATAAACGAGTGATTGTGTAAGAGTTTGAGTCCAGGATTTGGATTTTAGGCCCTTGATCACTTTTAATCTCAAAACAACCCATAAATTACGCTTTAGAAGAGAATTGAATTAGTGGTTCTTTTTAATTAGGATTGATCCACATGTGGAAGATTCCTTCTTAACCTTCTCAGTATAACTTTCCTTCTCAACGGAACCCAACTCTTCAAATATATTAGTTGATAAATATATTAAAAGAATATATTTTTAATACATACTCCAACCTATACAAATACACAATCATTTCACTTAATAGTTAATATTCCACATACAAAGAAAAAGATAGTCGACCACAAGGATTATGGCGTAGTGGTTGAGGTTCTGATAAAAGTGGCGAATATCCCATGAAACTCCCTACTTCTAGCTTCTCCGCCATCACCGGAAGCAAGTCTTGGTACCCAACTTTTTCACCTACCATTTTCTTCACTTAATCAATTTCTTCTTAATTTGTCAATGGCTTTGATGAGACATATTATAGTCACAATTTAATATGGATTAGCCAAAACATAACCTGAGACGTTGTTAAAAAATACAGTATTACACTTTTGTTTGACATTGGTAAAAACCATGCTAAGAGACCTAGGATTTGCTTCATTTGTGTTTTATTAACAGGATCATTAGTTTTAAATTTTAATACATGACTGTTCACTAGAGTGAAGAGTCATTATTAATATATATATATATATATAATTTTAGCAATAAATCTTATCAAGTAGGAGGCATAACAAGAACTGAAACCCTATGAAAGAAAAGATTTTTACCTGATAAGTGTCATGTTTACAGAATTTAAGACACTTATCGACAGTTCATTTTGATGGTTGAGAATGTTACACGATAAGCTAAGTAAGAATGATATCTCTTGTTGGTAAGCAAATCGAGGACTAGTGGTGATTGGGACCGCTCAGTCACAACGAATAAAAAAATCTTGTCACAAGACCGGTACGAGTATCTTATCAACCCTTAACTATATGTATATTAATTATCGGTAGATTTTAAAAAATTTAGTTATCTATTTTTGAAACTAAACATTTATTTGTACACAGTTTTCGAGTATGATTTTACATGGTTATTAACAATAATGCCATAAACTCATAATTACAAGACAAAGAGGTTATAACCTTTTATTATCTTATACCATCATGGTAATGATCCTTCAACATGCTGGTTCTTTTTCTGAAGTAACAATGTAGAATTCATCTTGAAAGTAGAACTGATGAAACTATGTGAAACCCTGACAAGGGTCTATGTACAAAGAACGGGCAAACCCTTATGGGTTATATCCGAAGACATAGAAAGAGATGTTTTTATGTCAGAGGCCCGAGACAAAATTTGTAACTTGCTATCCTGTTACCTAAGAGAAAAATCTACAATTAGTTAGGTGTATTTGGTACACAAGACAGTAGACATGACAGAAAGAGAATCATTGTTTCACATTTGACAAGACTTTTATAAAAAAAAAAGGTTGAAACAAACGTATATTTTACCAATTTAACCTTCAAATAAAATACAATTCTCTTCCAAAACATTAAATCCACTTTTCTCTTTACATTTTATTAATCACTTAAACTTTATTTATCATATTTTATGGTATTTAAATTCACTTTACTATTCTCAAAACATTATTTTTATACGGTTGCTGTATTTTGATTAACTTATTTAATTTATTAAATACTAATAATAAAAAAAATGGGAAAGATATAAAATATTAGTTGGAAACTACATCAACTTCTTATTTTGGAGTAATATTAATTCTCTTGAAGCATCCTTTATATATATGATTATATTGTTACCATGGGTGGCTTATTTTGGAAAGATTATATTGTTACCATGCTATTGTTATCATGGGCGGAGCCACCGTAGAGCCAGAAGTGGCATTGGTACCCCCTCACACTTTTAAAATAACTTTTAGTATAATCTTAAATCTCATTTATCCACTTGAAACTTTATTTATTCATATCAAATTCTACTTTTTCTTCTATTATAAATGTCAAGTTTTCTAAAAATTGTAAAACAAACACGTTACTTTGTTGATTACACAAATTTTTAGAGATAAATTTCATGTATTTTCAAATGTATTTGTTATAAAATATATTTATTTTATCATAGTTTAATAAATTAGATAAATTAATCAAATTATATAAACAACCCGTTAGAAATAAATCAGTCATTTCATTTGTTATGTCATGTCCAGTTTTGTCTTAACAAATACTGGACAATTTGGATATCAAACACACCCTTACGGTTTTTTCTCCAGTTCAGCAGAGACCGGACACCGACTTACCCATTCAGTAACTTTGGCACTGGACGTTCCCCAAACTGGTATTGTCGGGTCGGATGAATTCAATAATAGACGCCTTGGCCAAACGGGTACCTTGGAAATCTTGATGCCATAATGCCTTTCAAATCCTCCTAGCCATTATAATGCTTTGGGTGGTTTAACCATTTTACCCATATCGATCAGCATGGAAACGAGAAAGACACCAAAAGATATAGAACTAAATACACTAGCAAAAAAAGAATAGAAAATAACACAAGAAAATTTAATCCATGAAAACACGAATGTACAGATAAGAAATAGGGGTTATGTTACGTTACGATCCTAAACTATATTATATCTCAAATCTATCGTGATTAATATACAGACACCCATATACCCAGAGGGTGCACCCCCCACCCCACCCCACAATTTCAAAAACAGAACCATTAAGAAAGAAGAAAGAAACCTTCAAAAATAAATGCAATTTGGGGGTTACTAAAAGAGAGCCTATTTTAGTAGTGGGGAAAAGTTGCAAAAAAGTATGGGATTTGGAGTGCAAATTACCTGCATATTGAAACCCAGGCTTCTTTCTTGTTTCTTGTTTCTTCTACTAGCAGCTGTACATGTTAGATTGTACCTGTATGGTGTATTTACAATTATAACCTTTGTCTACTTCTGGTACTAATACTGCCTTTTCTCCCACTACTACGGGCCCCACTACCCCAATACTCATCGTCCTCATCATCATCGTCATCTCCACCGTTCATACGAGCTGTTTTCGGTCTTCTTCCGGGAGGCCGTTTCCGTTTAATATTTGCTGTATAGACTGAGTAGTCGACCGTGTCTTCTTTCAAAGCGTTCTTGAATTCCTGTTCACCATCAAAATATTATTATAATAATAATAATAAATACTGTATATACTTCAGAAAGAAAAGAAAGAAAAAACACTTAGGGAGCATTTGGTTTGATGGAATGTTTTTGAGGGATCTGGGATTTCGTGGAAAGATTTGGAATTGAAAGGATTTGGAATCTTTGGTGTGTTTGGTTTGTAGGATTTGAAATGGAATTGAATTTCATTCTTTATAATTTTATAAAAACAAATTATAAATAATTACAAGAATAACTAAATTACCTTTTATTAGTTGATTGATACAATACAAATACTTTAAACATATTTTAATGCACTATTACATACAAATCCTATGAAATCCCGTGAAATACCAACTACCCCAATGGGATTTCTAAATCCGGAAAGTTGGTTTCAACAAAATCCGGAAATCATTCTCCAAAATGGAGAAAGGAGAGGAGAGATAACAACAAATTCTCCATATTTGAAGAAAAAAAATCTCCAATATTTATTTTAGAATAGAGAAAATGCACATTAATCTATAAAATTTGTATTGGAAATTACCATTTTATAAAAGGTTTGTTTGAAACTTTGTTGAGGCATTAAATATATGGAATATTTTAATAAATACAATTAATGTTAGAATCTACAAAATGGAGAAACTGTTGGAGTTGACTCTATTTTGACTTTCAGTTCTCTATAGCACCGTCTAAAACTCGGATAACGCATAGATTTAACATCTATATTTATAATTGTTCCTAAATCAAAATCAAATTACCTGATATCTTTGTACGATCTCGTGGTAGGTGGTCGGTCGAGTAATACTTATCTCACCGACATTGAATGGAATATTCTGCCGTGAAAGAAACTCCCCCGGCTTCGGTGGGTCAGTAGGAGAAAAAGCCTACAAAAACCATGGAACCACATCAAATGCAAATTCGTACATAACAAAGTCGCTCAAAAATAAAAGATATTATTCCCTCCATTATATAAGAATCCTTTCTTACATCATAATTCAAATGTTTTTTTTTGTTTTAAAAAGGGCAAATTTCATCGAAATGAACGGAACTTGTATTAGTTCCTATTTACTATTTAGTGTAACAAAACATTTTTTTCTCAATCAATGTAACAAAGTTTTAAATTTTCCTTAACGAAGTTTCAAATTTTCCTATATTATGTAACAAAAACGACACAGTTTTAGACACGCATAATTATTTCATTTTTTAGTTAACCGGATGACAATTTTACCCTTAATTAATTTATCTATCTTATCAACTCTTGAATATTTTTAAATTAATTAAGGGAGGATTTAAAATTTTAGTTATCTATTTTAGAAATTGTACACCGGAGGGAGTGCCCATTTTGACCGGTAACCTGCTAATTTTGTAATTTGATGATGTGGATTTCAGTTTAACGTCCATTTTGCCATAACCCTTTCATAAATAGGTATCCACCATCAAATATTACAAGATAACCGATTACCGGTGAAAATGGGTAATAAAATAGAAAATTCTAGAACTTTGTTATATCGATTGAATTAAAAAAAAGTCTTGGTTACACTAAATCAAAAGTCAAAACTATGTTGCATTTTGCCCTATAAAAATAACATGAATTTCGTTAAACTATAAGCGCAAATGGGGACTCTTTCGTTAAACTAAGTATGATGTCTATCGCGGGAATGGAGCATTATTATTAGTAAAAAAATAAATACCTGGCAACGAGCGTCATCTAAACCATATACTATTTTGAGGTGCCTTTTCAGCTTCAGAAGTAGTTGCAATGAACAAGCTGCAAGGCAGTCGGCCTGCATCACACCAGCATATTGAGCATGCCGATTTACACAATGAAATGCAAATAATAACGCCATCTTTGGCAACAATAAGCTAGCTTATTTTTTAGCTTATTGAAAATTCTCGTTTGCTTAACCAGCTTATAAGCTCCGTGGGTTTTCTTTTCCCATCTTTTCCAGCTACACCCCTTATATTTTTCAAATTAATTTTTCAACAGGTCCTTTTAGGTAATTACATTGTCATCTTGCTTATCAGCTATTTTTTTTACCAAACATGACTAGTTTATTATAACTATAACATCTAGTCTTTCAACCAACAGCTAGCTTATAAGCTAGTTTGCCAAATATGGACTAATACCAAAAATTTGCCTACAAAAATGTTATCATGTAATATTTTAACTAAACACTATGGAAACATTAATAGTTTAATCGAACACTATGGAAACAATATATATATACAAGGTTGGGTTCCGGTGAGAAGGAGAGTTTTAGTGCGAGGCGTAAGAAGGGATATCCACCATTGGATACACATTAGGATGAGATGCACCGAGATGAGATATATGAGATGCACCAGATCAACTCCCTTGTAAGGCGCAATTCATGGGTGGGTATGAGATTAAAGTGATCAATGGCTCAGATCTCTTCTTACGCTTCTCACCTTAACTCTTCTTCTCAGACGATCCTGTACCTATATATATATATAACTAAGTAAAAACATAAGCAATTACTAATATCAATTGCATGATTTATCTACCTGGATACTTGGCAGATCATCTAAAGAGATGACATAAGAATTGACCGGGTTCATAGAATGTTGATCAAGCTCCATGGGAACAGAAGCAATCTCACTAGGAAACTCTTGTCCAACCGTCCAATTCCGTTCTACAAATGCATTTTCGCCAGAAACAGGTTGATCGTATTGTTCCTTCTGTATTACCCCATTTGTAGGTTCTTTCCGATTATGCCCTTGTAACTTATGCAAGAATGTTTTCATATTTGCCTCTATTGCCCCAGCCCTAACTTGTATAACTCTATTTATAGCGTAAATTAAATACAGAGGCTCTTCAGGTAATCCGAAAGGTAGTAAAGAAAGGATCTCTGTACAGTATCTGAGAGAAAAAGAAAGTTCAAGTCAAACTGTAAAAAGTAACTGGTAAAAAAACTTACAATGGGAATCAAGGAGAAACCCACATCAGAAAAGGGACGACTGAGTTATGCCAGCCGGGAGTGTCGAATTTGCGAACGATTGAAGACATAAATTTATTTCTCGACACACGATTTCCACGAATAACCTTGTAAATTCGAGAAACGCCCAATCTTGCATAAGAGAAGGAGCTACCATCCGGCTTCCCCTTAGCTGACTTTGTTTGGAGTTTTGGGTTTGAATTTCCAGAAAAACTTTGACTCATTGATTGCATGAAAATAAACGACATCTGGAGTCCATCCCCAAGACGACTTTCGAAAAAGGCAGGATACCTGAAAATATGCTTATGTTATATTAGGCATCAGTGCATCAAGAAGGCATTCCCTTAGTCCTATAACTACTCCCTCCTATCCCAAAATGAGTGCCCACATTTCTATTTTAGTTTGTCCCAAAATAAGGGTCCATTTTCGAAAGTAAGTGTTTACTTTACAATTCTACCCTCAATTATGAGATGGAGAATTTCATTACTTCCACTGTTATTAAGGGTAAACTTATCATGTAGTTGATTAAAAAGTGTAATAGATACAACATTACTAAAATTGTGCCTTTTTCATTGTGGACATTTATTTTGGGCCAAAGGATATGGAATCACCTTTGTCATGAATAGGTGTTGATATAACTAATTGCATTTCTTAAAAGGCAATAAATTGGGATTAAGGGAATAATGACAAAATAAAAGGTGTGAAAGGGAGTACTTTTCATTCATGTTCATCAGCAAATGATGAGCCAGCTTTGAGTTTGCTTCCTGTGGATCTGTTTCAAGTGCTATAAGGTATGGAACACAAGTAATGGGATGAACTAGACCTTGGCGTAGCACGATTTCCACAATCTGTTTCACAGGAGCAGTAAATAATAGCTTCGGTTAAAAAAAGTAAGTAATGAAATTTTGAAGGCTTTATATGTCATAAGTTCAACTTGTTATTGTATTCATGTAAAAATGGTCGTGTAACATATGCAAGTACAAAAAAAGAAACCAATCCAAACCAAACAAACCCCGTATATCTCTCCCGAAGTTAGTATGTGTTCAGGATCAATGATCATACTATTAAGTGTCAATTAATTTGTTGAACGTAGGCATGCTTAATCAACTTATCATTGATCAGACTACATTTTTTAAATAAATAAGAAAACTAGTATGGAGAAGGTTACGCCATTCTTGATCTTACAGATTAATCCACAGAGACAACTTTATCTATACAGAAGTAAATGGAAAACCAACCAAACAGCTCCTAACAGAAGGAATATCTTCTCGGGTCTATTCCAGAAAATATCACATCCATTCGAGAATAATTCATATTAGTAAGAGCAGTCAACTATAAACAACTAGGCATACAAAACTCCAGAGAAAAAAAATGTCACCTTGATAGCAGACTGACGAACTTGCTCATTCGCATCCAAACATCTGCCTAAAATGCTATTCCAATATAACTGAATGATTCCACCACAGATGTTAGTATCACCTGCACCTGCAGCAACTGGCACACTGCGGCCCGCATCTGTATTATAAGTTACTGTATCATTTTCAGCTTTATCATTCTCCATCTGGCTTTCTGCGTCTAAAAGGTACTCAAACACATTCTGTAGTGATTGCATCTGATGATAAACAAAAAAACAATTAAAAAATTGAACGTGATGCGGGCCCAGAGATTCTCCCTATCAGAAGCAGGTAAGACTTTTAGTTACATAATGTTTTCACCTTCAGACGAGCATCAGCGCTAGAAGAAAGTGTCGCCTCTAAGATATTTTCTATCTCCTTCTCCAACATAAATTCAGGCCGAGCAATTAAAACGTAACCTAATGCCTACAAACATGATAGTTGGCATGAGAAAGATGTAACGGAAAATGGGCAAAAGAAAAAGAGCAGGAGGGATTACCTGCAATGATCTGATTTTTAAAGCAAAATCCTCTGCATAGAAGTACTTCTTAAACAAGCTGAGGCTGCTGACAACATCCACATTCTGTTTGCTGGACAAAGACATACCCAGCAAAGAGCTTCCATAGCGAATAAGCAATCCAAGACAGAAAAGGGACCGGCCCACTTGCTGAAAATAATCATGAATTAGTTTGTCTACGTAGTTTTTTTAATTCTGGGAAGTGTACAATAACGTGTTTATCATGGACCAGGTGTTTTAGGCTGAGGAAAGCAAAAAAATAATATAAAGCACTGATAAAATTAAATAACTTAAGTGAATCTTCATAGGATATAGAACAAATGGTGTCTTACTGCACCTCCGATCTACACTCGACTCCTATTTTTATAGGCCATTAATGCAAGTTTCAATTCAACCCTCCCCCCCCCCCTCTCAAAATGTCAATTTCAGCCATCCCTTACCTCTCCTAAGGACCTCCTAATAGTACAAGTTTCCTCTTCTAACCAGTGTATTCAAAGGCCTACGCTAGAGATGATGAAACCACATTCAATGGTGCTGATGTAGCTTCTCTCAACCGTTGCCACCCAACCTTCTATCAGACAAAGGATCGTGTGAGAATAGGAGTTAAAGTGAGAAGTGTAAGAAGAGATTTGAACCCTTGATCACTTTTAAACCCAAAACAACCAATGAATTGTGCTTTAGAAGGGAATTGATCCAGTGTATCTCATTAGTGTGTGATCTAGTGGTTCTCTTCAATTAGGATTCATCCAAGGGTGGAGATCCCTTCTTACCCTTCTCACATAACTTTCATTCTCACCGGAACTCAACCCCCTTAATCCCTTATATCATATATCCTCATTTAATATCCTTCATTGTACACCGGTTGGTAGCTTAAAATCTCTCATGGGTAAAATTTAAAAGAAATACGATAAACAATAAACATACAACTTATACAAGAGTTAAGCAAGAAAGGAGGCGTTGTAAATTCAACAAGAGATCAACTTAGCACATTTAAAGATTCTAGGAGCAAATAAAACATAAGACAGCACTCTAAGATATGATAATGATATCAAGACGTTTTAATAGGTCATCACCTGCTTGTTATCAAAACCCAGAGCATCCAAACGTTTAAAGAAGACTTGAATAAGATATCCAATAACAGATGCACCCTTTCCTGCAACTTTGCTCAAGGAGCAAAGACACCTGTAGGTTCACAAATTATTATCATTAACACAGATAAGAAAAGGTATATGAGGAAGTTAATGGGTGACAGAGAAGCAAAAATTGATAAGAGCTGTTATAGCATGGTCGAGGTTTATAAGAGGATAAATTGCTAACTTATAGACAGTTATATTTCAATCATGAATAGAACAAGACTATTTGAAGGGTTCTGGAAGGAAGTGAAAAACTAGTAGAATATACCATGGATAGAATTACTAATTTGGTTTCTGTGATGAGCGCTTTCAATTCAGTCATAACATACCTTCAAGATGGTAGCTCTCATCTTTATGAGAGATGGACATTCCAATGGTCAATTAAAGTAAAAAAGGCTGTTTTAAGCTAAACCAGATCTAACAACCCTACCGTAAAAGAAGTAAAATGTCAATATAAGGTTCAAATCAGCATTTGACTATTCAAATCTTCAAAAAAAAGCCACCTGGGGTTTTTAGACTAAATAAATCAAACCTAGCATCATTTATCACTAAACATATCCAATATTGCCAGTCAACTGCAGATTACATTTACATAGACTGATGTAGAAAAAAATTACAAATAGCCAAAAACATAAAAGAATTCAGCACAAAATCTATGCACAGAATAAGCCATGACCCATACACCAACATAAATTGATGATTTACTTGATAAGTTTATATAAAATAGATTAGACATTTAAACAGACAATCACAGAGATAACATGTACTATCAGTGTTGAACATCTGTGCAGAATACATAAACAAAGGCATACATGTAGCATCTCATGAAAATCCATGCACCAGCCAAAACTAGACACAAAAGAAACCAATCATATAACCAAACAAATTATTCAGCAACTATTAGGCAAGAACATAAAATGAAGTGTGCAGACAATTGGAACAGATATAAACTATTTTTAAGAACTAAGGGGATGTTTGGTTCACCCACGGGAATGAAAATGGGAATGAATTTTCATTCCTCCCAATTTAACCTGGAATGAAAATTTGGGCTAGTGGGGGAATGAGCCCATTATATTATATAAAACCAAACGGTTTCTTTTATTTTCAATCCCATTAATTATTGGTTAATACCTCTAACCAAACACCCCCTAAAAAGTATAACAAGTCAAGGAATAAGAGTAGTGAAGAATGCACTTACTTGATGCATGCATGCACGACAGTCAAAAATGAATGTCGAACGATCATCTGCTTCAAATCTTGTTCAAGATCTTCAACTACACTTTGAGGAAGCTTTCGTAGCAAAGGCATAACAGAGTCGATCACAAACACTATACTTTCCACTAGCTGTGCAACTGCTCGATTGTCAGCCTGACACAAACATCACCAAGCTAAAGCACAGTGCAAGAAGTGACAATTATGTGTATGAATAATGATGCCTCAAATATTTCCATAATATATAAATTAAGAAAGAAATGGGCCATAGAATCTAAATGAACTAAGTGAGCAGAGATCTTATGAGAATTCAACAATTTATTTTCCTTATTCACACATGGTCGATAATTACAATAATTTCCCACTCTCTCCCTTCTAATCTACAATCCCAACCATTCCTGCTTTGCACTGTGAATGCATGAGCTCCTCGTTGCATGTGGCTTTCCACTATGAACCAACAAGTTATTCTCTGTTGTATACCTCATTATCCATCCCAAAATTCTAATTCCACCAAGTTAAATAGAGAAATGGTTCGTTCATATGTCTAATAACTCAATATACTTGAAGTGCAAAAGACTCAGATCCCACAATATGAGAAATTCCCTTGCAAAAAAAAAAACAAGGTACACCAAACTTTCTGACATATAGCACTCCTGCCTTCTGTTGGAGTCCACATCGGCTAGACTTTTCTCCTCAAGGGATCTTTTGGAGATTAATCTAGGAGTTCCACGTACTCTCACATGGTATCAGAGCCAAGATCTATCACTCTAGGGACTCGACACTCAATGTTAGCCTCCTCGCAACACCCTGGGACAATCTGTGTCCATCTAGCCTCCGTTGGAGGGGGAGTGTTGGAGTCCCACATCGACTACACTTTGACCATTTATCCTATATATATGTTGGAACCCCCCCCCCCCACACCCACACACAAGTTTTTCCTCAAGGGCTCTTTTGCAAATTAATCTAGGAGTTCCACATATTCTCACACCTTCCAAAGACCAAACGTAGGCTTAAAATAAAGATCTAGAGAAGGAGTAAAAGGACCAACAAAAATCTCTATATTAAATGCTAAAGTGGCTTATTTCTTTTGGTGACTAAAGATGCTCCATACGACACAATGGGTATCACAAGTCGTACATAAATACATAATTAGTGCTAATTCTACAATAATTCATGAGCTTCTCTAAATACTAAAAGCAATTACTGATAACCTGTTTCTTTAAATAGGGCTGCAACGTCACCACAAACTGGGAAGGATTAGAGGCTGGAGCACAAAGTGCAGGATCCACTAGACAGAAAGCGTGCAAAAGTAACACATAATGCAGTGCACCCACATCCTCATTTATATTCATTTCCTCCACCTACAGTTCACAGGTTAAAAGTTGAAGAGAAAAGATAGAAATTTTGACTGAATGCGAGAGTAAAAAAGTTAAAAAGGTGAACATGCAACACATAAAAGCATACCTGCAAAATCTTTTCCAACAAGCACTTGCACATAAGCTCACATCGCTTTCGTACCGATGCGAGCATCACAGGACTTATTCCCACAGCCTTAGCTGACTGTGGCAAAAAATCAAGGGCTAAATTCCGTTTAATAACAATAACAAGAACTTGATAACTAGGCATCTTCCGTAGCATTTCAACCATTTGCTCAGTCTTCTTTGCTATTTCCAGCGTTACAGAACTACCATCCGTGAACATTTGGTTTTGTGAACCCGAAGGTTCCTCAAACCAGAACTCATAGAATGTCTTGCACACAAGATCCTGTAAGCAAGAGAGAATAATCATATTGTCAACAAAAAAAGTGATAAATTTTTAAAGAAAACAGGTAAAACTGACAAAAAAAGCATATGGGCCAACTCATGAGACTCATGACCAGAGAATGGTCACAAATGTCACCTAGAACTCTACAAATGAAGGCAGATGCATAGGTACATCCAATGACATACTCACACGGAAAAACAAACTGCTCTAGTTAAAAGGAGATATGAATATATCTGTGATGAATGCATCTTAATCCACCACTTACATAGGTTCCTCTTCTATGATGTCAGAGTGAATATAGAAGACTAATGGGAAACAAAATATGGTATTTTACCGATGTGATAATAAAAGTATCATACATCCTTTATTGCCAATACTACCTGAATGCTGGATTCTTCATCGCTAATACGAGAAATAATTTCAATGCAAGCACTGTTGAACTCTAGGAAATTAGCATTAGAAGTACACATATCCCTTATGATCCTGATGGCTCGTTTCCGAACACTCACTCCAGTATCTTTCACTCTCTCAGCTACCTTCCCATAGTACTGATAAGAAAAACAGCAAATGAGGATGTAAACAGAATAGTTAAAGATTGAACACTGTGTAAGGATGAAAATTCCAATGCCCATTACCTTCAGGGCAACATCAGGATGTGAAGCAATATATCGGCCAACAAGTTCCAGTGCTGCTTCTCGTACAGATATAGCGGAGTCACAAAACCTTCCTTCAACAGCTGTCTGAACTAATTTATCACCCAAAACCTCTGGATCAGCCTCTACAATAATACTAACCTGACCTCGGAATAAAATGAACAGATACAACAGAGGTAAGTGACTCAAACCAAAAAGTGGAACTTTCTTCCATCAAATATGTGCCATAGAATTTATCATAAGACTTCACTTACTGCACGCAATGCTTTAGCACGAATCACAGGAGAATTCTCTCTTAGACTTCTCTGTAATCAATAAAGTTAATTAAAAAAAGCATAAATAGTCGTATACACAAGCAACAGAAGATAGCTAGAATACCAGAAGCATGTCAAGAATTTTGTCAAATCCTCTGGAGAAAGAGCTATTCTGTCCCAGTGCCAATGTTATCTTCTTGATAGAATTTCTTGTCAATAACGATGAAACCATCCCAGAACCACGCACAATTGCTTTGGATTTTAGCCGAGCAAGGTAGTGGAGAAACTTCTCCTGCCTACTGGGATCGTCTTTGTACCACAGACAAATATAGAACCTGCAAACATCATATTGTCATGATTGATGAAAAATTGTTTCCCTCATGAGATCAATGATTCTTAAGATGATTAGTAAATGGTGAATGGTGCACGGACTACAGACCATCTAGTAAATATATGCACATCTTCAGCAGATCCAGAATCCTGAAGGTAATTCAATAGCATCTGTTGAACAATCTCCGTTTTTGTAATATCAGTAGTGTCCAAAGATTTTGACTTCTTATGAGTGTGATTACCTTCACCCCTCCCCTGAGCCTTGCAGTAAGATTGTAAAAAAAGAAGTTGTTTTCTGCAAAGGCATAGCTGACACAACCAGCTGCTACCAGAAACTTCATGTTCTCTTATTCCCATACAGTCTACATGAAATAATCTCTGACAACCTTCACAGAGGACCAATGGCTTTACGATCCTTGCATCCAAACAAACAGAACATGCATCATTCGGAGGGGAATAGTCATCCTCGTCCCCTCCTAGTAACTCCTTTACAATCCAAAAATTTTCGTTCTTACAGAGGACAGCTTCACGTTTTAGCCTTGCAGCAATCGTACCAAGAACATCAATGGCAATGGACCGAGCAGCAATATCTTTTGATTTAAGCCCAGCATTGTGCAGCAGTAAGACAGAAAGAACCTGCAAGCAATTTTCTTTAACAAAAAAACGCAAACACTTAAGAGGTTGCTAATTGCATGTATAATACCTCCAGAATATGAGCTGAAGCAGGATATTCTGGCAAATTCAATGTTGCCAGAAGATCGATAACAAGATTTTCCAACATAATCTTGAACTCAGATGCATCCTGGTTTTGAGTCTTCGTATTTGCAAATCGCTGAAGCACTCGGCTCCAGAAAAGACAGCATGCATCAGTTACTGCCTCTTGGGATTTATGAGGATAACTAGAATCGATTCCAATCTCAAATAATGGATTGCTATCAGGTGCCTCCCTCAAAGAATCAGGAAGGTTCGCACTACAATGAACCAACTGAATCAACAAAGCAGTTATCATTTGAATCTGCCTTTGTTCTTCATCGGCAAGGTGATAAGTTCTAGGAATTCGCTTTGAGAATGGTAATTTCATCAGCAAATGAAGTAATTCATCCATCACATAAACTCGATGTTGAGTATATGAGTAAAATATCTGCCCAAAGATAACTAAAAATTAAAATCATTAACAAGACCAATGTTTGTATAAAAAAAACAGAGGTCAAATGTCCATACCCCGCCTATTAGACTGATTGCCTTCAATTGTAAAAGTTGAATGTTATCCACCAATAAAGTTGAAAAGCATGTCTTCACTAGCTGCAAAATGCAACTATCTGACAGGCGTTCTATCATCAGCAAATCCTTCAGAAAACCAATTATGGTGCACAGTTTCTGAAGTATGTTATGTGCTGCAGCAGAAGCCCTGAAAAAGAAAATCTTAAATTATTTATGAAAAGCTCATTGTGTGTTTTGACTTTTGACAACTAAGCTCTGCTGACTTATTGATACGTACTTGTTTGCTCCTGTTTTTTTCACTTTTACACTCCTGGCAGTACGTCTTTTCTTGCTAGCACTTCCAAAATCCTCATCATAATCATCTTCTTCTTCGTCTGTCAAAGAAACAAGGGAGGGAAATGGAAAATACTTGTTAGAGATATAGGTAAATGAATTGCCATCTCTGCAAATAGTTATACTAGTATTATTGCATAAAACTTAAGCTCCTGCTTCCCACAACAAATCAGCAAAAAAGAAAAATAACTCATACACTAGTTCCTAGACTCTGTAACATGGTTAAACATCAAATAGTTTCTAAATTCCCACCAGATCTCCAGGGTCTTTTGCAGATATGAAAAAATACCTTGCAAATTGCCATTATCAGTTGGTCTGTTGGCAGAACGATAAGTTGGATCACAAGCTGACATGACGTCTGCTATTTGTCGCCTAGAGAACTCCACAATTCTTTCAATGATCTAAAATTCAAATAAAGAGAAACACAAGATTGAAAATGGTTATGGCTGTGCTACATTAACAGGTAATGAGATACTGAACCCTAAGGAGGATAAGTTCTGTTCAATGGATTAATTAATGTATTGTTTGACCAGGCTACATACCTCTTCCTTGTAGATTTGCTTTGGCATGCCATTATAAGCCATAATCCCAATAGCTGCATGAATGGACTCAAGTGCTACCGTAATTGCAGACACTACATCCGAATAAGACTGGACAAGATATTTACCAGAATGGAAATCATTACAAACAGATTATCATAAACAGAAAAAAAAAAACAAATAATGCACTCAGACAAGTTTATCATGCATGGCGCATAATTTCATGTATCGAGGACGTGTGAAATAGCTCAACAATTCACACCTCCAATTAAATGTAACAGACTGATGTAAAAACAGAGAACCAAGAAACCAGACAAAGTTATCTTCTGATGACTGGAAATAACCAAAATATAAGCAGGATAGGGAAAAGGGAAATCCCGAAAGCTAACAGTTGCCAGGGTATGAAACAGGATAGCCATGATTGATACTTCCATTAAAGCATTGAAGATCACAAACTTACATTTTCAGATTGATTGATGGATAGGCCTTCCGCACTGTGAATCTGATGGTCGAGAATTTTTAACATTCTCTCAAGAACAGCAACAGGAACCAAATGTAGAATTTTGTTAGCTCGGATAGACATAACTTCTTTCACAAGAGTTCTTATGTCACCTATAGGCAAAAGTAACCATTCTGCTTCACCTTCTTCACGATCATCCATTGGAATTTCTGCTTTCCCACACAAATCCTCAAGTACTTCACAAAATCTTTCTAAGGCAGCATCTGAACAATTGATGCATAAATCTTAAAAATCCAATTAAGATGTAACACATTGTTAGAAAGCAGAAAGAAAAGTAACTAAGGAACCTTTGCGCTCATTGCCATCTGGTTCAATTGATAACAGTGTGTCATCACTTGCTTTCTTCTTGCCTTTTGGTTTTCTAGATGAAGATGTAACAACATCCTGCAAATTCATCTCCATAATTAGGAGGCATAACAAGTGAATTTATAAAAAATTAAATCAACAAAAGTGTGGTGCCAATTACATGCTCATGCTGAAGCTGAGTTTCCCCTTTGTCTTTTAGGGCTTCACTATTGGCGGATAAATTTTGAAAGAACAGCTTCCTTTCAGGTACCTTGTTATTAGGTACCATATTATTATACATTTGCTCCTTCACAGGACCTGAGAAACTTAGAAAATTCAATAAACGATAAGCAAGGCAAGTTTAGGATAAAAGCATAATTAACGCCTCTACATATTGTTAGATTATATATATATATAAGGTTAAAACCAAGTGATCATCTTCCAGAAAGACGATTAGAAACAATATTCATGTCAAGCCAACAAATACCCTAACAATTTTCAGATCAACAGTGAGATCTAGGATTTAACTTTATATAAGAAGGTCAATCAAGGCTACAATTGCCTCCACTGAATTCCACCCTAAAATCCAAACTTATTCTATTGAAGACTGTCCGTACTAAACATGACGTGTGCAGCATATGAAACCAAAAATAGAGAAGTACATGTATATGCATGTATATATATATAGAGGTCCCTTCAAGTGTTAACCCAATAATTTGTGTTAACCGTGTTAACTCATCATTCATTGGTGAACACCATGCTCGTTCACTGGTGAAACACTATTCATCAGTGAACGAATGGTTCCATACATGCATGCTCGTTCACTGGTGAACACCATTCGCCAGTATACGAGCATCGTGTTCACCAGTGAACGAGCATGGTGTTCACCAGTGAACGATGGGTTAACACGGTTAACACAAATAATTGAGTCAACACTTGAATGAGCCTCTATATATATATACAGATGGATACCAAAAAAATTACCATCTACATTCTAACGTCTGAATTTAATTATCCCACCGCTACCAAGTATAATCATCTAAACTTACTGGAGTTTGCTTCTCTTAGAAACATCACAAATAACACAGCTTTTGCACAGAAAAGTAATGACAACGTTACCATGCCAATAATTGGATAAGCTGATTTACCAAAGTCATATGGGCCAAAATAACCATTTATAATTCGGTTCAAGTCTCACGAATAAAAGAAGAATAGCTTTTAAAAGATAAAATGATCTCCAAGGCTGCTTTTGTTCTACTACTTCGCTTCTCCACTGTGTGGTTCTTATCTTTATTAACCCTCACATCATGGGAATGGGAGCCAATAATGAAAATGGAGAATGTAAGAAAATGGCCAAGAATAATGTAGCTCCATCTGTGAACCATCTTATAATAATGTATTATATCAATTATCGGCCAACTTTTTTCTAGGTTTCTTGTTTTATCTATCTTACCTCTCATCTAAGTTGCACTCTTTTTCTGAATATGTTCTTCATTGTTTGCCCAATATTAAGTACAAAGTCTACTGATCTAGTGTGTAATCATAATAACTCGGAAAATCCTAAGTGAGAAGGGAAAGGATCAATTTTAAGTAGCAGTGTTCAGTAAATTTTTTACCTTCTATGGCAATTGGAACCATGGCATCCAAAAGTAATTTCAAGTAACAGTTACCATTTATCAACAACATTCTCAAAGAATCCAATAAATTATCTTCCAAATTATGAAACTGTATTTGAAATATGTTCAGTGCAATCTATGACCATTTACTATTTCGGTTTTCAATAATGTTAGACTTAAATCAACACCTAAGCGAGAAAACTGGTGGTGATACTTTCTATATTCGTATACAGACAGTGACAGTAACAAATTTAAGACAAACTGGGAAGTCTCTCACTGTCCATGTTGACCATTTAAGGACAAAATAGAACGCAAAATGGAAGGCATGTGGACTATAGTTAGTAAATGACTCAAAAAGTAAATCTTCCTTTTTTATACCAACTATTAAGGCATGCTTCAAAAATAACCTAAATAACTAACTTTTATTTAATAGATAAATTTAACTAACATGAATTACAGACTGAGTAAAAAGTTCATCACACCTCATTTAATGGTGTATATATAAATATAATATATATATATATACATTGACCTCCCCCAACGACATTCTCAATTACTTCCTCATCACCCCCGCTGCTAGTGGACATGCTCATAACATTAGACAAATGCTGCTATAGTTTCTAGGTAAGGAATCAACAAAATTGAATTTACTGAACTGAATTAGTTATCTCGATGTGATTAAAAATGCATCGTTTGTGAAAATATACTATCCAATGCATGCTTTAATTAAAATGTGGGTATATGAATGAATTTTCATCTGATTCCACATTCCAGTTGCCTCAATTGCTTCCAAAGAAGCCTTCAAGATTAGATAATACATTACTTAACAATATAAATGGATAGCGGATAGATGACAGTTTCTTATCAGCGTGTATCATGATCACTGCCTGCTTCCAATTTCAGTTTATAAATAGTATGACTACCAATAGAACTACATTATTAGCTTATAATGGTAAAGATGACATCTGGGAGCTGAAAAAATTCCATGCTACTTTGGTCTAGTTCTTGATTGCTGAGAAAGAAATCCTTCGTGCATCCTAATACTCTTTTCAAGTTGGAAAAGTTCATTTTCCTCAAAATAAAGTTACTAAACATCTTGGGATGAACAGTCTTGTTAAAAGAAATATTAGAATCAGCTTAACAGGCTTTGTTTACCTGGAGCAATGTGCACAAATGCTTCAGAATTGCATCTAAGAACCTCATTGTATAGGTCTAGATGTTCCCCATGACCATAAGGTGATTGGCCCACCGCTGCTCTAAGATTCCTGCAAGTAGAATATGATATTTCAAAAAACAACACCATCTGAAGTGAGAAAGGCTCGTAATTGGATGAAGAATAGATTAAGATAAATAGCAAAATAGAGCCTGCATGTTATATTTTGCACATCTTTCTTGAGAATTGACAATATACGGTTATACCACAGAAAATGAATATAAGATGTTTGAAGAGAGATAAAATGAATTTTGATTACAATGGTCAACAAATTACCACTTATGTTGAATTTGAATGACCATGCATCTCTTTTGTTGCAAGGCTAGTAAGTTTTACACCATCAATCAGAGCATGTTGATTATTATGCAACAGCTAATATAGAAATGCTGTAAAACCTACACCTTGGCATGATATCCCTTACAAAAAATCTCCAGTGCTTACTTTCAAATATTAGATTCATATAGCATGCCAAACCATATACAATTTTGTTAAAGTATGCAACTTTCTGTAGTATTAGTTTCTTAGGTCTTCTTAATAAGAAACTCAGATTCTCCCAACATTTCTCTTACAACCAGCACTACATAATCCATAGTTCCATATGAATAGACTTTAGAAGGAAATCATTGGATGGGAATGGGACTATTGCAATGGTGCCATTAACCGAGCCACGCAACAGTATAGCATACACCCACCTTTCATTCTAGACCAGGTTGTTATCAGGAAAGCCACGGATGTAACAAATAGATCCAAGGTGGAATCACCATCTTTGCAAACCCAAATCAAGTGGTCTTAAATAAGAACTGAGACTTCACCACATGCCATATTCATTGGTAAAAACTGGGAGATTACTTCTTACTAACACTCTAACGGTAGCATTATCTTATGCATATCAGTAAGAGTTCCAAATAAGATCTAATCTTCAGGTTATCAATAAAATTTAATATATTCTTTGCTGTTTTATGATTTGATCTCTTTTATTCATATAGTTAGTTACCTCATGTGCAAGTTTATACTAATCTAAGGCCGACAACCATTGTTTAACATGCTTTTAGTTTCTTATCCAGCATAAATGCACCATAAACTTTTCCTGGAACCTGTTCCTTCAAAAATATAGCTACTAAATACTGGTCTAGATTTAACTCCTAGTTCAAATATAAGAATCTTCTTCAGAAAACGCAATGATTTGGAGATTTTTTGTTTAATATGAGCAACATTATCAGGTTAAAATGCAAATTCAAATCCCTATCTTGTATCACTCTACATGCTGAGCTTCACTTTCAATCCAGAGTACAAATATGCAGTAAAATTCTACATGCCAAATGTGAGCAACGGCTTGACAATAACAACAATTCGAGACATTAAAAAACCACAATTCAAATAATTCCCAAACTTACAAGTAAGACACATCCGTAGCCTGGAGAAGTTTCGATATCTTGCTAGCTTGATCGGCAATGTCACTACGGTTTAACGGCCTAGCAGAACCAGTAGGTTCGTCAATCAATCGCAAGTCCTGGTCAAGAGCACCGCAGAACACCGGCAACGACGGCAACGGCAAGCAGGGAGCTACTTCAGAATGAACAGTGTTGGAGAGACTGATACCTCTAGGTATCCCTTCTCCAGCTCCAGCACAAGAATTCGTCATGGAAATCAATCTCTCTGTACAGAGAAATGTGGTAATACTCACATCAAAGGGTTTAATCGCGTGGAATTAGGGTTTTTTTTTGGTGAAATTTGGAATTCTTCTGGTGAAATTGAGCCCTGGGGAAGAAATGTTGAATTTGGGGCTAAAAGAGGTGACAGTGGGAAGGGAGAGCGTACGGTAAGCAAATATACGGTCTCACGACTTCGAATATGTCTTTCAAATAAAAATCAAAACTATTCTTTATTTCAATTTTTTTTATTAGGAAATTAATAAAAATAGTCAATTGTGAAGTTGTTTTTACCTTTAGTTATTTTTATTTTAAATTTATCATATAATAATTATAGATTTTAAAAAAATCAGGTCCATAATTACAAAGGGACGAAAGTGTAACGTTACAGGGATTAAATATATAAAATTTAAAAGAAAAATATGTCGGCAATTGCGAATGTAATTTACATTATTTTTCAAATTTTATATATTTAGGTCTTGTTTGTTTTTTTCATTTTAAGCTCTTAATCACCACATATGTCTGATTCGTTTAGACGTTTCATATCTATTTCAGAACTGAAATCAGACTTCAAACTTCAGCATCTCTTAAAAAACAAACGTCATCTTAGTCTTTGTAATGTTACACTTTCACTCTTGTGATTGCGGACCTATAGTTATTTTGGTAAATTTGTAAGAAAGATGACTAGAAGGTCAATTTGAATGCTGCTATTTTAATTAATTTTCTTTTTTTTTTATTCTTGAGTAAATAAATCGTATTTACGACTTAGAGTAAATTAATATTCTTTTGGTTTGAAATTGAAATCTTAGGATTTTACTGAATCTCACGACCATATGAGTTATTGGAATTTTACATAATTTTATAGGATTTATACATATTAATGTTTTAAAATATGTTGAAAACAAAAAGAATTTAATGGTCCATTCATAAAAAGATAATCTAATTCTTTTTATAGTTTAGTTTTGTAAATTGTTTATAAAAAAAATAGAATAAATATCATTCTAGATCTTACAAAATAAACACACGCAATTTTACACAACTTTCAAATCTAAATGTCTCAAATTTTAAATTATTTCAACTTTGACGAAATCTAAATCCCTTCAAACAAAAAACATCCACTACAATGAAATTTCAACACAAATTATAATGTACCACACCGGCTTTAATTATTATCTAAAAATTATCTTTCATTATAACTAGTTTTTAAAGTGACACATTATCATAAAAACTATCTTTTAATCAAATAACAAAACTGTAATTAAATATTATTACTATAACTTAATACCAAATAATTTAGTAAGTAAATAATTATACTAAAATTAATTTAATTATAAAATGTCTTTGATTCAATAAAAAAAGGAAAATTATAGTAAACCTACAACATTTAATAAATGTTAAAAAAAATTAAAATACACAGTAATGATATTACATTAATCGTTAATTTCTTCTTTTTAAATTTTTTTCAAATCTCGTCAACCAAATATGAATGATTTGTTGACTTATTATGTATTTATATGTGATTTTAGAGATAGTTTTCATACTTAGAAGGTATATTATTAAATAAAAGAGGCCCTAAATTTTTCTTTCATGTGCTTTTGTCAAAAAAATGTGATTTTCATCTACGTGGTTTTAAAATTATGGTTTGTGTCCTTATGATTTGTAATCCATTACTATTTTTGTCTCTAAGCCTAACGCATGCCTTTATGTATGAGGGACTAAAATAGCAATGTATTGTAAACCAGATGAATGAAAATAAAACATAAAAACAAAAACAACGATAAATTGTAAACTATGAGGATGGAAATTATTGTAAACTATAAGGATGAAAACTTAAGAGCAGGGTAAACTACGATTTCATCCATGTGCTTTACTGTTTATAACGATTTTCGTCTATGTGGTTTAAAAATTGCTTTTTCGTCTCTGTGGTTTCATTTTGCTTCCATTTTCGTTCTTACAACTAACACCGTTAAAATAAGCCGTTAAAAAGTTTTGAGAAGTTACATATTTAGTCCTTATGTTATGTAAAGTTTAAATTTTCAATAAAAACACGAGATAAGATAATAAAAAGATGAAAATATCCCTAAGCTAACAATTTTTCTAACATTATTAACTAGAATGAACTAGGCTGTAATAAAGCGCAAAGCCTCGGAGTTAGAAGTATAATAAATGAAATTTAGAGAGTGTAGTAATAATTTAAACAAACCACAGTGACATTATAGACTAAATTACCATTTTCGTCTCGTGGGTTGTTAAATATTTATTTTCGTTCTTTTATAATTTATAATTTTCATCTTTATAGTTTACAATTTGTCATTGTTTTCGTCTTTATGTTTTATCATTTATTTTTGTTTTCATCCATGTGGTTTATAATGCATTGTTATTTTAGCCCCTCATACGTAAAAACATGTGTTCGGTTTAGGGACGAAAATAGTAACGCATTACAAACCATAAGAACAAAAACCGTAATTTTGAAACCACATAGATGAAAATCACATTTTTGACAAAACCACATGGAAGAAAAACTTAGGGCCTTTTATCTCTTATAATATAGTTTATGAGTATGAAAACTATCTGTAAAATCACATACAAATATATAATAAGTCAATGAATTATTGTTAACAATCAGATTTGGTTAACGAGATTTAACAAATATTTGGAGAAGCATAAATTGAGAATTAATGTAATTTTATTATGTATTTATTTTTTTAACATTTATTAAATGTTGTACGTTTAATATAGTTTTTTCCTCTTTTAATTGAGTCAAAGATATTTTATAAATTAAATTAAATATATTATTTATTACATTACTTTACTCCATTATAATTATTTAATTAATAAACTATTTTGTATTAAGTTATAATAAATTATATTTAATTATAGTTTTGTTGTTATTTGGTTAGGAGATAGTTTTTTTTTAATTATAACATATCACTTTAGAAATTAGTTAAAAATTATTGTAGTGAAAGGGTAATTTCTAAATAATAATGTACATTAGAATTTGTATTGAAATTTCATTATAGTGGATGCTTTTTTATGGAGGGATTTAGATTTTGGTGAAACGATTTGAAAGTGGAGGCATTTGGATTTGAAATTCATCTCAATTTTTGGTCTATTGTTTTGTTAAATTCGTTTAAACATCATGCATGTCCTTATCTAGTTTTTCTGTCTTGTTTTATTAAATTCATCTTAATATCTTGTTATTTTAACTTTAATATAAACCGGTTTATCAAGTGCTAATTGTTTTATATGCTTAAAGCCTCAACGAATTATCTAGACATAGAATATATAAAATATTGGTATAATTTGTTATGCGATATAACTGTTATAGTGAAAGAATAATTGAAACTTAACCTTTCACCCCAAAACCAAATAACTAAAACCATTTTGGTTAGGGTGAATTATTCACTTTCGGAATATTGTTAGCACTCCCAAGTCTGATCCCAGTCACCTAAGTTTCTAGATCTGCTAGTATCAAAACCTCACCAAAAGTGAAGAGTGTGCATAGGTATTTGCTATATATAAATATTATATAGTTAAAAAAGAAGCAAAAGTTTGACATCTCGGCCATAGATGTCTATTAAAGATAGAAAACAATCACTCCCAAGAGCATGAACACTTGGTATGATGTCAAATGTCAGAAGAAAAAATCAATAGAAAACATTAACATTAATCTGATAAGCTTGAAGAACTTACAATTAACAAAGAGGGCATCGGTAATATCAACTTTTTGTTCAACCTTATTTTCAGGATCTCTGAAAGCTTTTCTAAAATAGAGAACATCAACTTTGTGTTTTTTATAATGTTCTAACAGTTTTCCTAGTTTATTCTCTAAAATAAAATAGAGAATAATGGAAAAAAAACTCTCGAAAGTCTATAAAACTCTAAAGAAAAGAGAGAGAAATGGGTTTTTTTTCCTTTCAATTAGCCAATGAAGGTTGAAATAATATCATTTTGTATAAAGTTTTTTTTAAAGTGTATTGGAATCATAAAACTATAGAACATTTAAAAATACAATTAATAATGAAATCTTTAAAATAGAGAACCTATAAAGTTGAATAAAATTTATTTTAAATATTTTGACTTTTAGTTGTCTATTTTAAAATTTTTATAGAAAACCTATTTGAAGATGTATATATCCATTATTAAGATTGAACCAAAGATATAAATCCATTGGCAAACATGATATAGCTTATTTTACGAGTACATGTTGGATGACCATAAACAAGCTTATTTTATGAGTAACGTAGGCTTAGCGGTTCTAGAACCATCAATGATTGGTGAACCAGCAGATCCGTTTGCAACTCATTTGGAAATATTACCCGAATGATATTTCTTTCCCGTATTTCAAATACTTCACCCTGTACGGTTCAAGTTGAGTTGAATTGGGTTTGATTGAGATTTTGAATTGCATACATTGGATTTGATTGTTCAAATGTTTTCAACAAACCCAGTTCCCTAATGTTGTGTTCTTGAAACTCATTTTACGAATAAAAAGGAAAGGAAGGGAAATATGAGGAAAGTGAAAAAAAACTCGTTTTTCGAAACTTTTTTAGGAAAAAAGAGAAAGAAAAAATCATTTAAAAACTTTCCAAATCATTTCCAAAACTTTCCTCCCACATTAGGAGGAAATAGAAGGAAATAAAATAAATTAAAATCATTTAAAAATTTAATAAATTTACAAAACTACTCAAAATTTCATTTTATACAGTATTATTTTAAAAAACTAAAATCACATTTTTCATTTTATTTCTTTTTTTTAACATAAAAATTATTTTCTTTCACCATATTCGAGAACACAGATCAATTTTTTTAAGGAGTGTTTTGGGAATGTTTATTTGAAACTAACTTATTGACTTTTTGAAAAAGTGCTTATCAAAAGTTGATAAGTTAAAAGTTTTAACTTCTTAAAAAATAACTTATCACCGATTTGACAGCGAATAAATTATTTTTTCTAAGCACTCAAAACGACTTGTTACTGATGTCACACCTAGAATAAGTCAATAAGTTGTTTTTAAAAGTGAAGCCAAATATTCCCATCTTGTTTGAGCTTATCAAAACAAGTTATTGACTTATTTCGGTGGAGGTATCGGTAATCAATTATTTTAAGTGTTCTGGTAAAACAACTTATTCTGTGTCAAATCGAAGATAAATTGTTTTTTAAGAAAGTAATTTTTTTTTCCAATAAGCTCATCCAAACACCGCCGAAGTATTCAAAACTTGCATCCAATATTTGAGTCAGAAATTGGAATTAAAATCAAAACGAAGATGGTAGAGGATGGGAACGGAGATGAAACCGATGGAAAAGAAAGGAGATGAAAGTCATGAAAATATTGCAGGGCTTCTTGTCTTAGTTAGGTCAATCCATCTCCCATTTCTCATCTCTCCTTCTCCTTGATTGCCATGAAATTCATCGTAATAATCTTGTGATTAGAGTTCGGTTTCATCACAAAACGGTAATTATTTCTTATCTCTTCTTTCTGTAAATCTCGTATTCATGATCATGATGGTTCTAGGTTTTTTTGTTTGTTTCGATTGCCAAAAGTATAATTTTTCTAATCTGAGTCGAATGAATCTCAACCCGTTAGCATTTTTTGGCATGTATCTTCTGATCATGAGGTTACACTGATATCTGCCATCATTTAGATTTCAACTACTACTATACCAAACCTTGTGAATTTTTTTCGCGATCTTTTACTTTTATGATCAGTTGAGGTAATAAAAAAAACTCTGGGTTTGATGATGATATGTTTGAACTGTGAAGTATAATGTGGTTATCATATAGTTGTGTTCTCGAAACCAGGAACAATTGGTGAATTGTTCTAAGCATTGATGTTGTTGATGATTCTTTGCATTTGATGATTTTATTGGCATGTACAGGAGTTAACATTAACAGGAATAAGTAAATAAAACTTATAAATCCTCTCTGTTTTTACTTTTGTCATATTATCATGTATTTTCATATGGATTTTATGAGCCAAAGTAGCATGAAAAAATGGGTAGTTTGGGTTCTCTTGGAGGGAGAACAAATATCTGCAAACTTTTCATTAACCTAAGGGTCGTTTACCAAACTCTTAATGGGTAAGCGCTTACTTGGCGTCACTAAGCATGACAAAAACCGAAAATCTTATCTGCTAAGAGGCACAAAAGGGACCAAGACTCTTACCGGGTAAAAGACGCTTGCCAAGTGCCAACAATACATTTTGATGGTCTAGAATGGTACCCGACAAAGTAAGTGTAAGTGAAGGTGGTGAGTCTTTTGGTCTAGAATGCGTTTAAATACATTTTAATGTGTTTGGTCAACGGCCCCTTAGTTTGAGGAACATTTGTTATGAAGCTTGATGCGATAATGGTGTTTTTAGTTACTTCGATGCTCATAACAACAGGAAATTGACCTGATTAGCCATTTTAGACAAACATATTCTCTTTTTAGCCAAAAAAAATCATGTTTGAATCAAAACAGCCAAGATTTCTAGATAAACATATTTGCTTATACCACCTTTGTTTAACTTAGGAAATCACACATCAAATTAAAGTGAGTGCACCTTTAAGCAGGGACGGACTTAGGAATTTTTCTATACGGTGGCATTAGAATCGTATTTTATTCCTAAAACATACATTTTGCAGGCTGTGAAAGAGGCACTTGCGAAATCTTGACTATTTTGGTTCAAACATGAATTTTTTTGGCTAAAAAGTGAATATGTTTGTCTAAAATGGCTAATTCGGTCAATGTCATGTTCTTATGTCCATCAAAGTAAACTAAAAACACAATTATCGCATCAAGCTTCATAACAAATGCTCCTCAAACTAACGGGCCGTTGATCAAATACTCACTGGGTAAGCGCTTAACAACAAGACTCACCACCTTCACTTACACTTACCTTGTTGGGTAACATTCTACACCACCAAAATGTATCGTTGGCACTTGGCAAACGTCTTTTACCCGGTAAGCACTTACCAAATAAGAATCTTGGTTCTTGTTGTGCCTCTTACCGGGTAAGATTTCCGGTCCTTGTCACTCTTACCGGTAACGTAAGTGACACCAGTAAGCGCTTACCCGTTAAAAGTTTGGTAAATGGCCCCTAGGTTAATGAAAAAGTTTGCGGATACTTGTTCCACTTCCAAGAGAACCCAAACTACCCATTTTTTTAATGCTAATTTGGCTCATAAAACCCATATGGGAATACATGACAATATGATAGAAGAAAAAACTGAGGATTTATAAGTTTTATTTACTTTTACTCCTGTTAATATCAACTCTTGTTCATGCCACTAAAATCATCAAATGAGAAGAATCATAACCACGTCAATACTTAGAACAATTCACCAATTGTTTCTGGTTTCAAGAACAAAATTATATGATGACCATATTATATTTCACAACATATCATTTTTCGTATTTTGATGGTTTCAACTGATCATAGAAGATCGCCAAAGATGAGTAAGAACTACTTGAAATCTAAACGATGGCAGATACACACCAAAAAATGCGTACGAATTGAGATTCATTGGACTCAAATTAGAAAAATATATTTCGGAAATCGAAACAAACAAAAACCCTAGAATCATCATGAGTACGACAGTTACTGAAAGAAGAAATAAAAAATAATCACAGTTTTGTGATGAAATTGGTAAGAGAATGGGAAAGAGTTTTTAGGTCGGGTTTCGGTTAGGAGGGAAGCTATGACAGTTGTAGCCTACAGTTAACTTAACCAGGTAAGATTTTAGTCAACAAAAACAATATCGTATGCAATAATTTACCCGATAAACACTAACCGTGATAAGAGTTGTCGCCCTTATTTTGCCTGGCTCTTACCAGGAAAGATGTAAACATTTGGTAAACTACTTAAATGGATTAAGATATTTTTCACTTAAACACAAAACCCATATGGAGAAATAAATTCAACTTATTTAACAATCAACATACATAACAAACACCATCCTTTCCAAAAAAAAAACAAAAACAAACAACTGATCTTACATCCAGACAGACAACTTAATCCAAACCAATCTTAATAAATTAAAAAAACCTTAAATTGATAGACGATAAGCAACGATAGCTTTATTTGTCAAATAACGTCACCATGATCCTTGGCATTGATTTGTATCTTTCTCGTGTATCCACTCGATGAAATCGCCAAGATTTGTGTGCGAGCGTCCGTGCTCTTTGATACTACCAGTAACCTTTTCTTTCATATCCAATGCCTTGGTTATGTATTTTTTGTTGCTAAGCACCTCCTCGACCTTACTTTTTATTTCTCCTCTTCTCACAATACCTGCAGAGGCGAACCCAGAAAAATTTCAACCACATAAGTTGACTATAAAAAATATCTATTTTTTCTCCATAATATTAGTATAGATCTGTTGGTTGGTTCCTTGCCCTTATACAGAAAAAACCCATATTCAAGACCCCTCAAACATATATCTTTAAAACCACCAGATATATGTATAAAAGAAACAACAAATTTGACAACTATGGGACTCGAACCTGGGTCTTCAAGAGCATTTAACATCTTTTTTTTTGTGTGTGAAGGGCATACCAGGCTACGCCTGGACTAATCCCGGCAAATTATGACTGCAATACATCAGGTCCTGATAAACTTAGTGACCACAATTGTTGTGTACGCCTGGATTCGAACCCTGGGCAGATGGGATATTCCACCACATCCCCCAGAGCCTCAACCAGTACGCCACAACCCTTGTGGTTGAGCATTTAACATCTTAGCCATTAAAGTCGTGTGTTAACATTTCAGTTTCAAAAGCTATATGGTGGACAAAATAATACGGTAGCACCCTTCAGAAACCTACTACGGGCCCCACCGTATCTATCTATGTGGGTCCGCCCCTAGTCATACCTGTTTCATCTTTCTTAAACCGTAGGCCCGTCTTCCAGATATCACAAATGTAATCTTCGTTGTAGAATTGATCTGCAAAATACGGCCAACACAAGAAAGGGCGTCCGTGGGTCACGCCTTCTAAAGTCGAGTTCCAACCACAATGGCTCACGAAACAAGCCACCGAAGGGTGAGCCAAGACCTTTTGCTGCGGTGCCCAACTCACGATCCTTCCACGAGACCCAACTCGTTCAAAAAATCCATCCGGGTACGTGGGTGCAGTCTCTTTGGTCAGACCCGGTCGAACCACCCACAAGAACGGTCTGTTGCAAAGCTCGAGACCAAGTGCCAGTTCTTCGAACTGGGTTTGGTTGATTATAGTGAAGCTCCCAAAAGCTATATAAATAACAGAACCGGCTGGCTGTTGATCGAGCCACGCTAAGCAAGTCGAGTCTTCTTGCCAGAAGTGGCCCGTTTGGTTAGCCAGCCGGTTGCTGGCTAGCAGAGGTCCGATTGGGACCAGTTGTGGGTAGAGGCTAAACGCTGCTGGCTCGAGCTCAGTGGCTGAGTTGCATATGAACCATTCGGTCAATCTAGCAGCCTCTACGGCTTCTATGACTACTTGAAAAAAGGCTTTTACAGTGCCCGGGTCCTCAAAGCACGCCCATGTGAGGTTTGTGGGTCGTAAAGCTGGCATGGTTTCGGAAAGCTGAATCGTTTGATCTTTTAAAGGCATGCCTACAATAAAAATAACAATCGATATATTTAATAAGCTTCTTAGTGTCTTAAAACCGGACCAACCTAAATGAATCCAGTATATCTACATAGAGATAGGATATGGGCCTCTGGGGGATAGGATGACTGCAAAGCATCATAAAAAATATTTTATAGGACATAAGTTTATAAGACCAAACAAAAAAATGTCGTATCAAAAAGTGTTACCACATATTTATAGAACGTCTTTAGACGTTTTAACAAGTTTTTAAAATAAAGTTTTGTATTAACTATTTTATACGACACTATTTGAAAATGTTCCTATAAAAAGACGAACTTATAGGACATTTCTCAAGTATTCTATAAAATAGCTAATAGCACACTTTATTTTAACAATGTTTTAAAAAAATTGTTAAAATGTCTAAAAACGTTATATAAACGTATTGTAACACTTTTAGATATAAACTTTATAATTTGGTTCTATAAACCCAAATTCTATAATATATTATATCATGATGCTTACACAGTCTAGTTTAGAGGTGAGCATCGGAACCGGGTACCCGTCTTTGGAACCGGAACCGCTTAGGAACTGCCGGTTCCGGAACCGGAACCGCTTAGGAACTGCCGGTTCCGGAACCGGAACCGATGTGATTGGTTCTAGTTCCGGTTCCTAAAATACGGAACCGATCAGGACAGGTTCCGGTTCCGGTTCTCATTTTTTTGGATTCGTTACCCGCCGGGTACCCGCTACCCGCTACCTGCCACTTTTAAATAATAAATATTTTATATATTTATAAATAATAAATAAAAACTCAAACTTTCTAGTTTGTTTATGTGATAATTAGTTTTTATCGAATTAGTTTTGATCATTTGTAGTATTTATTACTTTAAGTCAGTATTTTGTAGTTTATTGTTATACTTTTATCGTATATAAGGTAAAAAATAAAAAATAAAAAGTTGAAACCGGGTACCCGGTACCGGAACCGGTTCCCATCGGTTCCGGTTCCGGTTCCCATCGGTTCCGGTTCCGGTTCCAAAATATAATGAACCGGTGTTAGCGGTTCCGGTTCCGGTTCCGGTTCCAGACTTTCAGGAACCGCCGGTTCCGGGTCCGGTTCCATGAAAAATTGTCGGGTACCCGGTTATGCTCACCCCTAGTCTAGTTGTTCTAGTACTAATTGGCCCGGACCGGTTATACATAGACAAGCCCAAAATTTTTTAAATATATTTTTATAAATTATATATCAAGTTTTTCAAGATTTCAATATCAGGTTTTTTTTTTATAATTTTTTAAAGTGTTTTTACACTAAATTTCAAAAATCATAATTATAAAAACATGCATAATTTTTTTTTGTATATATATATATATTAAAATGTATCTGAATGACCTAATTAAAAATTCTAAAGTGTATTTTAATAAAATACTGTTAAAAAAATCTTCAAACAATATTTTTTGTACGTTAAAAATTAATTTTTAAAAACATAAATAAATTTGGGACAAGTTTGGGCCCATCCCGGATCGGTTCTAGGGACCGCCGACCGTGCTTTGTATGAAGAATGGGCTGGATGTTTTTGGTCGGGACCCATTACTGGTTACCATGGGAGTTGGGACAAGTTATAAAAGGAAATTTTTGGACTGGACCGATTTGGGCCTAGCTTGGACCGGTTTTTAGTCATCTCTAGTCACACACACACATATGTGTGTGTAGGGACGGGTTTAAATGTGAATTCATATTTGGTTGCGAACATGAGGACAAAAAAAAGTGCGACACGTGTCTGAATGTAGATTATTCAGACTGAATAATCAAAGAAATATTCAGACGGAATATAGTATTTATTCGGTCTGAATATTTCTTTGATTATTTAGTTTGAATATGACATATGAAGCTTTCTCATTTGTCCTCAAGTTCACAACCAAATTTGAGTTCTCATTTGAACCCGTCCCTACATATATATATATATTTAGAAACTTATCAAAACCAATATAAAAATAATTTTTTTCATCAAAATGTTATGATTTAAGATATTGTTCACATATATTTGTATTCATATGAAAAAAATATCAAATATGGAAAAAAAAGCCATTGGTTCACTTATTTGTTTCACCATATGAATTTTCTTTCATATGTGAAAGTGAACCAATGTTTTTTTTTGCCGCATGTAATATTTTTTTTCCATATGAACACAAACATATATGAAAAAATATCTTGAATTATAACATTTGATGATTTTTTTTATATTGGTTTCTATATGGTTAGAGTTGGGTTCCATAAGACCAACTTGTTTTCTTGTCATATTGTGACCCGTGAGACCACAAAATAACACTGAAACTTTACAGCAAATGTGAAAGTTTACCTTCAGTGTTATTTATATAGTTTCAAAAAAAAGAAAAAAAAACATGATCTCAAATGATCCCAATTGTGTATATATAATTTTATATCTCACCATTATCATCTATAATTCCTTCATCAATCAACTTCTGAAAAGAAAGCACAGAGGCCAATGTAGCAACTGAAGCTGGCCAAAAAGCTGCTCTTCTAATTCCCATCTTCTTGGCTACTCTTATAGCCCATCCCATGCAATCATCAGCAATAACACAACTAACTTTATTACTACTATCTTCTTTATTAATCTTCTCTATAAGTTCTTCCAACTTATCTCCCATAGATTTCAATAATGATGTGGTCAACTTACAAAGATCATTCCTATCTTCCCATGGTTCTAACCCATCGGGAATCGAGACCATCTTCATTAGACCCTCGAACCCATTTGGGTCCACCCAATTGCTCGTCACGAGCTTGTGGGTCACCTCCGTGTTCACGAATGTAACTTTGACACCTTTCTCGACTAACCGTTGAGCTAGCTCCATTGTAGGCATCACATGGCCTTGTGCCGGATATGGTATGATTAGAACATGAGGTCTTGCCATGGGTTTGTTGGGAGATTCTAAGAAGTTTGACCCTGAACCAAAATGAGCTGTATCTGAGTAAGATGTACGCAGAACTGACCTTTACCTTAAAGAGTAGACACAGTTGTTTCCGTGATGATGACCCCAGGAATAGTGAAATATGTGGGGAAGGAGGAAAATGGGAAATGGGAGATTCTAAGAAGTTTGATCCAAAACCGAAACAAGCTTGGTATTTGGGTAAGATGTATGCAGATAATTTGACCTGTATCCTAAAGAGTAGAGCAGTTGTTTCAGCGATGACTGATTTGACTAGTGAAATATGTGGGAAAAGGAGAAAAATAGAAATGGGAGATTGCAAGTGTTGGTGGTCATAATAGTTAATTGTGAGCACCCTTTTATAGACGTAAATGGTTGAGATGTCTGGGATCTATTTGTTCACGATCTTGTGGAATTTATTATTTTTCATGTTTTTCAGGTTGTTTACATCATTTCACATTTTAATTTTTGGTTATCATATGGCCTTATTGGAGATAACATCACCTCAATCCTATCAATATTTGTCTCTTCTTGGTGTCTTGATCCCATGCTCTTTATTGGATTGGTACCATGACATTTCTAGAAATAGTTAGGGCGTTTGGTTGAATGATCTGCTGATAAGTTTGAGAATATAACTGTTTAACATAATCTTTTTACTTTCATACATAATAATGTTTGAAAATTTTGAAAATATGTTAAAACGTCCTTGATTTAAAAAAAAAGTTCTTGTAAGAAAGTCGGTTAGAACAACTCCAAGAGCTTCTCTAAATTTTCTCTAAAATAGAGAATGTAATAAAAATTCCTCATATTTTAGAGAACATAAAAAAAGTTCTCGTAAGAAAGTCAGTTAGAACAACTCCAAGAGCTTCTCTAAATTAAATCTCTAAAATTATTATCTTACAACTCCAACAGCTTCTCTAGAATCTAATAAAAATTTATATTATTAAAATATTCAATAAATTTATTATTTCAAAAATCTCTAAAATTATATTGGTTGTTTTTTATTGGAAATCATTAAAATAATATTTCTCTCTCATTCTTTTAGAGATATAGAGAAATCTCTATATTTAGAGATTTTTCCCAAAAATCTTTATTTTAGATAATGATATAGAGATGCTGTTGGAAATGTTTAGAGAAGAAATATGAGTTTTTCTTTATTTTAGAAAAGCTGTTGGAAATTCTTTTAGCTAATAAGCTAAAGAGTAAGTTATGATTTTCACCTCTATAGTTTTTAAATAATTTTAATTTTAGTCTATGGTATATAAATTATGACTTTTCTCTCTATGGTTTGCAATTTATTATTATTTTCGTCCCTAAACTAATTCCTACCTTTAAAGTACAAGAGGTCAAAACAGTAAAAAAAATTGTAAACCATAAGGATCGAAACAACAATAAATTGTAAATCAGAATGATGAAATAACAATGAAATTATAAACCATATAAATAAAAAAAACAATTTCTAAACCACTGAAATGAAAATCGTAATTTCTAACAAACCATAAGGTCGAAAAACGTAATTTACTCCAAGCTAAATAACTATGAGATACGCTTAGATACACGTATTTTTAATTTTTGTGGTATGTATAGTCTGGAGAATATAAACCATAGGGTTTTACGTCTTCTGTTGTGATTGAAGACTTTCATACGCAACAATACTTTATTGCTATAAAGTTGGAGAATTCTGGAATTACAAGTGACCTCATACACGAACATGAACAATAGTCTTAGGTTATGTTTGGCAAACTAGCTGATAAGCTAGCTGACGAACAAATTATGTTTGGTAAAAACTAGCTGATAACCATTTAAATGACTAAAAAGGACATCTTGAAAAAAAATAATTAATATTAATGAGGGTATAATCGGAAAAGATGACAAAAAACTACTCATAAGCTACTCAAAGTAGCTTATCAATAAGATAACTTATAAGTTAGCTTATAAGTCAGCTTATGTGCATCCAAACATGTACATTGAAAATAAGCTAGCTTATTTTTGCCAAATAATACCTTATTAGATCAGTATTATAAGTGACTTTATGGATGAACACAGGGGCGGATGCAGCCTTCAAAAGGGGGGGGGGGGGTCACAGGACCCTAGTGAATTGTTAAAAAAAAAATTACAGGCTAAAAAATATAAAAAATATTTTATATAGCCTTAGTTCCTTCCTGTAAAAATTTCTAAAGGACCCCATACCGGCGATTGACAAAAACACTAAAAAACCTTTTGAAATCAATAAAAAACCGAAAAAATATTTTGAAATCGACAAAAACACTAAGAAAATTCTTCAAAATCGACAAAAATAATAAGAAAATCCCTTGAAATCAACTAAAAAACTTAAAAAAATTTCTCGAAACACGTCGGGTGACTTTGCGCGTCTTTAGTCTACCTTAATGGGACCCCAGTGGACAAAGATCCTGGATCCACCACTGGATGAACATGAACATAAAGACATCTTTTTGTTTGTTTAATTAATAAATGAACATGAACAATAGTCTTTTTCGATCCTTTACGTTCATAGACATTCGTTCGTTTGCGTTTGTTTATATATAAATATATTTATATGTTATGACCACGATATGTAAAATCGGTAAAAATCATTAATTAAATTAATTTTTCAGATGTCTTTTTGTATTCCTCTTAAGTTTACCCGTTATTTTTATTTTATTATGTTAATTTTTTTGTTCAATAATGTTCGTTCGTTTATGTTCATTTATTTTCTTTTATTTACGTTCCTTTAATATCTTAACGAACGAAAATAAATAAATACATTTTTTTAAAGAACGGACATAAACACAAAAAAATTCACTCGTATTTGTTAGTTTGTTTAATTAAGTTAAGTGAATGAATAAGAATAAACATTGTTTCATGTTCGTTTACAGCCCCATCCATAATGGCTGTATAAGGCAAGACGTACACCATGACAACACATTATTTAGTGCACATATTTTTGAGACGTTATTTGACTTTTTAATTAATTATTTTCAATAGAAGGTTCTATTCTTTCTATTTAATCTTTATCTTTTTAGTGTTTTACTTTTTAATAAATAAAAGAGAATCAATCTATGATATGTATGGGCTATTAGATTGTACTTAAAGTTTTGTAAAAATAATGAATATCGATTTATAAGTTAATAACAATAAACAATTTGATATCTTGAAAGAGTTCAAGACTTCTAAAGTTAATATTGATAAAATATTTAAATTCCGCTACATAACAGCGGATACGTATTCTAGTATGTGTGTGTGTGTGTGTGTGTATATATATATGATATACAAAAATGAGTCTTAGGCTACGTTGTGGTCTTGCGGTGGCTCCTTAGTGGAACAAGATGGACAAGAATGAGGCAAAAAATAAAAATTACTAATATACCCTCATTTGATATGACTTTAATATGGTTTTTGTTTTAATGGTCAGTACCACTCATCACTGCCTCCACCAAAATCATTGTCCATCATCTTCACGTCCTCCATAGTCACCGTCGTCCACCAGTCACCATCGCCTCTAACCCTCTACCTCCACCACTATTGTTGCTCAACCAACCTCCATCGGGACTTCTTGTCCACCAACTTTACATCCTCCAAAGCAGGGGCATACCTTTAGTGGTTCACATGGTGGCAGGGGCTACCGTATTATATCTTCATCGAAGGGTAATTTTTGTGGATTTGTTAGCGGTGCAACCGTATCGTTTTAGGGGTGCTTTTACATAATTTAAAACTGAACTTTTGACATAAATAGGGCAACTGGTGTAGTGGTTTTTCCCAACTGAATTAAAACCCCTTATAGAGATGGTTTCAGGTTTGATCCTAGCTTGATGCAAATAATTAAAATTTTTGGATAGCAACTCTAAATAACTTTAATAACTTACTAAACACTCTATTAATTTCATATTTAATCATTAAATTCCCCAAAATTATTTTTAATTTGTTTTTAGTTATTAAATACCATCAATATCAAATACTAAAACCAAAAAACACTCTTGAAATCAACCGAAAAAATCTCTCGCAATCCATAAAAAGCTTAGAAATCTAAAACAACCCCTTGAAATCAACAAAAAAAAACCGAAAAAGTTACTCGAAATCGATAAAAAAAAACTTAAAAATTCCTCAAAATCAAGCAAAAAAACTTTAAAAATCCCCCGAAACGGTAGAATTAGGCTAAAAACGCATCGAAAGAATTGACCGTTAGTAAAAACGTAAAGACACGTCGATAAAAACCGTATTTTTTATAATTATTTTTTGTCTATACTGTATGGTGCCACCGTATCAAAAAAATTCTGGGTCCGTCCCTGCTCCAAAGTCACATTTGTCCACCACTGCCTTTACATCCATCACATCAGCCACAATGACCTCCTTCAGCACTATTGAGTATTGATCACTACCACCACCATGGTCTACCATCTTCACATCTTCCACAATCACAATCATCCACCCGTCACCGCAACCTCTACACAGTTTTTCCCCTGTACGAACCAGCTTTTTCAAACTCCCATCAATTATATCAAACTTTTCATATAAATTTGGTACTATTATATATTCATGTATTTATGTACATGACAATCGTGTAAAAATATTTACAAATTTAATTATTTAAATATTTAGTTGACTTTTATCATTTACAACTATAATATGACATTTAAAATTATCAAATAATTTTCAGGAGCAACTTATCTCGCACTACCCTATCTGGCACTAGTCGAACCAAACACCAATCAGACAACTGGCCTCTTGTACTGTCTAGTACCAAACGCTATCTAAGGCTTGAACTATGCCATGCTACTCACTATTTGGAACTTGACTCTTATACCATGAAGTTTCCATAGAAATTCTATTATAATTCTCATCGAAAAATATAAATACAACTTAAAAGCCTAACTAGAATCCCATAATTACAAGATTTGATAACATATAACGTAATATCTATACAAAACAATCGAATATATTACAGAAGGATAATGTTTTATATTCTGTATGTCAATTTTTTTTATAAAATCCTATATACAAAAGAGAGAACTTCGTAGAAGGTATACAATAATTCAACTTTTGTACCTCACCTAGAGATAAGGTGCTTGTGAAGAGTAGAGTTCTTAATTTAATTCGCAAGATGTCGATCATGAAGGCCAAAATCTATCTATGGACCACGTTGGAATTATTGGAGTTTATAATCTCCAACATATATGGTAAATTAATCCTCATATTTAAAAGATATAAAAAGACACAGTGTTGGTCAGTTTATATCTGATGTCTTTTGGACGGGATTGATCCAATCTAATTATCGATTAGATGATGGTTTTCATGGCCAATCCAATTTAGCTTAATTAACCCTTGGATTGGATCGATTTCATTGGATATTACTGACTTAGTAGCTTTTTACCTGGTAAGCGCTTACACGTAATACATGACACTCTCACTTATCTTACCGAGTAGAATTATAGAACATCGTAAGCACTAACCGGGTAAGGGTCTGTTTGTTTACCGCTTAACAGTTCCATTAAGAGACAACATTTGAATCGCTAAGAGGTTAATCATGTTTCGCAAAAAATAAGTCTGTCTCTTAATGATTTCAAAATCCTCTAAAACATTTTGTATCCTGGACCTCCTTTAACCATTAAGAGCTTCGATTACATCCTGAATAATTACCAAACAATTGTATCTCATTTTGCACTATATTATAATAGTCTTTTAATCATTCTGACCACTTAATCATTCTGCACCAAACCATTCAGTACACTCACTTAAGAGGTAACACTCTCGGTCCTTGTTATCGCTTTTACTGAATTGATTCTCGGTCTTTGTCATTTTTATCCAGTAAGAAAAGTGACCATATAAGCGCTTGTAGGGCAAGCGTCTAGTAACTGGCCCCTTACCGTTGGTCATTGGATGGAGTTTGAACCAATCATACATGTATTTCAACCAATTCATGCAAATCCAATATATGTAGGGACTAATCCAATATACCACGTAGGCATGGGATCATGGGATCATGTGAGGAGGAGTTAGGGTGAGAAACATAAGAAGGGATCTGAACCCTTGATCAACTTTTAATCTCACACCCATCTATGAATTGCGCTCCTTACGAGAATTGATCCAGTGCATTTTATTAGTGTCGATCTTCAATCACGAATGATCCAAGGATTCAGATCCCTTCTTATGTTTTCTCACCATAACTTCTCCTCTCACTGGAACCCAAACACGTGTATATATGTATGTGGATTTGCATGAATTGGTTGAAATATACAAAAAAAATTATTACTCTGGATATGCAACCCGTTATGTGAGCCGATTAATTCCAGGGCGATTACCCGCTTCACGGGTAACCTAAAGTCATCGCATTTGAACCTCCATGGCCACAAATGAATTTTTATTCCTTCTTGGATTCGAACATGAAACCTTCAGGTACTTTTAACATTTGCAGTCCAAACTCAAAACATTGATGCACCATAAAATATCAAACATATATGAGGATGTTAAATTAATATGAACATCTGCTAACAAAATGATTTTTATTGGATTTTAAACTGTAATCCAACAATCAACCCATCCAACTTGAATATTAAATTTTTGTTCCTATTTATTCCAATTACAATTGGATTTTCAACTTTTGTTCAATCAATTATTTCTGAATAATTTTTTTTACACACCCCTATAAATTTAAAGATTAAATATGAGAGGATCACAAATTCATCATAAAATTTGTGATATAAGTTAAAGCTGCCACAAATTTTATTTTGTATTTTTTATATAAAGGAACTGATACATCATCTTTTATAACTTCCAAAGATCCAAAATAACAGCAGGTCCACCCCCTGACACATAACACATGTACACTGACCTTGTTTCTTTATCTTCTTCACATGTGATTACACTTCTATCACATTAATTCACTTGCTATCACCATCCCATCTCTTCATTATGCATCTCAAACTTGAATCTTTATGTTATATTCAGGTTTGAAATTTTAGTATTTTATATTCTTTTGTTTGATAAATAGAGGAATGTGAATAAGTTTTTGGTTGGTTTGGTTAAAATTTAAATGAACCAAAATAAACAATAACATACTTGGTTCATTTACTTTCGGTAAACAGTGTTACCTCTATCAGATAAGTGTTTCTTATCCAATAAGATCTCTAATGGGTAAAATTAAGGGGATGTTTGTTAGTAGCTTAATGAGTTTGATGAGACTCACAACTTATTGGTAAGTTATGTATTACTTTTTGGTAGTGGCTTAATGATATAGAAAGTGCTTATTCAGTAACCTAGATGAGGAAGCTTTTTATGCAGAAAGCCAAGTTTTTTCAAACATTTCATCTCAATTAAAAAATACGCTCTTTCCATCCATGGAAAAACACTCTAAAAGAACTTTCTCAATCTATGTATAGAGATCAGTCCACACAGACAACTGTATACATATATAGCTTAATGAAAAAACAACCAAACAACCCCTAAATTTTACATCAAATCCATAAAAAATGGTGTAAAATTTTGGTGCAAACAATATATCGATTCCAACGGGTAACTTCGAAATGTAAGATTCTAAGGGCGCGTTTGGTTCGCGAGATTTGAAGGAATTTTTAGGGATTTGGATTTCAACTCCAATCCATTCCGGTGTTTGGTTTGTCTGATGGTGGGGATTTTAAATCCACGGATTCATTAAAAATCCCATGAACATTGGATTTTGAAATCCTTAGCGGATGCTCGGGATTTTACGAGATTTCATAGGATTTGTATGAAATAATGTTTTAAAAATGTTAAAAACATTTGTTTTGTAATAATTGATTAATAAAAATATAAATAAATTATTTTTATATTACTTTTATATTTTTATATAAATTATTTATAAATAATGGAAATCCAATTCCATTCCAAACCCTACAAACAAACACACCTATGATTTTTCAAATCCATTCCAATCCAAATCCTTCCATGAAATCCAAATCTCTTAAAAACAATCTCGCAAACCAAACGGACCATAAGTAAATTCTATATTATTTTCAATAATCAGTGTAAAATAAATAGTGTTACACCAAGTTTGATAAAAATAACGTTACATTAAATTTGATGTTCCTATTAAAGTGATTTGATGTGAAATTTGATGTCTACATGGATGATGATGAAGTAATAACATTTAATATAAATTAAATTTGATGTTCCTATTAAACTATTTATATATTTATGAGTAAAAGTAGATTTATTTTATATAAATTTAACATTATAATATTCTAAAAATACACAATTACGTACATTTAGGGGGCGTTTGGTTCCAGTAAGGGAATGAAAATAGGAATGGAAATGAAAATGATAGGGAATGAAAATGGGAATGAATTTTCATTCCCCCTAGTTTAATGAGGAATGAAAATTTAGGCTTCTGGAGGAATGAGTTCATTATATTATGTATAACCAAACAATTTCTTTTATTATCATTCTCATTAATTCTTTCTTAATACCCCTAACTAAACACACCCTTAAATGTTTATTAGTTTACAAGAAAAAAGTATTACTAATTTTGTTTTTAGGTTTCAACGTCTCTTATCAATAAGAAATGAAACAAGACTTTCAAGTTATCTTTAATTTTTATCAATTGGAAATTGTTTAAATAGTCAATTTTCTCAACCAATTTCGTTTTTTAGCTATATTTTAAGGGAATTCACGTTTTCACCATAGTTTACGTAAATGTCTTATGTATTTGCGTAAAGCCTATTTTCATATTAGAAAAAAAGGGAAGAAAAATCTTTATACAAATTTGCATAAGGATCCTTATTTGTGTAAAAAAAATTGTTAACCTGGAAATAGGCTTAAAGTTTGTATCGAGTAAAGTATATACTTCGACTTTCTTGTGCTAGAACGTTAGATCGTAAGCATAAAAGTATTGTACTTGTTTTTTTGAAAATAATCGACTCATAATTATCGGAAGAAACAGTAAAGAACAAGTTTTTTTCTTAACCTTTCCAGAAGTTTCTTCTATTTCACGAAGGTTATCTAGAAGGCGTCTTTAGTACTTGGATATTATTTGTTTCAATGATTTGGCTAATCATAAATGATACGTTATAAAATGTTGTAAATAGACATTGATCACTAACTAATCTAATAAATAATGAAGAGTTAAAAATGAAAAAAAAACATATTATTTAGTTATGTTCTGAAATGTTGATGTATTATGCATTATGCACTAAGCCAGTAACGATTAAATCAACTGACTATTCAATTTTTCTTGTCTAACGAAAGAACTGAGTTTTAGATGTATACAAAGGAAGGAAAGCCATGTGCGATGAAAAATGCAAGCACAACTTAGGGAGGCATTTTTACTTATTTAACAAGAATATTATCTACCCTATATGACTAATTTCGGGTTCAATGTCAGGTAACCCATTATCATATTTAAATTTTAAAACCGTAAACTTCGATTAAAATAAAAATTCCGTTCCCAAAATAACTAAAAAATGACTTTATTAGAAAGATTGATAATTTGATAATTTCTATCAATGTTTTGCATGTAAAACATGTGTTTGTGTTAATGCTTTTCATACAATCTTTTGCAATTGAATTGTGACAAAAAAAACACAACTAAAAATGTACTTTTGAATAAAGAATCGTTTCATGTGTTGGTGTTTTTGAATAAGCATTCCATGTGTTTTGAATAAAGTATATGCACCAACACTAAGGATTGGTTACAAGTCATTAATTATTTTGAGAAATTATAAATATTTAAAAAATAAAGAATTGATTCTAGTATTTTATATGGTTAAAATGGATTTAACTGGTCAAGAATTACAACTTTAACTGATCAAAATTTGTGGTTATGCAAAAAAAAAGAAGGCGTAGTTTAGTAAGTTTTATAAATAGGCGGCAAACGGGTTTACATATGAATCCGTGTGATTTATATGTTCATATATGAACTCATGTAATTCACATAATAACTAAAGTTCACATGTGAACTAATTAACGTGTTTGCATATAAACATATAGTTCATATGTGGAATCACATGGGTTCAAATATCAAACAATTTGCTGCTTATTTGTAAAAGTTACAAAATTAGATCTCTATCTTCCGCATATCCATGTGAGGAATTATCTTACGCTTTACAATTAAAGTTGCAAATGTTGACCAGATGAAGGGATAAGATCACTTCTTTACTTTTCAAATACATATCACTTCTCAAATGAATCTTTCCTTGGGTTACCATCATAAATAACCAGCCATACCAGAAAAAAGATATTTACTTTATAATCAATAACCTGACTAAATTTTCTTATAAAACAGTTAAGGAATAGTGAGTCGACATCGTAAGATAATTTTTCTTGCCCTTTCTTAAACTACGAAATGGTTTTGAGGCTCGGAGCTTGCGAATTTGGCTTCTTTTTTGTGCTTAGACACAAGGGTTTGCAATGCCACAACTTGCGGTTTTAATGATTTTTGTGGTGGGCCTACCTTTTCACTCGATTTATCAAGTTTTTGCTAAAAATACATGTTTTTATTTATTTTATTGAGATGGTCATGCAATAAAAAACAACCACATCAATGATGCACGTTAATCATCCTTAAAGAATCTTCTCCCAAAAATGTGCAAGATTCTTAGAGCATCTCCAACATCTCTAAAATGAAGAAAATATATATTTTAAGCAATTTTTTGCTCCAATAGCATCTCTAAAACTTTCTACAAAATGGAGAAAGTATGAAAGGGATTACAAAAATTCTAAATTTGGAGACATCTCCAAAAATGATTATCAAGAGAGAAAAACTATTTTTTATTATGTCTCACCAATAAGAAAATTGAAATTAAATGTTTAGAATATTTTATTAAAAATATAGAATATTTTATTAAAAATATAGAATATTTTAATAATATAATAAATTTTGTAGTCTCCAAAATGTAGATGCGGTTGGAAATGAATGTAATATTTTTTTAGAGATTTTTAATTTTGATTCTCTATTTTAGAGAAAATTATAGAGATGCTCTAATAAACAAAAAGAATAAATTCTTATAAGAATATCACATTCTTTGAGTTTTTATACAAGAACTTTGGTTCTTACCTTAAACTTGACGTGAAGTGACTTTTGTTAGTTTTTCTTTTATATATTTTATTAACTTCAATACTATGATTGATGTTGAAAAAATAAATAAAACACATAAAATGAGAAGCATGTTCGGTGGAAGTTCTTATAAAAATCTACAATCTAGTGTGTTTAAATAAAACATATGTCAAGTCCATCTACACATGAGGACAAATGAGAGCGTGATACATGTTTGAATATAGATTATTCAGACTGAATATACAAAGAAATATTCAAATTGAATAAGCATTATTCAGACTGAATATATACTATACTCAGTCTGAATATTTATTTGTTTATTCAGTCTGAATATTTCTTTGAATGGAACACGTGTCGTACTCTCATTTGTCCTCACGTTCACAACCAAATTTGAGTTCTCATTTGAACCCGCCCATACCCGATTAATTTTTTAAGTTTATTTAATATATGTATATATAGTGTAATAGTGTGTATAAATAAATATACATGTATACGTGTATTTATTTATCATTAAATGACAAATATATTTGTTTTTCAATATTTTTAATTAATGTAGTAACGATTCTTAAAAGACGTTTTTTTTTACTAAACGGGTACCCAACGGGTTCCCCAAACCCATCAGTGATTAGTCGGGTTGGGGTCGGGGATCGGAGGGGTTAAACGAGGGTCGGGGAATGAATTACCCGCCTAATACTCACGATGTTTCTATTCCTACTTACAGGATGTTATTCAGTTTTTTAAAGATTTTTCCTTAAACCTTCCTCAGGAAACTAATTTATATAAAAATTACGACTATTTTAGCCAATTTTCTTTATTATTATTATTATTATTATTATTATTATTATTATTATTATTATTATTATTATTATTATTGTTTTCAATTGGCAAGGCTCGTCTACCATCTTTGAGTGTGTTTTGCTATATAGAGTTGTAGACCACATATGACTAGACTCACAAAAATGAGAGGTAGACAAACTTGTACGATAATTAATTAACTTTATCTTAATTATCCTTTTTTTATTGGGAAATTGCCTTAAATAATTGAATTGCACTTCATTTTCCCTTATTTAACCATCTCTCTTTCAAGTTTATAAAAATATCAATACATCTCTCATGCAACTTCCCCATACTTACGGAAGTACCAAACAACGACGTTTTGGACAATTCCGTAAGTCACCTCCTCTATAGTTGCAGATATAGTCCAAAATGACGTCGTTTTGGTGTTTTGACTGTTTCCAGCAGAGACCCGGATCCACCTGTTTCCGATATAGCCCATAAACTATATAAGTTTTTTTTTATATAAATTGTACTATAAGTTTTAGAAAACTTGCAGTGGTAACGGGTGGATCCGGGTCTCAGAAAACGACATCATTTTGGGCTATATCCGCAACTATGGCCGAAGTGACTTACGGAATTGCCCAAAACGACGTCGTTTTGGTACTTCTGTAAGTATGGGGGAGTTGCATGGGAGATGTATTGACATTTTTGCAATTTTGGGAGACAGATGGTCATTAGAATAAAGCTGACGTGTAGTTTTGTCATTTGGGGCAATTAACCTTTTTATTTTCTTTTTGACAATTTTTGTGGGACATTCTAATAAGTTTATTCACGTATTATAACGTTGCCGCACCAAACATAAGACAATAAGTATTCAACAAATTTTATAAAAATGAAGAAATATAAGATTTTGAATTTTTTTACTTCAATAAATTCTTCAATATGAAGAAAGTGTGAAAAAAAGTGTTGGAGAACTCTATAAAAATGATTACCATAAGTCAAGTACTTTTTTAATTATATTCTTATCAATAGAAGTTTGTTTGAAATGAAATGTTTATGACGAAGAAATAACACTTTATATAATGTATGAAATATTTAATAATATAATGATAAAGATCGAATTAAATATAATTTTCCTTTAAATTATAGTCATAATAATAAATTTGAAAAATAAAATGCTCCCATCTACGAGAATTGTGAACATAAAATAAACCTATGAGATCTGTGAACATATTGTAAACATAAACTAAATCTAAACATAATACTTGTGAACACCCCTACTAAAAAATTTATTAATGTTGTTTACATTACGTTCAAAATTTACTAATGTTGTTTACGTTGTGTTCAGAGTTAACGTAAGAAGAGATGTCCATCATTGGATGCACATTATGATGAAATGCATCAAGATGAGATACACCGATATGTATTTGATCAATCACAAGTATCAAGCACACGATTCATGAATAGGTGTGCGATTAAAAGTGATCAAGGATCCAACTATCTCCAAGCTTGCAACCAAATCGAGTTATGTTGGATCTTCTAGCTCTGTAGTTAAGGCAAACTTTACTTAGCCGTATCTGTTTTCACGGATTTGTTGCAAAAATACATATTATTTGATAGTATGATGTATGGGATAATGTTTTGAGATGAGAGTTTATGCAAGGATGTGCGGTTATCAATTGTTGCTTTCATTATAGTAACTTCGGCGTATGTTCCTTTTGTCAATAATACTGTTAGGAGGTGAACGGGAATACTATATTGAAATTCATATTAGTGTATTACTATTATCTTGACCATCGTCTGATATCTAACATTGGCATACTTGGTTGCAATTAATCAACACCATCAACATGAAACGAGTATTACCTAAGAGTTAGGATAGAATATTTGTCATATAAATTTATGCTCACATTTATCATATTATCGATTTGTTCAGGTTGATGAGATCTTTTTCGAAGATGTTTAGAATATGTTTAAAATCATGTCATATACCCGACCCATAGACGAATATAACACCAGTCATAAATTAAAGTAAGCCATCAACTACTAACAAATAATTTAATAAATCAAAATTTTCCATAATAATCAGTTTAACGACACATTTAATTATCACAACCAACCATAACAAAAAACACTACTTCTTGAGTTTTTGTAACATAACTTTTATTCAACCTCAACTACATTAAAAAAAAATATATATTTCATATTATTATTATAGGAGTAGCTAAACATACCCCTTTTACTATCTACTCCCCTCACATACAAATTCAACAAGTACACTAATCATTTTTAAATTACATTTTGGCTATGTTTGGCAAAGGACTGATAAGGTAGCTTATGACTGATAAGGTAGCTGATGAACAAGTCACGTTTGACAAAAAGTAGCTTATAAACATGTAAAATGACCGAAAAGTAGCTTCAAAATAATATTAATTAATATTAATCAGGGGTATAATCGGAAGAAAATGATAAAAAGTTCAATAAGTCATTAATAAGTCACTTCCAACTAACTTATCAATAAGCTACCTTATAAGTTAACTTATAAGTCATAACTTAGTTTGCCAAACATGTACCTAGAAAATAAGGTGGTTTATAAGGTGACTTATAAGTCACCTTATTTTTGCCAAACAATGCGTTTGTATCTTTATAGTTAGTTATTTAATTACTTTATCTCTTACTTTTTTATTTTACACCCTTACCGTACATAATCTTTTAGAAACTCCACAAAGAACAACACCATGTTCTTAAAAGTTTCCATAATTTACAATTGAAACATGTCCTATATATATAAGTGGTTTTTTTTTAACTTGCTAATATGTGAGATCCAATTTAAACCACAAAAAATTAATTGAAAAAAAAATTCTAGTATGAATTTGAAATCCCTCTCTATTTCTATTTTGTCTCCATCTCCTCTTCTATTTTATCTCATTTCCCATCTCTCCATAAAATAAACGTACAAATAAGTTGAATATTAACACATTGTAAACACTTTATTAGCATTAGTATTATTGTTTGTGAACACATTCTAAATCTATGAGATCTGTAAATATATTGTAAACATAAACTAAATGATCCAGAGAGTTTTGGAACTATTAAGAGTCATACTTATTTGTTGCCAAGATACAAAATGTAACCATAAACTAAACGATTCAGAGGGTTTTGAAACCATTAAGAGTCATATTTATATGTTGTCAAGATACAAAACGATTCAAAGGGTTTTGAAACCATTAATTAAGAGGCTTACTTATTTTTTTACCAAACAGGATTCACCTCTTAGCGATTAAGAAACTGCCTCTTAATGAAACTATTAAGAGGTAAACAAACAGCTAAGTCTAATGATACAGTATCAGTTTCAACAACTATTAGAATATGTTCACAAACAAAAAACAAACATCAACAACAACAAAAATTGCATAAGCTAACACAAATAAGAAACTACCATTCATTACCAACCAAAATTGCATAATGGTAACAATTCAAAATGGACGAGTTTGGCATAAAAACCAAACAACCAAATGGGTTTAGCCCAAATTGAAACAACAAACATGTCTAACTTGAAGAAAGAGTAAATTATGTTTTTCGTCCCTATGGTTTGTTAAAAATTACAGATTTCGTCCCTATAGTTTCAAAATTTCAGTTTTCATCCCTATGGTTTGCAATTAATTTCTATTTTCTGAGGCCAAAAAACTACTTTTAAATATAAAGGACTAAAATAGAAATGAATTGTAAACAATAGGAACGAAAAAAGCAACAAAGTTTAATCATAAGGATGAAAAAGGTGATGAATCATAAACCATAGATATGAAAATTGTAACTTCAAAACCATAAGGATGAAAATAGGAATTTTCAACAAACCGTAAGGACTAAAAACATAATTTACTCTTGAAGAAAGAGTAAACTCTAATTTTGGTCCCCGTGGTTTAGAGAAATCTTTGAAAGTGAGACCTAAACTTTGATATCTCTAGAAATCGTCTCCATGGTTCGTTCTCACTTTTGCCTTGAAAATAGTCCCTCGTCACTAACTCCGTTAACTTTCTCTTGAAATTATTAAACTAAGCATATTATTAAGACAACTGAAGCATTCAAAGGTACTCATGTGGAGAACAGTCATGCTATTCAGCATACTTTGGCACATTCTATGAAAGGGAAAGAATTTATAATCATTAATCATGTGGAGAACAGTCATGCTATTCAGCATACTTTGGCACATTCTATGAAAGGGAAAGAATTATAATCATTAATCATTATAACCAAAGCATAACATAAGGGGCCACATACCAAACGTTTACCCGGGCAAGAGTTTATCAAGTCATATTACCTTATTGGATGAGTACGACAAGGACCAAGAATCTTACCCGGTAAGAGCGAGGTCTTACCCGGTAAGTGAGGATGACAATTCTTACCACAACAAGCACTTACAGGGTAAATTGTTGCATACGAAGCCGTTTTTGTTAACTAAAATCTTACCGCGTAAGTAAGTGTGACGGTGTTAAATTGTACCGGTAAGCACTTACAAGGTAAGTGTTTTGTTAACTAAAATCTTACCGGGTAAGTAAGTAATAGTGTTAAATTTTACCGGTAAGTACTTATCGATTAAGGCTGATTTGATCCTCGATAAAGAAGCAACTGTTTAACTAAGGGTCGTTTACCAAAAGCTCAAGCATCGATTAATTTGCGACAGAGGGGTTTTTGATCGAGTTCTGGGGAGAACAGGGGGCAGGAGGGGTTTATCGATTGAATTTGATGGGCCTGGTTAAAAAAAAAGGGAAAATCTAAATGGACAAAAATACCCTTGCTACTAACTGAGAAAGTTAACGGAGTTAGTGATGGAGAACCATTTTCAAAGCAAAATGAGAACCATAGGGACAATTTCTAGAGATATGAAAGTCTAGGTCCCACTTTCAAATATTTCACTGAACCACGGGGAACCAAAATTAGAGTTTACTCCTTGAAGAAATTATTCCAAAATCCAAAACGGCAAATGTTGGTCAAAACAAATGCTACCCATTCACCCAAAATGCAAAAAATAATTACAATGACAAAAGAAATACATCAAAGATTAAGTCAAAAATTCATCACATAGACTACAAAAGCTTAAAAAGAAATGGACTTTGAGGAGAAAGTTTTATATCAAAAAACAGGGAAATGAGACTTCATCTAAAAAAACAAACTTCAAAATACAATTTCAAGAAACTGATCAAATAAAAAAATAAACTAATTTCAAAGAAAATACTTGGAATTTAAGCAAATCTAATATTTGGAATTTAACAAATATCGCATTGTGCATCAAATTGAATTATTCTTGGTAATTTGACACAAATGCCCTTGGTATCACGCAAAATAAAATGAAAGAAAATACAAACCAACTTTATCTAGGAAATATATACACACATATATATATAGGCGTAGGATCGTGTGAGAAGTTTGAGTTAACGGTGAGAAGTGGATCTGAACCATTGATCACTTTTAATCTCATGCCCTCCCATGAATTGCACTTTATAAGGTAATTGATCCAGTGCATCTCGATGCATCTCATCTTAATGTGCGTCCATTTCTCATCCAACAGTGAATAACCACTTCTCACCATATATAAACTCTTCTCACCGGAACCCAACCCTACATATATATATATATATAGGGTTAGGTTCAAATGTAAACTCATTTTTTGTTGTGAGCGTGAGGACGAATCTCAGTCACACATCTTCGGTTATGGCGGACGCGATCACGGAGGATTGACGCGATTCATGGGAGGGTGGAGATTATTAAAGGAGGGGAACCAGGTCAAAGCCGCCTTTATTGACCGGATAAGTGGCTGAGATTCGTCCTCACGTTCACAACCAAAAATGAGTTCACATTTGAACTTTCCTCTATATATATATATATATAAATTGACACAACTCTAAAAAAAATATGATACCATACCAACTACATGAAAAGGTTAATCATTCAAATCAGATTCACAAAAAACTAACAAAAGTGGATGTAAAAGAACAACTTCAAAATACGAATTCAAGAGAAACCAATCACATAAAGTAAACTTGGTCATTTTGTGCCATCTAAAGCACATAAAGTCATTTGAGGCAAATGCCACTTGCACAGAAAACAGTTGCAATGATCAAACAAAAAGAAAATACAATAGAACTTCACTAAGAAATTTGTAAAGAAAAATCATCACTTTGACTACAAAAGAGAGAAAGATTTGCAAAAAGTAATAAAACATCATGCAAAAACCATACTTCGAAATTTTTAGAAGAAGTGAAATCTATTCATGAAAGAAAAATAATGGAAATTAATAGGAACCCACCATCATCTATAAAGAAGATAGGTGTCAAAATCAAATTGATCTTGTATTATCATCCACCACTTCTTTAGAAATGTACATCAAGAACGAGTTGCTGAAGTTGAAAACCGAACCAGAAAAATCAAGAAACCAATCAAACAGATGAAAACGAACCGAGTTCATTACTCCAAATTTATTAAAAAAAACAGAGAAATTTTGATGACAAAATTACAAATTCAAGAAACCAAAAACTAAATCAAAAGGTTGAAAACCGAACCAGAAAAATCAAGAAACCAATCAAACAGATGAAAACGAACCGCGTTCATCCCTCCAAATTTAAACAAAACAGGGAAATTTTGATGAAAAAAACACAAATTCAAGAAACCAAAAAATCAATCAAAAAGTTGAAAACCAAACCAGAAAAATCAAGAAACCAATCAAAGAGATGAAAACGAACCGAATTCATTACTCCACAGGAACCCAACCCTATATATATATATATATATATAATTGACACAACACTAAAAAAGAAGATACCATACCAACTACATGAAAAGTTTAATCAATCAAATCAAATTCACAAAAAACTAACAGAAATGGATGTAAGAAAATAACTTCAAAATACGAATTCAGAAAAAAACAATCACATAAAGTAAACTTGGTCATTTGGTGCCATTTAAAGCATATAAGTTGTTGACTGTGATTCGAGGCAAATGCCACTTAAAACACAGAAAAAAAAAGTTGGAATGACTAAACAAAAAGAAAATACAAAACAACTTCATTAAGAAAACCGACTCTTGTTGACAAAATGTAACAAAAACCGACTTCGATACACCATCATCCACAACTTTTTTTCATAACGTACATCAAGAACGAGTTGTTGATGGTGATTTGAGACAATGGCAAAGAAAATAGCAAAAGAAGAAGGAAATATGAAACAACTACGACCAAAAAATAATCAAAAAGTTGACTACCCAAGTTGAAAAACAAACCGACTTTCGTGGAAAAATTAAATAAATGAAACATCATGTAAAATACAGATTAAGGATAACAATTGCGATCAATTATAGAAAACTATCAATAATTAGGCTATTGTGCCTCAAATTGGAAAGTGATTTGAGACTAGAAATCGCAAAAAAGACCAAAGAAAGAAATCACAAATCCAAATGAACAAATTTAACAAAACAGGAAAATTTTGATGAAAAAATACAAATTCAAGAAACCAAAAAATCAATCAAAAAGTTGAAAACCAAACCAGAAAATTAAAAAAACCAATCAAACAGAAGAAAACAAACCGAATTCATTACTCCAAATTTAATCAAAACAGGGAAATTTTGATGAAGAAATAGAGATTCAAGAAACCAAAAAATCAATCAAAAAGTTGAAAACCAGACCAGAAAAATCAAGAAACCAATCAAACAAATGAAAACAAACCGAATTCATTACTCCAAATTTAAACAAAACAGGGAAATTTTGATGACAAAATAGAAATTCAAGAAACCAAAAAGTTTATCAAAAAGTTGAAAATCAAACCAGAAAAATCAAGAAACCGATCAAAGAGACGAAAACAAACCAAATTCATTACTCCAAATTTAAACAATACAGGGAAATTTTGATGACGAAATAGAAATTCAAGAAACCAAAAAAAGTTGAAAACCAAATCATAAAAATCAAGAAACCAATCAAAGAGATGAAAACGAACCGAATTCATCACTTCAAATTTAAACAAAACAGGAAACTTTTGATGACAAAATAGAAATTCAAGAAACCAGAAAATCAATCAAAAAGTTGAAAGAAAAATCAAGAAACCAAAAAATCAATCAAAAAGTTGGGAAAAAAAATCAAGAAACCAATAAAACAGAGAAAAGAAGTTAATCTACAAACAAACTTCATCAAGGAATTAATCATTGTGTTGATTACCCAAGTTGAAAAACAAACCAACTTCATAGAAAAATTAAATTAATGAAACATCATGTAAAATACATATTAAGAATTACAATTACGATGGATTATAGAAAAACCATCAATAATTAAGCGATTGTGCCTCATATTTGAAAGTAATTTGAGACAAGAAATCGCAAACTCAAATAAAATAAATAATCAATCACTGACTGAAGAAGATGAAAACGAATCGAGTTAATTACTCCAAATTTAAACAAAAACAGATAAATTTTGATGACAAAATACAAATTAAAGAAACCAATCATCAAATAAACAAGGAAATACAAACCGCCTTTCATGAAATTTAATCAAACAAAATAAAGAATCGTTCATCATAAACCCTAATTTTGAAGAAACCAATCGATTAAACAAAAACATATGATATTAACGACCAATAATCAATTAGTGAGAGATAAATATTAAAACGAAAGCTTACCTCTGAAATTCCTCAATTGAATTTCACCGATTATCTCCGTCCTCCAGAACCTTGGAATTCGATTTACCTTTTTCCGACCGTTATGAGTTGGATTGGAATTTGGAAGCGTATTTACCTTTTTCCGACCGTTATATTATTGTCTCGTATCAAAAAGCCCAGTAATGGCGGCCCATTTTTATACTCTGTTTTCGCAAAACACAGCAGAATAAAGGGGTGTTTGGATTAGCTAATAAAAACAACTTATTGACTTGTTTCGGTATGACATTGGTAATAAGTTATTTTGAGTGTTTAAAAAAACAACTTAGACATTGTTTGGCAAAAATAAGATGACTTATAGTCATCTTATAAGGTACCTTATTTTTAGTGTAGTTGTTTGGATGACCATAAGTTAACTTATAAAGTACCTTATTAATAAGTTAATAAAAATAAGGTTTTTTAATAAGCTACCTTATATATAAGTCATAAGGTACTTTATTAGCTACTTTTACCAAATATGGCCTTATTCGGAGTCAAATCAGTGATAACTTATTTTTTAAGAAGTTAAAACTTTTAACTTATCAATTTTTGATAAGGATTTTTTCGGAAAGTCAATAAGTTATAAGTTAATCCAAACACCCCAAAACAAAGGTGTATTTGTATAATACAACCGGATATAACTCAGTTTTAATATTTTGTTGATGTTTAATGTTGTTTTATATGTTTTTAAGAACTTGATATGTTTTTGTTTGAATAAAATATAAATTTAACGATATTTTAGTATCAAATTAACTATCTAAAAGTTTAGTTTTTTGGTATAATTTATTTAATTCAAATTTTTATGATAATTTAATTTAGATTTAATAATGAAGTAATTTATTTTCGGTTTAATAATATAATTTTTATAAAGGTAATAATTAAGTATTCTATTGAAACTTAATTATTATTATAATTATATTTTAGATTTTTTGTATTTAAAATGAAATGTTTATCATGTATTTTATTATGTATCTTCAGTTAGTTATACGAATTCAAAATGAAGTTTTAATAAGTTGTACCTATACATAATTTACTTGTAATCTTGAATTTTAAGTAATATGATCATTAAATAGTACATGATGCATAAAAATTGGTTTTAAAAGTTTTTTTTGTCAAATGCTCTATGGTATAGTATAGATGCTAGTTTTTTATAATTTACATTTTTCAAACATTTTCAAGGAAATGCATCATTTAAAATGTATTTCGATGTTAAATTTCAAAACTCGTTATTTGAAAAAATATCAACAACATTTGTGTACATTTTTTTTAAAACGTTTATTTTAAAACCGGGCCCAAGACTGGATTTAAGACCAATCCAATGGGGTCAAGACCGAGACAAATTACTTGGTAACTTAGCCAATGTTTCGTTTTAGGATTTTTTTTGTTGGATTTGAGACATAGATTGACTGACCCGATTTTGAAGGGATCGATTTAGACACTACTCATAACAAATATTAAGTTATATCTAGTTCTCTACTTTTGCATACAAAGGGCCTAAAAACTAGGGACATACCCAAAAAAAATTATATGGTGACACCATATAATATAGACATAAATAATTACAAAAAACACGTTTTTATCGATTTGTCTTCATGTTTTTAACGTTCAACATCGCACAATGTGTTTTAGCCTAATTCTATTGTTTCGAGAGATTTTTAGAGTTTCTTTATCGATTTCGAGAGACTTTTTCGGGTTTTTTTTGTTGTTGGTTTCAAGAGTTTTTTTGGTTGATTACAAGATACAGTTGCATTTTCTTTAATTTCCGAACATCATACGATGACACATTCTAAAACGATATGGTTGTACATTTTATAAACATAATTTTTTTAATCTTTAAGCGGAGAAATAATACGGTGATACGTGCCACCGACTGTCATTCAGCAGTCCCGTCCATGCTAAAAGAACTCCCTCCAAGTTCTTCTTCTTTTTCTCCATTTTAAAGTAGTTGTTGAAGATGATGAAATCAACTTATTATTTGTTATTGTTAGGGGGTTTCTAGTGTAACTTTGAAAAATGTGGGGGTGTAAATATGATTTACACATAAATCAGGGGGTATTTGTATAAATTTAACAGGCAAACACCTATCTCCCGGGAGCGGATGGCTACCGTGGGTCCAAATATCGTTTTGTATTGAAGTCTGTGTATCCCCAAAAGATAAAATCGATAAATCTTGGAAGAACAGTACCTCAATCAATCAATCAAGGATAGCATGATAGAGGACGATTGCGCTAGGGTTTCTATGCCTGAATCGAAACCTGCAACCGATTCATCTAACACGAAGCAAAGGTATTCGATTTCCTACATTATAAACCCTAGTTTTTGCTAATTTTTCTATCAAAAGCGTATTTTGCTATCTTATGGATGTAATTGTATCTAATGTTGATTGTTTGTGCTTATTATTTAGCTTGAATGGTAATAGGTAGTTAGGGCTTACCTCGGTTTATGGATTTAGTCGCATGATAGAGGAGATGATGGCGGAAATTTTAGGTGAAATTTGGGAGATGATTGTTACGATTGTTGGTTTTTTTTTTCATGTAACTACTGGAATAGGAAATGAATTATTGTGTGTATATATATTGGAACGAGTTCACCCCTTCTAAAATGGTCGTTGCAGCTTTTTTCCAAAACATATAAAAGAACGACCATTGTTACATATAGTAGAGTAGAGACCCTTCTTACTTGGGAGATGGTCTTTTTGATTTTGTATTTCTGCTCTGGCTGTAGTCATTTAGTTTAGATTTCAGATTATTTTATATAGTAATATAATAATATTCATGTGCTATATTGTTTTTTTACTGTTACTTGATGGTTTGGGGCCTGTAATTTGAACATGGATGTGAAATTTGCTGTGTTGAGTCATTTCTTGCTCATATGGAGTTATATCTCTTCATTGGTTTCGTTGATATATGTTGTTTATGGTAAATAATCAGTTGGAGTTATGTTAACCATGTCTAAAGAGGAATATAATAAAATAGCTATGGCATGTTTGGCGAGTAAATATATGTCACCCCCCATACGTTTGTTGCTGATAGAAATTGGATTATTCTCTACCAATTGGTTCACTTTAGCTGACATAAACCAAAGTTATATATAATCTTTATCTTTTTAATCTAGCTTGGGTGTATGGGCACTGCAATAATCAGTTCATCTTTCTTGATTAGACCTTGCCATACTTGATCTATTTTCACCCATTTTTTTGGTTTACTTGCATACTTCTTGATTTTTATGCTTAAGCTTTAAAGTAACATTTATCTCAGGAACTATATTGGTGGATTACTTTTTTTTGCAGGAAAAAGAGAAAATGGGATCAACCAGCTGAGTCATTGGTTTCAGCTGGAGTAGCAGTCCCTGGAGTCCTTCCCCTGGGCAACATGGGATCTTTTATGGGGATCACACATCCTGGTGTTATTCCAGTTTCTAGTGCTTCTTTGATAAATCATCTTACTGCTAGTTATGGACACTTACAGCAGGTTCTGGCACCCTCCATGCAGCAGCATGCTATTTCACTGGCCCAAAAGATTCAAGTAAGATTCAAATGGGAGGTTTTCGTTTTTCTTATTCTATCTGTTGTTTTCGTAAGTAATTTATTGTTGGGACTTGCCCAATATAAGTTAGATATCGTGGATTTAATCCCAATGAGGGAATATGAGAAATATGTAGCAACTGAAAATAAGAAGATAAAAAATAATTGGCCAATGGCAAATCATTTGAAGGAACATCAGGTAACTTAAGCTTATGCATAGATGGCTACTGTATTCTTTAAATTCTTTGAGATTCGACATGATGGAAATATTTGGTTGCTAATTTGTAACTATTATCGTGAAAATATTGCAAGGGAAATGATGATGGTTCAGGAAAAGTATCGTAGTCAATTATATATGTAAATTTTTTAAAAAGTTTAATCATTCCAGTGCATGTATACCTGTGTCATTCTATTTATCATGCTTATAGAGGAGCAAGGTTCAGATCTTGGTCTTTTTTTTAAGCTATCAATGATGGAAAAGTCTTAACTTTTTTATTTTTGTCATTGTAAATATATATATATATATATTAACTGCACATTCTTCTTGTAGCCAAAGATTCAAGAGGAGTTGATAGCAAGAGAAATTGTCATAAATGATGCAGAGTCGTCTGTTCGCTATAAGCTTACGAAACGCCAAACGCAAGAGGAGGTAAATCTACGTTCTACTAGTTATTATATGTTAATAACCAGATAAAAAGCCCTGATATGCATGAGTATGTTCCTTTGGGTAAAGTTGGATTTGCATGTTTGTTACTTATCACTGATAGGGTGTTGTTATAACCTTTTGCAGATTCAGAAATGCACTGGTGCCATAGTGATAACAAGGTAATTAGCTCACCTAGGATGTGATGTCTTTTTTACTGTGTTTGTTGTTCGTATGATAATATTGAAGTTCTTCTTATGCAGGGGTAAATATCGGCCGCCTAATGCACCATCTGATGGTGAAAAACCATTATATCTTCATGTTTCTGCTGGCACCCATGTAAGTTTGTTCTTTTTGTTGCTTTTCTCTTAGTGACAGATTGTGGATTGCAACTAGTTTCCAGGATTGTAAGATCCCACATTGGTTGGGGAGGGGAACAAAGGTTGCCTTATAAGGGACTTGGATACCCCCTCCATCAAACGCGTTTTAAAACCGTGAGTCCAAGTGTGTAGACAAAGCGGACAATATCTGGTACGGTTGGCCTGGGATGTTACAGATGGTATCAGAGCCCGGGATGTTACAGATGGTATCAGAGCCCGCAACCGGACTGGTGTGCCAGCGAGGACGCTGGGATCCCAAGGGGGGTGGATTGTAAGATCCCACATTGGTTGGGGAGGGGAACAAAGGTTTCCTTATAAGGGACTTGGATACCTCCTCTATCAGACGCGTTTTAAAACCGTGAGTCCAAGTGTGTGGACAAAGCGGACAATATCTGGTACGGTTGGCCTGGGATGTTACAAGGAAGAATGCTGATTTTGGTTTTTTGATGATTATATTTTTCTATGGATGAAATAGTTGTAGCAAATTAATTATTTGGTTTGCTGCTGTAGTTGGAAACAACAGCAGACAGGATAAAAGCAGTTGATCAAGCAGCTGCGATGGTAGAGGAAATCCTGAAGCAGGGTGCTGTAACCAATGGATTGAAGGTGAAATGGCAATTGGTTATATTTCTGAAGGATATATATAGCCGAAATAATTGACATATGATTCATTTTTGACTTTTTTTTTCCAGGTGATTCAACCAATTAGCACATGTGTCTATGTGGGTTTTGAACCAGATCCCTCCTTGAACATTATAGCTCGGATTCGTGGACCAAATGTGAGGTTCTCTCTCTCTCTCTGATGCATGCAAACATTATAATGATCATAGTTATTTTAGTGGATTTATGTAATTTTAATGTTTATTGTTTGAGTTTGTGTATGCTTTTTATTCTTCTTGTGAAAAGATAGGAAAACACACAACTTCTTTTTTACAATGTGTGTGACCACAGTTGCACATTAATATAGTTTGCATCATCTAAATATGACAAAAAATAATTGCTTCATTGTTTGTTCTTTTACTTTTATTGCATTAAGCTTTATTTTTGTGTATTTCATTTTGTAAATTTTATGAAGTTTTTTAAAAGATGAAAGATTCTAATTTTGAAGCTTTCCCTAACATCTCCATACGATTGGGAGAGTTTTTTTCTTTGCTTTTGGTTGGGTTTTGTACATGCAGGATCAGTATGTAAATCACATTATGCATGAAACAGGATCAACTGTCTTGCTAAGAGGACGTGGTTCAGGAAATTCGGGAAGTTTAAATTCTGAAGGTAGTATTTAATTATTTATGTTACTATTATTATGTCCTTTTTTTTATTTCTACTTCCTAAATTATAAGTTATATATGATCCTTTATTTTGGTTGCAGAACAACAGCCGTTGCATCTCTTTTTGTCAAGTAGTAATCCTAAAAGCCTTGAACATGCAAAGCTTCTGGCTGAGAATCTTCTAGATACAATATGTGCAGAGTGTGGTGCCTCTAGGTACTAGGTTCAGCATGAATAATTTCAGTATTTAATGAAGGGGTCCACTTTTCCAACCGAGTGTTTAACAATTCTATGGTTTTTTATTTCCTTTTTTCTTAGTACACCCTCCATTCCAAAATAAGTTTCTACATTTCTAGTTTGTTACTAAAATAAGTGTCCACTTTCAATTTTAAGTGCCTACTTTCCAATTCGACCCTTACCCTTAATTATTAGATGCAGAAATTCATTACTCCCACTCTTATTAAGGGTAAAATTGTCATTTAATTGATAAAAAAAAGTGTGCGTTTTTCATGGTGGACATTTATTTTGGGATGGAGGGAGTAAGAGTAAACTACAATTTTTGTCCCTGTGGTTTAAAAACTGCTTTTTTCGTCCATGTGGTTTACATTTTGCTTCCGTTCTCGTCCATACATCTAACACAGTTAAAAGAACTGTTCAAAAGTTTTAAGAAACTACATATTTAGTCCTTGTGTTATGTAAAGTTTGAATATCTAATCCTAAATTTCATTTATTATATTTTTAAACTATTAATTTGGCACTTATATATATTATATCGTTTTTGTTTTTCTTTCTTTATTATATTTTAATACTATATATATATATATTAATACTTTTTCTTTCATTATATAGTTATAATAATTTTAAAAACATACGACATAATTAATAAAAATAAATAACTTTTTTGATATTATAATTAATAACTTTTACTGTCCCAGAGTATCATCATGTAAGGTTTATGGTGCTGTCCCACCACCACATCACTTGTTGGCTGGAGTCCCGAATTCTGCAGTTGGGTTGGAAAGCACTGCCAACATGACATCATCGATTACAGAATTCATTCGACCACCGTCAACTCCTTTGGTTACATCCCCTGGCCCCACCACTGTTTTTCCACATGGGACTGCTCCCCAGAATCTGGGAGGCTCGAATCCCGGGATTAATCCTCAACCGCCGTTAAGCCATGGTACGAGCTACAATGGATATGGTGGGATATATCCACAAGCCACTCCTTTGCAACAAGTTGCGTTAGCCCTTCGGCAATCCACTTCTCCCATTACTTCTACCGTTTCTTCTACCCAAAAAATTGGAAATATAACTTCAAGCGCCTACTCTGAGAAGGAAAGACGGGCCCCACAAAGACGGAAGTTTCAGGAACTGCCTGTTGCTGCTGCTGAAGGCCCCGTGAAAACTCATCAGGTATCTGTGCTCTCATCTTGTAAAGTATATTAAGGATTTAGATTTTTCTTTTTTTGTATTTAAGAGACTCCACAAAGATTACAAGGCGGTCTGAAGAATTTGGTACCCTATGGCCTGAAATTGCATTGCTGATAGAGGAATGTTATAAGATACTTTAAATAATATATTTGAAATTTACTCATTTATAGTGTCATTATATAATGTACAATCACTGTAAATTATATTTATACCCCTCAAAGGATCCCCAAACTGGATAGGTATGTGTTTTTATGTGGAACAGACGGGAAAAAAGAGCGGAACAAAGTGGAACAGACCTATATTTTACCAATATAACCTCAAAATAAAACTTAATTATCTTCTAAAACATCAAATAGAATTCCCTCCTTACATTTTAGGTGTATATTGGTCATTTTATCTGTCTTGTCCTGTTCTGTCTTATCAAACGTTAAATTCCCTCACATTTTAGGTGTATATTATGGTTTAAAAAAGTATCTTTATAATCACATCTTTCGGATCAAATCATCAGACGGCACTCAACCATTTTGTTATTCTCATTTGATTCTTTATATAAATAAATTATTTGGGTTCCCTTTTCCTTTCAGACATGCACATTTCTTTGATTAGCCAATTGTTGATATTATGTTGGTTCTGACTTTGTATCACTTAATATTACAGGTATTTTCTCTGACCTTGTATGAAGTTAACAGCTGATAGTGGACCTGTCTGTTGGACATTTGTATTTTCACAGGGTTTTCAAATGCGTAGGCGGCCTGAGATCGGTGCTTGCTTTGGTGCTTTAAAAATGAGAAAGAAACGGAAATCGTGAGAAAATCTTGGAATGTTAAGAACAAATAAAAACCTGTCTGTTAGCAGCTTAATGAGCTTAATGGGACTTGCAAATTATTCAGTCAGCTAGACATGACCGTTTGGCAGTGGCTTACTGATATAGAAAGGGGCTTATTCAATAAGCTTCAGGGGGGGGGGGAGCTTTATGCAGAAAGCCAAGTTTTTCCAATTAAAAAACACGCTTCTTCCATCTATTATGAGAAAACCCTCCCAAACAAAAACCTTCACAATCTATACAGACACGTTAATTCACACAGATAGCTTTATCCATACAGGACTTAATGGAAAACCAACCAAACAGCCGTTAGTTACATTTGCTGGAAAAATGTTAACAGGGAAAAATAACATAGAAAATAAAGACAAAAGGTTGTTATTACTTATTAGTTAGTTACTTCAACTGGAAAGGGGCTATTTCATGTGCATATGCAACATACACAGATACAACTACACAGCTTCATTGCAGATCAACAGCAACACACGATTACTCCCGTCTTTTTTCAATTTCAATTTCATTTTTATTTTATATTTCTTCATTTTCTTTGTTTATTTTTATATTTTGATATTATCGAATAAAACTGATCCGGGAGAATCCCTTTGGATTGTGTGCTTATGACTTCCACAGACTAGCACAAGGATGGTGTCATCTATGCCAGCTCCGGTGAAGCTGGTTCAGCCATCGTCCAATGGTATGATGCCACCCCCTCCACGAACCATGCCCCCACCGCCCCCGAAATTCAATTCACCTACCCCTGTCACAAAGGTGCTCAAGGGAAATAACGCAAACAAATCAGAAACCAAACCAGTACCTGGTAAGTTTTTTTATTTTTTTCTTATTTTTTTAAGTATATAGTATTTATATACGGAAAATGCAACAAATAAACTCACACACCCTCAGTTTGAACCCCTGACCTCCTAGGTAAGTTTACAAACATATACTTTTAGCACTAGAAACAAAAAAGGCTTTATAGGTGGCCAAATATGTTAGATTATTTTATAGGACTTTAACACTTGTGTGTTCTATGTAAATGTGTTACAATAAGTTGATAGGACGCTTTTGGACATGCTAGCAATTTTTTCGATACATTTTTTAAATAAAGTGGTCTATTTAGCTTTTTTTATATGACATTTTGGTGAAATGTCCTATGAAAACATCGATTTTATGTTCGAGTTTTGAGCTCGAACTCAAGATCGATTAACTTGTTTATTTGCTATCTCGATGATTTTTATATTTTATATATAATGGCTCGAAGTATGCATGTTCGAATGGCTTGCTCGACTCGTAAGGTTTAGTCGAGCTTTTGAATGAGTCGAGTCGAACATTTGTGTTATGGAGCTCGACTCATTAAGTTAAGCGAGCTTTATTTTGTGTTCGAGATCGACTCGAGCTTGAGAATTATTAAGCTCGAGCTCAAGTAGCTCGTTAAAAGGTCGACTAGTTAGTAAGGACCCCCAAAACGTCCTACCAACTTACTGTAAGAGGCTGTTTGTTTACCTATCTCTTCACAGTTTCATTAAGAGGCAGCATCTGAATTGCTAAGAGCTGAATTCTGTTTGGCAAAAAATAAGTCTGCCTCTTAATGGTTCCAAAACCCTCTGAATATCTTGGACCTCCCTTAACAATTACCAAACAATTATATTTCATTTACAAGCCTCTTAATCATTCAGCACCAAATCATTCAGCAACTGCCAAACATCCCCACCTTTACATAGCTGTCTATTAGGACATTTAGACTTAATATGATGTTCTATAAAGCCAAATTATATGCGTTGCTAAATGTAATTACCAGTTCGTCTCACGACCCTCCAAATAATTTCAGAAACTTTAATCAGTCTTATGGCGTATGGAGACGAAGATGATGACATCGAGGAGCCCACTGAAGAACCCGTAGCAAATGATTCAAAACCGTCATCGGCTTCTAAGCCGTTCTGGGCCGTGTGAATTGAAGCTGTTGTAACTGGTAATATCTAAAATGAATTACTTTTGCACATATACGAAAAGAAGTCTTTGTATTTGGAGGCATCGGGAAGTTGTCAAAATGGCAAAAAGCGGAAACTTTATTGGAGCGGAAAACACAAAGATTTACGACCGACTCATTTATTGTTTCCGGTGATTATCGGGCTTCAAAACCGAGAGATCGAGGGTTGGGTGGTTGGTAATCTTGTTCGTATATTTTTTTGAATCGAATAACGGTATTTTAGAGGTGTGATTTATGTAAAACTGTAGTTCAAATTAGGATTATGAACTCATCCATCATGAATCATTGCATTCGAGAATTGTTTGGCTTTATGATTCAATTGATCTTCAGCTAACAAATAGTTGAAATGACCATTTTGCCCCTTCATGCGATTTTAATTTGCTATATCTTTTTCATGTAAGAAGAGCGGGGGTAAATTACGTTTTTAGTACCATATGGTGTGGTCTATATTTCATTGTTGTTTTAGTCCTTATGATTTATAAACTTTTTGCTCTTTCTGTTTAGGTGGTTTACAATCCTTTACTCTTTTAGTCTCTTATACTAAAAGGTAAGAGTAAGGCTTGAGGACAAAAATAGAAATGAATTGTGAACAAACCACAAGGATAAAAAAGTCTTAGTTTTTACTGCTTTTAGACTTTAAACTATGATTTTTGTTGAAAATTGCTATTTTCACCCTTATTAAGCAAGGAGGACAGAAAGTAACAATGGATTGTAAACTGACATAGCAGCGAATTGTAAATTAAAGGAATAAAAAGTAATTTTCAACAAACGATGGAAACGAAAGAAAAAGTTAGGGGCCGTTTACCAAACACTTACCCGGGTAAGACTTACCAAGTCATATTACCTTATCGGAGGATTATGACGAGTACCAAAAATCTTACCCGGTAAGAGCGAAGGCAAGAAAAACAAGGACCAAGAGTCTTACCCTGGTAAGTGGTTACGACAACTCTTACCACAGTAAGTACTTACCGGGTAAATTGTTGCATACGATGCCGTTTTGATGGACTAAAATCTTACCCGGTAAGTAAATGATAGTGTTGAATTTTGCCGGTAAGCATTTACCCGGGTAAGATTTGGTAAACAGCCCCTTAGTTTACTACTATTTGTTTTATTTGAATAGCATCAACGTTTTACTACTATTTGTTTTATTTTTTATTTGAATAGCATCAACGTATAAGGATCGATGGATTTTAGAGATTTAGAAGTTCATTTTTCTGTAATAGCTAAAAATCTTCAAATTCAAAGTAATTTTTAAATTTGAAAATATATCTGAAACTTAATACTAAGGAAAAAGATACATTTATTTTATTGTTTCCACCAATCTCGGCTATTTAGCTCAATGCCATTGGTTTTGTAACACGAGCAGATCAAATTAACGTTTTTAAGGGGCTGTTTGGTTGATATAATTATGGATAAAGTTGTCTGTTTAAATTAACACGGTTGAGAGTGAAAAGAAATTTGTTTGAAAGTTTTATTATATAAACGAAAGAAGAGTGCTTTTTTTTAATCATGAGAAGCAGGTTTGCAAAAAAGTTTGACTTTCTGTATAAAACTCCCTAGAAGCCACTAGTAAACAATCACATATAACTGACGAAATAAGATATAATCGTATATAACTGACAAAATAAGATACAAAGTTTTATTAAACTCGTTAAGCAGCTAACAAACAAACCCTAACCACCGGTGAGTCGATTAAAAAAAGTCAGTGTTCTTAATTGAAAACTCATTTATATTCATTTTTCCAAAGGACCCAAAGATAACCAAGTACTTTTGAACCACAATTGAATATTTTTAAATTTTCCAAGTATAACAAAATTTAAACGCGAAAGACATGGCGGCTTTCCATCAGAAAACCGCCCAACTCCACCACGTAAACACTTAAAAACCGAAAACCGCCGCTAAACGGCATGGTCACGACATATTGACAACGGCTACTTTATTCAACACAAAAGTTTTTCGATGGTCCAAATGGATTCCGAGTATTTTACTTGTTGGATGTGTTGGCATAATCATCATCATCTTCATAATCACGACGGTTCAGATTGCCATCACCGCCATCTTCATCACCACCAGCACCACCGTTAAAGGGATCATTCCTACTGGCAGCATTTTGATTCCCGCCACCATAACCACCACTGCTTCCATAGCCACCACCACTACCGCCACCATAACCACCACTGCTTCCATAGCCACCACCACTACCGCCACTGTACCCACCAGCACCTACATAGCCGCCACCACTGTACCCACCAGCTCCTCCATAGCCACCACCAACACCAGCACCTCCATAACCGCCGCCACCACCACCAGCACCTCCATAACCACCACCGCCAAAGGATGGACGAGGCCTCTCTTGGGCGAAATTGACTCTAATCCTTCGACCATGGAGTTCCTGAAACTCGTTACAAACAAACAAGAAAATCATTCACAAATGTTACTCAGTTTCAAAATTAAAAAAATCCCAAAATAAGTGCACTTCCGAAAGTAACGGCCTACTTCCAATTCTACCTTAATTCCCACATACCAAACGCACCCCAAAAAAAAAAACGAAGCTATATAAGGTTCTCATCAAAAGCTCAAAAGACAACATCACGGTCTTCTTTGAGAACCGAATTAATTTAGACATAATATATATAAATGCATCCACTGGAGGACCGTAAATAGTCCCAGCTGGGTGTTGATAACTATAAATAAATATATATATACGATTTAAAGTAACTAAATTATCTATAACTAGCATGCATGATACCTTGCCATCCATGTCTTGAAGAGCAGTGTTAGCTGCATCAGCTGATGTATAACTAACAAACCCAAAACCTCGAGACCTACCAGAATCACGATCCATTATAACTTTGGCTGCGCAAATCAGACCACTTCTAGTCAGTCTTAAATCTAACGATATTGCCAACTACTACTTATCAAATCTTCCACTGTCCCATTCAGAATCAGCCAAGAATCTTTACCTGGTAAGACAAGTGTTGGTAAACGACCCCTTACTGGGTAAGAGATGATGTTGTTTACCAACACTTCTGACTCACTGAGGTGCTGAACGATTCAGCCATCAATATGTCAATAACCAAGTCAAAACAGTTGGTAAACAACCATTCTCAGTAAAACCAAACCTTTTACCCGATTAACGCCTACCCAATCTGTGTTAGTAAACAGGTACTAAATCGTGAAGACTTGGAATGTATCCCAATACCCAACCACTTTTGTGACGGTTGTAATTTGACTCTGAAAACTTTTTGAAAGAAGGAAATGTTGCAATCCTTATTGAACATTCGAAAAATGGAACATTGCAATTTTGTGGGACAGATGGAGAATATAGCAATTGATATATGATGCTAATAAATATATATATATATATATATACCATCTATCACTTCCCCATATTGCTGAAAAGCTTCTCTTAATCCCATTTCATCAGTTCCATATGAAAGTCCTGCATAGAATAAACAAATCTGTTATTGTCGATGCTACTATGAGAATTGCACCCTAAATATGACGCAAAAAAAAGCAAATTGAACAAAAGGGTCATTGGCCAACGGTTACCCGACAAGGTCAAGGGTTCATACCTCACTAAAGGTGAGGAGTGTGCGTGAGCATTTGGCCTATATATATATATATTATATTTATAAAAAGAGAAGCAAAATTATGGACCTCCAACAAAGAGCTTAGCAGATGACATGCTTCTGATTGCCTGAAAAAGTGGTGAATTTGTGGAAGATAATCCGATACTGGCATGCTTGCTTCCGGATTGTTTAAGCAGATTGCCAACTCTACCAAGAAACGCCATTTTGAGAACGGACCTAGAATGACGGGAAGAATTCAAAGAAATGTCAAAATCTGTTGTACAAAACAAAAAGATGAGTGTAAAAAATTATGGGTTGTGAAAAGTGTCACCGTATATATTTGAAACTACAATGAGGACACAAATTTCCCTTGATTGAGTTGGTTTGCAAGACTTTTTTTCCACCCTAGACCCGAGTTTGAGTCTTGTTAGTGTCATTTTCTTAGTTTTCAGCTTTTAATTTCAGATTTATCATGTTTAAAGAGCTAGAAATAAAAGACTTGGAACTCAGGACCTCACATATGAAAAGCAAAGAACTAACCACCAGACTAATGTTGATTTTTTGAAAAATATACATATATATATATATATATTTGGTTCTTATAGTCAAATGGTGCCACCATTTTTTCTTTCTAGGTCCTCTCTGGAAAGACATCCAGCTTGTGAAAGTGTAAGAGGCAAAGAGAGATTGCCCACAAATGGTGCATTTGTACACAAGACAAGACATAACAAAATTTTAATGTCACATTTTTGGCACGACATTAGTGAGTGGAACAAAAATGCATTCTTTATACCACCAAAGTAGGTGGAACAATTTTATTTATTTATTTGTAAAGTTTTAACCACAAGGGTTGTGACGTAGTGGTTGAGGCCCTAAAGTGGAATATCCCATTTGCCCGGTGTTCGAATCCTAGCGTACACAACAACTGTGACCACTGAGTTTATCAGGGGCTGATGTCAACTCTTACACAACAACTGTGACCATTGAGTTTATCAAGGGCTGATGTCAACTCTGTGATATAGCCTGGGACACCCTTCCAAAAAAATAAAAAAGGTAGAACAAGATTGGTAAATTACTAAACTACCCATGTCAATTAAAACAACTTTTTTAACACCTTTTACAATTCTTTCACCAACCGACTTCAAGTTCGAAAAAGGGTCAAGAAAACTTAATTTAAAAGCAAGCAACGCCATAAATCCCTACTTCCACATTAAATTGCATATCAATTTTCTAACAGAAAATAGTTATTATAAACACCAATTGAATGAAGGTATGCAGAAAACAAGTAAAATCTATGTTTCTGATCACTGAAAGTCTGAAACAGGCCAATTTTGCATAGTTGCAGGTATTCAAATCAAACAAAACTTCAGTAAACATTCAAATAAAGCAAGCGGATTAATCCAAATAATCACCGAACGAATCCTTTTCAATAAACCCAAAACCCTAATGAAATCAAATCAAAATTTTAGATATATATAATACAGATGGAATCAGTAATGTAATCAAACATGATCGATTTTATAACTACTGAAATTGAATTAAAAAACGATTACGATATTAGGGTTTATGGTGACGAACCTTATGACTGTTACTGTTAGCGATCTCTCGCTCTCTGTGCCCCTTTTTTTCTACCCTATTGATTGATGTTTCCCACCGCAGGTGATTATATATCGCCGAGTGGTGGTTGCGCGTGCCATGCACGTGTCATCTCCTTGTTCTCAGTTCTCACGAAGGCAAATTTCTCCAACTGATTTTTTCCAAATTTCTTTGAAATGAAAAATAATTTTTTTTAAATCTTTAAAATTAAAATACATTCATTTCTTTTTTTGAATAAAAAAATACATTCATTTCTAAAAATTTAAAACATTGATTATACTAATAAAATGTTATTTTTTTGTCTAAAATTTTAATGTAAGATAGTCTATGGATGAAAATATATTACAAAATAATTCTTTCCCAATCTAATCGTTTTTTAAAGTTCTTCAATTTTGAAGGATTTTACACACTTTACCTACTTTCTTTATTTTGAAAAGGGAAAATTACGTTAAAATGGAACGAACTTCCACCTGATTCCTATTTTAAGGTACCAACTTTCAAAATCATCATTTAGGGGTCTCTTCCAAACTTTATGTTTATTTAAAGGACCCCTAAATGACGATTTTAAAAGTTGGTTTCCCAAAACAGGAATTAAGTGAAAGTTTGTTTCATTTTGATGCAATTTTCCCTTTTGAAAAAATGTATTAAAAAATCTTTTGAAACAAAAAACATACCAAAAGTATCGACTATCTTCATTTTCTCTGATTTAAAGTATCCATTTAAAAGGTCTTTTTTTTTTAAACATGTCGGTTTTTTGGGGATCATCCATTTATTAGCTAGTTGTTGTTTTCGTCCATTTATTAGCTAGTTGTTGATTTCGATTTCAACTACGTGGCATCAAAAGTATTAGGTTGTGTTTTTGAATTTGGGGAGAACCAAAAAAAAATCTCTCATATCCATGTTTAGAATTCTTTAAATTTAGAGAATTTCATCATATGTCTACTACTTTCTTTTTATTTTGAAAATGTTTTAAAAAATTTATTGATATAAAATATTCCTAAAATCTCCATTGAATTTGTTAAGGCATGTTTCTTTAGAATGTAGCATATAAGTAAATACTTAAGTCATTAGCAATGGCTAATTACACCCCACTTTGCACTTAGGGTTTTAATGATCAATTGCAATTTAAAGCACATTTATCACAAATGAGGTCTTAAACATTCATTATAGGAACCAATTCCAAAGAAAGTGCAAACCACATTTTTTTTCTTTCCATAATAAATAAAGTTCCGAAAACTAATCCGTAAAAATTGACATGCCATAACCAAAACCGTAATTTACTCTAAAACTAAATAACAATTTGGGGTTTTTATCTGTAAAGCTATTTAGTTCAATAACCTACAAACGTTCGATTTGCTCGTTTTGCAAAATGACCACGATCAACAACTCCACTTTCGTACCCATCAACGCCTACGTAGAATGGATGCGGCTTCTCTTCGGCGAAGCTAACTTTAATCTTTCGACCGTAGAGTTCCTGAAACTCGTTACAAACAACAAAATCGGCATCCAAATAAAAATTATCACTTTTCATTTTCATGTGGGCCAGAGAGTGAGATGCATTCAGATCTGTTTCAAATCTTTTCACGAAATCCAAACCTACCAAGACATTTTGTCAAACCAAACAGACCCTAAAAGGTCTAATATATTGTGCATTCCCATGATTTCCGTATCACAAAGGTGATATTTTTAAATATATATAATATTTATTTATGACAAATACTCACACCTATCTCACCTTTAGTGAGGTTTGAACCCTTGGGCTTTACTGACTTTTTGGTAAGGTGATTCTTTATATACCCCCTTGTCCCCAAAATAAGTAACCACTTTCAAAATAATTTACTAAATTTCCAATTCTACCCTTAATTAATGATGCATAAATATTTAAGACTTGATGAAATGGAAAATTTCATGAAGGGTGAAATTGCCATTCAGTTAATTAAAAAGTGTGATAATTATAAATTCATAAATCTTGTTGTGGTGTGCTTTTCTATAGCTTGGAGATGCATAATAATACCTTGCCATTCATCTCTTGGAGAGCAGTGTTGGCATCATCGGCTGAAAAATATCTAACGAACCCAAAACCTCTAGACCTACCAGAATCACGATCAGTGATAATTGTAACTGCAAAAATCGGAGCAATTGTAGTGAGTCTAAGGTGACGTCTGTTTTTTAAGAAGTGCTGAAGTCTGAAGTCTAAAGTCTGATTTCAGTTCTGAAATGGTTATATAACGTCTAAACGAATCTGATATAAGTGGTGATTAAGAGCTTAAAATGAAAAAAACAAACAAGGCCTAAATCTAACGGTATTAGTAATGCTTACTTATCAAATCTTCCACTATCACATAGGGTGCATTTGGTATGCAATTAGACTAGACTGGACTGACGAGAGTGAGGTAGGCAGGTGAAAGAATTATGGAAAGTTTTTAGGTTTTAGTTTGAAATGGGTAGTTTAGTAATTTACCCATCTTGTCCTATCTCCCTGGTTTTTGTTCCACCTATTTTGGTGAGACATTCAGTCCTGTCTTGTCTCAGTCTAATTGTCACATCAAATCTGGGACAACAAGTTTTTGTTCTGTCCTGCCCGCCTAACCCACATACCAAAACACACCCACAAAATAAAATTTTGATATTATGCTCCGCTTATATCTACCCAAATGACTAGATATGCCATAGAAAGTAAGAAATTGTGCAAGACTAAAACATATCTCAATACCGAATCCCTTTTGTAATTTCAGCCTAAAATCTATTTGAAAAATTGTTGCCGAACATCCAAAAATGAATCATTGCAACTTTGTGGTACAGATGGAGAATATTATATAGCAATTGAATTCAGGAGGAAAGTTCAAATGTCAACTCATTTTTGGTTGTGAACGTGAGGACGAATCTCAGCCACTTATCCGGTCAATAAAGGCGGTTTTGACCTGGTTCCCCTCCTTTAATAATCTCCACCCTCCCATGAATCGCGTCAATCCTCCGTGATCGCTTCCACCATAACCGAAGATGTGTGGCTGAGATTCGTCCTCACGTTTACAACCAAAAATGAGTTCACATTTGAACCTAACCCTTGAATTCAGATGCCGATATATATATATATATATATATATATAACATATACCATCTATAACTTCCCCATATTGCTGAAAAGCATCTTTTAATCTCATTTCATTAGTAGTATACGGAAGTCCTGCATAGAATAAACAAATTTGTTACTATGGATGCAACTCATAGAGCATGAACCCTACAGGCCCATTAGTTAGAAGCTTAACGAGCTTAATGGGACTCACACCTTATTCGGTCAATTATACATGATTGTTTGGTAGTGCCTTAATAATATAGAAAGTGGCTTATTCAGTAAGCTTTTAGGAGGCAGCTTTATGCAGAAAGCCAAGTTTTTTTTCCAAACCTGCCCCTCCAAATTAAAAAAAAAGAAGCTCCTCCTATCTATGAAAAAAACCTTCTCAAACAAAAACCTTCTCAATCTATACAAACAGATTAATCCACACCGGCAACTTTATCCATAAAAGACTTAAACCTCATCAAAGATTAGCAGTGTGTGTCAGTATTTGTTGTATATAAATATTATATACTTAGAAAAAGTAGATGGGTACACCTGCAATAAAGAGCTTAGCAGATGACATGCTTCTAATCGCCTGGAAAAGTGGTGAATTTGCGGAAGATAATCCGATACTTGCATGCTTGCTTCCGGATTGTTTAAGCAGATTGCCAACTCTACCAAGAAACGCCATTTTTTGAGAAATAAACCGAGAATCCGAAGGAAATATTAAAAGCTGTCATACAAACAAAAAAAAGACTTAAATCCAAAACCAAACCAAACGAACCCAGTGCGGATTTAAGAAGTTGCACCCCAGAAAATTAAGAGAAGATGAGGAAATATGGAGAAAACAGAGAAGACAAAATTGGAATGTTTGATTGATTGATCACCAACTACAAAGATTACAAAACTCTAAATTTCGGAATGACCAGAAGCTTCTTCCACTCTTTTTCTTTTTTTGGAAAGGGTATCCTAGGCATTTGCCTAGACTAATCCTTCGCGATTTTAAGACTGCTAAAGCATGCAGCTCTGAGATAATTCCCCAGTGGCCACAAGTTGTTTGCGTCTGGATTCGAACCTGGGATAGATGGGTTTTATCTAGCCTCATCCCCCACAAGCCATAATTAGTACGCCACAAGCCTTGTGGTTAAACTGTACGAAAGCCACTCTATTATATCAGAGCCAGGTTACATCTTCCACTCTCTTTTTAGTCCATTTTCATAACTAACTATGCAGGGGGAGATTCAGGAATAGGGGTCCCATCCACTCTAGCGTTTTGTTGCAATGGGAAAAAAAGTTACGGGCCTTAAAGGTGCATCTGTTTTAATTTGATGTGTGCTCGCATATGGCTCTTTCTTAACTGAATGGTGCTTTTTAAAAGTATTTCTTGTTCAATTTTAGATTACGTTAATTGTTTTGTTTCCCGCTTGATTTTTTTTTTCCTGGATCCGCCTCTGTAACTATGCCACCTTCCCTTTTCAATCCAAGGGAATTATGGTGCATTTCACTTACACATTAACCCCCAACTACCTCATATAAAATTGAAACCCTAAATGTAACATCCCAGGCCAACCATACCAGATATTGTCTGCTTCGTCTGCACACCTAGACTCACGGTTTTAAAATGCGTCTGATAGGGAAGGTATACAAGTCCCTTATAAGGCAACTCTTGTTCTCCTCCCCAACCAATATGGGATATTACACTAAAACCTTCATAATCCTTTCACCCAACTACTTCACTCTCCGGCCGGCATCTACCAAACGATATCTGGTTGGAGTGAATTTGTGTAAAAACTTGAGATTTTGTACAATTTTTATTCAAAATCACCATTGCTGAGCTAAAAACATGAAGCCTGATGCCAAAAACCAAAATGACTCACTGAACAGAATCAATGAACACAATGCATGATTGGAGGCAATTATGTATCAGTTCATACGCAGCATAGTTGCAGGAATTCATAGCAAACGAAACTTCCACGAAACGCATATATGAAACAAGTGTGATTAAATTTTCAAGGAACCCTAATCGAATCAAAATGTTTTTATGAAATGAAGATGGAATCAAACATGATCGATTTATAACTACGGAAAGAGGATAAATAACAATTACAGTACGATATTAGGGTTTACAGTGACGAACCTGACGACTCGTGCCCCTTTTCTATCCTACTGAATACCGATGCTTACAGGTTCCGGATTTCCCATATCCCATAGCAGGAAATACATATTGGGAGGGATGCTTGCACGTGATATGCACGTGCCATCTCCAAAAACTTCTTAAAAATGAAAAAAATAGGGGTTTTAGGTCAATTTTTGGCTCCAACAGCTTTCCCAAAACTATCTTCAAAATAAAAAAGCAGGAGAGAGGAGGTTTTTTCTCCAAATTTGAAGAACACCCCAAAAATGAATACAATATGATACAACCAATAGGAAAATAAAAAAATTAAATATTTGGAGAGATAAATAATATTTTAATAAATGAATGTAATATTTTAATATTATAATTAATGTTGGTTTCTCTAAAATTGGATGTAACATCCAACTTTCTAAACTTTCTTAAATATAGTGTTTGAGTAAAATGACATGTTACATTTTGCTAAGTGTGAGTAATAGAGTATATAAGAGGGCCTATAGGTAGGATGATTCTTGTGACAAGTGACTATTACCAACACCTCAGAATTAAGATGATTAGGTGATGTAAATGTTCAAATTACAAAGTACATGGCCTAAATGGAAATTGGGTAGGTAACTAGAATGCCTAAATGGGAAAAATCTACCCAAAACTTGAACGGATGATCTAAATGGTGATGTAAAAGTTGGAACACCTTTGAATAAGTTAATGTGAAGTGTTAGAATTGACGGAGATCGAAAAAGTCGTGTAGATTGCATTTTATGCAAACTGAACAGAATACGTTGCTATTTCGGTAATCTACGCGCGCAAAACTCAAATGGTAGGTGTATGATGGGATTTTAAGCCTTGGAACTAAGTTTTAAATCTATTAGGAGTTGTTGTAGGTGTCGGAAAATTTTTACAGGATTTCGAGCTCAAAATCACGAACGACAAATTACAAAGGAAAGCATAACACTTACAAATGTGTAAAACTGCTTTTATTGGGAGATCTTTGCTGGAACATTTTTATTGGAAGTTATAGGCTATCTTATTACGAATGCGTAGGCGAAAACCTCATCGAAAACGGAGATCCGAGCGAAAAGTTATGATATTTTTAGTGTTTAATGGTCAAATGGGTCAAAACCGGGTCAAACCCGACCCAACTCGGTTTAATGGGTAAAATTGACGAAAATTACCCTATTTTCTCCCCAAATCAGTCCTAGAACCATTACACACAGTGAAGGTGCGATTTTCACATAGTTAAGCTCAAATCATCCAAATCTTGATGATTTTGAAGAAAAAAATGTTAGATTCTTGAAGATTATGTGTTATTTATCAAAGGTATGCTTCTAATTTCAAGTTTAATCTTGATAATTAGTGTTAATTAAGGATGTTAGGGTTGCATGTTTGAGATTAATGGAAATTTTGTAAGATTAAGGTTATATGTTGGTTAATATCTTGTTATTTTGAAGAAACTTGGAATAATTGTTTGTATTAGCAAGAAAGTCATGATATTAAGTAATGTTAGTGATGATTAATGTGGGAAATCATGTTTATATGCTAATAATAATAGAATTTCTGAGATTTTATGATGAGTATGTAATATAAGAGATGAAATGCAAGACAATAGGTCACTATAATGGATGATATGGGTGAATTGATCATGGAAGTGTATTGTTGCAGCCCTGTTTTTGAAAAATCATAGAAAATTGAAGAAAAATCGTATGCTTATGAGATCATTGTCCTTGGAAAGATAACAAAATGAACTACAATTCATCTTCGGACTTGAAAATGTGAATTTGAAGTTAAGATGGGTAAAAACAGCAACATGTACTGTGCTGTTAAGCTGAGTTTTGACAGCTTTGAGCTGTTGTGTTGTAAATTACATAATAAATCACAGAAAAATCACAAAAATATGAGATCAGTTGCATTAGAAAGATATGCTATTATACTTTATTTCATATTCAGAAGTCAATGTCTAATTTTGAGTTTAATTGAGGTAAAACAGGGGCTGAACAGAGAGTTGTGTAAGAGAAATTGAAAGTAGGATAGTCAAAGTTTAAAAGTGTATAACTTGAGATTGGTTTATAGTTTGATAATGATATTTGAAATGTTTACTCCAGGGGTTATATTAAGGATATTTGGAGCTTGTGAAGATTTAATCCTATTGTTGGTTGGAATTGGATATTACCGCGTTCGGTTGTTTATATTGAAGCACTGTGAGTTTATATCGAACGTACACTTATGTGTAATATATGTATATGCTTTCTTACTATAAATTAGTTTAATTTTCATATTTTACTGAGTATGTTGAGTCCTCTAGCCAGGTATTGGTATTCGTTGTTCATTTCGTGTTATCAGTTGAGTCCGGATCCGAGACTGTTTTCTTTGGCCTTTTGGTAAACCATGATCTACGGGTATCACTTCGGGTGATATGTTGTAGAATAGAGTATGACCACATATCCCAAGGAGAGGGTGGTTGGGTGTGGCATATTGACTTTTTCGTACTCATGTATCCCGATTGGTAAGGAGCCGGGTGTGAGTATTTTGCACGGGCCCTGTAGACGAAGAGAGGGTGTGGTGCACATGTATACCTTATTCGTGATAAGGTTATTTCTGTTTTGATATGTTTGTTATGCTTTAATTGATGTTGGCATGATATGTTGATCGTTCGGTTTTTAGTTAAACTACTACTTTTGTTTTGTTTCAGTTAATATATGTATTTTTACATCATATTTATACGCTTCGATATATTCTCACTAAGCATTGTCGCTTATTCCATTAGAATACATTTTTTTTTCAGGAAGAATGGTAATGGGGAAAGGTAAAGATAAAGTGGTGTAGATTCAGTAGAAGGTTTCAAGATCCCAAACGACATTTTGGTACTTGTTATGTTAATATTTCGTCATGGGTTGTATTTATGTAGTATTGTAGTCGGTTAGTTATATATTTTGTCCCGACTATTAGTATTGTAATCGTTAATCGTAAGTTTTGTTGAACTTTTAGGTTGACATGTTCTTGTTACTCGGTTGAACCGAACTTAACTTTTTGGTGAAAATCTAGAATTTATATCCCGTATCTGTTTTGAAGATTATATTTTGAAATGTGTTCTGGGTTTATAGTAAACGAACTTAGTGTAACCTGATGTTACATGGGAAATCTGTTGGGGATGAGTGCAATTTTTTTTTTGAGATTTTAACTTTTGGTTTTCCAATTTTGGAAAAAATTTAGAGAATCTGTTAGAGATGCTCTTATAAGTATGTGATTGGGATGGGTATGAATAGCAACCCCCGTGCCATCGTATCTAATGAACTGGGTGCACTCTTGTAATCATGTAAAAGTTGTTATTCTTATTTCATGGGTAAGATTCTTGGTCCTTACTATACCTCTTACTCAATCTTTGCCATGGCTGAAAACCAACTTTATCCCATTATAGACAACTAAGAATGAACACGATCTAGAATAGAGTTAGCTCAAGCATAAACCAAAAGTTCTAATTGGTGTGTGGTAGAAACAATATACATGGAAAAGGTGGGTTATAGGTGTTTAACTTGTAAAAATCATAATAAATTACTCGTATTCGATTCTAAGTGTATAATATATTTTCAAAACCATTAAGATAGTATTCTACAAGTTGTGATAATCATGATGCAACTAAAACTTTATTTAGCTTAAAATCAGACTTTTCAAAACTGTCACTGTAAAAAATACGATTTTTGAAAGTGATTAATCAATGCCAACCAGGGATGAAATACACACATGGCTTACATACCACTTGCAAAAGGAATTGTAAGTCAAATTTTGGTGCCATATAGGGAACTTGTAAATGTTGAAATCCTAATTACAAGCCATGTTACCAACTTTTTTTTATAATAAATATAGATTAAAATTTTTATAAAAAAACAATGCATTTTATAAAGAAATCAATGTCAACTTTATAAATATGTATATTATTATTTAAATAAAATATAAATACAATATGGTTAAATTAATCTAAACATTGAATTTTATAAATCACTTAAATTAAAATTATACATATTAAAATATGTAATATTGATAAAATTACATATAATGTAATCTAATATGTATGATTAATAAAGCAACACAAATAAAATTACATCGAATGCAAATAGACTTTGTTCATGAGATTTAGAACTGATTTAAAGAAGTACATAACAACGATTAATGTAATATTTTATTTTTATCTTTTTAATTCAATAAATATTGTGTTTCAAGATAACTTAATAAACTATATATTAAATTGAAACAATGGATTATAAGATAAATAAAATGAGTATATTATATTATTACAACATATATTAATCATTTATTTGAAATATTTTAATTAACACTAGATTAAAATAAATAATTATATATCATGTATTTATTAACAATAAAATAACTAAAATGTAAATAATAAATTATAAATTATTTAATAAATGTTGCAATGGTGACCATTTTTGAAAGTGTGCATGAATTAAACGTGTGTAGCTCGTAAAAGCTAATTGACATAATTGAAAACATAAGTAAACCGTATGGATGTAAATGATCGAAACTTCAACCCGGTAAAAATGGAGTGAATTTAAAATTTAAATAAAGTAGAAACCAAAAATTCTTAATAACTATGTTTATAAAAGTTAATAGATGCCAATAGCTAAGAAATATCCATCTCATCAACCCAATTTTTTTTACCAACAGACAAATTTCAATCTAGTAAGTGTAAAGAAAAGACAAACCCCCAGCAAGCGCCCCCCGGCTGAGAGGCATCTACCTCACCCCGATCACAAGGAGAGGTTCGCTATGGGGATTTCATGCCCCACGAGTGAGTTGCCAAGTGCCCCCTAGGAGGCCACGGGTTCATTGACAAACCGCCGTAGGAATGGGTTCCTATATGAACGTTGACAAAAGTGATTTATACAGGGGCAGACACATAAATCTATTAGTAGTGTCACATGTGATATATTGTTAGGGAGATACATAAAGAGAACCACATTATACTTTTATGGTTCAAATTTCTTGATTTTATGTGTATCATGCCTTTTGATTCCTTGATTTTCTATGCAATCGCCTTCCTCTACCTTATGCTTGTTGGGACGATCAAATGGAGGCAGAATCCGAGTACGAGAGCTTCGAATTCTTTTCATGATGAAAGTGATAGTTTAAAGGAAAGAGTAACATTTATATATCACCTATAATATCACTCTTTTATTAGTCGATTAAAAAACCGATTTTTTCTTTCAATCTGGTCTTTAATTGTTGTTTAATCTTTCATCAAAGGACATTGATTTTCTTACAATTATTGTTACATCATTTGTTTTCAATCATTGATTAAATGAGGTGGAGAATAAGATTTAATATGTTATTTTTTTATTTGAATTCTATTATTGTTTTCAAACATTCTCAATATACAAATATAAAAATAGAGGTTTATTTAGATCCTTAAATATTTTAAGATCCCAAAAACCATTATTTTGGTTAGTGTTTTTAATGAATAACATAATAAAGTATTCATGATTAATACCCTGATAAATATTCATAACAAATAATGTACATCATGGATACTAATAAAATAGATGGTTCAAACCATAATCAATTCTTATGTTATCAAGCAAATGAAATATTTATGAACAATTATTATTATCTATTAATTATGATTAAGATACATATGAAAGATGACAATGTTTATTTATGATCATGTCTTTAAATTTGAAAACAAAATGAAATTATTCATATATTTCTTAAATTAGATGAACAACTAAGACGTGGGTTGCACAATTTGTTAGAATTAAAGGGTTTGTAAAATAAACCTCCCCTATATATGTATATATGGAGTTTCAAATATAGATCATGTAATTGTTTTTTTGGAAAGGGTGTTTCAAGCTATGTTTAGACTAATTTCGACAAATTATGACCGCAAGACATCAGCCTTTAATAAACTCAGTGACCAGAATTGTTGTGTACGTCTGGATTCGAACCTTAGACAGATGAACTATTTCATCACATCCCTCAAAGCTTCAACCACTACGCGCACAATCCTCGTGGTTCAAATCACGCAACTGTTACAAACCAATTTCAACCGTATGTGTGAGTAATCAAGGATGTGGATAAAGTCGGTTCCTTAATTTACGCTGAACCTCGTCTTTGATTGATTTGATACTCGTCTCCAAGTTCAAAATCAAGGGCTGATATTAAGTTTGTAACAATTGTATGATTTGTATTTGAAACCTCATATATATATACACACATCTTAAAAGACAAACCAGTTAAAAGTTACAAACTCGTACAAACCAATATAAAAATATATTTTTTCATTATTTTTTTATCAAATGCTATGATTTAAGATATTATTATACATATGTTTGTTTCACCTTGTGAAAAAATTGCATGTGAAATATTACATGTGAAACTTTTATATTATGAAACAAATATATGTAAAACATTTATCTTATGAAAACAAATACATGTGAAATTTTTACATTATAAAACAAACATATGTGAAATAACATCTTAAATCATAGCATTTGATGAATTTTTTTTTATTTTTATATTAATTTATACGAGTTTGTAACTTTTAACTGGTTTGTATTTTAAGACGTCACTATATATATAACACATAGATAGAGAGAAATTGTATGTCAACTTCATACATAAACATTAACCAAATAAAAAAACTCAAAAAATAACCGAATCTTCGTTTGCTCATCCTTAATTATGTTAACTGTATTCCATTAATCACATATCCTTTGGTATTTATTTTATTTTAATAATATTCTTGTTTTGTTTGATGCTACCAGACCTTAAATATCGTGCACAAAAAGACAAATAATCGATCTATTAAAAAAAAGATAATTTTATATTATCAACAAGACATTAAATAAACAACGGATAATCAACCACATTCGTCAAGATGGTCTTACGGTCCAACCATGGACTTTTGACAACCACCAATAACATCTCTCCACGTTCCCACCAAAACCATTTCAACCCTTCATCAACGGTGGATTAGCCGCTGGATCACGTCACTAAAACAACACTCAATCACACCAGAACACCCCCCCCCCTCTTCCTCCCAACTTGTTGAATAATCAATAAATAGTCTCGTTTCCGCCATAGAAATACACCTTGAAAGTTGAAAAGTTCCTAAAATAGAGGAGACACAGAGCTATTTTACAGGTTGTTTCTTGGAAGATCTGATTCAAAAAAGCTTCCAATTTTGCTTTTAATCTTTCATAAATTTCAAAAAGGGTCTTCTTCTTTTTTTCCATTCTGTCAGCTCATAATTCCTTCGAGATAACCTGCCACATGCACCAATAAGTGTAAGTATTTTGTACTTTTGTAAACAGTCAATCATTGATCACTTTCTGCGAAATGAAGTATTTGTCGATTAATATATATATATATATATAATTGAAATTTTGTTTGGTTTGTATTTTGATTAACCACGAGATTTCGGATCTAAATTTTCTTCTGTGTCAGCCAAAGATTAGGGATTTATAGTATACTTTTGTGGGTTTATTCATATTCTTTGATTTCATCCTCTTTTTTGCTTAATTCCCACATAAATTCATCGATTTGGATATTCTTTAAAGTTGGGTTTTGAGTTATATTACTGAATTTTGGTTTGCACACCAAGTGTTCGGCGATATTCCTCAGAGAGTTGTTTCTTGATTCTTCTGTAAATTTCGATATGGGAAGTTGCAACCCGATGATGGAGTTACCGGAAGAAGAGAACTTGATTGCGGCCGCGAAGCTAATTCTAAAAGAATTGGATTCAAACAAGAAATTATCAAATGAAGCAAAGGAAATCTTATCGGATCTAGCCACAAAGTTATCATCCATGGTGAAGATTGTCGAAACTAAAGATAAAGATAAAGATGAAGATGAAGAATTAAGTGACATCAAGGAGCGGCTTAATTCGATTCACGATAAGGTCATGACATGGGAGGTTGGTCAGTCGATGATATGGGATTCCGGGCCAGATGAAGCTAAGGAGTATTTGAAAGCCGTTGATGAGGCCGGAAGTTTGGTTAAGACCTTAGAGGGTCTGAATCCAAAGAAAGATAGTGAAGAATACGAGCTCTTGAGAAAAGCTAACGATACTCTTCAGACATCTATGGCCAAAATCGAAGAGGAATTCAAGCATATTCTCGTTCAGAATCGGCAGAATTTTGAACCCGAGCGTTTATCCTTTCGATCTTGCGAAGATGATGGGATAGATGAGAACTTATTTTTATCTTTTGGGGATGATTCATTCGATTATTCTCTTCGAAGAGATAGTATAAGCAAAGGGGCGGAGGTTCACATAATGGATTTGATCAATCCTCATGTGATTTCCGATCTAAAAAACATTGCTGATTTAATGTTTGATTCGAATTATGGTAGAGAATGTTCGCAAGCTTTCATTAGTGTCCGTAAAGATGCTTTAGATGATTGTTTATTCATTCTTGAAGTAGAGAAATCGAGCATCGAAGATATTTTGAAAATGGAATGGGGTACGTTGAATTCCAAGATTCGAAGATGGACAAAAACGTTAAGGATCTTCGTAAGGATTTATCTTGCAAGCGAAAAGTTCTTATGTGAGCAGATTTTCGGGCAACATGAGTCAGCAAGCTCGTTCTGTTTCTCTGAATCATCAAAAGCTTCGATCTTGCAGCTTCTTAATTTCGCAGAAGCCATTGCCGTTGGGCCCCACCAACCCGAAAAATTACTGCGGATTCTTGATATGTATGAAGTGTTAGCAGATCTTACACCAGATATCGAGTCTTTTTACCCTGATGATAATGGGTCTTATTTAAGATCTGAATTCCAAGATGTGCTTAATCGGGTAGGCGGTTGTGCAACAACCACATTTCTTGAATTCAAGAACGCAGTTCGGTCTAGTGTGTCGAATGCCGCTTTTCCGGGAGGTGGGATTCATCATCTCACTCGTTATGTGATGAATTACATTAGAACCCTTATAGATTATAGTGATTCCCTAAATACCCTTTTGAATGGTGACGGATATGATCAAGATTCATCGTCATCACCCGACACAAATTCAACTTTTGAAGACGATGGCACAAATGGGAATTCATCTTTATCTCCATTAGGGTTACATTTCCGTTCTTTAATGTCGATTCTTGAATCCAACCTCGAAGAGAAATCAAGATTATACAAAGAAGATGCATTGGGACACCTTTTCTTGATGAATAATGTTCATTATATGGCTGAAAAGGTTAAAGGGTCGGATCTAAGAACCATTCTTGGAGACAATTGGATTCGAAAACATAATTGGAAGTTCCAAAATTATGCCATGAATTACGAAAGATCCACATGGAGTTGGATCTTGAGTTTACTTAGAGACGAAGGGCTTCATCATCCGGGTAGTTCAAGTTCAATCTCGAAGACTTTACTCAAAGAGCGGTTGCAGGTGTTTTACACTGCATTCGAAGAGATCTACAAAAGTCAAACCGGATGGTCAATACCAAATAGTCAACTTTGCGAAGATGTAAGGATCTCGATGTCGCTTAAGGTAATTCAAGCTTATCGAACTTTTGTTGGTAGGCATGCAAATAATATAAATGAGAAATATATTAAGTATAGTGCTGATGATTTGGAGAATTATCTGTTGGATTTGTTTGAGGGTTCTCCAAGATCATTACATAGTTTCCATAGAAGGTGATTTTTATTAGCTTTTTTGTGTGTTATCCTTTTTTGTGCTAGAAAATTGTGTTATTATGTGAATGTTTTTAAAGTATAAGTGTTGTCTCTTTTGTACATTTTATGAATTTGATAATTATGGTCTTTTCTTGAGTTTGTAATTTCTGAGTTTTGTGCTAAATTTAAGTTGTATATTGCTTCTTGTTCTTATGTTAAGTTTGGAACCCAAAGGAGACCAAGAGTCAAAGGTCAAAGGTCAAAAGTCAAAAGTCAAACAATGGTGGGTTGTAGATAATTTGTGCAGAAATAAACCAAAAGTCTTCCAAATTCATTATATGTATATTTTTGCCATGAAAAGAAAAAATTTAAGGCTTCGTTTACCAAACGCTTGCTGGTTACTTACCTTACCACGTGACTATGGCAAGGAAGGAGAATCTTACATGATAAGAGGCGTAACAAAAACCTAGAATCTTATCTGGTAAGAGGCATAACAAAAAGTAAAAATCGCAAAACAAAGACCAAGATGGTAAGCGATGAAAAAGACTCTTGTCCAATAAATGTTTATCGGGTAAAATCCGATTACCAACAATCAGTGGCGGATCCAGGATTTTTGCCTAGCGGATCCCAATTAAGGTAGACTAAAGGCGCGTAAAGTCACCCGACATGTTTTTACCCTAATTACACCGTTTCAAGGGGTTTTTAAAGTTTTTTTTGTTGATTTTAAGGGATTTTTTTTAATGTTTTTGTCGATTTTGAAGGACTTTCTGTTTTTTATTGATTTTAAGAGATTTTTTTAGTGTTTTTGGCAATCGCCGGCAAGATGGGTCCGTTGGAAAATTTTACTGGGGGGAACAAGGGTAAATTGTGTATTTTTGATTTTTTTTTTACCTATGTAATTTTTTTTTCCTAACCTCTTGACTGGGTCCCTTCCCCCCACCTTCAATACACTACATCCACCCCTACCAACAATCCATATTAATGGCTGAAAATGTTATCCAATAATGTAAGTGGGAGTGGTGACTATTATCAGTAAGTACTTATTTAATAAGCATTTGGTAAATGAACTCTAAAAGTCTTTCAATTTCAAAGATGGGGTTTTAAGGGTTTTGTAATTTTTATGACTGATAGTCAGTGAGTCAAATGGAAACCAATCTACTTCTAAAATGTTTGACATTAATGTAAATAAAACAATCTTACTTCTAAAATGTATACAATGTTGATGCATATTTCATAACTTTATATAACAACTATAATGATCTTGAGAAACCCTCAAACAAATCCAAGAGATAATTCTCTAGATCATCTGGACTATACTTGACATACTTTGCACTTATATTACGTCCATTACAACCAATGAAAGATCGATAAGCTTGAATCACCTTGAGTGAGATTGAAATCCTCAGGTCCTCGCGAAGTTCATTATTTGGTATTGACCATCCAGTTTGACTTTTGTAGATCTCTTTGAAAGTGGTGTTAAACATCTGAAGTCTCTCATTGATTAGAGTCTTGGAGATTGAACTCGGACTATCCCAATGATGATGAAACCCCTCGACTGTAAGTAGATTCAAGATCGCGCTCCACGTGGATCTTTCATAACTCATGGCATATTGTTGGACCTTCCAGTTATGTTTTCGAATCCAATAGTCACCAAATATGCTTCTTAGCTCCGACCCTTTGACCTTTTCAACCATGTATTGGGTGTTGTTTATCAAGAAAATGTGTCCCAATGCATCTTCTTTATATAATCTTGATTTCTCTTTGAGGTTGGATTCAAGAATTGATATCAAAGATTGGAAATGCAAACCCAAGGGAGATAAAGATGAGGTCTCATTGACGCTATTATCATCTTCAAAGGTCGGACTTGTTTCTGGCAAATATGATGATGAATCTTGATCTTGATCCTTCAAAAGGGTATTTAGGGAATTACTGTAGTCGATAAGGGTAGTAATGTAATTCATTATGTAGCGAGTGAGATGATGAATTCCACCTCTCGGGAAAGCTACAGTCGACACGTTGGACCTCACCACGTTCAAGAACTCAAAGAATGTTGCATTAGCAAAAACACCTACTTGATTAAGCACATTATGGAACTCTATTCTCGAGCTTAATCCATCATCATTAGGGTATAAAGACTCAATATTTGGCATAAGATCATCTAAGACTTGATATATATCTAGAATCTTGCGTAATTTTTCGGGTTGTGGAGGTCCAACCGCAATGGATTCAGCGAAACCCAAAAGTTGCAAGATTGAAGCTTTTGATGATTCAGAGAAACAAAACGAGCTTAATGACTCATTTTGCCCAAAAATCTGTTCACATAAGAACTTCTCACTTGCAAGATAAATCTTTATAAAGATTCTTAACGCCTTTATCCATCGATAAATCTTGAAGTTCAACGTGACCCATTCAGTCTCTGAAACCTCTTTAATGCTCGTTTTCTCAACTTCAAGAACGAGTAAGCAATCATCGAATGCATCTTTACGGACACTAATGAAGGCCTCTGAACATTCTCTATCATAATTTAAATCAAACATCAAATTTACAATGCTTTTTAGATCAGGAATCACCTCTGGATTGATCAAGTTCATGATGCCGTCTTCTTGAATTGGATCATCGTCTGAATCATCCTCAAAAGAGACAATCGAGCTCATATCTGACCCATTATCATCTTCATTAGACCAAAAAGACAAATCGAAGTTTGGCTTATTCTCAATAAGCATACGATTGAACAACTTTTCGATTGTGGGAATTGAAGTACGGATAACATTGTTGGTTTTTCTCAAAAGCTCGTATTCTTCACTATCTTTGCTTGGATTCAAACTTTCTAAGTTCTCAACCAATTTTCTAGCATCATCCACTGCTTTCAAATACTCGTTAGCCTTACCTTGATCAACCTCCGATATCATAACCTTATCGTTAATCGAATCAAGCCGCTTCTTGATACGACTTAGTTCATCATCTTCAGAGGTTTTCACCATGGACGACAATTTTGTGCATAGATCCGCCAAGATTTTCGTTATTTCATTAGAAAATATCTTGTTGGACTCCAATTCCATCATAATAAGCCTAGCAGCAGCTATTAACTGCTCTTCTTCCAGTGTTTTCATCATGGGTTGACTTCCAGGTACTGTATGAATTAAAAGGGGCATTTTGTCGAACACTTGGTGTGCACCAAGCAAGATTCTGTAATAAATCTCAAAACCCAATTCTGAATTTCTAATTTGTTGTTGATCAAGGAAGAAAAGTTAGATCCGAGAGTAAAAATTCGAAGTCCACCAAAAGTCTTTGAATATCCATCCCCATCTTAGCAGCTATCCGCCAAATTTCGGAGGAGCCAACTTGACTTCACAATCTCCATCCACTAAAAAAAGAAGAAGAAAAGCATCTTCTTGTTATTTCCATATGAGTTTATATAGATGAAAATATATTTTAAAGAAATATTTATATTGAGATTGACATGCACCATCAAAATGGGGTTAAATCATACCTCTACAATGTAAAAAGGAAGTTTTAATATATGTCTATGCGAAGAAAATTAGCAGATATGGATGCACTTATCAATAAATATTAGTTTATTTAGAGCATCTTTAATGCAAAGTTCTTATAAATAAAAAGTGCATTAGCTTATAATAACTACTATTGTGGAAAGGCACTTATAAGAACCTAACAAGATATAGGTACCCCAACAAGAATCTTGGTTCTTACCATAATTTTTGTGAAAAACGTCATATCACTCATGTTTTATTTATTTATTTTACTTATTTAAATTATTGATTGTTAAAAAAAAAAAATAGGACCCACAAAAATGAGGTTCTTATAAGAACCTTCATTGTGGAATTTTTAATGAATTCCTAATTCCATGGGTTGGTATTGATGTGACAAAAAAATTGTATAAAAAGGAGGTTCCTATAAGAACCCCCATTGGAAATGCTCTTAGCTGATAAGGTAATTCAGAATATTGTAGGTGTTCTGGATTTAGAGTGGACAAGTAATGTGGGTCATTTATGTACACCGTTGATTCAAGTGAAAAAAAAAGAACAATGATATATTTTTATATAAATAGAATTATTTATATGGACAAACAACTAAATATTTTTATATAAATAGAATTATTTATATGGACAAACAACTTTAACTCATAAATGACTTAATAGGAAAAATAAATAAACATTTTCTTAGGGTCGCTTGGACCCGGATACAAATACAAGTGAAAACCGGATGTAATGTTATAAGAAATCATAATGATACCAACTTTTGCTTCGGTAATTTTGATTACTGGTAAGATCCCAACCTTTTGCTGGTCAAGGGTTCGTGTGTGTGTATATATATACACACTTAAAAAACGATAAATATGTTTGGTTATTAAAGAACATAATCAAATTAGTGATTCTTCTTGGGGAAATTAATTAAAAACTCAATATAAATAAACAAACTAGATTTATGTTCATGTTCGTTAGTTTATTAGACGAACGAACATAAACAACTTCCCGTCAAACGGTTCACGAATGGTTCGTTGGACATTTGATTCGACATAGATTTCAAGAAACATTTATGTTGAGTTTGACTGCAAATGAAATCATATAGGGAGCCAAGAATTATATTCTCATTTGTGAAGAGGGTTTCAAAAATATATAATTTTGTATCTAACAGTATAAAGGCAGGCGTAGATCTATGATTTTTTGGTACATCAAGCCGCGATCTGATAGCTATAAATCTGAATGATAGAAATATTATATAGATATGGTATGCCAAATTTAGATTATATGGGAACGAACGAACCTCAGTATTTGTCATTTGTCAATATAAGTTTTATCGATTGATATAGTCATATAGATGATAGATAAATAAATAAGTAGCTTAGAGCTCATAAACATGTAAATAGCTTACATACCGAACTACTTATTTATTCAACGTGAAAAGAAATCAAGATACAAGTAATAAACAAAATATGAGAGGAAAGTAAACAACATTTGAGGTTAAGCTTAAACAAAATCATTTTAATTTGATTTTCCAAAGCTTAGGTAAACATAACGTAATGTTTTCAACAGGGACGGACTCATAAATTTTTTCAAATGGTTGCACCGTTTAACTATAAAAAAAGTTTTGAGATATTTTTTATAACGTCATAATTGGTCTATTGGTTAGTTCATTGATTTTCATACATGAGGTCTTGGGTTCAAGTCTTTTATTGCGATTTTTTATTATAAACATAATAAATTTGAAAATAAAAACAAAAAGTTAAGAAAATGAAGCTAATGGGATACAAACTTGGGTCTTGGGTGTAGAAAAACCTTACAAGCCAACTCTACCAAGGAAAACTCGTGTCCATATTATAGTTTTAAAATATATATAGTGGCATACAACAAAACAATACAGTTGTACCTTTCACAAACCTTAATTTTTTACTCTTCGCCGAAGAAACCACACAGGGCCACCCCTGGTTTCCAATACTTGCATAATTGTATGAGGATGTTATTTACGACGTTGGAGATCCAATTTGTAACAAAAGTGAAACCATGATAACTATATGAAAATTTATATAAATATCCAAAACTGATAAGTGATTTCACTTTTTAGTCATTTTCGAACCAAATTCATTTTTTTAGCCAATCTTTACACAAAAAGCTTACATATATGCGTAAGAATCGGTTTTCAACAAAAAAAATCTTTACGTAGAAAATGGAATCCTTACGTAGAAAACCATTTTCTGCATTATGATTCTTATTTTTATTTTTGACGGAAAATCAATTTTTACGTATGTGTAAGTTTTTCACGTAAATTTTTCCTGCAAAAATGACTATAACAGTATAAAGTGAATTAAAACGAGTGGATCAACTATTTTTATCAATTTCACCGACTATAACTATAATTTTTTGGTTTAAGTGACCCAAAATCAATACTTTGTATATAACCCTAACGATTAAATTTATAATTTACTCAAAAACAAACAACAAAAAAATTGTAGAGTTACACGTCACAATCACAAATAGAGCGTTCTTCAATAAGCATCCCTTTTGCATGCATTTTACTGCAATAGAAATCAATCTTCAACCTCACCATTTCCATTAATCTATATCATCAAACCCTAACCCTAACCCTAACCCTAACCCTAACCCCTCAAATTCTTCTTCTATCTCTCTTCCATTGAGGTTTTATGATTCCTGCGAATGCTCCAGCTGTCCACGATTTCAATATTAGGTTTCAACAAATGGATGCTCAAAAAGGTTCGATCTATCGAGATTTATGTTTCTATCTTTCATCATTTTCGATTAATTGTGTCAATTTCTCAATTTATGACATGAATCTGTTGGTGTTTGAAATTGAATTTGGCAACTTGAGAATTTTCGTTTGCAAATTTGTGGATTTTTTTTTCTATTTTAGATTTGCAATCGTTAGAACTAGAGTACACTATGTTACCTTAACTCTGATCTCTATAGTTGTTGTCAATTGTGAAATAGAAGTAAGTTTTTTTTTTAATTGTTTTCTGGTAACAATTTGGATCAATTCTAGTAACAATTTGGATCATAATGGTGTTGAATAGGTTTCCTTCATGGAACTAATACAGAACATATTGTTAATTTGCTCATTTATTGAATTTTTACTGTACATATGCTTCATGTATACTAAATAACTTCTAGATGCATTTCTCTCTGCCCCTTAGACCATCTCCAACAAATTTTCTATAATTTCTCCAAAATAGATAATCAAATGACAAAATCTCCAAAAAAAAATTGCATTCATCTCTAACAAATTCTCTATAATTTCTTCAAAATAATATTAAAATATTGCATCATCTATTAAAATATTATTTCTATCTTTAAATATTTATTTTTCAAAAATTTCTGTTGTCATTTCATTTGGTAATCATTTTTAGAGTGAACTCCATATTTGGAGAAAAACCTCTCTCTCTCTCTCTCTCCTGCTTTCTCCATTTTGGAGATGATTATAGAGAAGCTATTGGAGCAAAATATTTGCTCAAAATCCCCATTTTTTTCATTTTCCCCATTTTGGGGAAGCTATTGGAGGTGCGCTTATAGGTCTCGGTTTCCCTTTGGTTTACAGCTTCAAATATTTGTTGTGTGAGACGGAATCAATTGTCTTGGGGGTTTGTTGAATAGGGTTGGGTTACGTGAGAATGAAAGTTATGGTGAGAAGTGTAAGAAAGGTCCTCCACCCTTGAATCAATCCTAATTGAAAAGAACCACTTAGATCAACACTATTGAGATACACTTAGATTAATTCATTTCTAAAGCGCAATTCATGGGTTATTTTAGGATTAAAAGTGATCAAGGGTCCAAATCCTTTCTGACGCTTCTCACTTTAACTCTTATTCTAACATGACCCTTCGTCTTGTTGAATAATCCAGAATGATACAAAATAATGGTAGGTAATGAGCATCAATCATGACTAGTTTATCAGTAACAACTAACTTATTAACCAACAACTAGTTTATTAGCCGGTAAACGTAGCCCTAATCTAGAACATATTGTTGTATGCTTAATGTTAAAGGAGCATTTTTTGAATTCTTTCATGCATGTTAAAGAACTTTTAGAAGCATCCATAATGGAGTGTTTTGGTAGAAGTCTTTTGCCACCTAAGATTATGATTAAGCTCCTAGAAATAAAAAACACTTTTTTTCTTTCCCTTTCTTTTCCTTTCTTTTCTCTCCAAATTCGAGAACACAGCCTTAACATCCATAATGGAAAGCTTCTTCGTGGAGGTTTCTCCAATAAAGTGGGACCCAAAGCTTAGTTGGCCAAGCAAAATGGCTTATTCAAAGCTTGTGTGATTACAAACAAAATGGTATTTTTTTTGTTTTCCGAGGTTTTTTTAACAAGGTGGGGTGGCCAAAAATCTTATCCACTGAGCTAGGTAAGTTTGTGGGTCCCACTTTTTAGAAAAAGACTTAGGGGCTGTTTGTTTACCTCTTAACAGTTCCATTAAGAGACGGTCTCTGAATCGTTAAGAGGTGAATCATGTTTGGCAAAAAAATAAGTCTGCCTCTTAATGGTTCTAAAACCCTCTGAATCTTTTTGTATCCCGGACCTTCCTTAATCGTTAAGAATTCTAATTACATCTTGTTGAACAGTTACCAAACAATTATATTTAATTTTGCACTATATCATAAAAGTCTGTTAATCATTCTGCACCAAACCATTTAGCAACCGCCAAACAGCCCCTTACCATTGTGGATGCTTGTGATTCATTTATGCTTTTAATTGTTCTATACACCTGCAATTCACCTACACTTTTAAAAGTGGTCCCTACCGCAACATTCATTAACCACTTTATAAAATAAATATATTAATTAATGTGATGGGTCCCACATATATAATCTTATATTCCCTACCCATGTGTACTGAAAGATTATTCGGGCCGTGTGTAGATGCTCGCAATTTATCACCCTCCCCCGATAAGTCTCGATTTCTATTCTCTGAACGTCTTTTGCCTTTGTTTTTTTTTACAGCATCATATATTTGTTGTGTGAGATGGAATCAATCATCTAGAGGCTTAATCGAATAAGCCAGAATGGAAGAAGATAACGGGAGTGGTAGCAATAAGCATCAAAATGAGGTACTCGAGGTTTCTACCAGCAGTAAGCACGATAGTTCCGATCTCGAGGTTTCTAACAGCAGTAAGCACGATAGTTCCGATCTCGAGGATACTAACCTCGATGATCAAAACGAGCATCATCTTCATGCTATCATTACCGACGAGATTCCACTTAATCGTGCCAAGATTGTCGCCCATGCTCCTCTCACCTCCTCATCGGCTTCTTCAAATCTGTTGGATGTCGATTGTGATGAAAAAGATGTCTCCTCTAGTTCCGAAGATAACGGTTCTCGAGTGGTTGCTGAATCAGAATCATCCGAAGATAACGGTTCTCGAGTGGTTGCTGAATCAGAATCATCCGAAGACAACGGTTCTCGAGTGGTAGCTGAATCAGAATCATCCAAAGACAACGGTTCTCCAGTGGTTGTTGAATCAGAATCATCCGAAGATAATGGTTCTCGAGTGGTTGCTGAATCAGAATCATCCGAAGATAACGGTTCTCGAGTGGTTGCTGAATCAGAATCATCCGAAGATAACGGTTCGCGAGTAGAAGCTGAATCAGATTTATCCGAAGATAACGATTCTCAAGTAGATGCTGAACCAGAATCATCCGAAGATAACGGTTCTCGAGTAGAAGCTGAATCAGATTTATCCGAAGATAACGGTTCTCGAGTAGAAGCTGAATCAGAATCATCCGAAGATAACGGTTCTCGACTAGAAGCTGAATCAGAATTATCCGAAGATAACTGTTCTCAAGTAGATGCTGAATCAGAATCATCCGAAGATAACGCTTCTCGAGTAGAAGCTGAATCAGAATTATCCGAAGATAACGATTCTCAAGTAGATGCTGAACCAGAATCATCCGAAGATAACAGTTCTCGAGTAGATGCTGAATCAGAATCATCCGAAGATACTTCTAGTGTTTCGCCTCAATGGAGCATGGTGAGTGAATCCCCACTTTACGGACCCGAGCTTAATGAACAAGCTTTGTTTCAACCACCCGAAATTTCACCACAAAATTCGGGTTTAAAAGCAGTAAATACGTCTCCGATGCAATCTCCTACGGTACAAATAATGGGTCGAACAGATAGTTATGATCCAAACAGGATTCCGTGGTCTACGTTTTCTCCAAGACCGGAAAATAATGCGGATTGGACTGCAACGTCTAATGATTCGTTGTTTAGTCTTTATAACGGGAAATCTGGAGAATTTAATAAGGCGGATTTCTCGGCTGGTTTGCCAACGGTGGTGGAAACGGCATCGGAAATTGATCGAAAGAGTGTTAGTACGATCGGGGAAGCTGGAGAGAAAGAAAATATTGAAATACAAAACGAGGTGCCGGTTGTTTCGGTAGATGAAGATGGGAAAGGAGTCGATCCGGCTAATGCTGTGTAAGTTTCTCGCTTAATTTACGAGTTTAGATATAAAAGTTTGCATGTCTTTTTTGCGTTACTTATTAGGGTGTGTTAGGTATGCGGACATGACTTGAATAGCTGTTCAGCGTTTGGTAAGACAGAATTGGACATGACAGAACAGATAAAATGACCAATTTACCCCTAATGAGTTGTTTATATTTTTTTGATTAAGCTATGTAATTTATTTAATGATAATAAATTAAGTATTTTTTTATAACTAAATATATCATTAGAAAGTTTTCGTCAAGACGATTATAATGAAACTAAAATAAAAAGTTTATCTAGTTTTCCGGTTTTTATTTTATACCTTTTATATATTATCATTTTTATTAGTAATATTTAATAAGTTACGTATATTAACCAAAATATAGAAACCATATAAAAATAATATTTTGAGGAAAGTGAAGGTTTAAAGAGTATAAAATAAAATAAAATTTAAAGAATGAATAAAATGTAAAGAGGGAGGTGTATTTGATATTTTAGAAGATGATTAAGTTTTATTTTGAGATTATATCCGTAAAAACTCTAGATCTGTTCCATCGTGTCACATGGCGTGGGGGAACAGAACAGGTGTGTTCCACTTTGTTCCACATAAAAGTCCTGTCAAACATGGAACAACGATCTCTGTTCTGTCTTGTCCTGTCCTGTCCAGTGTACCAAACGCACCCTTACACTAAAACCACACAACACTGAGTGTGACAAAAATGCATTTTTTCTATCCCACCTAACCGTGTCAAAATAAAACTCTAAAACATTCCACAAGTTACGTATGAGTATGACTAATAAAACGTAAAGATTTCTTGAAGTAGACCCGTGTTTCTAATTATCCATCATCCTAGAATTCAAGTTAACGTGACGAAATTCTTTTTTTCTACTCCCAGAATCGAAGATACGTCTTCAATGAAGTCGGATTCTAAAACAACTCAACAACCACCACCAACACCCCCGGAACCAGACGGAACCACGAGAGCAACCCCAAAAACCGGTGGCCACAAATGCTTCAATTGCTTCTCTTGCTGTTCATCCCGTGGTTGAACTGTTTTTTTTAGATAGGATTCATCCGAGCAACAAGATCAGCCATTGCGGAAAATGACCCAAATGAGTATTATCTACATCTCTTTTCCAAGGTCCAAATGGTCCACCGCCATCGATCCAGATATCGAAAAAGCCAAAGGTACGTAGATGTGAAACAGATTCAGTTCTGGTGCAACCGTTCCGGTTGCAAACTGAACGGCTCGGTTTGGTTTGTGGTTTTTAATGATAAACGAAGCCAAACCGGACCGTTCTTATAATTTGTGTTTAACTTGAGTCATCTTGTATTTGGATATACTCGATTTATATTCATTTTTTTACTTAGGCTATGTTTGGCCAACTTAATAAGCTAGGTGTAAAAGTTTATTAAGTCCCCTAACTCCCTGAGCTCAGTGAAGTCCTAAGAAATATTCAGCCAAAAATATAAAACTTTTCAGATCTTGCTATTTTTGTCTAACGGGTGTGTCGTTACTGTGGATCAAAGGCCCATAAAGTTGACAGATGTGTTTTTAGCCGAATTCTAACATTTCAAGAGATTTTTTTAACTTCTTCTTTTTGTTGATTTCAAGGGGCTTTTTCGGTTTTTTGGTTGATGTTCAGTACTCCCATTGTGTTTTCTAATATCCCATAGCACCTCTCACAAGTTTAATAGATGCACCTTTTATACTCTCCGAAAATTCTATTTGCAAAAAATGGGTGTTCAAGAATCGGTTGAGTAGGTGAACGGGACCCGTTGGGCTTTCATGGACGAAAATATTGGAAATGTTGAAACTTCATTGTATGAAATAGAAAATTTTGAATCTTAATTACATTGATGGAAAAAAAAAGTTGTTTACGATAAATAAGATCTAAGACAAGTTTCTTTACATTTTACTCGTTCACAATTATTTGATAACATCAATATCAAATAATCAAATCAAAATAATCAGGTTTATAATGCCCCGAAATAATAATACTCAATTATGGATGAGATTTATGATCTGTTTGTTAGTAGCTTAATGAACTTAATATGACTTACAACTTATTCGGTCAGCTATAGCCTATACATTACTCTTTGTTGGTGACTTAATGATATAGAACGTGACTTAATAAGCTTCTAGGAGGAGCTTTATAGAGAAAACAAAGTTCTTTTCAAACATGTCCCTCCCAATTAATCTATGAAGAAATACTTCGAAACAAAAACCTTCCTGGTATCTACAGATAGATTAATCCACACAGACAACTTTATCCATACATGACTTAATGGAAAAGCAACGACATAGCTCTTTAGCTTTAAAAGAACAGTTGGGGTGAAATGTAATGAAAAGAAAAGATGAAGGACCAAATCTAAAATTATTGATTTTGAAAACAATTGACTTCTTCCAAAATTAGCCGAAAATGAATCGAAAGGCTAATACTCGGTATCTCTTGCCGTCTTTTCCAAAACACAAAATTAGGGTTTGAACAAAACCCTTTTTTAACACTTCGATACAAAATACACACATCTCTAAAAATCAAACGAATTTTCGAGATTTATAGTTTGTTGAACCCTAATTAGGGTTTCAGCAATGGTTCGTCATCGGAAACCCTTAAAAATGTTGTTAATTATCTGGTTTTTCTTCACTTCTCATGGTTACATCGCCGTTTCCGGCAACGATATCGACAAATCGGCGCTTCTGGAGTTCAAAAGGTCAGTTTCCGATCCTTCAGGAGTGTTGGTGAGCTGGAATCGGAGCAATTCGGATGTTTGTTCGTGGGTCGGAGTTTCATGCGGGTCGAATTATCGGGTTGTAGCTCTTAATATCACTGGTGGAGGTAATTCAGGCTCTTTTACTTGTAGTAGATATGATCAATTTCCTTTATATGGATTCGGAATAAGGAAAAAATGTGTGGATCGTAATGCTAAATTGATTGGTAAATTATCGAATGCTATCTCGAAGCTTTCAGAACTTAGGGTTTTATGGCTTCCTTTTAATGATCTAATTGGGGAAATTCCTGATGAAATTTGGAGTTTGAAGAAACTGGAAGTGATTGATCTTGAAGGGAATTTGATTAATGGTAGTTTAAATTCCAATTTCAGAGATAAAAACAGTATTAGGGTTCTTAATTTAGGGTTTAATCAGATATCAGGAGAGATACCTAATTCATTAGTGAATTTGAAGAATTTACAGGTTCTGAATTTAGCAGGAAATCATATAAACGGTTCGATTCCGAAATTCTTTAACGAGTTTATCGATTTAAAGGGGTTGTATTTGTCCTTCAATCAGCTTTCGGGCAAAATTCCGAGTGAGATTGGGTACAACTGTGGCAATCTCGAGCATTTAGAACTTTCTGGAAACTTCTTGCTTGGCGGGATTCCAACCAGTTTATCAAATTGTACTAGATTGCAATCCCTTTTGTTGTATTCAAACATGCTTCAAGAAGAAATTCCGATTGAGCTTGGCCGGCTTCGGATGTTACAGGTTCTAGATGTTTCTAGAAACAGCCTTGATGGTGCAATACCACAAGAGCTCGGAAACTGTACGGAACTATCAGTTCTCGTTTTCTCAAACTTGTTAAATCCGATCCCTAATTTTCGTGATTCTGATAGCGATTTTGTTCGTTCTCAAGAAGAGTATAATTACTTTCGGGGTGCATTACCTTCGGAAATTACGATTTTGCCCAAGCTGAAACTTCTATGGGCTCCAAGAGCTACTTTGGAGGGCAAGTTTCCGAACAACTGGGGTGCATGTAGAACCTTAGAAATGGTTAATTTGGGTCGGAATTTGTTCACTGGTCGAATCCCAAATGGGCTCGGTGTCTGCAAGAAGTTACAGTTTCTTGATTTGGGCTCGAACCAGTTAACCGGTGAGCTTAGCGATGAACTTCCGGTTCCTTGTATGACTGTTTTTGATGTTAGTAGCAATCGTCTTTCGGGTTCGATTCCTTCTTTTCGTCATGCCACCTGCAAACCTTTCGATCCCGATTCAACATATCTTCGATATTTTGCGTTTCAAACGGAAAATTTCGGTGAGAATCTTGCGATAATGCATAATTTCGGTGGGAATAACTTCACGGGAGGATTGAGTTCGATTCCGGTTACACCAAGAACAGCTAAGAACTCGATTTATTCGTTTCTTGCCGGAGAAAACCAGCTCACCGGAAGGTTTCCCGGAGTTTTGTTTGATAAATGTTCTAAATTCAAAGGAATGGTTGTTAATCTCACCTCCAACGGGTTTTCCGGCGAGATTCCGGCAAATATTGGTCGGATTTGCAGAACGTTAAAGGTTTTGGACGTTTCTCGGAATCGAATATCGGGAGTTCTCCCTTCTAGTTTCGGTGAGTTGGAGTCTCTTGTTGTGCTTAATTTGAGCCGGAATTTGTTACACGGAGAAATACCGATCAATTTTGGTAAGATTAAGGATCTCCGGGGACTTTCGTTATCGAACAACAATCTTTCGGGTCCGATTCCCACGAGTTTTGGAAAGTTGGAATCTTTAGAAGTTCTAGAACTTTTCTCGAACTCACTATCGGGTCCGATTCCGGAAGATCTTGTAAATCTGAGAAATTTAACTGTTCTTTTACTAAACAATAACAAGCTTTCCGGCCCGATTCCATCCGGCTTCACAAACGTTACGAGAAGTGTGAAAGTGAAATTCAATGTGTCGTTCAACGATTTGTGGGACCCGTCATCGGAAAACTCGATGGCGGCAACACCACAACAGTCGCCGGAGCCGAGAAGTGGGGGTAGTTCCGTCAATTACTCCAATTCTTCCACTCCGGCGGCAAAGGGCGGCGGCAGCAGCCGGAAGTTGAATTCGATCGAGATTGCTTCCATAACATCGGCTTCCGCTATTTTTTCGGTCTTTTTAGCTCTGGGTGTTCTCTTTTTGTGTACCCGTTGGCGGCCGAATTCCGTGGCAAACGGGTCGACCCATAAAGAAGTTACGCTTTTTACCGATATCGGGATCCCGTTAACGTTTGAAAACGTTATACAGACCACCGGTAACTTCAATGCTAGTAACTGTATCGGAAACGGTGGGTTCGGAGCTACTTATAAAGCCGAGATCTCCACCGGGTTCGTGGTGGCTATAAAACGGCTAGCCGTAGGACGGTTTCAAGGGGTTCAACAATTTGAAGCCGAGATCAAAACGTTAGGGCGGCTCCGCCACCCGAATCTCGTAACCCTAATCGGATATCACGCTAGCGAAACCGAAATGTTCCTTATATATAACTACCTCCCTGGCGGAAACCTAGAACGGTTCATCCAAGAACGGCGGCCGATGGCGGCCGACTGGCGGATCCTCCACAAGGTCGCATTGGACGTGGCCCGCGCACTTTCGTACCTCCACGATCAATGCGTTCCGCGTGTTCTTCACCGTGACGTGAAACCGAGTAATATTTTACTAGATGACGATTTCAACGCGTATTTATCGGATTTCGGGTTGGCTCGGCTTTTGGGTACGTCGGAAACCCACGCCACCACCGGAGTCGCCGGAACTTTCGGTTACGTGGCGCCGGAATACGCGATGACGTGTCGGGTGTCGGATAAAGCCGATGTTTATAGTTATGGGGTGGTGTTATTGGAACTGATATCCGATAAGAAAGCGTTGGACCCATCGTTTTCGGCTTACGGAAACGGGTTTAATATTGTCGGATGGGCTTGTATGCTGCTACGGCAGGGACAGGCGAAGGATTTTTTTACGGCCGGGTTGTGGGATTCCGGACCGCATGACGATTTGGTGCAGGTGTTGCACCTGGCAATTGTCTGCACCGTGGACTCGTTATCAACGAGGCCCACGATGAGACAAGTGGTACGGAGGTTGAAGCAACTTCAACCTCCGTCATGTTAATGGAAAATATGTTAGTATTGATAACGATATGTAAATTGGTGTATATGTTTCTTGATGATGATCAAAGAAGGGTTTTGCGCAAATAAAGATTTGTCGCAACCGCTTGTTCTTTTCTTTTCCCCATAAAAGTTACCGGGAAAAAACCAATATCTAGATTATGCTTTATGGCGTATTTTGATCGATGTAAGAAGTTGTTTGGCTGTTGTTGAATGGTTTGGTACAGAATGATTAAGAGGTTTTTATGATCTAGTGTAAAATGAATATAATTGTTTGGTAATTGTTCAAAATGAAAATCAGGGTTCTGAATTGTTAAGGAAGGTCTAGGACATAAAATGATTCGAAACTATTAAGAGACAGACTTATTTTTTTACATATAGACTGCTTCTTAATGGAACCGTTAAGAGTTAAACAAGCACCACCTAAAAAACGTAATTTCCTAATAACTAATAAAAAAAAACAAATAAAAAGCTTAATGTGACTCTTGTACAATTAACTATATGCAACTGTTTGATAATTGGTAGTGGTTCTTTTGTTACCATTTAGAAACTGCTTATTCAGTAAACTTTTAAAAAAAGCTTTATACAGAAAGCCAAGTTTTTTTTTTCAAACTTGTTACTCCCAATTAAAAAACATACTCGTTCTATTTAAGAAACCCTTTGAAACAAAAATGACCATACAGATAGTTTTATCCATACATTATCCATACATACGATTCAATGAAAAACCAACCAAATAACCTCCAACTTAGATTATATATTCGAACACTTTTAGTGTTCTTTAACCTTCTATGTAATAATAATATATTCCAAAGCTCCTGAACTAAAAAGTTACGTCAATAGATAAACCGTAAAAGTTTTACTGATTCAATTCAGATATTAAAAAAAAAAGACACTACTTCCATCGAGAGATGTAAATTTGTTCTCTACAAAGCTCGTATGACATTAACGAAACCTTATTTTAACGTTTCATTTGACACATAAAAAGGACCAAAAAAACAAGTCCTTCCCCTACAAAAATTCCAAATGCCGACACATCGTTTTTCAAGAATTTCCCGTCTCTAAATATCAAAGCGAAGGTGGGTTAACGACAATATGTCTTAGCGGATGTTCGACGTCACCACCACCGCCATGTTTAACAAACTCCGCGGGTGTCAGAAAACTACCATGACAAACACAAACTATTCGCACTTCTTCGCCTTTTCGATATCTGTACAAAAACCCTTTGATCTTTTTGCCGTTTATACCGTCTCCTTTGGTGGAAACACATGGCATGTCGGCTAACATTAACTTCAATGTCTCATCTCTAGAAGAGCGGTTTCCGCTAAAGATCTGAGATGATGTTGCGGAGGGTTTTTTATCCTCCGCAACATGCTCAGAAGCAACAGAGTTCGATCTGTTTAAGTTCGAACTCGAGATCTGATATGAAATAGATTGGTTGCTTGTCGTGCTCTTTGATTCAGCCTCTTTATTTGTTCCTATATAATTTGATCATTCAGAAACAAACGATTTAGATATAGTATTCTACTTTCATTTATTATACTTGTTAAAATTGAAAAAATAAAATTAACTATTGTGTTTAGGGGATGTTTTGTTGTATAGTTTTTTATAAAGGGTATCTCAGTCAAAGCCAGGCTAATTCCGGCAAAGTTTTTTTTAACGTAATATGTCAATCCTGATAAACTTATATTGGCCACAATTATTGAGAGCGTCTGAAATCGAACACTGAATGGATGGAATATTCCTCATTCCCAAGGTATTCGACCAGTAAACCACAATCCTTGTGGTTTGTTTTGTTGTATAGTTAAGTAAGGTTTTTGTCTAAGATCAACTTTTAAGTTTTAATAGACAAAAGAAAAGAAGCATGTTTTTTAATATCATTAAACCACTGCTAAATGTCTATGTATAGCTGACTGAATAACCATTAAGCTCGTTAAGCTGCTAAGAAATAGCTTCTTATAATTTAATGATTAAAAAAAACTGGCTTAATATAACGTATTTTTGTATTTTATTTTGTATTTTATATTTTATACTTTTTATTTTAGTAATTAATCCAAACGCAATATGATGGTTAGAAAGATATACAAAAAAATTATATTATATACCTGAAAAATGTTGACATTCCAAGTCGGAAACCCCCGAAGATCCGCCGCTGGCCGGAGATCCGATAGACACCTGTGACGGAAACGGCGGCGGCCGTGGAAGTGGAGGTAACAGTGACGGTGGTAAAGATCGCCAAAGCTCATTTCCGTTTGTTAAATTCCTAATTCTTTTCATCTCACAATTCTCCTCCGCCGGCGAACCTTTAACCACCATTCTACCGTTTTTTAGCTTTTCAACTCGCTTCCGTTTCGCCTCCGACCGCCGTAACGACTGCAATTCCTTCCTCTTCTTCCACTCCTCCTCCGTCTCAATCGGCAGCGAACACGTCCTCGTTAACGGCGAATACAACGGCAATGGCGTCGGATCGTCGACGTTTGCCGACGGAAAACTCGAGAAATCGGCGACGGAAGATGAACGGATTAACCTATCGTTGTTATCATAATTATTATTATTATTATTAGCCACCGTACACCGGCGTTCTACACCAAATCGGCCGTTCAACGATAAACCTAAACTCAGCTCCACGTTTTCTTCCACGAGTATTTCCTCTTTCAACGAATGGCCATTGTAAACAAATGTTTTCAACAAATCCATCGGAAACCTAAAACCTTCGCTTCTATTTACCGATTTTCCGGCGAAGTTTTATCGAGCATCAACGACGATAATCGTTACAGAATAAAAAACAGCATTTATTTATTTCGACTGGATTCGATTGAAAAAGACAAAAGATTTCTCTATGAATGATTGAATTCCCTACGGATCAAGAAAATTTCCGGCGGAAAATATTGCCGGATTTTCTCCGGCGGCGGGAGAGAGAGAGAGAGATTGTTTTTCGGAGAGAGAGAAAGTATAGGTGCGAAAGAGAGAGAAGAAAGTGGGGAGATTTTTAACGTGGTGGGGTAATCTGAAAGTACTAAAATGCCCTTGAAGGATGGGGGTTTGGGGTGATGTGAAATTACTAGAATAACCTTAAAGGGATGGGTTTGGGATAAAGGTTGGAGGATGTGACACGTGGAGTTACGGTAGAACAGAAGAGTCTGCCACGTAAGCCTCGGAAAGGAACGAAAACAGACGGCAGAACAAAGGTTTTTTTGGGGATATTTTATTAAGGTGTTAGATGACTGACACGTGTCGGTTAAAGGGGGTAGGGATTAATAGGCACGTGTATAGTAGGTTTTCTGTAGTAGTAACTTCCATGGGTCAGGTCTACCGGTGGTCCCCAGTCTTTTGGTCATACGAATCATGATGTTCGGTGGGCTGGCGTTGACGTGGAGTTTCCAAAAGAGGACACGTGGAAAACAGCCCTCTTTATTTTCCAGGTTCCCTATAATTCCGTAGATAAAGTTTTTTCTATCAAGGGTGTTAATTTTAGCACCCTTATATCCATCAATAGGATTACGATGTTCATTTTTACTTTGGCTGTTTTTGGATGTTAAAGCATCTATAACAGGTTCCTTAAAATAAAAAAAAACTCATTTTTCTTCTTTAAAATTCTTTAATAATATCTTTATGTTATTTTTTAAAATAGAGATTTTAAAAAAAAATCTCTAAATATAAAGACTTTTCTATATATCTAAAATGATAAGAAAGAAATATTATTTTAATAATTTTCTAAAAAAACAACCATTAGAATTTTAAAGATTTTTAAAACAATAAATTTATTGAATATTTTATAGACTAGGGTGTAAAACGTTATCAAAATAATAATAATAATAAACTTGAAGAAATAAATTATTTGAGTAATTCTTGTTTCATAAATTGATTTTGAATAAAATTTTGATAAAGTGAATTAAAAGTTAATTTTGATAATTATCAAAATGATTATTATAATAGTGAAAAAAAATTATTATATTTTTATAAACAATTGACATTAAATATTAAAAAGAGATAAACAAATAATTAAATAATATAAGTAATATTATAAAATTTAAAATAGTGAATCTCATTTTTGTAAGATTTAAATTATTTTTGTTTCTTTTAAAGAATATGTTGAAGTACCTTTAAAAGTAGTTTTTATATGAATTAAAATTTAAAAGAGTTTAATATAACTATTGAAGAAAACTTTTATCAAAATTTCTATGATAATATAGTTGTGAAAGATTTTCTAAGTGTTTTCATCAATTTATGTATGTCAAAATCAAACTACTTTATCAAGTTCAAAGTCCAAAATATATAGAATCCTTCACTTCTTTATAACTTTCATTCTAAATGAATATATTCGGATAAATTATTGTTTTATCTCGTACAATGAAAATGTCTCAAATTTAAAATTTGTAGATAATGTTTTTTAAATGAAATATTTTTTCCAACATTAAATATATATATATATATATATATATATATATATACGTATAGATAGAGAGAGAGAGAGAGAGAGAGAGTTTCAAATACAAATAATGTTATTGTTATAAATTTTATAAACTAATCAATCTCAATCGTACATGTAGAAAATTAATGGTGTTGATTAAATCCATTCTTATATTTATTCCCAACGCTAACTTTAACTGAACTGATAACCCTTTTTAGATTCAAAATTAAGAGTTAAGATCAGGTTTATAGAATTTATAACAATATCATGGTATTTATTTAAAATTATACATGTGTGTGTGTGTTTGTTTTTATGGATGAGCATATACTTCAAAATTCTGAAAAATAGGAAGCAATAATACACCAAGTGGGTGTTAATAAATAGATTTTGTTTAGGGCCACCAAAATTTGATACTTTAATTCAACTTGATCCTAAAAAAATATGCATATCAAAATTATTTAATTTCAAATTTCAACCAAGTTGGTTGTCAAGTGGCATATATTTATCTTAATTAAGTTTATCTTAAGTGTTATAATTACGTTATATTATAGGTATGACATAATAGCTTATTCTTATTTTATTGAATCTTACAATATTGTTTTATAAATTTTCACATGCTAACTGCAACTAATACTTGATTTTGTATGTCACGAAATGTCTAAACTTGTTTTGATTTGTTATCCAACTTATTTAGCAAGTCTAATTTTTTGGCAAAAATGCATTCATGTATTTATAATTTAATTATTTTTGTTGAAATTATATGTTATATAAGACAGTATAATTATATATTTGAGTAAATTGCATCGTTGGTCCCTGTGGTTAGCGCATAAATTAGATATGGTCCCTATTTTGAAATAAACACATTGAGGGCCCTTGTGTCCTAAACCACTAACGGAATTGATAGAGGTTCGTTAACCTCATTAACTTTAGGGACATTTTAGTCTTTTTATCCAATTAAACTTAAAAGGTTTTAACGTTCACTAAAAATAAGACATGTGTCACTCATCCCTCCTCCTTTAACCACAATCCTCTCTGTCTCATTCTCCCCGCCCCCCAACCATCTCCTCCCCCCCCCCCCCCCCCCGCAATCCGTTCGATTTGGTTGCCACATAAAACTCAAACCTTCTTCCTCCTTACAACCAAACAATTTTTTTTGTAATTAGTTGGTCTCACTTTTATGGAGAGAGAGAGAGAGAGAGAGAGAGAGCGAGCGAGAAGTTGTAGGAGTGGTGGGGAAGGTGAATGGATAACGAGGCCGGAGGTGGGGAGCGTAACAAGGAAGCTAGTGGTGGTGGAATGGATCGAAGAAGGATGGTGGTGGAGAACGGACCGAAAGAAGGCTGGTAGTGGTGGAACGAGTCAAAGAAGGCCACCAGTGAGGTGGTGAATGGAGGAAGATGGCTTGTCGAGGGGGAGATGAACTTAGTGGGTTTGGGGAAGAAGAAATAGCTAGTATATATACATTGTATATAATATATGTAATATTTAATTCTTTTATTTTTTTTAAAGAAGGTAAATTGACCAATTTTCTCTTGACTTAACGAACTGATTTTAATGGTGTTAGTGAGATAGATCCAACTTAAAACGAAATGCAAAACCACACGGACCCCAAGGTACTTATTTTAAAATAGGACCAATAGTAGTAATTTACTCTATATATTTTTTAAATAAAGTAACGCGTAAATTACGTTTTTCATCCTTGTGGCTTGTTGAAATTGCTATTTCCATCCATGTGGTTTAAAAATTACAATTTTCATTCCTATTGCTTATACCTTTTTTGAAAGGAAAACCATTTTATTAGAACCCAAAGTGAAGTACAGAAAAAAGAGAAAAAGAACTTCTACAAGCAGCAAAATCATCTGTAACATTTAAAACAAATTGACACAAAATAGGCTAAATCGAACCAACACAATCAGAAAGAACAAAAACAACAACAGTAGCCAAGATCACCTAGGACTAAAACTGATATACATGCGATCAAAAAAACTCGCGACACAAAAGGAGATGTCAAAAACAACACAGTGAGCCAAAGTCTCTGTGATGATCAACCTTTCTAAATTCTTCATCCAATTGTAAGATCTAGTTGGTATATTTGCAAATAAAAGGTCTGCAAATGAATATTTACTCCAAAAATAACTTGATTCCAATATTCCCATATCATGCATGTCGAAGACTAAAGTGTAGCTTGCCAAACAACTTTCAACCAAGCCGAAGCCAAAGATCCCTATGGCTTACTTTCATTTTTGTTTTCATCCCTACAATTAACAACTTACTGTTATTTTCATTCATGTGGTCCATAATTCTTTGTTGTTTTCGTCCCTTATTACTTACATATAGAAGTTAGGGGTCGTTTACTAAACACTCACCGGGTAAGCGCTTATCAATATCATTTACTTTATCGAAGAACCGACATTCTTATGCGATGAGGGGAAAGACTCTTAAGGGTCGTTCACCAAACACTTACTGGCCAGAGAAATTACCTTAACGTACCATATAATGTAACAATCTTGGTCATCAAAATCGATTGTTTGTAAGCATTTTAAACCCGGTATGCGCTTACCGGGGTAAGAGTCTTTTTCCTTACCTACCGGGTAAGACTTACGATATTTTTAATGTGTTTTACCAAATAAAATTCTTGGTCTTTATCATTCTCAATCGCAAGGTAAAGTGATATCGGTAAGCACTTACCCATTAAGCATATAGTAAACGACCCCTTACCCTGTAACTGGTAAGCTATAACCAGGTTTAAGATGCTTACCAAAAATCCAATTTTTGATGGCCAAGAGTGTTACACGATAAGGTAATTGAGGGTTATGTCTTTTGCCAATAAACTCTTATCCGATAAGTGGTTGGTAAACGGCCTCTTAGGTGGCGTGGAAAGATAATAAGAGGTTAGGTTACCACTTATTTATTCAGACCATATTAAGTGATGAGAGGCTCTGAAAATAATAATAAAACAAACAGTCTGAATTGTGAAAAGTCTAAATGAATCAAATATAAGCAGCGATTAAGAGCTTAAAATGAAAAGACAAACAAGGCCTTAGTCTCATAGATGAAATTAACAATGAATTGCAAACCTTAGGGACGAAATCAGCAACCTAAAAACCACAGGGACGAAAACCGTATTTTTTTTAACAAGTTATATAGGGATAAAAAGGTAATTTAACTCTAAAATAAAATATAATGTTGTTCAAGGTTGTCAACTGGGGAGAATATGTAAAGTTAAACAATATCAAAGAAAGCAGATCTGGTGGGGCCCACAAAGGCTCCAACTTGCGGTTGTTGGGGCCCACTTGTGTCTTTAGATGTACACGTGTCAGATCAGGAGTAGTTGGCCAGCTAATTACTCATCAACGTCCACCATGCAACTTGCAACAGCAAAGAAGTAGCCGAAACGTCACCGTTTTTATTTTTGATCCGAAAAATTATATTGTCGGGGTAGTTGTCATGTGCACCACACGACCACCATAACTTTTTACGCACACTGGCAAAAGGTGGGACCCGCTTGATGACGTGGCGACAGAGATTTGAACTCGTCAGCACGGCCTTTTTTCACGCTTATGGAGTTGTACACCCTACTCCAATTCAAACGCCTCCATTATAAATATTTGGAAAAAGATTAGATCAAATGTTTCTTTTAGAATGATAAATAAAAAATTAATTTGTTAAGATTGTTTTACTTCAAAAAATATAACAAATTTTTAAACAAGAAACACAATATAACCCATTTGAAAGTGAGGTCTAATGATAAAGAGTTTTATTGCCGTTTTTGCTCATCGTGCATTAAGGTGTAAAAGCGCACGTAAAGTCACCCGACATGTTTCGAAGGATTTTTAAAGCTTTTTAATTGATTTCAACGGATTTTCTTAGTGTTTTTGTCGATTTCGAAGAATTTTTTCGGTTTTTTTATTGATTTCAAGAAACTTTTTTAGTGTTTTTGTCAATCGGCGGCAAGATAGGGTCTTTTGGAAAATTTTACTGGGAGAAACTAAGACTAAATGCAGTATTTTTTTTATTTTTTTTAACCTATATAATTTTTCTTTAACCTATTTCAATAGGGTAAACTAAAATGTTAACACGGGACTTACTAAGATGGTAAACTCTTTTGCCTTTGTAGAAACTCTTAAGCTTTGTTTGTTTTTTCATTTTAAGCTCTTAATCACCACTTATGTCTGATTCATTTAGACGTTTCATAACCATTTCAGAACTGAAATCAGACTTCAGACTTTAACACCTCTTAAAAAACAAACGCCACCTTAGGTTCAACTCTCATTGTTGTCTTTTAACTTAAATTTTGATGTTCTTTCATATACGTTTGTATTTTTTAAAATATATGTAGATATGACTTAAACGTTAGTCTCTTCAATACAAAGACAAGAAATCAACCAACAAATCTATACAAATGTTATGAAAAGAGAAAAAAAAATTAGTCATATTATGTAACCAGTTGAAAATTTTCTCGGTTCGCCTCTGGGTTCAAGAGAACATGAGATGTACATAAACCTGACATCCTTCCTGGTAAGTAAAACAATCGTTTTCGTAAAAATCTACATAATGTGCCAAAAATGTAAAAGAATGGCTTCACTAAATTGAACCACAAAAATGCATATACTTTGAAACCGATGAAAAATCAAAATCAAGATTTTACATAACGTATAAAGTTTCATGCGTAAGACCTTCCAAATTTTGGAACGTTCAGTAGTCTTCACAAAAACAGTCATTTTACTCTTTAAGGTAGATATAGATGTCAGATTTGCATCCATCATAACCTCTGGCCCTTTGAATACCGGGTCAATTTGGTTTGATCTGGTTTGGTTTATTAAAATATTCTGTAAACCAAACCAAACCAAACCAAACCAAAAGTATACCATATATCTCACTCAAATACAAACAATTTAGCAAATCAACAACTTAACAAGCCAATTAGATAACAAAGGTACATTTTACTTTAATTAATACTCTAACAAACACAAATTTATCGCAGCAGATGGTCGGTGAATTTAATCGGAAACGTTAAAAATTTGCAAAATTACATTTCGACCCCTGTGAAACAAACAAAAGCCACCTAAAACAAATTATGTTAGAAAGAATGCCCATGGAGCTTAAACTAAACAGCAAATAAAACAAGTTTTTCGGTCATGAAATTAGTTTTTCGCTAAAGATTTTGTAACTAACCTTCTACCGAGTCTGCGGTACTTTGGCAGTAAAACAAATTGTCAGAAGAAGAAAAAAAACGAGATTTAAATCAAGCGGCGGTGGTGGTGGTGGTGGCTGTGTATTGGGCTGAGCTGCCGCCTCTTCTGCCGCCTCTTCCTCTGCCTTGCTGATGATAACCGTCACCACGTCCACCAGGGCCTCTTCCTCTGCCGGAAAACTCACCACGTCCACCACCATAGTCACTTCTACCATAGCCACGGCCGCCGCCGTTGAAGCTTCCGCCACGGCCCCTGAAACCGTCGTTTCTGAAACCACCTCGGCCTGGCGGAAAACGGCCGCCACGCCCAGTCCCAACTGAAACAATTAATTAACGTCATAATTAAGCATCTAGAGAAAACTTCAATTTCAGTCTATAAAAAAACATACAAACACTATATATCCCATGGGGATAAGATGTATACAGACCTTGACTTAATCCCCAAGGGTGGTATGGACTATGGAGACTATAACAAGAATAAATTATTTGAAAAAAAAGAAAATATTTCGATAAAATTTGTGCTCTAAAACAAAAGAAAATGTTATCTTGAAATGAGATAAGGGGTGAGCATAACCAGGTACCCGCCCAAATTTCATAGAACCGGAACCGCTAACATCGGTTCTTTATATTTTGAAACCGCAACCGGTTCTGGTACAGGGTACCCGGTTTCATTTTTTAAAAATCTTTTACATTGCATACGATAAATTATAAACTACAAAGTACCAACTTAAAGTAATAAACACAACGAACAGTCAAAACTAATCCAATAAAAATGTAAATTTAAGTCTATTATAAACATATATAACTCGTCTAACTCTAACCTAAAAGATGATATATAACTTTATTAATTAATATATAAAATATTTTTCACTTAAAATTAGCGGGTACCCGTCGGCGCTGGTTCTGGGTACCCGGTCGGTGCCGGAACTGGTATCGACGGGTAACGGTTCCAAAAAAATGAGAGCCAGAACCAGTCCTGATCGGTTCCGTATTTTAGGAACCGGAACCGGAACCAATCACATCGGTTCCGGTTCCGGAACCGACAGTTCTAGAGCATTTCCGGTTCCAAAGGCGGGTACCCGGTTCTATCATAGGAGCATTACAACTCACTATGTCACACAGGCAAAATGCAACGAAATTTGCATGAGTTCCCTATTTAGTGTAACAAAGTTTCATTTTCCTTTATTTTAACCCATTTTGACCGATAACTTGCTAATCTTGTAACATTTGATGACGTGGATGTCAAAATTATTATCCACTTCACCATAACCCTCTCGTAAACATTTTGTAAACCTTTCATAAACGGGTATCCAATTAATTCATAATGTTACAAGATCATTAGTTTACAGACTTATAGATCAAAATGGGTACAAAAATATAAAACTTTGGAACTTTGTTTACATTTATTGAGAAAAAGTTGTATTATTTTGATGCATTTGTCACCAAACAAGATCAAATGCAAAGCAATAAAAAGAAGCAGACCTCGAGTTGTAGTTCTCTTTATCTCTACGACAGCCTCTCGATCACCAATAACAACAGGAGAGCTCTGGATGAATAAAATATAAAATTATAATTTCTGCTACTCGGCTATAAAAGAATATTTAGGGCTTAATACAATATAAAAGAAGTTTTATCTAGTAGTTTATTAGTAACATATAACTTAATGAATTCAGAAAAAGAATGCAGTGGCTGAGAGTTAGGAGCTTTGCACAAAGTATTCACAGGACAGGAACTTCTTCATCCCACAGTATATATATATATACTATATATATATATAGACACACACATACAGGGAGGTTCGAATAAGAGAGGCAAAAATGGTAAGAATAAATTATTCACATGTGAATCATTGGTAAACCTGGAAAAAAAATCAGATGCATATGTGAACCCATGTTTGCTTACCTAATTTTTTTTACCATTTATTCACATATGAAGATGCATATGTGAACCCACGTTTCCTTTTACCAATGATTCACATGTGAATAATTTATTCACATGTATTATATATATTATCACATGTATTATATATATTACCACGTTTCATATTAAGCTCTTTATCATCACTTATGTCTGATTCGTTTAGACGTTTCATAACCATCTCAGAACTGAAATCAGACTTCAGACTTCAGTACCTCTTAAAAAACAAACACCACTTAATAGTCACTCCATTTATATTCCCATGAAATTGTTTCATGTTCTATTAGGTATACACTTTTTTAGAGAAACAGGGTATTCAGACCAGTTTGCACGCACCTCGACTAATCTCATGGAGTCCTATAGATAACAACCAGAAAAATCCGCAACCCTCAAGGTTGAGTTAACCCTCAAGAAACTCGAACTCACGACCTATGGGAAGGAGCCCCAAGGCATAGTCTTTATTTGTCCGGTTGAGTTAACCCTCAAGGTTAAGAAGTATACACTTCTTATCGACATAGTTAGATACCCAAATATACAAAATGTCCTTATAAATAAGCATTTTACAAGGACCACTTTAGATGTAGAATAGAAATCTTATGTGCTTACTAGCTCATGGTCATCAAGTACAAAGTCGTAGAGGTGTTCAAAAAAACCGTTGGACCGCTCAAACTGGTCGAACCAAGTCAAACCGGACCGTTTTTGGCGGTTTGAGCGGTCTGGCGGTCCGGTCCAAGTAGCCAAACCGCTCGGTTTGGTCTGGTCTGCGGTTTGAACATTTTTTTCAGCGGTCTGAACCGAACCGACCGCCAAAAAGAATGTATTAATTGTATTTATTTTTCATGTTATAGTTTTACTTTTATGGTCTAGTTATAAAGAATTTGCCAAAGACTTTATGTTTTATTAGTTTTCATTTCTTAATTGGCAAAGTTTTGAAATCCTTCAAAAATCAAATTCCAAACCGTAGTTTACCTTGTTCAATGTTTGTCCAAAATTCCAACTATTGTTGGTGGATTTGTTTAACTTTTTTCCATTTGTTCTATGTCTTTTTGTAATTTTAGAGATAGACGTTTTTTTATAATTCCATATACGATTTTCTAATAGTGCGATACTGATAGAAATTTCATTTTAGACATAGATGTCAATTTTTTTTAGTTTAAAGCCCATAAGAGGCTCAAACCGCCTAAACCGGTTAGACCAGACCGCCTTTTGTGGTCCGGTTTGACTGGTTTGGTCACTTGCTACCAAACCGCTCGGTTTGAAATTTTTCTAAACCACTGTAGCGGTTTGGTTTGTGGTTTGAGGGGTTAATCGAGACTTGTAGTACAATGGTGTAATATTAGTTAAAGGTGCTTTTACTCTTAACTTAAAAGGAATACATTTTTAAAATGTGACATTAATGTGTCACTCGTTTGGTGCGAACTTTAGACTAGGAAGTGACAAGATTGAGTGGGATAAAAAATGCATTTTTTGTCCCAAGATGGGACAAGATTGGTAAATTACTAAACTACCCATATGAAATTTAAACCCTAGAACCCTTCACAATACTCGAGAAATACAAGAGTAGACAGCATAAAATTCTTTTATTACTCCTTCCGTCCCAAAATAAGTGACAACTTTCAACAGTATTAAGTGTCTACTTCCAATTCTACCCTTAATTATGAGATAGAGAAAAATTCATTACTGTAAATTTGCAATTTAGTTCATTAAAAAAGTGTAATTAGATCATACTAATAGATAGCTTAATTTCATAATTAGATTATATATAGTTCTAACCTGAATTGCATTCTGCATGGAACTGAAATCTTGAAATTCAACAAAGCCAAAACAGAATCCGAGCTGCTGGTCAGATGACAAATAAAACATTATTTCAATATACATTAAAGGAATTATCAGAAATAGTATTACTATGGTGGCGTTTGTTTTTTAAGAGGTGCTGAAGTCTGAAGTCTGATTTCAGTTCTGAAATGGTTATGAAACGTCTAAACGAATCAGACATAAGTGGTGATTAAGAGCTTAAAATGAAAAAACAAACAAGGCTATGTGTCAATTAGATGAACATACCTTGTTACTTCTGACTTGGATGCCTCCTGGCTTAATAGGTCCAAATTTCTTAAACTCAGTCTCAAGCTGAGGTACTGTTGCATTCAGAGGCAAATTCCGGATATAAATGGAATGACCATCACCTACAATACATAGAGTAAACTATAGCTCAGAATAGATAGAGGAATATAAGTCCATGAAATATAACAAAAACCAACCGGCCCAAGCATCTGTAATGGCTATGGTGACAAATATATATATATATATATATAGGGGAGGGATCAAATACAAACCAAGCCATTTGTACAAACCGTGCAAGCCTCATTCAACCAATCGTAATTTTTCTTTTCTTTTTTCACTTTTTTTTTAATTATGAGGGTTGATTAGTCATTTTTTTCTGTGAAGGGTGTTAATTATATTATATTAATTTTAGAAAACAAATTCCATCAACATGAGAAATACATGAAACAATTTCATTTTTACATAGAAACAAAAATATATGAAACAATTTCATCAATAAAAGAATTATATGAAACAATTTCATTAGTTTAAAATGAAATCGACGGATGATGATGGTTTGTACAAATGGCTTGGTTTGCATTTGATCCCTTCCCTATATATATATATATATATATGTGTGTGTGTGTATAATATATACACACACACTAGAAGGGTACTCGTGCAATGCAACCGGATCCATCTCGATTTTAATGTTTCGTTTTATTTTTTGTCTATAACGACGTTATAATACGATTTTATTGGTTTTGAAAAAGAGATTTTATTTTTTGTGTAATTTCTTTGTTTTAATTTTTTATCATAATTTAGGTTTAATAATTTATTTTTTTATAAAGATAATAATTAAGTATTTTGTTAGAACTCAATGATTATCCTAATTATATTTTAGATTTTTTATATTTAAAATGAGATGTTTATATTATATTTCATTATGTTTATCTTTACTTCTGTACTTAGTTACAAAAATTCAAACATGGAGCTTCAATAAGTTGAACTTATGCACAACTTACATGTAATCTTGAATTTTAAGTAATATGCATAAAAAATGGTTTTTATGAGTTTTTGTCAAATGCTTTATAATATAGTGTAGATACATAGAGGGAGGTTCAAGAAAAAAACCCCAAAAAATGAAAAACTGAAGAACACCTTGTGGTAATTCATCCGGACGGTATGCACATGTGGATAGTGCATACAAGTAGTTGAAGTTGCTTTTTGGTTTTTATGCATGTGTGCGTGTTATGCACATGTGCATACCGGATAAATTGCTTACAAATTACTTGTATGCACATGTGCATACTGTCCAGATGAACGGTTACCAGGGTGTTCTCAGTTTTTCATTTTTTTACAGTTTTCCCCTGAACCTAACCCTATATACATATATATACATATATATATATGTAACATATATATATATGTAACATATATATATATATATGTATATGTAACATATATATATATATATGTATATATGACAGGAAAAAGAAGAGAAATTGATGACATAATTTTAATAGCATATACCTTCATCGTGAACATTGCTACTATCAGGAGAACCAATGCTACTCGATGCAATAGGTGCCGCCACCACTTCTGGCGGTGGACCTTGTGCCACAGTAGCAACAACCGATACATTTTCAGTCTTTGCAGGAGTCGTCCTTAACGTATTAGCAGGAACATAAACTTTATTAGCCACCGGGGCCCCCTTCTTCGTCTGTGAACTTAGAATCGACGCATAAGACATTTTCGGAGCATCTTCCACAGCAGTCGAAGATATAGATTCAGCCACCAACGACACGTTGTTCTCACTTGGATACGGTTCAGGTTCCACTGAATTATTTTCATTCGCTAAAAGTCCTTCGTTTTCCATCACATCTTGGGATTCTTCTTCGATATTTTGAGTTTCTTCTTTATGAACACTAGCAACTTCTGGTGATGGAGGATCTGGAAACCGCAAAATGTCAAACAAATGTGTCAAAATATTAGTAAACGTAAAAGATTGATAAGTTTTTTAGTTGATTTCGAGATATTTTCTTAGGCCTTGTGATTTGTTAAGAGGTATGGTCATTCAGACTGTTTGTTTTTTCCAATTTTTCAGAGGCAATTATGTCTTATTGTCCTCTTATCTGATAAGAGGTAAACTAACCTCTTATTGTTCTCCAAACTCTCGGCAACGATGTTTCTCAATCGATTAACCTTAATCGATCATTTCTCTCAATTGATCCTCATCAAATAGATCCTTATCTCTGTCAATTTATGTATTTTAATAGGCTTTAAATGTGCTAAATCGCTTTGAAATATTTTCATTTAAATGAATACTAACTATATAATTTAACTTGTAAATTTCATAATGATGATGAATAAATATGTGAAATTGTATAAATTCAACAATATAATTTTTTAATGGTTAAAATAGACAATTTAAAAAAGTTCAAATGTAAAGACATTTATCGGTTTACAAAAACAAACACAAACAGTATTATTGATTCACATTACAGACTTCAGCAACACCTCTTATTAATCAGAAGTGAAATAAGACTTCAGACTTCAGCACCTTTTAAAAAACAAACGCCACCTTAGTGTTTTTGTCAATTTTGAATGACTTTTTCGGTTTTTTTATTGATTTCAACAGACTTTTTAGTGTTTTTGGCGATCGCAGGCAACATTGGGTCCCTTGGAAAATTTTACTGGGGGAACTAATGGTAAGTTTTGTATTTTTTATCTTTTTAACCTAGGTAAAAAAAAATTACCTTTTGAGAACAAAATGGAAACATAGATAAAAGTATAAAACTGCACCTGCAATCAAGAGGGGTGGTGTTTGCTTATCGTCTATCCCTTCAACCACCATATGGTTGTCTTCCATTGGCTTATTTTCATCTACATACCTAAAAACGTCATTAAGCACAAAATAACCCTTGTCTTGTGGCGCAAGGAAAAAGCTTTGTATGAACTTCCTTTTTCGGTCGTCTTCCTTCCTGGTCAAGCAACCGGTTACCAAAACAATCACGCCATCTTTGTAAGACTCTTGAGCATCAGCCGTCTTTATCTCAGCTTTGTAAGCAGTGTAATCCAATGAACATATTTTCTCATTGATACCCTGATCCAGGAAGAAGGAAGTTTTAGTAAATGACCCTTTTTTCAGTAAGATTGTAAATCAAATTTACCATTTTGCCCATTAGTAATCATTACAACACCGATAATATTAATTTTGGTCCAACAGTTTTCTCCATTTTGTTATTAGAGAGGGGGATTTTAGGTATCTGATTATAGTCAAAGTCAAAGACATAAATAAAACTATGTGCCAAGTGAAACGTTGTCTTATTATGAGACAAAGGGATTCCAATCAACCTCATAAAATGTCTGAATGAAACAAATTAAGCTATATTTCATCATTATTGACTTATTGTCATATACAGATTATGCATAAATCAACGTCCATCCAGACATGATGCAAACAAAAGACTCGTTTAAGAACGCAAAACTGACTATTTTGGAGCACATTAACTCTTGATAGAGATAGACTCATTGTGTTGCAAGTCTGCCTTTAAGACTCCTTTAAGGGGCTGTTTGGCGGTTGCTGAATGGTTTGGTGCAGAATGACTAAGTAGTCAGAATGAATAAAAGGCTCTTATGATATAATGCAAAATGAAATATAATTTGTTTGGTAATTGTTCAGGATGTAATTAGGGTTCTTAATGGTTAATGGAGGTCCAGAATACAAAATGTTTAGAGGGTTTTGTAACCACTAAGAGTCGGACTTATTTTTTGCCAAACATGATTCACCTCTTAGCGATTCAGAGGTTGCCTCTTAATGGAACTGTTAATTGATAGATTTCTTTTTCCGTACACTTGCAACTCTTGTCCATTTTACGGTACTCGATTGTATTAGGTGTTAATCATAATTTTCAGGTAAAAATATTCAAAATAGGAAATATAATTCTAATACCTTGTGAAAAAAGACTACATGGATTAAGACAACTTACTTTCATTGTAGTTACGGTTATCATCGTACCATCTTCTTCCGGCCGGCTTATGAAACTTGAGTCCTGATAAAATTTGTGAACCATATTTGGGGAGTGATGAAGTATGTGGTAGTACTGCTCGACAAACGCATTGCCGACCACTTGTACGCTAGGAGTGGTTGATGGAGCTTCAGTTTGTGTTGCCATTCTAATCAAAATGTAACACCATAAAAATAAGCTATTAGCGACAATGAGGCTGGTTCATTTAGAAACTTTATGAAGGGTAGAAACTTAGAAACTTTGGCAAATCAATATAAAAAATATAATTTTTTTCATGCTTTTTTTTCATCAAATGCTATGATTTAAGATATTATTGCACATATGTTTGTTTCATAATGTAAAAGTTAGAAACTTTGGCAAATCGATATAAAAATATGATTTTTTTCATCAAATGCTATGATTTAAGATATTATTGCACATATGTTTGTTTCATAATGTAAAAGTTTCACGTGTATTTGTTTTTCATAAGTTGAAAGATTCTCATATATTTTTTTATGAAAAGTTTCATAATGTAAAAGTTCCACATGTAATTTTTTCACAAGGTGAAACAAATAATATCTTAAATCATAGCATTTGATGAAAAACAAAAATTATTTTTTATATTGATTTGCCAAAGTTTCTACCCTTCGTAAAGTTTCTAAATGAACCAACATCTAGCAACAATTTTAACAAAAATGGAAAATGTTGGATGGACTTGATTGGAAGAAGCACATTCATTGCGTAAGCATATATAACAAAAGTAAAGGTGACCATGAGAACAAATTAAGATTGTGCAATAATTATGTAGGCACGTAAAAATAAATATAGATTTCCAATGATTTGTATTATCACTAAAACAATAAGCACACCAAGGGGATGTTTGGTTGGTTTTTCATCAAGTCATGTATGTATAAAGTTGTCTGTATGGATTAATTTATCTTTATAGATTGAAAAGGTTTTTGTTCAGGAAGGTTTTTCCATAGATGGAAAGAGGTGTTTTTTAATTGGGAGGTGCAGGTTTGGAAAAAAAAAACTTGGCTTTCTACATAAAGCTCCCCACTATCATCAACAAAACAGTCATGTATAGTTGACTGAATAAGGTGCAAGTCTCATTAAGCTCATTAAGCTGCTAACAAACAGGTACCAACATCAATTAAAATTAGATTAAAGCTTATTCTAGACATGAAATAAATGGATATTGACATATTGTTGATGTGTCTTGCTATTACTCAAAACATAAGCAAAGGGAAATCAGTTGGAATCGAATAGAAATTAGAGAGCAGGAAGCTTTCTTAATGTTTAGTTTTATTTCTAAATGAAACCGTAATTGGAATGAGGATGCACCATCATCTCTCACCCAGAAACATGAAGCAATAAACGATAAAAAATCATAAAGATCACTCTATCTTGCCGCATATTTGTATTTAAGAACATTGCAAAATCTTATTTTTCCTGGATATATGTCTCAAAATTCGCTCGTAAGTGGATACACAAGAGAAATTTTGCTTGGGGGTTAGGCTTATCGACCACATCCTTACACTTCATCACCAGTCGACACAGACAGTTTTGGTCAGGCCACCTTGGCCTTATCCCAATAGCCTAGACTTAGCCTTTTAAGACTTAAGAGACGGTGGTGAACTTTTTTTTCATTATAGACTTATGCCTTAAGGGCGTAGGGTTATTTATTTTATGCATAGGGTTGGTTAACTGTATTATGTGCGTTTTTTTTTATTTGAATTAGTTTCATTCAAAATGTTATGAATATAGCAAATGTTGAATCAAGTGAACAAGTAATCCAACAGAAATTACAAAACAAGACTAAATTACCAGATTTACCTGTCAACTCTTGGGGGGAAAACCACAGGGAGGAGAGAAATTCAAATGTGGAACGGAGATTGTTGGAGATTTGATGGAATGAACTGTCAAACTATGTTGAGTTTGTATTCCATCAGTAACTCTCTAGGTAAGCTCCATTTGGTGTCTTTTTACTGATTCCTACTATACAAATCTAGACAAGCAGTGCTTTGTTTCTTGCCTATATTATGGATCAGTTAAGAGACACCAAATAGAGCTTATCCAAAAAGTTACTGACGGAACACCAAAGCAGCATAGTTTGACAGTTTCCTTCACATCTTCAGCAATCTTCGTTTCACATGTTGAATTCTTCACCTCAGTGTGGTTTTTTCCCCCAAGAATCGACAGGTAAATCTGGTAATTTAGTCTTGTTTTGTAATTTATGTTGATTACCGGTTCACTTTATTCAGCATTTGCTATATTCATAACATCTTAACTGAAACTAATTCAAATTAAAAATAAAAAAAAAACCATATACAGTTTAACCAACCCGATGCATAAAATCAACAAGCAGCTTAAATTCAGACAATATCACACTAGATCCATCCACTCACAGCTGAATACATAAATCTAACAGAAAAAAAAAAGTTATCAAAAACATAAATAGCAACTACGGGATTAAGAACAACAACAACAACAACAATAACATCTGCAATGCTGATAATACAAATAACTTAAAAATCAACCTTGAAAACATTGAAAGCAACGAGAAAATAGAGCGAATAATATGCAATTAATAACTCGTTTTTAGTGAAATCAAAACCCTAAATAGTAATATTCGTAGTTTTAAATGATCGAAAAAAAAAACAAATGGTAAAATTAACAGATTGGAGTTACCTGTTCGTTATCGAATCTTTCGGATGAAGATGAAGATCAACTGATGATGTTTTTGATATGATATGATTGATCAAATATTGAAACGAAAGAGTTCGAAAAATAAAAATAAGAAAAGTGAGTGCAAAAAGCTACCTGCGAAGTGATGATATTTGTTGCAGCTGGGGCTTTTGGGACGAGTTTTTTTTAGGTTTGGTTCTTTGATGTGCTAAGAGAATATTACATATTAGTACTCCATGTTTGATAAAAAGTACATATTGGTCCCTTTTTTTGGGGGAAAAACCAAAGAGTAAAGTAAACCACACATTTGGTCCCTGTGGTTTGTTGAAAATAACACTTTTCGTTCTTTTAGTTTTGAAATTACAAGATGGTTATTATGGTTTGTAAAAACGTCTGGATTTAGTCTCTCTTTATAACGGCTATCAAAAAATTATGTTAAAAGAGAGACGTTTTTGTTTTCTTTTTTACTTTTTGTTACACAACTAAAATTGATTTTATGATTTTGGTCTTGTGGGTTTTAATTGGGTAAAGACAAAAAAGATCAATAAAAAGATAAAAATGTCTCTTATTTAACGAAATTATTTCACGACCGTTAGAGAAAGAGTCAAACCCTGGCATTTTTATAAACCATAAAGATCATCTTGTGATTTTAAAGCTACAGAGACAAAAAGTATTACTTTTGACAAACCATAAGGACCAAATTTATAGTTTACTCAAAATGAGATAATTAGATCGAAAACCTTTTTAGATTTTATACATTTCCAATATGTTATCTATAATTTCTCTTAAAAAACAATCAAAAGCTTAAATTTTATAAAAAAATTATATTAAATCCCACGTATTAAGTATTTTAGAAAAATTTCAACATTAATTATATTATTAAAATATTCCATAATTTTATAATCTTAATGTGTTTTTTATTAAATTTTCGATGACATAAAAATAATTTATTCTCATTGATGAGAGTAAATAAATAAATGATTTTTTTCTCTTCACATAAAGTTTGAGAATTCTCCAAACTAAAAATTTTCCCTTATTATATTTTAGAAAACGATATGTTTGAGCTAAACGATAAATAAAATATTTATTTTCTACTGAAAATTATAAGTTCTTGTATGTCTTTACATTTATGATTTACCTTCAAAAATTAGTTTCCACATAGTAACTTCTTGCATGGTTTTAAAATTTGATTATTTTGATTATAAAATCAAAATTAATTTGCCAAAAGAAAAATCGTTTATTATGATTTCAAGTTATAAGAATAATTATTTTATAATTGTGCGAGTTCAAACCATCTTTGTACGTATCTAGACTCAATTTTTTATCTTGGTGTTTTTTTCGTTTTCGTAAGGGGTGGACAAATACCAATGTGGACAGACAAAATCAAAGATTTGTACAAATGTATTGGATCAAATCCAATTATACTGGTTTGGTTATTGGTTATAGTTTTTTTAATTGTATATTGTTTTATCTTAAAAAACCAACAAAGGAATTGTTTTCATTTTTTTAGACGATAATAATTAAATCACCTGTGTTTTATGATTTATAAAGTAAATGTTGTTAGAATTTTTTAAAATGTTATATTCAAATTTAGGGGTGGACTTGGTACGGTACCAAATTTTTTTCCCTAATACCGTGTACCAACCAATTATAATTGGTACGTAAATTTTAATACCGTGTACCAATCAACTGTACTTGGTACCAACATAATTGGTACCAACTTTTTTCGGTTGGTACATGTTGGTACCGGTTTTGTACCAACTTCAAGTTACATATATAAAAACTTGAATTTTGTTCAAAAATTTGAGTGACATTTTAAGTTTTCAAGTAACACATTTGATGTATAAGGGGATTTAATTACAAAGAATAAGACTTTCAAACATTCAAATGTTCAAACATAATAGGTAAAGTTATAATGTTTGATATTCAATGCATAAAAAATACAAGAACTATTAAATAATTATAAAAATCGGTACCATGGTACTACCGTGGTACGCGATTTCTTATACCGTGTACCAACCAAGTTTGCATACTTGACTTACTACCAAATTGATTGTAATTGGTACCAATTAAGTCGGTACCAATTTAATTGGTACGGTTGGTATACATGTTGGTTGGTTTGGTTTGGTACAAAATTGTCACCCCTATTCAAATTGTAAAGTTGAATTCACATGAACAATAATTTGTATTTTTAGCCGTGCTGAATTAGAGCATCTCCAAGAGCTTCCCTAAAATGGAGAAATGATGGAATATGGGGATTTTGGACAAAAACTTTGTTTCAAGAGCTTCCCTAAAACTTTCTCTAAAAGGGAGAAAGTATGAGAGAGAATTTTTCTCCAAATATGGAGATCACTCAAAAAATGATTATTAAGTTTGACCAACAATAAAAAAAACTTTGAAAACAAATATGTAGAGAAAAAAATAATATATTAAATAGGTTAATGCAATATTTTGATATTTTAATCAATGATGAATTCTCTAAAATAGGGAATTTGTTGAAAATAAATGTAATTTTCTTTTGAAAATTTTATGTTTTCATTTCCTATTTTAAAGAAATTTTAGAGAATTTGTTGATGTTCTTAACCACCTTAGATTACGTGACCTCTTCCACCCCAAGGATTTACAAAATAAATATGGAAAGACTTTTCAAGGTTCGAAAAAAAGTTCAATTTTGGAAAAAGCCAATAAATCCTATTTTCACACCCAATGGCCCAACCACAACTTGATTCGAGCTTTTGAAGGACTAATCTTTTTTTCACTTGCTATAAAACGGCCTTGAAAGGAAGCCCAATCTAAAAAATGTTCTTTCTTTTGTTTGTATTTCCAACCAATGATTCCATAAGAATTAAGAAATATAAGAAATAAGAATTGGAACGAAGTATCGTTAGTTTGATGCAGTGCTGGTGTGGTTCTGCTATCATTTCCTGCGATTGTTGATTGCAAACGAACACGTGGTTCGAGTGATGCGATATTCAACAGACCTGGGGTGTGGCTCATCGCTGGTGAACTAGATCCTGGGGGGTAACCATTTGCTGTTTGCTATCGTCTTTCTTTGTAAACTGTTTCGGTGTAATGTGCCTTTCGGGAGCATTTGTTTGTTGGTTGTGTAATCTTTTGGTGTTTTTATTAATAATTTTTTTGTGGAAAAGTATCTTAGGCATTTGCCTAGACTAATCCATGGTTAAATTTAAAGTTGCTAAAGCATGCAGCCCTGAGATAATTTCTCAGTGGCCACAAGTTGTTTGCGTCTAGATTCGAATCTGGGGTAGATGGATTATCTAGCCTCATCTCTCACAAGCCTTAACCAGTACGCCATTCAAAAAAGTTACTTTGCCGTTCAAAAAAAAAAGTTTTCGAATTTCTAGACAAATAATCCTCACCATAACAAGTTGTCGACTCGAAATCTAACAATAATATATATTTGATTCCATCAACGTTGATCGCATACCCTTCTTTTAAAAATCAAAATATTAAAATAAGGCCATTATGGTAAAAACTCATTTGTCCAACTTAACTTGGGCATGTCAAACAATCAACTCATTATTAATTATCGGACCAAATCTTGTTATCATCTTCTATAACTTCAATATTTGACGACTTTAGCTATAAATACAAAAAGTCTACTACAAGTCTACAACAGTATAACTATAAACCGACAACAAAAAAGATTAAAATGGTTTAAGCAATCAATCATTGGGCCAACTAATTCCAATTGGACCCATTGTCGAGAAGGCCCAATAGATATAAGTGCTTTAACCTTTTCATTTTCTTTTTTCATCATGGACTCATGATAATTGATATTTAGATGTACAAAAAATTTATGTATATGCAACTTATATAAATATAGTAGTGAGAGGAACGTTCAAATGCAAACTTAAATTTGGTTGTAAACGTAAGGATAAATGAGAGCACGACACGTGTCTAAATGTAGATTATTCAGTCTGAATATTTCTTTGATTATTCAGTCTGAATATTACACGTGTCACGTTTTCATTTGTCCTCACGTTCACAACCAAATTTGAGTTCGCATTTGAACTCGCCCCTATATATATATATATAATTGAAGATCAATCCTAATGGATTGCACCGAGATACACCAAATCAATTCTCATGGTAAACATAATTCATAGGATGGGGGTGAGATTAAAAGTGATCAAAAGGGTTCATATCCCTTCTTACATGTCTTATCTTAACTCCTATTCTCACAGATCATTTGTGTCTTTCTGTATATGTATGCATGTAAGTATGTATGTATCAATACCAAAACAATCTTTTTAACATTTCTATGATAATAAATCAGCATAAAAATGTTTAGATGGTACCAATCAGATACGAAAATAGATTGGATTTAAATAAAAAGTTGCGCATGCGGATCAGAAGTCATATCACATAGAGACCATGTTATGTGGTATGTTTTGGTCCCATCTTTTACTACATTTAGCAATGGCCCCCTCCCACTCACCCTTTCTAGTATAGATCCTCTTTTTATTTGGATGTAACAATCTTTGGGGTGTTTAGTTAGATGCATTAAGCAGTAATCAAAAAGGATAAAAATAAAATAAGTTGGTTGGTTATATTCAATATAATATACTGGATTCATCCTCCCAAAGGTCTGAAATCTCATTCAAAGTTAAACTGGAGGGAATGAACATTTATTCTCATTTTCATTTTCCAACCTGAACCAAACAACCAGTAAATCTCTATCAGCGTATTTGGTATGAAGAACAGGGTAAGATAATGATGTAACATAACTTATTGTCCCACGTTTAATACAATATTAGACTATAGGATAGGACGAGATCAAGTGAGACAAAATGTATATTTTTGTATCACCAAAATATATGGAACTAAAGTCAAGAAGATGCGATAAAATTGGTAAACTACTAAACCACATCAAGTTAAAACCTTAAAACATTCTACAATTCCTTTACCTGTCTATCTGGGTTTTGTCTATCGAGTTCCATCCAATTACATTTTTGTACCAAACGTTCAATATAGGTAATACTTAAAGTAAAAGAAATGGATAATTTCAAAGTTGTAAAAAAACATCTTTAAGTGTATACAAAATATTGGATCATTTTACTTGAAATTTTTTACAGTATGTCTCAATACTGGTTTTTAATCATACTAACATGTTATTTATTTATGAAATTAAAAAAATCGATAAAAAAGTGGATAGGTTGATTTGACCGAACCCATTTTGAGATTCTAAAAGTTATTTGTTGATTTGTCACCTTCAATTTTATTATTTGGTAGATAAACACAAGATTGATTATTTGTTAATTTTGATTAACAGAATATTACTTAATAAACTTGATCATGATTTGTTCCAAAATCAAATGAAAAATATTCCATTATCGGTTGAATGTATAGTTGTCACATTGGAACATTTTGTTAGAAACATGGTTGCAAAGATGATAATAAGACTCGGTAAACTCAAGAATCGTGTGTGGAACACTTTTAACATACTTTAATTTGACTCTAACAACCTTGATTCACGAATTTAATATTGGGACAATTCTTAAGTTTCCTATCTTTCAATGATGTGAAATCGAGAAATATCTACCTAGATTCTCATTTTTACATATTTATATGAGAGATTGACGGTTACAGGAGATTAAATGATACTAACCATTAATTGATAAGATTGAAGGGTAGTTATAACCGTATCAGAGAAGTCTGATTCGAAATCTGGAAAATCACAAGTCTGGACACGAGTCTAGACTCAAGGTCCAGATTTCCGACTCCATTAGTTCAGATTTAGGACTTGGTCAATTTTCCCAAGTCTGGAAAATTACAAGTCTGGAGTCAAGGTCTAGATATCTGATCCCATTCATTTAGACTTAAACACTTAGGCAATTTCAAAGGAGATCATACCGCCAGGGGATTTACCTGCCAAATCCCACAAGAAGACGCGACTCCCTTGACCATCACCTTATGGAATCTAAGGTGATAGAGACAATATTTACGAGTGTGCACTCCACAACTTCTATTCTAACTCGCTTACATTTATCTTATCGTCTTAATAGATCTTAAATAAATTACAATCACATCAAAATTATTGATGACACTGATATCATCGACACATCCGGTCTCTCTCTTTTTAGTTATTTGGACATGCTACATAATTTATTATTACCTTCACTTAAAAGTTGCAACATTCATTGAAAATGAAAATGAAAATGAATAAACAATTTTTTTAATTTAAATATAAAACAAAAATCATATAAATCTTATAATTATTTTTCTTTATAAAAGAGTAGAAGGTGAGAGTGACGTCATCAACCGAGTCGAATCCATTTAAGAGCACCCACTAGGCCACTATGGTTAAGATTTTTTACTAGGGTCTTTCACAATCTTCCTTATATACATATCTCTACTATATAAAGAACCAAAATTTTTATAGTTATTTCAAATTTGTTAAGTCCCATTATTTTAACTTTATATAATTTATATTATCATTTATAAAATAAATATATTAAAATTTATACAAATGAAAATTTATCTCAAGAACACATTATTAATTTAATAATGTATTTATTTTCGGTAAGTTTTTAACCATTTTAGTACAACATATATTATATATAAGTTTCTTATTATAAAACAAGTAACCATTTAAATAATACTAAACTAAAAATATACTTTATATTGCAATAAAAAGTTTGAGATTATAAGTTTGAGAGAGTTATATTTATAGTAAAGGTGTACAAAAAATTGGGTTATTAAGTGTACCTAAGTTGATAGTTTGAGAGTAAAAAGTGTACATAAGTTGTCATTTGTTTATAGTGAAACTGTATATTTTTTTTTAAAAACACCCTAAAATTTATAAGTCTGTATAAAAACTGGGTTATCAAAAAATTTAGAAATTGTATAAAAATATATACCATAAAATTTAAAAAGAAAAAGTTAACTCAAAAGTATATACAATAAAAAATTGGGTTATCTAGAAATTTGTAACAACTGCATAACAGTATGTCCGATAATTTTTTTTTAAAAATGTTGAAAATTAAAAAAATAATAATTTACAAGTATGTATATACTAAAAAGTAAAAATTGGATTATTAGGAAGTCTATAAAAATTGTATAAAAATATGTGAAATTTGAGAAATTAATTTAAATATACAAAAAAAATAATTAATTTAATTATGTATTTATTTTATATTATTTATTTAATACTTTTATTCAAATATATTAATAAATAAAATAGATTAAATATGAAACTTTATAAAAGTTTATAAAATTAAAATTGATTAAATATGAAAAACATCTAAAAAAACAGGTCGTGCAATTACGACCTATGACGAAAATCTCACCAAAAGCCTCAAATGAAAAAACTCCCCACTATATGAAAATCTCAAAAACCATATAAATAGATTGACTTTATTGAAAAATACAGGTTATGACAATAAATACAGTTTACTGATTAATGCATACACAAAACACCTCTTTGCCTTTTTCTTTAAAATTAAGGGTTTTCAAATATTAAAATTATATAGAAAAATATATTAACTATTTAAATTATTAAAATTTTGTGTTTCTAAATGTAAAATATGTTTAATGGTCCCAGGGGCGGAACACGACCATTATAGTCTCGGGGGCCAAAATATAATAACATAAACATTCAGAGATCCAAATAATACATACTAGGATGGACTTAGTACGATACCAAGAAAAAAATTCTCCAATACCGATGTACCAACCATTTAATATTGGTATGTAAAATCTTATACCGTGTATCAACCAACTGTGATACAAAAAAAATCGGTTGGTATTGGTTTTGTGTGACTTTAAGTTTACATATATAAAAATTTGTCATTTTGTTCAAAGTTCTACCAACCGATTGTAATTGGTAGCGATTAAGTTGGTACTTATTTAATTGGTACAGTTGATACACATGTTGGTCGGTTTAGGTTGATACAAAATCGCAAACCCCGCAATACATGCGTAAGTTGTATATATTTTTTCTACGATCTACTATAAAATTTTAGGAAAAAGATTGGTTAATATAAGACTAAAACTCATACCTTTCAAACCGTAAACCGGAAAATAGTAATATAAATTTGTTATATTTTTAAACAAATAAAAAGAAAACTTTTAGATTAGCAACTTAAGCATTATTTATTTTTATATACAATGATATTAATAAATCAACATGTAGTAGAAGGGAAAGAAAAAACCAAAGCCGAGAGATTCGAAAGCATAACCTCAAGGACAGGGGCCAAGAATGATAACCAATATTGAGTTGGACTTCATATGTGTTGAAAAAGTTCATATATGGTATTTAGCTTAAAAAGCAGGGTGGCCGTGGCCCCTATAAACCCCTATTGTGTTCCGCCCCCGAATGGTCCCCTAGGTTATATGGTCGATGTTCCTCCCCTAGGTTACAATCCATATTTATAACAAATTAATCTTTTAACTCTAAATCTCGTTAAGTAATTCGTTAAGTAATCTTCTTACACTAATATAAAATAACTCATATTTTTTAGTTTTCATATTAAACATAAAAAGCCATTGAAAAAAACTTAAACTCCTACAAAGTCAATTACTTTGATCTTGTATTTGGATTCCCCCCGGTTAAATGGTCTATGTTCCACCCCTACTAAAATTACAGGCGGACCACCTTATAAATCTGCAAACTATTGAATATATATAAGATGGTTTAAATGTTGAAGTTTTGATATGCCCCATAAAACATACTTTTTATATAGCAACACGAAAACTTTAACATGATTTGAAATCAAAGCATATTTTTCACATAGTGGTAAATTTTGGTTGGCCGTTTTGCTTTCTTCTTGAACTGTTCTGATTGTAGTGGGGTTTGGGTTCGGTTTGGTTTCCCGAGTTTACTAGTTTCGGGTTGGTTTTATGTCTTGTCGAAACTTTATACGTTTCTTAGCTTGTTTTTAATAAATTGTTGGTCTTTCAAAATATATATTGCCAACATTAATAAAATCTCAAATTTCATTTTTATTTCTAGTTTAATTAGTTCATTAAATTATAATATATGACATGTTTGATTGATTTATTTAAAAATAGATCAATATAAATTACATTTCATCTATAACATGTAAAACAAAGATATATAGTTAAAAATAATACGTCAAAGGAGCTTTCTAGAATATATTTAAATAGTTGCAGTCTTATGTTCAAGATATGGTTTATTTATTATAATGATATAATTTTTGTAATCTTAATGATTATTTGAAAAAAGTTTAGAAATAAGCAACAAAAAATTATTTTTTTTTATCTTGATCCGACTACCCGTTTAATTTCATTTCTCATTTTCTTGGATAAGGTCTAACAAAATTTTATTTGAAACCAAAATCATCTCTAACAAATAACAAATATATATTATATTATAAAGCATTCGAAAAAAAATTAAAAACTTGAATGAACTATTGTTTATTGATCATATTACTTTAAATTCAATAAATCATTGGTATGTACAATTGTTTTCCGCGTTTGAATTTGCATAACTAACAACAGATAAATATAATCAAGTATGTAATAAACTTTAAATATAAAAATCTATAATATAATTAGAATAATCGTTGAGTTATAGCCGAATACTTAGTTATAATTTTTAAAAAAAATATATTATTAAACAAAAATAAACTAATTCGTTATTAAAAATAATCTAAATTAAATTATAATAAAAATCGAATTAAATAAATTACATAAAAAAATAAAATTTAAATAGTTAACTGATATTAATATATATATATATATATATATATTAAAAATTATGATATCTTTAAGTTTATACTTTATTAAAAAAAATTATCGTTTTCTCAAAACAACATAAAACCGTATTATAATATCGATAGATACAAAAAATAAAATGAAATATTTAAAAATGAAATGTATCTCGCTACATTAGGCGAATATTCTTCTACTTCTTTAAAACAGATAAAGTTTAGAATTTCAGAATTTTAAAAAAGTTTTTTACTTTAATAAATTAAAAAAGATGATAAGTGGAAAAATAGGAAAGTGTTAAAGTTTTCGAACTTAGAGTTCAAAAATATTACACCAGAGAAAAATAAATTTCATATCATAATCTTATCAATAAAAATCTTAACATTAAATTTTTAACGCATATAAATAATATTTTATTAAATTTAAGAATACAATTAGTTGTAATATTCTAATGTAGTTTTTTTTTAATTTAAAATTTATATTTTAAAGAAATTTTAAAAAATCAATTGTAAATACTCTAATCTACAAGCATCTTCAACAACTATCTTATATATTTTATAAAACAGAGTATTAAAAATCAAAATTTCTAAAAACAATTATTTCCAACGCTAACAACTATTCTATTTCAGAGAATGTAATATTAATTATATTATTAAAATTAATTAATACATTAATAAAATATTATTTCTTTCTTCTATATATTTTATTTCAATATCTCTTATTGATGAAAAGATCAAAATATAATACCTATCTTTTTTTGAAGTATATAATATCTATTTATTAAAAAGTAAATTTTAGAGATTTTTTTAAATTCGAATATTTTTATCTTTTTTCTATTGTACATGATAGTATAGTTGTTAGATAGCAAAAAAATAGTTAAAATCTCATTTTTCCCTATTTTAACATAACTGTTGGAGATGCTAGTACACAAATTTGGCTCCTCCTCATACACATATACACACATTGAAGGTAGGGATGCTCACGGGTTGGGTTGATCGGGTTGAAGACATTTCAACAACCCAACCCAATGTCTTCGGTTTGAAAAATCTCAACCCAACCCAACCCAAACCAAAGTGCAACCCAACCCAACCCAACTCGTGCGGGTTAGTCGGGTTGATCGGGTTGGTCGGGTTAACACTTTGGTACAACAAAATATTCTCCTAACCTTCAATATTTTGTTTTCTCTAGTCTTCTCATAATTTCTTTTTCACCGTCAGCCATTTGGTACAACATATTCATATTTCTTAGATCTTAAGTATATCACATTCATCTCAATGTTATATATATATATATATTCATATTTAATGGACATGTATACAAAGGAAAGTATATAGAGATGGAAAATAGATTAACTATATATATATATGAAAAGAGTAGGTGATGGTGTAATTGTCTAATATATATTAATAAATACTCAACAATCATATTAATATTCAAAAAATAAAATGATATCGAGTTGATCGGGTTGAGTTGGGTTCAAATAAACGTAACCCGATATCAACCCAATACCTTCGGTTTGAAATTTTTACTACTGGATTAGACATCGGGTTGCTTCGGGTTGATTTATTTTACGTCGGGTTGGGTTGGGTTGATCGGGTTGATCGGGTTTTTGAGCACCCCTAATTGAAGGTGTATTTGAATTCGTACATCAATTTCTTAAAGGGAATTTAATTATTTTAGGCATTTTAGAAAATGTGTTTACCAAAATGACCAATTACTTTTTGGTTTTACCAAAATGACCAAAATCTCTACGAAATACATATCGATACACACCTCAGATCGAGTGGACTTCAAAAACACCCAAAACGACGTCGTTTTGACCAAAATTGCTCCGCCAAATAGGGAATACCTCCGCCACATGGCGGAGGGGCCCAAAACGACGTCGTTTTGGGCCGTTTTTCGCGTATCCCTTGACCATATACCATTTCCTCTGCCACACCGTATAAATACCTCCGCCACATGGCAGAGGGGATCCAAAACGACGTCGTTTTGGTCCCTTTTTATGCCTGGAAACCCTAATCCACCGAACCCTAAAAGCCTTATATACGGTCAGGGATACACGAAAAACGGCCCAAAACGACGTCGTTTTGGGCCCCTCCGTCGTGTGGCGGAGGTATTCGGTATTTGGCGGAGCAATTTTGGCCAAAACGACGTCGTTATGGGTGTTTTTGAAGTCCACTCGATCTGAGGTGTGTATCGATATCTATTTCGTAGAGATTTTGGTCATTTTGGTAAAACCAAAAAAAAATTGGTCATTTTGATAAACCAATTTTAGAAAATGTCCAAAATAATTAAATTCCGTTTCTTAAATACCCACGTGCTTATTTGATTGTTTGCCGTTGACTTGGTCAACGCAATTCCATGTATAATTTCATCATTTCATGTACCCTGTAGCTGTAAGCAACTTTACCACCGTCCAAAATAATGACGGAATGGTTTTCTTAATAAAAAAATGTTAAATAAATTATGGAAAGATAAATGAAAAATGTTAACATCGTATACCATTAAATCAATTTTAAATAAAAAAAAAACATTAAAGGAAAGAAACAAAAAGTTCAAGGGTAGTTTTGTAAACTTATAAACTTTGTTAAAATTTTAATTTGGTATTTTAATAATTAAATTAGTGTATAAACAACTTATTTGATACAAGTCATAACAATCTTAATTAGTCAGTCCTCCTCCAAACCCATTGTCATTAAACTATTCTCATACCAAGGGTGTCAACTGTTGTACCAAAATAAACTAACCAACATGTATACCAATCGTACTAATTAAATTGATCCCAGTTTTAATAGGTTGGTATAGTACCGTATCAGATATGTAGCTTGACACTTCATACGATATACGATATTAGACATCACATACCATAGTTCTACCTTAACGTACTGACTTTATTCATTATTAGCTATTAATAAATTTTTAAATGTTTAATTATGGTCTCTTAATCATTCATTAATAAACAATATAATCGACTAAGCAGCCTTAAAAGATATTTAAATATTTACCTATATCTTACATTGGTCTATCGGGGTTTGGAATTTGAACAAAGTTCTCCTCACTTATTTGACATGTTACTTGTATGCTAAAACACAAAGTTCCACAACAGATTTGATTCATGTTGTCTGTAAGTTCATATTCATATACTAAAAAATAAATTTATGGTTAAATACACATAGTTTCAATCTTTTCTATATATTTTGTTTTTACATGCAAAGTTATTGTTTCTTGTTCAATTTATGCATGTATATTTCTCTTATGTTGTTTAAAGTTCTCTACATCTAAAAACCTATCTCCTATCTTTCTTTAGCGTTTATTTAAATGTCTATTTTTGAAGGTATGTGCTCTATTCTTTAAAAAAAATGTGGGATGGGGGGGGGGGGTAGTTTTCCCTTTTTGGTAAATGAAACTATTACAATATCAACATGTACCAACCGAAAGAAGTTAGTTGATACACGATATATGATTTTCAGTATCAACTAAAATCATCTTCTACGTATACATGATTTTAAAAAAAACATGATATGATACCATATTCACCTTTATTTCTTACAATAAACCATATATAGTTATTTATGAAACCAATGACTTTAAAGATAGTACCATTTAGGCATATTCATATTTTATGCATATATGATTAATGATTGTAGCTTAAATTTCATCTTAATTTTCAACTTTTAGTACAAGAAAATTGGCATACTAACTTTTATGGATCCATAACCAAGGCATGGGTCTCAAATGTCACAAAAGGTTTGCTTTTTTGTATCTTTTATCCATCATCTACTCTTTTAATAACTTCTGATTTTTGTAACTTTTTTATAACATTTCTTAGAGGTTATTCACAATTTCTTTAAAATAAAGAAAAACGTCAAATAACTACCCTATTTTGTATATTTCAACATTGATTATATTACTGAAAAATTCAATAAAATAACAAAAGTTATTTCTCTCTCCGTTTACGTTGTTTGAATATGTTTACAATGAGAATAACAAAAGATTTTTTTTTTGAAGAAATCCCAAATATAAAGAAGACGGCTTTCAACTGTTTTCTCAAATTTGTATAAAAAAAATTTAGAGAACCTTATTTTTTCCATTTTGAAAAAATTTGTAAGAGATGCGCAATCACAACTTTTTCATCGTACACTATTCATTTATATAATACATGAGTAATAATATTCGATCTCAAAATTTTGAGATAAACCCAAGTTTGTTTCAAAACAAGGCTACTATGGTTCTGGATCCCTAATTCAATTAACCATTAGGATTAGGTTAACAATGTAAAAAAAGTTTGCTATCAATCTTGATATATATTACCGAGGTTGCTTAGTGTGATTTCTCTGAAGATCTTTGAAAACCCTTTTTCCGAAACGTGTTTGATATATTCCAAATCGTATTAAATTTGATAACAACAATTGAAAGAAATAAATTGCTTTTTAGTTTGTAGTGGTTTGTGATAAGATAGAAATGTTTGGACAAAAACACGTATATTGTTATTGTACATATGCTCAATACTTTGAATTCCATTTAAGGAAATTGCATGTCTTTTTCACAGAATAAATGTTTTTTCAACATAATATCTTTGTATTTATCGTTAAAGATATAAAATATATGGTTGTCACAAATACTTGGAGGATAAATGAAATTAAAACTTCAATCAAAATTTTAATTGACAGTCTTAACCTTTTCTTTTACATTCTGTAATCTCGAGAGTAGTGTAGTTTATTTTTTTACTAGCTGGAAAGGTTTTTTCGGTGGTATACCTTTCATTCGCCTTGTTACTCTTAACAAACTGAACGAAGGTAAAAACGGACAAATATATAGTATAAGTCGATCATACCAGATTTCTTATTTTACTAAATTTTTATGGCATGAAATGCTACAAAAATTGGGTGTCTCGTCAAACGATTTTTTTAATTGTTTTTACATGTCTCTATTTGCTTATATGTTATATGATGAATTACAATGTACACATTAAATGATTAATAGATAGGACGATAATGATTTCACGCTTTTTTATTGGTTTATGTATCATAATGTCTAGTCAGTAGATAGAGGTGGTGCAATGCCAAACTCGTTGTCAGAAAAGCAAGTACTTTATGTGCTTCAAATAATACGATACTTTCTATTTTGCGTTGCCCTCCAAAAAATATTGCTTTTTTATTTCTAAATTTACCTCTTTATCCATCAATAATTAGTACATGATTTTAATGAAATTGATTGTTGCACACAAGTTCTCTTTATTCCGTCTTATCAAGGGAGTGTTTGGATTTTTCAGAGCGATAATTCTTACCTCAGTACTTGCAACCAACAATTGTTTAAAGTCATAGACAATCAAATACTTTCACATTATTAAAGTAATCATTTAAATCACAATTGTTCTTTTATAATCATGTCTTAAGAAAAAACTTTTTCATCAGAATATGTGGCTTACAGTTGTACTTTCTATTTGTTTTACTTATTTTTTGGAAGTCATATGTGTTTTCCCAAACAATCTTTACCTCTTGAATCAAAAGTAATATATACACAATTTCTAACCCACATGCACAGTGTTACTAAACTCGTTATATTTTTTTATCAGAAATTTTTTAAATCCGATTACTTTAACCACAAATAATCAGAAAAGCTAATAAAAAAAATTCAATTATTCCTCAATCACTCAAAATGATCATAATCACATCAAGTTACATGATCTTGATTGTGACGCACTGATTAAATCTCATGACGATATAGTTAAAATCTCATGTTCCCCACGTTCGAATCTAGACCCTGCAAAATTCCTTGTGACCATAGAAGTCCACCTGTGAATTGGATGACTCAACCATTCATGGTCATCCCGAAAATTAGTCAGTATACATAAACTGATTCAGATACTAACATATACCGGAAAAAAAAAGAGTTGCAAAATCATTTCCAATGCATATTCAAATACTCTTTTTAAAAAATATTCAAATAATTAACAAGAAGTTATATGAAAAATCAAACATTGTATTTTTTAGAAAAAAAAAACTAGTGAATTAGAACAAGTGGATAAGAAAAATAGAAAGCATATGGAAAATGTGGAGTTAATAATTAATGATTTGAGAATTATAGGGACTGAAGACGGATATTCTGAAATTATATTTGTAGGCGGATTTGGGCGGTGGAGTGGCTGATGTGAACTTACCCTAACCGGCTGGAGACAAGGACAGACGGAGATTACGACTAAACGAATAGACGTAGTTGTCAGAGACCATGTGAGATAAATTTTACAAGGGGTCTTATTGTAAACTTTTCAAAACTTAAGGGGTGTGTTTTGGATATTTTTATAATTTCAGGGGCTTTTTTATGAGATTCCGTATTTTTCTTCTTTTTTGTTTCCTTTTTCTTTTACGGTCGAAAGAAGATGAGTGCAAATCAATAATGTTATTTGTTTTTTTTTAACTTTGAGGTTTTTTTTTTGGTGTCGGCTTGGTCTAGCGGCGGACCTATAGTGGTTTACACGATGTCACGGGTCATTATATTATATCTTTATTAAAGGGTAATTTTTTTGGATTTGTTAGCGGTATAAACGTATCGTTTTAGGTGATCTTAAATAATTTAAAACTGAACTTATGACACAAATAAAGTAGCTGGTGTAATGGTTTTTTCCAACTAATTAAAACTTTTTATAGAGATGGTCTCAGGTTCGATCCTAACTTGATTTAAATGATTAAATTTTTTGAGTAACAACTCTGGGTAACATTTAATAACATACTAAATATTATATTAATTTTGTTCTTAAATAACATTTAATAAACACTCTATTAATTTCATATTTAATCAGTAACTTTTCCAAAAATATTTTTAATTTGTTTTTAGTTATTAAAGACCATCAATGTAAAATAGTAAAACCGAACAAAAAAAACTCTTGAAATCAACAAAAAAAAACCAAAAAAATCCCTTGAAACCGATAAGAACTTAAAAAACCCAAAAAAATACTTTAGAAATCAACCAAAAAACTCTCAAAGCTGATAAAAAAAAACTTAAAAAACCACTTGAAATCAAGAAAAAAAACTTTAAAAATCCCTCAAAACGGTAGAATTAAGTTAAAACACATCGAAAGGTATTGACCGTTAGTAAAAACGTAAATGCACGTCGATAAAAACTGTAGTTTAATAATTATTTTTAGTCTATGTTGTATGGTGCAACCGTATCAAATAAATTATGGGTCTGTCCCTGGCTTCGTGTAGGGTTATAAACGATTCGAGTTTTTAATGAACTACTTGAGCACGAGCTCGAGCTTAATAAATATTGAGCTCGATTCGATCTCGAACACAAAATAAGACTCGTTTAACTTAATTGATGTTCGACTCGGCTCGTTCGAAAGCTCGATTATATTTTTGAGTCTAGCCGAACCGAGTCTACTTATTCGAGTATATCCTTTTTTCGAGTCAATCATGCTCATGTATTTATTAATCATATAAAGAAAATATAAAAACTATCGAGCTCAATCCAATAAACGAGTTAATCGATCCCATAAACGAGAATCGAGCTCGAGTTGAATAACTCAAAAAATATTCGAGCTCGAGCTCGAGTACTACATTGGAAAGTTAATTTTTTAAGTCCAACTCGATTAACCTACTACTTGACTCGACTTGGCTCGTTTACACCCCTATTTACGTGTACCGGCTAATTATCTGGATGGCCATAAATGGCATGGAGTCGGAGTCATTCAGGTGAACCATAGCCCAAGAGTTTTGACAACGTCTGGATTCAAGTTCAGGACATATGGGATATACACTACATCCTCGTGAGTCTTAACCAATGTGCCACAACTAGGGGTGACAATCTTGTACCAAATCAAACCAAACCAAATCAACCAACCAACCAACATGTTGATGTATATCAGCCGTACCAATTCAATCAATTTAATTGGTATCAATTACAATCAATTGGTAGTACCTTACAAAGTATGCAAATTTGGCTGATATATGGTATTGGAAGTTGCATACCACAATAGTACCATAGTACCGACTTATTTAATTGTTTATTAGATTTTATTTTTATTTTTTATATATTAAATATTAAACATTTTGCTTCTATTTTGTTTTGTTTGAATATTTGAATGTTTGACATGTTTTAATCTTAATGCACTAAAAACCCTCAAACATCACATGTATTATCTGAAAACTCAAAGACAGATTTTCATATATATGACTTGAAATTGGTACAAAACCAATACCAACATGTACCAATCGAGAAAATGTTGGCACGAGATAAATCTATGTCATGTATAGTTGATTGGTACATGATATAAAATTTTACGTACTAATTACAATTGATTGGTACGATATTGCATAAAACAACTTAGTACTATACCAACTCCACCCCTTACCACAATCCAAGGGTTTAGTGTCATTTTGGTTTCAATGTAAACAATAAGAAGCTTCTTAGCATTTTCATTTTTGTTCCTTAGCATTTCTCATTACCAAAACTGAGGACTTAATTAGAACAATTGGCCTCAAAGTGATATACTTACACAAAGAGACGATACTTAGGTCTCGTAAATTTAATATGAAACTTATTAAACTTCGTTCTCTATAAAACAAATAGGCTTCAACGACAGATTTTTTCGTCTGCAATTACCAATGGATTTGTGGTGGATCATCGACAAATTAACAAAAGTCGGATGAAAATCTACCATCACAATCAACATGCCACATTTTCTTGTGCCATCAGATCCATGCAGTGATGACTTTTTTCGGTGGATTACAAACGGTTTTTTCCGTTGGCGAAGCCTCTTTATTTTGTAGTGTTTGAGGTTTGGGTCGTTCGTGTGTAACAATCTCTTAAACGAATCGTTGTAAAGATTTTGTTTCTCACATGATGTGTTTGAAGTGGAAAGTGTGGGATAACTCAGGGTTACCGATTGTAACCCCTTTTGCAAGAGCATTCTTAATGCCATTGACATTGTTATAATCAGTATCAACCGAGTTCCTCGTAACATATTGATAATAAATAGTAATTATCGTTGACGAATACATGTATTGGACAACATATCAAAATTGATATATTTTCAATGACAATCAGGAATTAATGATATTTCGAACATTTGTTCCCTTTATTTACTTTTTTTAAATTAACATATTAAAAATATTACAAAAATTGTATTATAAACTCATAATGTAATTTTTTAATAAGGCAATTTGTATTACAATAAACTTGTGTTTATAGAACACCACCAATTTTTAAATATTTTAATAATACACCATTTTATAAGACTTAATTTTTATGACCGAAATATAAAACATTTTATCTAAAGACGTTATAACAAGTTGATAGAAAGTTTTAGACGTCTTAACAAGTTTTTAGGATATTTTTACAAAGTACCACATTAACAAATTTTATACTATACTTTTGAGAAAGTGTGTCATATATATAAACTCATCTTTTATAGGACATTTTTTCAAATATTGTCCTATAAAATTACCAATGAGATGTTTTGTATTAAAAGTGTTGTAAAAAACTTGTTAAGACGTCCAAAAACATCCCATAAACTTATTACAACGTCTATAGATATAACGTTTTAATTTTTGGTCCTAAAAATTATGTCTGATATAGCAATCTATTAAGACGGTTAATTTTTGTGTGCGGCTATTTCAGTGTTAGAAGTTTTTGTACCATCTTTTAGATAAATTAGCCTGAATTGTCACCTTTATTATTATTATTATTGTAAATATGTATTATGACGATATTCATAATAAAAAAAATACATTTTTATTAAATATTAGATGAATAATTAATTATATTTTTTTATTATCATAAAACACCCAAAAATATTTTATATAAACTTGTAAATCCTGAGTATTATGGTTAAATGACAAACATTACCACTAATTCAGTGTCGGATTATCCGTAGATCCCAAAAAATGGACATTTCAAACCACATTTTTTAATCTCCATCACAAACCCATTATTCTATCGATAAAGACCAACTGTTTTGTAATGCAAACACCAAAAAAGAATATCTTTTCATTTCAACTAAGGTTCCCTAAGTATTTAATTGAAGAATATATATATATAGTAAGTACATAGTCCAATCAAACATATCATACAACAAAGATACAAGATTTAAACCCTCAAAACACATTTATGGGTTATTTTCAGAATATATCAACAAACATATAATAAAAGTCTCCACTCTATTTAATTCACTTCGATTTCACAAGATTTTCCAAATCTAAAAAAAAATAGTCATCAAAATTTTGTAGAAAAGTCATACACAACTCCTCCTCCTACTCCTTTTGAGTAATTGGTCATAGATTGTTTCTTCCAACTGAATTGATAGAAACCACACATCAAAAACCTCTCTTTGCAGTTTCTAATCATTAGATAAGGTCAAATATATGAAGCCAAAACCACCTTCTTCTCTTTCCCTTTTTCTATCTCTCTCATTATAAATAAATATATAGATACACCCACTCTATATCTATATCTATATCTATATCTATATCTATACCTATATATATATACATATATATCCTCCATGATGACACATAGAAAGAGATATATTATATATTGCATCTAAAGACTAATTGTGGGTGTCAATCTTTATATTCAAATATTTCTTGTACCAAATAGCAAATTCATCAAAGATATTATATATATATATATATAGAGAGAGAGAGAGAGATGAGTATGTTGTTGCATGCAAAATCTCTGTGGAAAGAAGGAAAGCAGAAGTGGTCCTTAGGGTGCATGTTTTAAAGAAGAGAGGAAGAAGATAGACAAGTATATGTAAGTAATATTGGTCCCTCATCCATAATTCTAAAGGGTACTCTCTCTCTACCTACTGTTGCTTTCATACAACTCAACATGACTCCTTTCTTTTGTAATTATTATCTTCATACTCTCAAATAAATTCCATTTAATTGTATTAGTTATCAGAAAAATAAACTACTACTTTCCCTTTTCATTTATTGTCCTTCTTTTTTATCAATAATTACTCTATAATTGTATTGTATTATGTAAATAATTAAAAATTAGTTTATTTAGAAGTATATATATAAATTTGAGAAAAGTCGTTTTGTCGCTTTTGTCAACTGAGGAAGACGTATGAGGAATCACATAAGAATTTATATCGATACCTAACACTTGCAAATGTGAATCTTGAACTAGAAAACAATTAAGACAACATTTTGAGAAGGAAAAATTGATATATAAACATATTTTTCAAAATATACAATACAAAAAATTAATGTGAGTTTGTTTCTAATTTTTGTAACAAGTTTATTTGCTACAAAAATTAAAAGCATTCCTTAATAGGTAGATTTGAACCATTTCTTGATTTCTTCTATGTTAAAATCTTTTTTCTCTCTCTTTTGGATAATGATCAATGAAATTTCACGTATTTTCACATGATATGTTTCAGACTTAGAGCAAAGTTTTACCATTCTAGGACAAGTTGTGCTCATCTAATCTCAGTGTGTGTTAAGTTGGAGTCCTCTACAGTCAAACATGGACCATTTATTCTGATTAATATCATAGATTAATCTATAGGGTTCCACATATTCTCATATGATCGATATCAGAATTAAAGGCTGCCACTCTAGGAACTCGACACTCTATAACAATTTATGTTCGTCTAACCTCAGCTGGAGGGGGCATGCTGGACTCCCACAATGGCTAGATTTAGACCTTTTCTCTTCAATATATGTAAGAATCTCTTTTTCTCTTGTCAGAGGCTCGTTTGAAGAGTAATCTACACTATTCTGTATACTATACAATAATAAATTCATCTGGTTTTACTTAATAAAAATTACCATATATATAGAAACAAGAAATACATTGTTCCATATATAATAGGCGTGCATATCCAACTGTTTCTTGCACCATGTGATTCAGAAAACTACAAGAAAAAATGCCCTATCTTTTGTAACTGCCGATAAAGCACTACCCACAACTTTTCAATATATGCAGAATGGTCCCCCATAGAAAAATTATTATGCTCTTCCTTTCACCATTTTTATCCCAACAAACCCTAGCTTCAATTTTTTTCTCTTTTATGAAAGAATGTAACTTAACCTTAGTAGAATAATATATATTGAGTATATATATACATATATATGTATATATCTTGTTAATCATTAACCCAATCATAACATACGGGGTACCCTGATCATGAAATTCGTTAAATTTTTCAAAAATACCAATCTTGCGGTCTGGATTGACATAATTTACATTAGAAAAAGCGTGTCGATAAGGTCTTGGCTGTCATTTTCGATAAATTTGATTAATTTAGTTATATTGATGTCGCGAAAGTGGTAATGGGTATTTGTTCGTCATCAACTACATGATCGCGTGAGGGAAAAAAAAGTAAATTAATCGATCTATGCGATAAGATCTTGACAGCTATAGATGATGCCGAAGAGAGGTACGACGCGTGGCAGCCTATGAGTCATTGCTTTTTATCTTTACTAGAAACTAATTCCTATTGGCCATGGTTGGTTGAGTTCCAACATTTCTAATTAAGCTCTCTCTATCTTTAACTCATTTTCTTTCATCTATTTTCTCTCTAAAACTAAGTCTTCAATTCTACTGTTATAGATTTTCTCTTTAGAGCAAGTACAAGTGATCAAATTCGTGTAGTTACTTTCGAAACCAGCTTGGTCTTAACCAGAACAGCAATTTGGTTAAGTAGTACTGATTGAAGAAAAAGAGCTGATTCTTAGTTAAAAGCTAGCTAGTACTTGAAATCTGTCTGCAAGTAAGCTTTCTTAATTTATGTTTTTCTTTTCTTTTGATTCAAAGTACTTTATATCGATAATTTATGCGTATTTCTAGCTTCGATTTCTCATTCTATGTGTGTTTCTTCAAGATAAAATCAAGAAAACTTGATGGGTACTAATTGGTTTTTTCATACTAAATTAGGGTTAAAAAGTTTCTGAAATCGATCCTATATGCTTTTCTAGTTTTCAGATAGATCTCTTTTTTTCTTGAATCTAAGAGACTGGAGGCCGTCGATCTGAAGCATAAAAGGAGTAGCTTTTTCGCGAGTTATGAGTCAAATCCGATGAATATTTCAAATCTAAGAGATTCAGACTATGAAACAAAGCAAGATCAAGGTGGTAATAACGATGGTGGATCAAGCAAGATCAATATCGTTCCTAAACCTAACTTAACGACATCATCGTGGTCTAGATTGAAAGACCCACGAATCGTTCGTGTTTCTAGAGCCTTTGGTGGGAAAGATCGACATAGTAAAGTGTGTACGGTTAGAGGGTTAAGAGACCGGCGGGTTAGGCTTTCGGTTCCTACGGCTATCCAATTATACGATCTTCAAGACCGGTTAGGGCTAAACCAACCGAGTAAAGTCGTTGATTGGTTGCTTGATGCCGCTAAAGACGAAATCGATGAACTCCCACCGCTTCAAATCCCACCGGGAAGCTTTGGGCCCGGTTTACAAGCAATGTTAAATGCAACTTCACAAGGTGAAAGAATGGAATTAGGGGTGAAAACTAGTAATAATAGTAATTCTAGTGGTCTTAATTGGGAGGATTATTGGAACCCCGATAAAAGTAAAGTGATCGTGAGAGAAACGAACGAAGAAGATCACGATGATCAAGAAGATTCTAGAAACAAACATGACCATAATCATCATCATGGTACAACATTTGTTCAATCTAGTAATTTCTTCGGAAGAAACCCTAATTCTTCGAATTTACCGAGTTTGTTAAACAATGTTGTCCCAAATAGTTCTTTTCTGAAATGGGATCCTTCGAATTTGTCGTTATCGCAATTCGGAAGCTACGGATCGGTCGGAAATCATCATCATCATCATCATCAAGATCATGATACAGTTCATAATTTCAATATGAATGTGTCATCCATTAATCATCATCCATCATCTCAACTTCTTCTATATCCTCAACCACCGCCGCCACCGCCGCCGCCAGAAACTCAGTCGTATTTCCCGTCACACGATCATAATTCCGGCGAGTTTGATCCAAAACAACAACTAAATTTCCAAATGCTAAGTTCTTCTTCAACTTCTTCACATAACCCTTTGTCTTCAAGTTCTAATTTCACACCACCTCTTTATACAATAAATCAAGGGATGAGACCATTTCATTTGAGCATGAACCCAAAGTTTTTCTCTTCAGAAGACAATGGTGGACATGATCATCAATCAAACAAATGAGATCAGATTCATATATATATATATATACACATATATATATATGTATATGTGTGTATGAAATTAGTTCTTTCTTGATGTTCATATTCTTGAAGCATGATCATTATTTGAGCAGTACTACTGCAGTCAGGCGGACCACCGGCCACTGTTTATGGTATGTTCTCGAGTTCTCGATCATTTGCTGTGAAAACAATAACGTACGAAAACGTTGAAAAAACAAAGTAATGTAGTTGAAATCAAGAGGGTTAATTTTTGATTAAAGTGTTGGCTTCTTTCATGTTAAACTCAGTTTTTTTTTAATTTTCCATATATATATATATATATATATATATATGTAGGTAGGGTTAGGTTGAAATGTGAACTCAAATTTGGTTGTGAACGTGAGGACGAATCTCAGCCACACATCTTCGGTTATGGTGGACGCGATCACGGAGGATTGACGCGATTCATGGGAGGGTGGAGATTATTAAAGGAGGAACTGCGCAGTTCGCCTTTATTGACCGGATAAGTGGCTGAGATTCGTCCTCACGTTCACAACCAAAAATGAGTTCACATTTGAACTTTCCTCTATGTAGGTATATATATATATATATTGTATGAAATAATTTTGTACCAGTTCTTCCCATTCTTGATGTGTAACACAGCAACGTTGTACTGATAAGTGTTAGCCGAGAGCGAGCAATATATTGCATTTTGTATCTGTTCTTACCATTTATTGTGTTATATAATTTTCATAGTTTTTCCATAATCAACCAGTTTTTATGTGTTTTTTGTATCAGGTTTAGGTTTAGAAGAAAACCTAAAAAAATAGAAAACCGCAAACACCTTGGTAGCCTCAATGTAAACGGTATGCACAAATGCATATTGGTAATTTGTAACATGCACATGTGCATATAAAAAACAACAATTTCATTCGTTGTATGCATTTGTGCATGCTGTTTAGATGGAGAGCTACCAGGGTGTTCTTCAGTTCTTTTAAGGTTTTCCCAGATCCGTCTATGTATATATATGGTTGGGTTCACGTGAGACCAACCTGTTTTCGTGAGACACATGAGACCATATTTTTACAATTGATGTTAATTTAGGTTCCGATTTTTTTAATTTCACAATATTTTGTTGTGAAGAAAACAGACCTATCACACATTATCCCAAGTGTGTGTATATATATATATATATATATAGAGAGAGAGAGAGAGAGAGAGGGGGGGGGGGGGGCAAAAGATAACAATAACGAAATAATAGAACATGAAAATGATCAAATCACGTCTAAAATCACATGATGGTAAATGCAAATATGTGCATGTCACGTGGTCCACGACCAAAATTACATGAATCAAGTGTAATATTACCGTTCTGATTTTTCTAATATTTAGTTATTGTTCTATTGTGACCTTTTATATATATATATATGATATGTCTTTGTATTGTACTAAGTAGTTCAGTGACCTTTTAATTTGTAATCAAGGGAAAGAACTAACAGTATTGGGAAACGAACCCCGTTGGCTCTGTGACTTGTCTTTGTTATGGTTTAGTTAATAAAATAGACAATTAGACATTTTATATATAGTTTTTTAAAGAAAAATAAGTATAAATATATCACGTCTAGGGTATGGTTCAGTTGACTTAAAGGACGAGAAGATGTTTACTCAAAAACCTTTGGTCTTGGATTTGAGTCTCCTCATGTGCCTTGTCGTTGGGTGAGTCTTAGATAACTCACTCACACTGTATTCTTTGGAGGGTTCAGTGTCGAGTGGGATCGGTTATTCAACCTTTTGCTAAAAAAGAAATCAAAATTTGTATAAAAATTGCATCCAATTTCAACAACTACTTTATTTTAGATATTCCAATAATAAGTATATTTTTAAATTTTATATTTATGTATGAACCCGACCCGAATAAGTGTCTAAAACTAAATACCTAAATTTTCAAAACTGTTTTTAATTAATCTACAAATATTTTGAATTTTTAAAATAGTTACACCAATTTAAGGGTAAATTATAATTTGGTTAACTAAAAAGTGTAATATTTATTTTTGTCAAAAAGTGTATGCCAATTCTATTATGGACACTTATTTTGTAACTAGTGGAGTATAAATTCATGATTCCAAATACATTTAAAAGTAGTCATTGTAAACAATAGTACATCCAACCTTACTGGTGGAAACAATTAAAATAATATTTCTTTTTGTTTTTGAATTTTATGATATCTTTAACATTATTAAACGGAAGATTTTAACCTAAAAACTCTTTCCTGGAAATCCGTTGCTAAATGGTGATTCGTCACAAATTGTTATAAAAGTTGGTAGGTAATTCAAATTAGTGACAAATTACCCAGACACTTAAAGTAGTATGATGGGTTGTTTTGATATAAATTATTAAGTATAACTGATATAAAAATAATGAACTCATTAATTTATTACTAATCTTTTTGGTAACAACTTAGTTTTTGGATTGAGATATATAAGTTTGTTTGTTTTGGTTTTTGAATTTTTGGTTATCGTCAATCTTACAAACTATTACAATAAAATATTGGATATCTGACTATCTGTCTTGGAAATTCTCGATAAAATTAGTCATCAAAAATTTTAGACAAATTTTCGATAAATATGAGATGGAAAATCTTTTATTTTATATTTAAAAAAAAAGAAGGGATTTCGGTGACTTTTCGACAAGAACTCACCTTTAGCATTTCCGACCGAAACTTTATCGTTGAAGCACAATCATCAAAAATCCGTTGAACTTGAAAACACCACTTTCCGACAAGATTTCCTGCGTAAGATATCCATTTGTTTTATAATGCATTTACAACCTCTTTTTCCTCTTTTCGAAATAAATGATCTATTTATGGAGGAACAAAATCGAATTAAAATACCATTCTAAAACAAGTAAAGCTCAATGTAAATTTAAACCGAAAAAATCACAAATAATTAGGGGTCATTTACCCAAATGCTTATCTAGCAAGCGCTTATGAAAAGTCTATACTTTTATTTAACTTATCATGTAAGATTTTAGTCAATCTGAATGACATTTTGTGCAATATTTTATCCTGTAAATGCTAACCGGATAAGAGTCGTCACCCTCAGTACTTACCAGGTAAGACTTTTGGTTTTTGAAATCGTTCTTACCAGATAAGATTCTAGGTTCTTGTTATATGCATTCCAGTTAGGTAATTGACTCGATAAACACTTACTAAATATGTGTTTGATAAACTACCCTTTAATGTAAATTAGAATGAAACTGATATAACTATATGTACAAATTGAATTGAATAGGTAGGAAGAATAAGAGAGGTGGTGGAGGAGTAGGGTTAGATGAGAGAGACGTGATAAGAGCAAGTGTCAATTCTTGCATCAGATCCAATACACTAAATTTGCACCAGTTACAGCAGCAACAACAGCTAGTACACTACAACTTATTTTCATCCAATTTAAAGCTTTGTGGTCCTCTTTCCTTAATCACTATATATATATATAATATACACATACAGAGGAAAGTTCAAATGTGAACTCATTTTTTATTGTGAACGTGAGGACGAATCTCAGCCACTTATCCGGTCAATAAAGGCGGCTTTGACCTGGTTCCCCTCTTTTAATAATCTCCACCCTCTCATGAATCGCGTCAATCCTCCGTGATCGCGTCCACCATAACCGAAGATGTGTGGTTGAGATTCGTCCTCACGTTCACAGCCAAAATTGAGTTCACATTTGAACCTAACCCTATACATATGTATACAGGGCCGGGTTCAAATGAGAACTCAAATTTGGTTGTGAACGTGAGGACAAATGAGAGTGCGACACGTGTCTCATTCAAAGAAACATTTAGACCGAATACAATATTTATTCAGTCTGAATATACAAAGAAATATTCAGACTGAATATAGTATTTATTCAGTCTGGATATTTCTTTGTATATTCAGTCTGAATAATCTATATTCAGACACGTGTCGCGCTCTCATTCGCCCTCACGTTTACAACCAAATTTGAGTTCTCGTTTGAACTTTCCGCTTATATATATATATATATACTCGAGGAAAGTTCAAATGCAAACTCAAATTTGGTTGTGAACGTGAGGACGAATGAGAGCACGACACGTGTTTCAATGTAATATTATTTAGACTGAACAATAAAGAAACTGAATAATAGTATTATTCGGTCTGAACATTTCCTTTGTTATTCAGTCTGAATATGACACTTGTCGCGCTCTTATTTGTCATCACGCTCACAACCAAATTTGAGTTCTCATATGAACTCGCCCCATATATACACACACTATACATATAGAAAATATATACCTGTATAAGAGTTTACGAAAGAATACGTACAAAAAAATACCCATGAACGTCTAGACAATTCGTGTTTATATTGAGTTTTTGGAGTTCAATAGAGTTATTATTGTTGATGATTACTGTAATAAAATGGGTTTATAGGATGTGAAAATATTTAAGTGTCATATTGTACTAATTTATAGAATTTAAGTTGATATGCTCAAACAATTGTATGTCATATATAAAAGTATCGTGATAAGTTTATAGAATGTTTTAGATATTTTAACAAGTTTTTATTGACTTTTTTAAATTAAAACATCGCTTCGTTTATTTATTTATAGGGGTTTTTTTTAGAAGTGCATTATAAATGTATTTTTTTTATAAAACACATGTTTTTAAGACATTTTTTTCTTCTTCAAAATAACATCGTATAAAAAATAAACAGGAAAAGTATTGTTATAAAAACCTTGTTGATATATCCAAAACGCTTTATAAACATATTGCAATATTTTTACATATGACGCATAAATGTTTGATTCTATGAAGTTAAGTCGTGCAAAATAATTTATTAAGAAAATTGTAATACAAGTATAAAAACTATGTTCTAAAAAACTCGTCGCGCCAATTGCTATGACGGGCCGTGACTTAAGGCTTGTGTCTGACACCACGTTATGCCTGTGGCACGCAATGGCCTAATGCGCGATTTTTGTAATACCATATTTGATTTTTCTTATTCTTATAGTGTCTTATTTTTTGTTTTTAATATGTAACCTAATTTAAAATGTTTAATATCACTTACATATTGATTAATAGTAGAAAATGAAGGTTTATATATGTATACCATTATATATGATATGCAAATTTGTGGCCATAAGACAAGCCGTAAAAAACGTCATGGCTTCTAAGGCTTAAGGCTTGACCTTGCCGTCACGCCATACCTCACATTATTTAGAACTTTGATAAAAAGATTAAAATGCCTCTTATCTAATGGAATTTTTAACGATTGTTAGAGGCAGTAACCAAATCCGATCTTTTTTGCCTACCATAATAGCCAATCTGTAACTTCGAAACTATAGGGGTCAAAGTTGCTATAACCATCAAACCAGATGGACCAAATTTGTAGTTTACTCTAGTATGTATTATTATCATAGATTTTTCTAACAAATACTTTTTATATTTATTTATATTGTTAAAACAAAATTTTAAAGTATCATGTTAGATCAACATGTACCCAAACACCTTTTGATAGAAGTTTTAAAATTTATATCTATATAGAGAAGTTCCTTTTAAGAACCTAAAATTGATTAGGAACCCGTAAACCATCTATAGTGCACCATGTGTTCTTTCCAAAATGAATATTTATGATGAATAACACATGTTGAATATGAAGGTATTATTCATGATGAATATGCAGGGACACATTATTGATGTGTTATTTATCATGCATCAAACATTTATGATGAGTAACACATCAATATTTCTTATGAATATTCCACATGTTGGTATATCGTGTTGTAGGTGGTTTTTGGGGTTCTGATTATTTTTAGGTTTTTAATGGACCTGCCCCTAAATATATATATTTCTTTTGATAAATAGAGGTTTTAAAATTTGGTAAATGTAATTATTGAGGATTGTAAATTAAGAGCTTACAATAAATATGAAAGGATGTAGGAGGAATTGTGCTTTTTCACTTATTAATTAGACAATAAATAACAATAATAATTGGGTAATTAAGGTTTTTTTAGCTTTTTCGTTTATTAAGAGCATCTTCAACAGCTATTGTAAATTTTTTCTAAAATAACATATTAAAAGTCAAAATCTCTATAATAATTTACATTCAACTCCTACAGCTACTCTAGTTTAGCAACTTTATCATTAACAATATTAATAAAATATTCCATCATTTAATAAAATATTATTTATCTCTCCTACACACTTAACTTCAATTATTTTGATTGGTTGCATATAATTAAAATATTGTTTTTCTCTCTTCTATATATTTTTTAGAGATTCTCTAAATTTAGAGATTTTTCTTCTTTTTTTTCATATTTTTCTATTTTAGCAATTGATATATCATAGCTGTTGGAGCACTTAAATTGCTAAAATCCTCCATTTTTCTATTTTACAATAGCTGTTGGAGATGCTATAATGGTACAAATGTGGGCACCTTATTTGTCTTTAGTCATTACTGGGTCGGGCTACTCTATTGGGCTGGGTTTCTACACCCAATTGAAGTCCGTTGTATTTGTGGGTTGGGCCGGGTCATTTTTTAAACTATTTGTCCTTGTATTTATGAAATTACATAGTTTTCTTTCTATAACTTACAATTTATTGTTGTTTCTGTTCTTTAACACAGTTAATTATCTAATTACATTTAGGCCTTGTTTGTTTTTTCATTTTAAACTCTTAATCACCATTTATGTCTGATTTGTTTAAACGTTTCATAACTATTTCATAACTGAAATCAAACTTCAAACTTAAGCACCTCTTAAAAAACAAACAACACCTTAGAGTAAAACTATAAATTGTCATCATGGTTTGTCAAAAGTAACACTTTTTATTCTTATAGTCTTGAATTATAAGATGACCATTGTGGTTTGTAAAAACGTCCGGATTTTATCCCTTCTTCTAATGATTGTTAATTTTTTTTGTTAAATGAGAGATATTTCCACCCTGCTTTCGATCTGTTTTACTTTTATCCAATCAAAACCCACAAAGACCAAAATAATGAAATCGATTTTGGTTAGGTAAAAGATAAAAAATCGATAAATGAACGAAATTGTTTCTTATTTAATGGCCGTTAGAAAAAGGGATCAAAAATCGGATGTTTTTGCAAAACTATAGAAATAAAAAATATTATTTTTGACAGACAACAGGGAGCAAACTTGTAGTTTACTCATACAATTAAATACGAAGGATTTTTTTATAATAAATTGTAAATTATCGAGACCAAAAGATTAATAAATTGTAAATCGTAAAACAAACAGGATTGTAAACTATAAAGATGAAAACCGTAATTTAAAAAATACAAGGTAGAAAATAGCATTTTTCAATAAAATACAGGGACTAAAAACGTAGTTTACTCCTTTTTTTTTAAAGAAATTCGTAAATCTATTCTATATATTTTCAATTTCACAATTTAATAGTGTTTGAAACCCCTGAGATCACTAATCGAATCAGCAGTAGAATCTGCAATGGCCCTGGTACGTTTCAAGCTTTCGTTAATTCGATCAAATGCTTGTATTCTTTCCATTTTATGTACTTTAAAGTGTCTATAATTGATTCGGTTGAAATAAGTTTAGGATTTTGCTTTAATTGAATGTGATATATATATATATATATAGGAAAGTTCAAATGCGAACTTAAATTTGGTTGTCAACGTGAGGACGAATGAGAACGCGACATGTGTATGAATATAGACAGTCTGAATATACACAGAAATATCCAGACTGAATAAGCATTATCCAGACTGAATAAGCATTATTCAGACCGAATAAATACTATATTCAGTCTGAATATTTATTTGTATATTCAGTTTGATTATTTCTTTGAACGAGACATGTGTCGCACTCTCATTTGTTCTGTTCACAACCAAATATGAGTTTTCATTTGAAACCGTCCCTATATATATGTATATATATATATATATATTCGACAATGGGGTTTTGTATCTAGTTTCGAAGTTTGACTAGTATATTATTTTGAATGCATTCAGAGAGATGAAGTATTTAGTAACATGAAGTTGGTAATACTAAAGTGTTCCAGTGAGATTGAATCTATTTTGAAGAGAATAAACTTTATTTGGTTTCAGTTCCTCCTGAAGTTATAGAAGATAGTAAAGGGGGTGTTTAGCCATTTAGGATTGCTTATTTAAAATAACTTATGCTTTTATGTAATACTGTTTATTAACTTATCTGGTGTCAAATCAGAGTTTTATAAAAAGCATTCGGATTAGCTTATGATGGTACCAAAGGTTCTTTAAAATGTGAGGGATGACAAGAAAACCAAAAGAGTTTAATATAAATTATAAAGAGAGAGTATATGATTCAGAAGGTTTTTGTTTGGGAGAGTTTTTTCATAGATGGAAGAAATGTGTTTTTTAATTGGGAGGTGCAAGTTTGGGAAAAAAAACATGTCCGTGGAAGCTTACTGAATAAGCCATTTTCCATATCATTTAAGCCACTATCAAACAGTTAATGTATAGCTGACCGAATAAGCTGTGAATCCCATTAAGCTCATTAATGCTGCTAACAAACAGGCTCTTAAGGGGCTATTTGGTTGGTTTTCCATTAAGTCCTGTATGGATAAAGTTGTCCGTGTGCATTAATCTGTCCGTATAGATTGGGAAAGTTTTTGTTTTGGAGGGTTTTTTCATTGATGAAAGGAGTGTGTTTTTAATCGGGAGAGACAGATTTGGAAGAAAAAAAACTTGGCTTTCTGCATAAAGCTCCCCCCCTAAAAGCTTACTGAATAAGCCACTTTCTATATCATTAAGCCACTACCAAACGGTCATGTGTAACTGACCGAATAAGTTGCAAGTCTCATTAAACTCATTAAGCTGCTAACAACGAAAGCTTTATACAGATAGCCAAGTTTCTTTTCATCTATGAAAAAAGTTCTCTCAAGCGAAAACCTTTCCAATCTATACAGACAACTTTATGCATACACGACTTAATGGAAAACCAAGCAAACATCCCCTAAATTCATAAGTGCATACCCATATCATAAGAAGCAAAGAGAAGCCAAAAGGAAATTCAAATTTTTACACAAAGCTAGTTAAATTTGTATTATATATATATACTATATAGTCTATATGCATTTAAAGTTACAACTTTACCTCAAAGTAGATACATGCTTTTCACTAGTTAATCGATAATTATCGTACTTCTAAATGCAGAAATAATAAGAAAAACGAAAAAATAGAAGGATTACCCGACTTCTAGAAAAGAAATAATTGCCTACAATGCCTTTCTGGCCCGTCTTGCAGACTGGTTACCTTAGCATTCACAATTTCACTAATTAAGTCTTTATAAATAAGACGTTCTATATCTAACACCACTTCTGGAACCTCATTACAGTTATCGTCCCAATCTTCTGACCTTTTATTCACATCTGAAGATATGATGTTTAGTATTTCATCATATATGCCACCGGCTGTGTTTGTTTGTAGATTATTTATTTCTGACCACAATTCTTTCAGCAGCTTATCGCCATTCAGACTTCCGGCTTTCCTTTTGCTTTTCCATAGCCCAGAAGAAGCTGATCTTGCTAACTTTTCGACAAGAATATTATTAACCGTATCAAATATCATTTTCCTTCTTCTTTTGTTGTATTCATTGGTGCTTTCTTTGGTTTTCTCTAAGACGTTGAACAACTCAGGGTTGATTAAGGTGCTGGTTGGATTAAGGTGGATTATTGTGGTGGCACAGTCGAGATTTTTCAGTAAACCCGAGGCTAATAAGATCTGTTTGATGTATTTATGGTCTTCATTGATGATGACTTCATGTGGGAAAAACTCGGATTGATCGATAATAGCTTCTTCTTCTTCTTCTTCTTCTTCTTCTTCATCATTGTTGGAGCTTAATAATTCGATTTGATGAACAAGGTGCTTTATGTTGTCTATTTTCAGATGGCTGAATCTGGAACTGGAAGAGGGCTGATCTAGTTCAGTGCTGCTTACCAAGTTATCAATCCCTACTTGATTCCATTCTGGTTCATCAAACCGTAAATCCTCATCATCTGAAAAAAGAAAGATTCAAATAGCTTCATTAGTATAAGTTCTGTATGGATAAAGCTGTTTATGTGGATTAATATGTCTGTATAGATCGGAAACGTTTTTGGTTCATAGATGGAAAGAGCGTGTTTTTAATTTGGAGGGAAATGGTTGGAAAAAAACTGCATAACCCCCTCCCTCCCCCCTAGAAGCTTACTGAATAAGTCACTTTCTATATCATTTTGGAGGGACATGATTGGAAAAAACTTGGCTTTCTTCATAAAGCTCCCCCCTAGAAGCTTATTGAATAAGTCACTTTCTATATCATTAAGTCACTACCAAACAATCATGTATATCTGAACGAATAAGTTGCGAGTCCCATTAAGCTCATTAAGCTGTTTTATAGGTTGTTGGCTCGAGAGACGTACCTTTAAAAGCGTAGGATTTCTTTTGTATCGGAGATGGTGCATCTTCCGTGTAAAATGCATCAAGAACCGATACAGGACTTGGTTGTTCCATGGTGGGCATGGCCAGTTCCGCCATTGGCTTATATTCAATCAGCTTTTCTGCATATTTATTCTGGGAAAGGAAAAGATGAAACATGTTAGAAAGTTATGTTATTAACTAATATAACCTCACATAGTTATAAAGCGGAAAAAAAAACTAATTTGTGGGATTTCACATAATGTGTAGAATTTGTGGAAATAGACTTTGTAGTGTACCCTTTGGAATAGAGGCAAGTTCTGCGTACATCCTACCCCTCAAACGACCCCTATATGTAAATGTGTGTGTGTGTGTATATATAGAGAGAGAGGGGGGGGGGGGTTTAAATGAGAACCATACATATTTTGAGGGGGAACCGACTATTTCATGTATTATTCATTATGAATAACCTTGTATAATCATGAATATCATGTATATGAATAATTTTCGTCATGAAATACCTATCACGACCCTCATCAGGAATTAAAGCATGAATGGTTGGTTTTGAGGTTCTCAAAGTATTTACCATTCTCATTTGAACCTGCCCCTATATATATATATATATAGAGAGAGAGAGAGAGAGAGAGGTTCAAGGGAAAACCCCCTAGAAAAAATGAAAAACCGAAGAACACCCTAATAACCGTTCATGCGTATGGTATACACATGTGCATGCAAGTAATTGAAGATGTTTCCTGGTTTCTATGCACATGTGCATACCGGAAAGTTACTTACAAATTACTTGTATGCACACGTGCATACCTTCAAATGAAAATGGTTACTAGGGTATTCCTCAGTTTTCATATTTTTTGCGGTTTCCCCCTGAACCTGACCCTATATATACTTATATATATATATAATATATAAGTATATTCACTAACCTTGTAGTTTTCTCTTGGCTGATAAACACTATTGTTCTCCCCTGTCCAATCCGCACTCGTGACTTCCATCTCATTCAGTGATGTTACACTAGCATCGCTTTCCGATGGAAACGAACCCATGTCACCTTGTTGACTTAAATCTCTTGTGTCACTTCTATACCCACATTGCTCATTGGTTTGCACTCGATTAATGGACCTGATCATCTTCGAGTTTCTAGCGTTCAACTCTGACCCAGTCAGACGCCCATTCGATGACGGCCCACAAACAGATTGCTTCTGAATGCCATTCTTTGATTTCTGCAGTCTCGGGCTCACACTTCTTGAATTTCTAGAATTCCAATAGTTTTGTGCAGATGGGTATTCTGGTAATTTCGAAGGTGACGTAGATTTTCTAGTTCTAACGGTTGCTTTTGTTTCAATAGCAGTCGTGTTTCTTGTTATTCGCCTGCCGGTTCTATCACCCGTATGGTTGACTTTCTTGACCCGTATGGAATCCGAAGCTAGATTCGCGGGTTTTATGCCCGTGGGTCGGATCTTATTGATGGTGGGGGAAACGGGTTGGATAATTTTTTTCGGGTCGAAATCTTGATCTTGATCTTGATCTTTCTTCTCTAACTTCATCTTTGTTCTTTGTATTGCTTCTAGAATCTGCTTAAGGGCTCTTAGATCTTTGCCAGAAGTGTTGAATTCGACTTCGGTCAATCTCTTTTCAATCTCACCGTAAACAGAATGGCAGCCATGGTCAACCTTCTTGCAGCCATGGTCAAACCTCTCGGAAGCTTTCTTGTTCTTGTTCTTGGCTGGTTGTTTCTGACCACTTTCCTGCTTCCATGGAGCTGGTTCTAATGGAATTCTTGCATTTCCAATTACCCTTTTAGGTGAAACCGAAATATTGCTTTTAGATTCATCACCTTTTCTTGATCTCAAAATCGAAATCTTTAAGCTCTCATCTTTATCGATGAAATCGTGTAAAACCTCCAGACCCATTAACCGAGCCACAACACTCGACGGTGGTCGTTTGTTGCTTCCCGGCTCGTGGGTCTGGTCCACGGTTTCGGTTCGGGGGGCGGTCTTGGGTTCACCGCCCCCATGACCATAACTTTCTCTGGTCATCAAGATTCGATTTTTCTTTATAGAACTTTGCTTACTATCCAACGATAGCCTCGGAAGCTCCTTAATCGATTTTAATTTATACGGTGATTCCGTTCCGTCACACGAAAACCGTGAAATGACTGAAATGTCCTTCACTTCTTTAACCCCCCTCGAGATTTCCCGAAGCCTAGCAAGATTCTGGTCTTTTCGGTCATATGAAACATGTTTCAAATGTTGTTTTTGTTTTTCTTGTTGTTGTAAAGGCCTCGGGGAATCGACATGTGTCATGGCGGGCCCCTTTCGTTCTTCTTTTGCGACGGTTTTAACGGGGACCACTCGAGGCTTTCTAGTCATCGAGTCTTTAACGACATCTCTTATATCAGCCGATAAATCCGGTTGTTTTTTTGAAATTGGTGACGATGGTTCGGATATGAGACTCGGGCAAAATGAAGATTGTTCGGTTTGAACTCTTTTACTACAATCTAAAGATGAACAAGAAGAAGAAAACGAGTTTCTTGATGATTCAACGGATACTCGATGTTTCTCTTTCGCCACTTTATTTGCGGTTTTCGGGTTCTCCTGTAAATAATCGAAAGTTGGTTTTTGTGTTAGAAATAGTTTTTAGTTTTTTTTTCGGATTATGAATTTATATGAATCAAAGTGTTGGTTTTACCTTTGGTTTCTCTGAGGTATTAATGAACTCCTTATTGCCATCTTCATTTTGGCCTAAAAACAATAGTTTAGAAGTATTTTAGATATCGAAAACTATTAAGATATATTACTTATATACTTGGGTTCAGGTTCAAATGAGATTGTAAATATTTTGAGAACCTGGGAACCAACTATTCGTGGTTTATTCATATGAATACATGATGTTAATGATGCATGAATAATGGATATTCATGATTATTCATAGTTATTCATCATGAATAATATATAAATTAGTTGGTTCTTAGGCTCTCAAACTATTTATTTGTTCTGATTTGATCTTTCCTCTTTATACTTATAAGCTTAAAGACATTTACGTGACCAGAGGGGAGGTTTAGGGGAAAACCCCCCAAAAAAATGAAAAATTGAGGAACATCCGTGTAAGCATTCATCTGTACGAATTACGGTATGCACATGTGCATACAAGTAATTGAAGTTGTTTCTTGGTTCTATGCACATGTGCATACCGGACAAATTACTTGTATGCGCATGTGCTACCGTACGGATGGATGGTTTACCAGGGTGTTACTCAGTTTTTCATTTTTTTGCATTTTTCCCCTCAACCTAACCCTGCATGACTATATGCATATATATATATATATATATATAACCAAACAAACTCAGTATATTCACTCGTTACTATATGTATACAGTTGTTTGCAAATAGTCATAGTAGTTGTTCATGTACAACCAAGAAGAAATGGTGGAAAACCTTTTATGTACAATAAGTTGTGTTAGTCAAAAATAGACTCGAAAATCAACTTAGGAGTTGCTTTCAAGTATAATTTTTTCCTTTTCTGGTTACCATCCCTCTTAAGAATCTTCTTTAGTCCTCCATAATTAAGTTCAAACATTTCACTACCTTATAAGTTTCTAGTTACATCTAGAATTATATATATATATATATATATATGTTGCTAAATGACAACAAAAAGTGATGGTAAGAAGACTTTAGATGGTGATAGTCAACAATTTACACGACCTCTCTATTCCTCAGGGTAGAGGTAAGGTCTGCTTACATCCTATCCTCCCAGAGACCATTAACTGTAGGATATACTGGATTCGTTTGGTTTAACTTTTTTGATTGTTAGTAGCTTAATCAGCTTAATAGGACTCATAACTTATTTGGTCAACTAAATATGATTGTTTGATAGTGGCTTAATGATATTAAAAAATGGCTTATTCAATAAGCTTCTAGAGGGGGAGCTCCATTTTTTCCTAAACCTACCCTTCCCAATTAAAAAACACGCTCCTTTCCATCTATAAAAAAACCCTTCCCAATCTATACAAGAAGCTTAATCCACACAGACAGCTTTATCCATCCATACAGGACTTAACGGAAAACCAAGTCAACTGTTTGCAGATGAACACGAAAACCGCTACAGGGTCGTTTTCTTCACCAAAAACACTCAAAAATCACACAAAAAACACACACAAATCTTGAGTTTAATGTAGTACCTTGAGGTAGATTCTTGGGGCGGCGTTGGCCAAGGAGGTAACGGCGATCGAAAAGCTGAAAAATGCCATTCATACATCCTAATTGCTTCTGTAACTCTTGTTTATCTTCTTCTTCTTTTGGGCTGTATATAATCTTAGTAGACATTTCTTTATTTTCTATTCCACTGTTAGAAAAACAAACAAATAAAACAAAGCTAGATGCTTTCTTGATCAGAAACCATCAAGAAATCAGCAAGTTTTCTCCATTTTTCTAGGCTTCCAATAGTGAAATATTGCTGTTAAAAGCAAACTATGCACAGAGAATGTGCAGAACCAACTAAGTATTTATATATATATATGTATATATATTTATATATTTCTTGGGTATTTTTCTGAATCACAGCAGGAAGAATTGAATACTGCTGTTTTTTTTTGGCTGAAAAGATTTCTTGAAGTTTAGAATTGGGATTTTGATGTAATTACTGAATGTGGGATTTGGATTGGTGGCTGATTTTAGGACTCAAGAAAGAGGTATTGGCATTATATACATATCATAATCTTGAGGGGTGGGGGGTGGGGTGGGTGGGTCAGATCTGCACTGGCCTTCCACTTCCATGTGGACAAAATAATGTAAGTGGGGTCTAGATACTGGTCTCTTCATGTGGAGATTGTCAGGTGATAGAAGTTATGCAAAAGTGCATGTTTTTACTGTTTTCTTTTTGTTGCTAAATATCCTTCTAATCTTTATTTTAATTTTAAGAATTAAACTAAGGTGATGTTTGGCAGTTGCTGAATAGTTTGGTGCTGAATGATTAAGAGGCTCTTATGATATAGTGTAAAATGAAATATAATCGTTTGGTAATTGTTCATGATGTAATTAGAGCTTTTAATGGTTAATAAGGAAGATCCATGATACAAAATGATTCAGAGGGTTTTGGAACCATTAAGACAGAATTCACCTCTTAACGATACAGAGTCTGCCTCTTAATGGAACTGTTAAGAGGTAAACAAACAACCCATAAAAGTATTAGAGATTTATTTATTTGTTTATTTATTGAATTGAATTCAGATAATGTTTATTGTTTAGATTACTCATTTAATGCTAACTTGCTGTTTTGTAAACCATTCTTTTTTCTTTTCTCCTCTTCAAATTTGACCAAACTACCCCCCTCATTTACTTCATTCTATAAAAGGATTTTTTTCTGCTGGTGGGCTTATTAGTAATTTAGTATTGTTGCTGTATATGAAACTATATGTACTAAATTTACTGCTGATTGAATATGCAGTATATCTTTAGGCAACTGTGGTACTGCTGAAAAATTGACAAATGAGGAGGAAAGTATAACTTTTAATGCATCAGGTACAAATAATTACTTTTAAGGGCCGTTTGGTTGGTTTTCTATTAAGTCCTGTATGGATAAAGTTGTTTGTGTGGATTAATCTGTCTGTATAGATTGAGAAATTTTGTTAGAGAGGGTTTTTTCATTTGTTTTTTACATTCGGAAGGGCAGATTTGGGAAAAAAAAACTTGACTTTTTGCATAAAGCTCACTCCTAGAAGCTTATTGAATAAGTCACTTTCTATATCATTATGCCACTACCAAACAGTCATGTCTACTTTCCAATTATACCTTTAATTATGAAATGGAGAAATTCTTTATTCTGTTAATTTTTATTTATTTAATTAAAAAATATAATAAATATACATTTTTAAAACTGTACGTTTTTTTTATTATAGATATTTATTTTAGGACAAATAATATATTATTATTTTTCTTGATTATTGGGAAAAAGGAATTGGTGTCTTTTTAAGTTAAGTTAGTTTATTTAATCTCATAAGAGATACTAAATGGCTGGTTCCCCACTCCCTTTTCATGTCTCTTGCTTATCCATTGCACCTTCCTTTGCTTTTATTGCCAATGTCTTTTGGCCCTCAACTTGTTATTGCCCCTTTATTTATTTTTATTTTCATTTTGTTATTTTTGTATTTCACATAAAAAAATCTACTAGTTTTCATAATATTTGATCATAAATCATTTGCAAATTTTGTTTTAATTTTTATTTATTTATATCCGTTTTAGTTTTTTCTGTTTTTATCGTATGTTAATCTCGAGTAGTTACTAATATTATAATTATTTGCACTTTATGATTCCATGTTTGTTTTATTTTATATCCCTCGCGTGTCCCTACTTCCTTTTCCGTTCATTGAGCGTTTTTGCAGTTGCACATAATTTCATGCTACTTTGACAAAAAAAAAGTAAATAATGTTTATATATGGTAAATACTCATGTACATCCTTAGAGGTTGGGTTTTACTGGTAACCCAAATACCGTTGGACCAGTGCCTCTTTGGTTACTATGCTACTTTTCTCACATTTCTCTTTGTATTTTTGTTTTGCAAGTCAGGGGTCTTAATGTATACAATTTATCTATCATTTAAGGTAGAGACAAGATCTGTATACATCTTACCATCCAGATACCACGTCTATATAAAAATAGGATGCAATAGATTTGTTTAATTTGGTTAGCTATTTACAAATGCTTTAAAAAATGCACATCTAGGATGGTCCTAAACTTATGAAGTGCATGCCTAAAGCACAATTCACATCCTCTCTACACAATCCATATCAATAGTCTATCAAAATAATGTTTGAAGACATCCATTTATACTTGAAGCATAATTTAAACAACTCTTTTATTAAATTTTGTTCAAAATCTGTTATACAAAATGTTTCTCTTTATTATCTCAGTGCCTTTTTTTTCACAAACCGAATGTTTTCATGAAAATGGTCACTTCCATACAATACCTACCCAGGGACGGATCCACTCTATTGGATACAGTGGCATGGACCACCACTTCGTTCATTCGTTGTAGTGTAAAAATTTATAGTGAAACTACAACTGTGATACAAGTTTCCTTCAGTAGAGTTGGTTTTCAAGGCTTTTCTCCCACTCCAGACCCATGTTCGAATCCCATTTGTGTCATTTTCCTTGATTTTTAGCTTTTAATTTAAGTTTATTATTAATCTGAAAATATTTACAATAAAAGACTCAAACAGAGGACCTCACATATGAAAAATAAAGAATTAATCAATAGACTAATGATAATTTTGTGAAAAGTTATCCATATCTTTGTTTCTTATATTCAAATTGTATCACCACTTTGAAAATATTTATAGGTCCGTCTGTATCTTACCCTCCAAATCCTATTGTTGTATAAGAATATGTCTATCTTATCCTCCAAATCCTACTGTTGTGTAAGAATATGATACAATAGATTCGGTTGATCTGGTTTAGCCATTTACAAATTCTTTAAAATATGTGCATCTAAGATTGGTCCCCACTTATGAAGTACATGCCTAAAATACAATACACATCCCCTCCACACATCCATCAAAATGATGTTTTAAATACAAGTACTTATACATTTATATTGTTCCCTACAACCTAACTGTAATGTAATTTAAACAAACATAAAACCAAGTTTTTATTCAATACCCGTTATATAAAATGCTACTCCTTATTATCTCAACGCATTTATTCACGAATAAAGTTACTCCCAAACCCTACCTCCAGATGAAATATATCGAATTGTATATGATGGTATATACGTACAAGTTGTTTATTTCTTAATATATATATATATCTATATATATATATAGGGGTGGTTCAAATGCAAACTCAAATTTGGTTGTGAACGTGAGGACAAATGAGAGCGATACGTGTCGAATAATCAAAAAAATATTCAGACTGAATAAAATTGAATATAGTGTTTATTTAATCTGAATAATGCCTATTGAGACTGAATAAACATTATTCAGACTGAATAAAACTGATATTCAGTTTTATTCGGTCTGAATATTTCTTTGATTATTCAGTCTGAATAATCTACATTCAGACACGTGTCACGCTTTCATTTGTCCTCACGTTCACAACCAAATGAGAGCGCGACACGTGTCTGAATATAGATTATTCAAACTGAATATACAAAGAAATATTCAAACTGAATATACAAAGAAATATTCAAACCGAATAAATACTATATTCAGTCTGAATATTTCTTTGTATATTCAGAGTGAATATATATTATATTTAGTCTGAATATTCTTTGATTATTCGAAAGGTATCGCGCTCTCATTTGTCCTTATATTCACAATCAAATTTGAGTTCTCATTTGAATCCGTCCCCATGAATATATATGTTTTTGAGAAAATGATGTTGAATATGGAGGGTAGGGTGATTGATTGTGATGGTTGGGTCATGGGTGCATGATCACGTGATGAGGGCTGCCTACCTTAGTTTGATATAGCAATGACCAATTACAATTTATTATTAGTATCCATCACCATCAATCATATATCAATTGTTATACTATGTTCCAAGAAGGTAGAACCCCATTGGTATACCATTATAGCTACATCATGACCACCCCCTACTACTTCAAACTTATCCCCCACTAAATCACCATGTGCAATCAACACATTCTTTTAACTACTACTACTATGTCTAATGTTATGTTTAAATATATAATTTTTTTAATAACTAGTACATAACAGATTCAAGAATTAGCAGACTCTTTCGTAGAAAACAAGTTGGGAAAAAGCTTGATTTAAAACGGAGTAGTAACCTTTGATGTGCCAGGGGTTTGACCCGACTTTCGGCCCATGATACTTCATCCGACGATTTTCTGTTATTAATTATTCTAGTTTAAATATGAGATAGCATGAGATCAGCATTTTCTGGATTTTTTTAAGTATATAAGATTTTTAACTACTACTTGTAATATGTTTATATAATTTTAACAATAGGTACATAACAGATCCAAGAATTAGCAAAGTTTTTAATATAAAACAAGGTGGAAGAAAGTCTGACTTCAAATGGTTAGTAACTTTTGATATGTTGAGATTATAGTGGTTTGACCTAATTTTCGACCCATAATTCTTCATCCCCAAATTTGACTTGAAAGGGTTTTTTTCCTCGAGATTTTCAGTTGATAATGTTTTTGGTTTAAATATCAAATAACATGGGTCTGCATTTTCTGAATCTTTATAAGTATATGCTCCATTCGTTCCAAAATAAATGTCCAATATGAAAATGACATACAGTTTTATAAACTTGTGATTATTGCATTTTTAAATAACTAAATGACACTTCTATAGAGAAAAAATTTCTCCATCTCATGATTGAGGTAACATGGGAAATTGGAAATTTAATTTTGAAGACACTTATTTTAGAATAAACTAAAATAGTAATGTGGATGCTTAATTTGGAATGGATTTAGTAATATTTCAATACAACAAATTCTTACACACTTCTTACGTTTGAAGTGTTCACCTTCTTGAAGGTTGGGTTATACCTGTAACCCGAATATTGCAGGGCCAATAACGCTTTGGTACATTTCTTGATTTTCATGTCTTTATTTAGGCAAGTTTTTGAATTTCGTAATTTTTGGTCACCCACAAAAACTAAATTAAGGGTCAAATTTTATAAATTCAAAGGTATATTATTGAATAATAATGCAATTTCTCTCATAATGTGCAACACATTTTGTGTGTATTTTTCTTTTTCTGCTTATATGAAAATTGTTTCTATTTGTTAGAATTTGTGGGTAATGAGGTCATTTAACCCATGAGTCACATCTTAGACATACAACTTACATTTGGTATGTATTGTATTAATAATGGTTAAGAAAGAGACCATTTCACAAAAAGAGCCCTATTGAAAAATATATTGAAATAGGACACATATGTAGCTAGTAGCTACCATCAAATTTATATCTAAAATAGAAAGGGAAAAAAAACATATAAGCTACTATATATCCTCTTTCCTCAAGATAGTATTCATACTAGGGGTGGACCTATGAAGGATTCAAGACTTGCATGTATTTGTTCAACGGATTTTTATGAGTAGAATTTTTTTGGGTATGAAAGGTAAGTAAAATCAATCAAAAAACTATAAAAAGTGTCCTGAAATCAACAAAAACTTGAAAAAATCATTAAAATTGTGGAATTCTGCTAAAAACACATCTAGCTTACGCCTAAGACGTAGGTAGCGTTTGTTTTTTAAGAGGTATTGAAGTCTGAAGTCTGATTTCACTTCTGATTTATAAGAGGTGGTGCTGAAGTCTGAAATCTGAATCAGTTAAACTGTTTGTTTTTACGTTTGAAGTTTAAAATTTGAATCAATCATTGATTTACAAATCCCTAACAATGCAGGTGTAAGTGAATAAGAGGAATTAAGTGGTAAGGTTACCACTTATTTTTTAGATGATTTTCAGACTTAAGAATGTCTTAAAAAATGAAAAAAAAAACAAACGGTCTGAATTTAAAAACGTCTGAATAAATAAGTGATAAGTGGTCATTAAGAGGTAAAATTGAAAAAAAAAAAGGGTCGTAGTCTTACGTCTTGCTCAAAACTCAAAAGGTTGATTTCATTTGGAAAAAAAATGTATTTTATTCTCCAAGTTGATACAATTGACTTTTTCCTGGGTCAAACCGTGTTGACTTTTCAACCTGATAAAACCATGACTTTACGCTTCTTTAATTCACTTTAAAGATACACCCATCTGTCAAATAAACTAGGAGATATTTACCAAAACGACTTTACGGTTCTTTGATCCACTGTAAAGATACACCAGTCTGATAATAGTTTTGGGTCCGCCTTTAAGTTTCATAGATTTCCACATTCTTTTTAGGGTTATAAAATATAGGGTTTCAAGATTATGTGAACCATAAAAAAAGGGTTGGAAAACCATGTTACAAGTATTAAATTAATGTGATTTGTAGGTAAAGATTCCTTCACAAACCCTTTTCATCACATGAAAAAGGGCATAAAAGTTCTCTAGATCTAAACTTGAATGGTAAGAAAGAAACCATTATTTGGCTTAAAATATTAGAGGTCATTTTGTACATTCAAAGCATTAAGAACATGGTGTGAATAAACCCTTCACCCAAGAAACATCCCTATTGGGTCCTTCATAATTTTATCTTTATTTTTTTATTTTTTATTTTTTATTTTTTTATCTTGTTTTAGACTTTGTGCATATCTTCTTTGGAAATTTCTTTGCTAGAAAAAGTCAATCCCAATGTGTCAATAATCAAATTTTAGAAATAGCCAGAAGATGTAGTTATCAAAAGTCACCTTCTTGCACATGCCTTGTTTAGCTTAGATCCCAATTCACACTGAATTTGATAAGAGAAAAGATTATGGTTTTTTAATTATTTATGAAAGTATGTATTTGGAAAGAAGTTTGTTTGTTTATTTTGAGGGTGAAATGTATTTTTTCGAGTTTGATTTAGGAGTTTATCTTTTAGGTTTAGAACAAAATATTGATTGATGTGATATTGATATTGTTATGATTTATGTTTAGTTTTCAAGAAATCTCTAGCTAACACTGAAATCGGTAAGCGAAGATTAGATTTTTTTTATTTATGAAATCCGTATTCGAAAAGAAGTCTGTTATTTGGTTTTGAGAATGAAATATATTTTTTCGAGTTTGATTTAGGGGTTATCTTTTACTTTTATGATAAGATATTGATTGATGATTATTAATCATTACTGTTAGAGTATCTCCAATGAAGGTTCTTATAAGAACCTCATTTTTGCATCTTTTGTTGTTAGCTCACGTCCAATTCATCAAATTAGGAACTTTTGAAAAAATCCACAATGGTAGTTCTTATAAGAACCTCTTTTTTGTGGATCTCATTAAATAAGTTATATTAATATATAATATATAAAGTCAAAAAGGTAAAATAAAAAATAAGTAAAAGGACACTTCTTACAAAAATCATGGTAAGAACAAAAGTTTTTATTCAAACACTTATGACACATTAAGTTCTTATAAGAACCTCTCCATAATGATAGTTCTTATAAGACATTGCACTTTTTACTAATAAGAATCTTGTATTGGAGATGCTCTTATACTCTACGATAAGTTTTCAAGAAACTTCTAACAACCAACAAGATTAGATTTTACTTTATGAACTTGCATATCCAAAATAAATCATCCTTTTGGGTTTTGAGAACAAAGTGTATTTTTCGAGTCCCATTTGTGTATTGTCTCTTTTTACCACAAGACACTAATTGATATGATTATTGATCGTTATTGTTACGCAATATATTTAGTTTTCAAGGAACTTCTTAAAACAAGATTATATTTTTTTATGAACTTTCACACCTGGAATAAAAGTCCCATTTGGGTTTTGTCTCATTTTTACTACCAAGAAAATGGTCGATGTAATTATTGATCAATACTGTTATCCTCTATGTTTAGTTTTCAAGAAACGTCTTCAAATAAGACATGTTTTACTTTATAAACTTATGTCTCCAAAAAGAGTCTATTTTTAGGGCTTGAGCAATTGCATAAATTTCTTTTTTATCCGAAACCCATTTGAGTTTGTCTCTTTTTACAACAAGATATCAGTTGATATGATTATTGATTATCTAATCTTGAAAAGAGCTTTCAAGATCTTAGTGTGTATCAAGAAAGGTATATTGCCAGTTGTGTATAGATATAGTTTTTGTGTATGTATATGTAGGATGGTCCAATGGAGGAGGGGTTGAAATTTCAATACCTAACATATTGTACAACAAAAAGAAAGGAAGAAAATGATGATAAGGGGAAAAGGGGGCTACTTGAAGTTAAGTTATTGTGGTCACCAATTGGACCATTTTTTTCTGGCAATACAACTTGCAATTATTCATCTTTTTTTTCTTATAGTCCTTTATTTCTTAAAAGAAAGTCTTGGACATATTTTATAAAGTTATTATATATATATATATACACACATATATTAACTCATGTTTTAATACCGTAAACGTATGTAAAATACAATCAACATGATATTTCTAATATTTTCATAGTGAGAAGTTCAAATACGAAGGTGAATATCGTGAGAATGTTAAAAGAAGATTCGTATGTGAATCGTTAAAAAGTTAAAAAAAAACTATCTATATATGATTGTTACAGACGTACGGGGGCGAGCGGTTTCTTGGTCCTAAGAATGCCTTTTTTTTTTGATTTAATGATTGTTACAGACGTACCTCTGAGGAAATGATACACAAGAACAATCATTTTTTTTGGATTTAATGATCCTTAAGAACACCTATTTCTTTTATCTTTTAAAAGGACCTATTGGTCCAATCATTTGATTTGGTAATAGTAATAAAAAATAACAAATAGAAAAAAATGATAAATTCGTTTTTGGTTAGACCAAATATGAGCATCTCATAGGAGATGAAAATTGAAAAGAGTTTCATTTTAAAACGAAATTACACGACCCAGTTCTTATTATTCCGTTATAAGTTGAGTTGATATTTGAAGATTCTTATGTGAATTTACGTTAATTGTTCATACGGCTTCATTTGCAATGATTCACATATAAATCTTTTCTTAACTCTTCATTCTTACTTTCTCACGTTATTTAGGCTATGTTTGGCAAAAATAAGCTAGCTTATTTTCAGGGTACACGTTTGGCAAACCATAAGCTAGTTTATTGAAACGCTACTTGAAGTATCGTTTTGGAAGCTTATTGTTTTCAATTATAACTCTCATTAATATTAATTATTATTATTTTTCAATATGTTCTTTTTGGTCATTTTAGATTTTTATACGCTAGTTTTCCCAAACATGATTTTCATCAGCTAGCTACAGCTACCAACTAGCTTATAAGCTACCAGCTAGCTTATCAGTCATCCGCTAGCTTATCAGCTAGTTTGTCAAACATAGCGTTAGTCTGCTTATGTAACACCCTCAAATCTGGAAAGAGCGACTAATTTAAAATTTCTAATATTTCATCAATAAATAACTTTCCTCAAACCACAATTAGTAATAAGCCTCTACAACAAACAAATCAAGTCCTATACAAGACCTACTTACAGTTGGGTGTTACTAAACCAATAAGAGTTGCTATCTCCGAATGCGGAAAACGTCACCAAGAGTCTTTATCGTGCCACTTCCTAGCACTCAAGTCCACACGTGTCACTAGTACCAACCCCCACGATAACCTGATGCACATGCCGACAAAGAAAAAGGTTAGGCTTAACGCCTAGTGAGCTCAAGAGTTTTTAACATATTTATGATTGATTTGAAACCAAAAGATGTGTTTGATAAAATATAATTCTCAAAGGAAATAACCTTATTATAAAAGCAACGTCTTTCCCCAAATTCACTAGTCCCATAATAAAAGTTTTAGACCAAAATGACATTAGAAGAGAATACTTTAAAATAGAAATATTCTTTTAACGACATACCAATTCCAATACTCACACGACTATGATTGAGTTTATAAACGTGGAGATAGAAAACATACCTTTAACCATGTTTTATAAAACGTTAACTCACGCGGACCTTTAAAGGGATAGAAATATCCAAAGTTCACGGGGGATTCCCGATCATACCATCTTTGGTGACGGATACAAAAGTAGGTCACTACTCGATGTTGAGCAACCATAGGAGTCAATGGCAATCGGTCAACAACCGATTATGCACCTTAGTACACGGCCCCCGATGGCTCCTAGAAAGCCCGCGCAATGGTCACTGGCAACCGGTCTATAACCGATTATGCACCTCAGTACACGGCCCCCTGATGACCCCAAATTGCGCATGCATAGAGTCAATGGCATCCGGTAATGATCCGGCATTATACCCAACGGTAAGAGGCCCCCTATGACTTCTATGCGACCAAAAAGGGACAACAATCCCGCCTTTAAACCGACTATATGCCTATGGATCCATTACATACTAGTCCTACTACCAAATACATCAACGAGACGTATTACTAGTTTTCCAACCTTGAAAACTCTTTTCAACAAACCATCTTCTTTCAAGTCCAAGTTTCACCAAAAATTAGGTCAAATCATTTTGAGTTTCAAAACCAAAGATTATTTCATTTTATAACATTTCCAAGTATTTTAAACCATTAATGATGCTCAACTCATCATTTACAACAAAATACTCAAAATCCTCATTTTGACCCAAAACCTCCAAACTTACCCAAATACACAACCACTTGAAATTAAGTTTAGGAATCAGTAAAATACTACATTCACAACAAGTATTTGAGTTTATAAGTTTAGATTTGAACTCATACTCATGCATTTACAAAATGACCCATAATGCAATAATCTGAAATCTTTCAACGATTTATAAGTTCCAAAACTCCAAAGATGCAAATACAACCAAATGGTTTTCATTTAAAGATATTGCACCCAAACAACCCACACTTATAATTTATTTGTCAAAATGTCTAAAAACCAAGTATAAGCCTCTTTCATGATTTATAAATCCTTTTATAACAAATATGCAAACTTACACAAATACTCACACATTTGAAAAATAACAAGTGAAGTATGTCAATACTTTAAAATGGACGTTTTTGGCATGTACAAAGTTTTCACAAAGTATCTTGAACTCACCTTGCTAGATTTAAGCTAAATCTAGGTTTTACCCCAATACCGAGTTCCATACGGTGAAGACTTTAGATCCTTGAGCTATAACTCTAGATCCATGATTCAATCCTTCCAAGAACACCTACATGACTTCCAAAACATACACAAAACAAACCCAATAGAGAATGAGAGTTGTTGGTGAAAAACCCAAACCCTAGATTTGAGATTTCGGAGAGGTGATCTTACCTTCCACCCTATGAGCTCTAAAATCATCAATAGCCTCTAGCCATACTTGTTTCCATGTTGTAGAGCTTAAGAGACGAATCCATAGCAACTTGAATCACCCAAATCGGAGCATTATTGAGAGAGATATGGTTCAAATGAGAAAGATCCCGATTTTCGGTCTTTAAAACGCTGACAGAGGCTGACGCCAGATATGAACGCCAGTTACGTTCGTAACTGGCGTTGGTAACTCACGCGGCTCCCTCTTGACCAAACAGACTCTGACGCTAGTTGTGAAGCTAGTTACATTTCGTAACTGCATTGTAACTCACGCTAAGCACAAATCAAGTAAAAAGAGCTTAGGGCTACTTGTGAAGTTAGTTACGATTTGCTAACTGGCTTTGTAACTCACGCTAAGCATAATTGAGTGCAAAAGTGCCTAGGCTAGTTATCAAGCTAGTTTCAACTCTGAAACTCACCTCGTAACCAGCTTCCATCCTAACCCACATGAAAACTAGCCTTAGACGATTTTTACCCATATTTGCTTCGTCTTAGCTCCAAATTGACTCCGAAAAATATCGTTGGACTCCTTGTTTAATTCTCCAACCAAATATGATATAAATACTTGAAAATAGGCCTAAAATACCAGAATTCTTGTATCAGTCTTTTCCAAAGTTTCATAAACTTAACTAAAATTTCCGGGTGTTACAGCTTATTTGAACCGACCCTTATCTTCATATTTGAAAATATTTCTATAGTGTTTGTTGCAAAAAGTTATAAAAAGGCAAGACACATAACATATTAGTGATGGATTCAAAAATTATAACTTAATGCGTTGAGCAAGATTATTCATTTTCATTCGTACTAAAGTATTAGAGATTCATAAGAGATTTATCATGTTGGTATATAATATCTGACTAACAATCATTCACATAATGATGTAAGAAGTGTTATATTTTGTCTTTATACATCTTTTGTATTTAAATGATTACAGTAGAAGTACAAACATTTTAGCTTTTAGAGTTCACAATCATAAAAACTTCGAACCGACAGAATGCTATGAGGAATTTCAAACCATATTCCAAACAGTTATGGTCTTCTATTTAATATGATACTTCAAGATTAATTTTATACTATTGATTCTTGATAGATATATTTTTTAAGTGTAAGTAAATGAGGTGGGCACAAGGGCATTACTATGTAGAGGCTAGGGTGTTTCATTTCACTGCTCATTGTCACGAATCACGATACAGTGGAAAAGAATTTATGATTCTTAAAGGTGCTATTGTTGTACTCGATCCGTATCCACATGGCACTGTTGTTCAAAAACTGAGAGACTACAATAGCATATCGAAGTTTAAATTCTAGTTTTAGTGGTTAACGATGGTGAAACAGAAAAACCTTAACTATAAATTGTGGGAATGGAATGTGAATTCTTAGGGTCCGTTTGGTTGGAGGGATTTGGAGGGATTGAGATTTCAAATAAGTCATTCCCAGTGCGAACTCTGGTGATTTTCTTGAAATTATAATGTACTATATCTTAATATTTATGCCAAACACTGCAGTCAAATAAGTCGTCATGTCAGTAATCTGAGAACTATCCCCAATACAATAGATTGGATTGAAATCCCAATCCCTCCAAATCCCTTCAAATCCCTCCAACCAAACGGGCCCTTAGTGTTTTTTTGTTGTATTTTGTAATTATAATTATTTTAATTTTATATTATAGTAATATTTTGTGTAACTATTGGGAAAAATAACCGGTTACAAGAGGCCTGAAACGAGTTTCTAAAAGCCTGAATTTTTCTAAATATTTAAGTTGGACCAATTAAATGATCAGTTATCAACTTCTTGTTATCTTTTTTTGTCATGTTCATACGAACTCTATTTGGTTTTCTGGGGGACTATTTTTTTCAAGTATAGATAGACGTTCGAGTGAATGGATTATACTTTATTTACACAATTAGGGGTTCCAGTTCGCGTTCATGAAGCCATTTTTTCATATTCTAGTCATCAGCAAATATAAGTTTTTAATTATAGTACCAAAACATTTTCAGAATAAGTTACGTAAAACAAATCACACTTTACATGATTATTTAAAAAAATGTCAATTTTATTGGAAATATTTAAAAATTATTAGAAAAAAGATTAAATCCTGCTAAAATGATCTGTCTATAGGAATCATTCACATCACTTATAGTTTTTTTCTTGAAGAAGGTTCAGTTAAAGACCAACATCAGTTAGACTACAATTAAATTAATTATGGTTAAAAACCGAATCAGTTAACTGATTTATCCAACTTTATTATGCGCTTTCAAAAGTTTGGGTTTTAATTTTTGTAGCTATAAAAATATGTCATTTATATGATCATATTTTGTATTTTTGAAATAATTATATTGTAACTTAAATAAAAAATAATTGTATGTAACGAGAAGTTATTTGTAGTCGTGTGACTGTGTGAGTATAACTTTTAATGATTAATAAAATAATTTATTGATCATTTTTCAAAATAAAATAATATATTGATCATCTTGAATTTATTATGATTTTTCTTATATGATGTATTTTGGAAAATAGAAATGATGATTTTACATATCCGTTTTTAACTTAATAAACTTATTAGTTGTTTATTGTCATTTATTTATATGAACTTTCTATACTTATAATAACTCAATTATATAAAAAAAACTAAAACACTTACTATTATATATACAAAAACAACATCAAAATAAGAGATTATGAAACTATTAAATCATGTATGATTTTACACCTAAATTATATGTAATTACAAAACATGATTAACGACTGGGTGTATAAGCAACTTGGTCCACAATATAGATTGCTTTTTTTAAGACAAGTTAACACACACACATACACACTTCCTCGGGGTATCCGGGCTCCCACTTAAGGGTGCCACCCGGCTAATCCCAGTCGATCACGACCCAGGTCAATTAAGGGTACCACTAAGTGGCAGACCCATGATCTGTATATCTCCACATGCGTATCGCGGGGTTCGAACTCGGGTAGTCAGGGATACCATCCACAAAAATGATTAGCTGAGGATTGTCCTTGCATCTTCATAAATTGTTATCGTCCTCGCATGAACCTCCCTATATATGTATATATGTATGTGTGTGTGTACACATGCATGTATGTATAATAATCGGTAAATGAATTATAATACTAAGTTAAGCAATATATCATTTATGTACCGATAGAGATATACTTATAAAGTAAATTCAAAACTATTTGTTTTTAACAAATTCAATATTGGGATAGCATAAATCTTTTTTTTAAACTGAAATGCCAGTAAATCGATTGAGATGTTATATGAAACAGAATATAATTTCATTAATTAACAAAAAAGCAAATTGTAATGGATGTGGACGTTAAACCCATAGCAAACAAAAGAACATGATGTAATTAATTATTAGTTAACGAAACTAATTATCTTATCAGTCGCAATTTAACTTAGAAAATATTTTAGGTTATGTTTGACAAACTAGCGGATAAGCTAGCTGATGAAAAAATTATGTTTGACGAAACTAACGTATAAGAATATGAAATGACCAAAAAGGATATATTAAAAAATAATAATTAATATTAATGAGGGTTATAATTGTGACAATAAACTCCCAAAACGCTACTTCAAATAGCGTTTCAATAAGCTAGTTTATGATTTGTCAAACGTGTACACTAAAAATAAGTTAGCTTATTTTTGCCAAACACAACCATAAATATTCAATATTTCTTTATCGTTATAAAAGAAAAAATTAAGCCGAACTTAATTTTGTAAAATGGAATTAATTGCCAATTTCAATATAACACATATTTTATGGGTTTTCCCCCTTTTACACAATATTTTTTGTTTAATTTACAGGTTTATGGGTTTTTTTTCAGTTGGACAAATAAAAAGTACACTATATTTTTAATTTTTAATGGTAAAATGAAACGACAAAAAGGAAGATCTTTTTTCTTTAAAATCTAAATCAGAAATATAATATGTTTTGAATTTTAATATATAATTAACTTTTTGTTTTATATTGCAATAACGTATTCTTTTTTAATTTCAAAATTTTATTATAAAACAGGACCACCCCTTTTGGGCCCCTATCCATTACACAATCGATCCAAACCATAACCACTCAAAAGCTTAACCAGTCCTCATTCCTCAATAAACAAACTGGGCCTTGGTTCGGGTCATTTTTAAAAATAATTTTAAATAATTAATTATATTCAAAACATTTTTTGGAAAGAGTATTTTAGACATTTGTCTAGACTAATTCCTGACAATTTTAAGACTGCTAAAGCATGCAGCCCTGAGATAATCCCTCAGTAGCCACAAGTTGTTTGCTTCTGGATTCGAACCTTGTGGTTTCAGAACATTTTCTAAGAGAAACTTTCAAAATAACCCAACAAAATGATAAACTATTTTATTTTAAATGATTAAGTTTATGAATTATTTTTTTAAATGAAAACAACATTAAACTTTTTCAATTTGAATGATTAACCATTAAACTAAATTAATGGCTTTTTCCATTCAAAAAAATAGTTTAGGGACTTAATCATTTAAAATGGGATAGTTCGTTGGATTTTTCTAAACTTTTCCCGTTTTTAAACTGTAAACAAATTCTTTAAAATAAAATTGGAATTTCAGACAAAATTTTGTTCCAATAAATTCTCCAAGTCAATAAAGCATGAGAAACGGTGAAATTCACTGAATTTGAAGATTTCCTCAAAAATGATTACTATCAATGTATTCTTGAATTTAGGGGGAAAATAAAATAGGGAGAATTTCATATACGTTTTCCTAAAAACTTGGAATATTACGCATATATCCTTGTAAAATTTCAAATTACGTGTATATCCTTCTAAACATAAAAAACTCACGCATATATTCTTTCTTCTAATTTAATTATTATTAAACATTTTAAAAATACAAATAACTAAAACTAAATTGAATATACTTTAAAAATTATTTAATAAATAGATACAAAATAAATATATTAGTAACTTTGGAAGCGATATAAAAATGATATATTAGTAATTTTCAAAATATATTCAATTTAGTTTTAGTTATTTGTATTTTTAAAATGTTTAATAATAATTAACTTAGGAAGAAGGATATATACGTGAGTTTTTCATGTTTAGTAGGATATATACGCAATTTGAAATTTTACAAGAATATATGCGTAACATTACAAGTTTTTAAGGACGTGTATGAAATTCTCCCAATAAAATAAAAGAATGTAAAAGAAAATGACAAAAAAAAGGAAAATAATTTTTTTTTTATTATTTGTGTTCTAGGAAGAGGAGTCAAGGAAAGAGAATAAATTTTCATGGTGAAAATAAAGAAAAATGTCAATTTTATAAATATTTCCTTCAAAAATAAGTCTTTTATAATGAAATGTTGGGTAGTTTTGTAATTTTAATAATCTTTTTAAAGAGTTCTAATTTATTTTCTTTTTTTTTCTTTAATTTCCTCCCACATCTGGAATGAAGGTTTTGAGAAGAAACTTGTGATTATTTTGTTTCTATTTTCTCTCCTAAAAAAAGTTTCTAGAACACAGATTATTTTTTACATCCTAGAAAAGATCTATATACATCCTACTATTTGCAAACTCTACCATGTTTAGCATTCACTACGTTCATTTGGTTTACATGTGATTTGGAATTTGGTCCAGTTATAATCAGAGCCAATCGAAAACCCAAATAAGGTATTTCCTTTATTTAAAAAATTGTCGTATTCTGCCAAAAACCTTCAGTTTGACAAAAAAAATATTGGTTAAAAATATTTGAACCAACTAAACGAGCTTTAATTTGGGTACTTTGGTTTTCGATTGAATTGAACAGATGTTGAAACACAAGCAACCCGACCAAAAACAACCTAAAAATTGAATGTGCGAAGACTAATGCTATAACCTAACCGGTCCCTCTTTGTTTTATCGTTGCACCACTCTAAACCGTTCCCTTGTCCAAACTTCTTTTTTCCAACCTTTACCTCTATAATAGGGACGAAAAGCGAGTTCTTTTTCCAAAAAAGTGGGACCCACAAACAAAAAAGACAAGCTTGTAATTGCATAAGCAAAAGAGGGGTTTTCTGTCGGTGGCTTAAAAGTTTTCCAAAAAGCTCCGATGTGGTCCTGTGGATGCTCTTCTGGTTATGAAAGGTGCACCCACTCAACCGAATTTTGCAAGTATATTTTTTTTGAGGTATGAAAGGTGCACTTGTTAAAATGTGACAGTGGTCCAGGATATCAGAAAATATAAGAAACATCAATCAAAAAACCAAAAAAGTCCCTCAAAATCAACCAAAAATATCCCTTTAAGTCAATCAAAAACCTCAAAAAATCCCACAAAATGGTGTAACTTGACTAAAAACATATCGAACAACTTTACTTAAAGATACACTGGCTCGATAAAAATCCGGGACCCACTGTTAATGTTCTTATAAAGTGAAGTACATGTTATTCAAGAAAGGGTTGTGTCTAGGTCTGCTTTTTGGGGGGATAATGACTTTTAACTTATAACTAACTTAACAAGTATAGATGACTTTAAGACAACTATGGTTGTATTGTCAAATCTACTTCAAACTTTATACATTCCCTTGTCTAAAGGGTTGTTTGGCAGTTGCTGAATGGTTTGGTGCAAAATGATTAAGAGACTATTACGATACAGTGCAAAATGAAATATATTTTTTTGGTAACTGTCCATAATGTAATTAAGGCTCTTAATGGTTAAGGGAGGTCCAGGATACAAAATGATACAGAGGGTTTTGGAACCATTAAGAGGCGGACTTACTTTTTGCCAAACAGGATTCGCCTCTTAACGATTCAGAGGCTACCTCGTAATGGAACTGTTAAGAGGTAAACAAACAACCCCTAAGTTTAACATCTTTTTAGTTAAATATCAGGTATCTGGACCAGCTTACATGCACCTCCAGTGATCCTATAGGACATAAGAAAAAAGTCAAGAAAATCCCGAGTGGCCTTCGCAGGACATGAATTGTTGACCTACGGAGAAAAGGCCCGTGTGTTGATGTGTTGTAAGTTATAGATATTGTAGCACCATAAACGCTATCAAGATCATGTTGTAAAATTACAAAAAAATAAATAAACTAGATAAATCCAATATTATCGCACACATAAGTAGGGTCTAGGTAGGGTAGGATAACTTCGAAGTAATTATGCGGAAGAGGCATATTTGAACAATTATGAACTAGAGACGTCAAAAGTCTCCATGGAAAAAGCCTCTTTACCCCTCAGTGATTAGAAGAAAGGTTGTGTACATTTTTACCCTCCCCGGGCCCCATTTGTATGGGATTCACTAGGTTCGTTTTGTTTGGTTTGGTTTGAAATAGAGATTGTCAAAACATGTAATGAAGTAATCAAGTAAGATCAAGAAGGGCCACCATAGCAAAGTTAACAAAGAGAAATATAAAAAAAAACGATCATATTTTAAAGATGCATGTCGCCCGGCTTGGCATATGCGAGCCAAGGTCGCATATAAACATTTTCAACAGAGGAAGTATGGTACAGAAGATATGAGGTTGGTAGAGTAAGATCCCACATTGGTTGGGAGGCAAATTTATGCGTTTTAAAACTGCGGGTCTATGTGTGTGGATGTTGGGCTCCTCCTTATAAGGCAAACATATCTGGTATGGTTGGTCACTTAGCCAGGGATGTTACAAATGGTATCATAGCCGGAAACCAGACTAGAGTACGAGTGAGGAAGTTGGGCTCCCAAGGGGGTGGATCGTAAGATCCCAGATCGGGTTGGGGAGGGGAACTAAGGTTGCCTTATAAGGGGCTAGATACCTCCTCTACCAGATGTGTTTTAAAACGGTGAATCCAGGTGTGTGGACAAAGTTGACAATATCTGGTAGGGTTAGCCTGGGATGTTACATACAATTTGTCAAGTTCAGGGTTTGAAGCTTGTAAGTTGTAACCGGTAAGAACTCTTTTGTATTTTTTTTCGGTATTAATATACAAACCACCATCTCTCCCTTGTGAATGTACACTACCTCACCAGTAGTGGAACCATGTTAAATCCTTGTCTTCATTATTGCTTTCGTTAACATATCATCATCGTGATGGTTTGTGGTTGTTTAATTATTTTTACGGTCGGTATTTGTTGGATACACCTAGAGATCTATTTATTTCCGCATTATTATTGGGTTATCGCACTAGTTGTTTGTCTAGGACCATAGTGCTTTCTTTAAGATAATAAAGAAAACCACCCGGCAGTATAAAATAAACCAAATCAAACAAACTCAGTATATCCCACATAGATGTAGAATCTCGGGGTAAATTGTACTCAAAAGTCAAACCTTGCCTCTAACCCAAAAGGTAGAGAGGATGTTACCATGAAAACATCCGCCTTTTCAAGATGTAGCAAGTATGCATGCCTATTTTTTTTGTGAAGGGTATCTCAGACAAAGCCCAGACTAATCCCAGCAAGGTTTTTTTTACTGCAATATGTCAGCCCTGATAAACTTAGTGGCCATAATTGTTGAGAGCGCCTGGATTCGAACCCTGGGTGGATGGGATATTCCTCATCCCTCAGGCATTCGACCAATATGCATGCTTAATGCAAGTAAAGAAGCCTCACATGTCACAACAATAAGAAAGTAATTATCATTAACTGCTACAAAAATATGTTCAATGTGCAGTTTATATTTCATTTCACAAGTAAACTATAACGAATTGAGAATTAATTACCTGATCTTTGATGCTTTGTAATTCTCAGCATCCTGTATTTTTGAGGTTCCATCCTTTTGTATTTAGCACTTGAATTATTCCACCTCCCAAAAACCTGATTTGGTTGACAAAATGAAAGCATTCAGATCAGCACTATCTCCCTAAATTCTCCTATTTGGGTATGTTCTATTTTTGATGTTTTTTAAATATTTCATCAAACTTGTAAAAGGGATAAAAAGGGCAGAGCTGATTTTGGAAGTTGGTTCTCAAAATCTTGTATCATATGGGCTGCCTAACTTCAGTAAATTTGAGATAAATTAAGATACACGCTCAAGAACCCCGGAATAAAAGGCCCAATGTGGGTTTGTTTCATCTATTGCACGTTGACCAAATGGGTGTTGCTTTAAATACATCTTTACATCTTCAGTGGCGGCCACACCTTCCAGATAAACTCGAAGATCACCATCAGGACCTGCAAGAAGTAATAATTCGAAAAACATTCACTCCATTTTAGCACAGTCAAATTTTTTAACAGTGGGTTGTTATTTGTTAACATATTTATTCATAAAATGAAAAAAAACAGGTGGATGCAACTCTTGGTGAAGTTTTAAGACCCCAAGATAATGAGGAGTGTGAGTTTTGGAGTATATATATATTATATTATATACTTTTAAAAAAAGATAATTAAGAATGATTTAGTACAATGAATAAATTATAAGATAACTCACCTAAAGAGTTGTCATTTATATCCATGTAGCTGTAAGACAAAGGAAAGATTCCAGTGTGTTTCTACAAGATAATGAGTGCGATCAAAATCATTGATCGATCGATATATGATAAGATTTCTAAAAAAGTGTTATTTAAAAGAAAGGTGATAAATCTTACAGGATTGAGCAACGCCTTATATGGAGAATCATCTAACAACAATGTATTTGATTCATCATAACATCCATTCTCAGAAGCAAGATTATGACCATTTTGTCCCCATATCTTCCTCAGCTCCTTGAAGACTATTAACTTATGTTTGTTTTCAAGACTCCTTGCACTTGAATTGGTGCAGTGGGATAAGTCCTAAAAGGAACAATGTGTATAAAAATCACTTGTTGCTTGATTACAATAGAGGTTACGAAATCAGTAAGAATAAAGACAATTAATTATGAACCTTATAATCCCCAAAAAAAGTCACGTAGATACAATTATACAAAATATAAACCATAACTTATGGTTATTAAGACCATATGGACTCCTGCCAGTGTCATGTCTTAAAATAAAAAAACACTTATTTTCTATGAAGATTCAATACATTACACGCTCCAAGTGGCTGGATTCAATTTAGAAAAAAAAAAAAAGCTAAACAACACTTACCCAAAGAAACAACAGCTTCTTCTTGAAATCCCCCAATAAATAATCAACCACAGGGTCTAAAATTTTCCTATGCATAATTTCATGAGTTACAGGTAACTGCATATTAAAGAACAAGCTGAAGAGTAAAATACGTAAACTTAATGATACCTGGTTCTTGAAGACCAAATGGCGACATCAAATCTCTCGAAGCAAAATCCTAAAAAACTATCCAAGAAGGGTCTTTTGAATACTGCATTGAAACAAAGATATCAATAAATAAATAAAAAGATGTGATTACCAAAGACAAAGCTAGTAGTAAGTTCTGATTTTCTTAGGTGGTGTTTGTTTTTTAAGAGGTGTTGAAGTCTGAAGTCTGATTTCAGTTCTGAAATGGTTATGAAACGTCTAAATGAATCAGACATAAGTAGTGATTAAGAGCTTAAAATGAAAAAACAAACAAGACCATAGTCACCAAATAGCACATGTGGATCAAAATCTTACTTGCCCTTCTTAAAATATTTTTATCCGATTTGCAATCCTTTGGTGGGGGAGAAATGATATCCGCAAGCAAGCCATTTACATCAAGAATGAGAAGCTTTTTCCTTGCAACATGATTTCTGATCAGTTGAACTCCATGGTGGTTGGCAAAATCTTTCAAAGTGAAATCAACAAGATTCTGATCCTTGGGGTTTTCCACATCTTCTATGGTCAGTTTTGCATAAAGAGAGCTAACCATATTGGTATCGATCTGTTGACCACCATTGACAATTTCAGTATCTTCTATATTTTCATGGGGATTTAAAATGACAATAGCCGCTTTCTTATCACCTGCAATCTGCCTCTTTCTCTTTCTTGATGCTTCTTCATCATTCACATCAAGTTTTGCAGTTTCCATGTCCTCCTTAATGGATTGATAATTCAAGTTTTCACCTACTGATGGTTTCTTTATCTCTGAAACCTGATTACTTTCATTTTGTGATACTGTACTCTTCGCATCATGTGTTGTGGTTGCACGTGTGATCGTCTCACTGTTGACAATATTTACATAATCTTCTACTTTTGACACCATCATTGCATCAAGTTTTGTGCTTCCACTTAAGCCCATCTTACCATTAACAATTTCCGTGTAATCTTCTCCTTTTGATATGGTTTTCACATCATTAATTTCTGTCTCACTTGAGTCCATCTTACTGTTTACAATTTCTGTGTACCCTTTTGCTTTTGACACCAAACTCTTCACATTATAACGTGTGTTTGTGCTTGAGGCCGTCTCACCATTAGCCATATTTGGGTACTCTTCTCTTTTGGACCCTAAACTCTTCACATCAACCACTGTAACTGTGCCTAAGTTTTCCTTCTTTTTCTCAATTTCTACCTCTTTCTCTTTTTCGACACTGAATTCTTCCCATTTGTGTTTGCACCTTGGCCTATTACTAAACTATCCTGGAATGATGACTGTTAAATTTGGTCAATATTATGAAGAGAAACTTCCTCATTACTTCCAAGATTTCATATAGCTTTTCTTTGGGCACCTGATTCTAAACTTGCACCTTAACCTTTATTTCTTCCTTGCGATTTACTCAGCTTGATAAATATTTGGGAAGAATTTGAAATGCCTAAGCAACATACAAACAAGCATAAACAACAAATAAGAACCTGTTACGCAATAACATAAACCTCAACAGGTAATAACTAAAAACCCTAATTTCAGATTAACCATATGAGAAAATCAATCAAAGTTCTCTCCACTAATGAAAGCCCGCCCCTTCTGTATTACTCCCATTCAAAAAACAATTCCCTCTGATTTAGTAATCAAACACAGTTACTTCAAGCTCAATTTCAATATGAATTTTCAAACGAATTTAGAACATTTTGCTATCTACATTCAACTTTACGCTCCATACCAATTGATGCAAATTAACAAAAACTAAGAGTTAAAAAAACAAAGTGTCGCAATTTGAATCAGACCAGAGGCTAACATCAAAGTGAAATCCTAGTTTCAGAAGGCGCATGGAGTGAAATTTACAGCAATTTGCATATTTAAACATAAGGTAACCAGCTCAAACATCAATCGAAGACGAAATCATCGAGAAACGTAAACAAACATGAGAGGCAGAACATCGCAATTAGATAAAACGAAAGGAAACGATGAACAAATTCGAAGATTTTGATCGAAATACCAAATATTTGATTGTAGAATCCAAGTCGTCGTTCAAACCTCGATGCGAACTTCTTCGTCAACCTTATAAAAAATGTCTGTTCATGATACTACAAACTTATAAGTGCACGCAAGACCCTGTAACTTCTTCTTCAAATATAACAATTTACAAAGCAAAATACCCAAATAAAAAAATAAGGCCCAATGCACCTTTTTGATGGGCCTGTAGTTGAACCCCTGGTTTTCAATGCCTAATAAATGATCAGTGGGTTTCAGAGGCAAACTTTATACGTGTGTTTTAAAATTTTTATAATGATTTATAAATTACTAGAAAGGTATTTGTCTAATACAATGAGCTATATCTGAATTTATTGTATCGTTTTATTTTTTATCTCAATCCATATTATAATATGATTTTATGTGGTTTTAAGAAAACGATAATATTTTTATTTTTGAATAAAATATAAATTTAAAGATGTCATAAAAAATAGTACTTAATGTATAAAATTAGTTTTTAAAAGTTTTTATCAAATACTTTATAATATAGTATAGATATATAGTCAAATAATTAGTTATAACAAAAATATTAAACTTACATCATATTACATTTATTTTTTAAACTAAAATTCCATATCGGTTTTCAGAATCTAATTACTTTAACACTAAAAATAAGAAATTCTGATTTTTCAAATATTGCAAAGCACAACTATAAATAGGGTAGATCTAGTTAGATACATAAGATAACATTTGTCATAACTATAAATTAACTTATTTTTTAAGTTTATTATATATACTTGTTTGAATTTTGGATGGACAAAAACTAGATTATACCCCTTCTTAACATAACTTTTTGTTTATTAATATTGATTATTAATTAATATTAATTGCAAACTATTAATTAATTTTAGTGTTAAATTATTCATTAATATTAATTATTTAGATTACTATTAGTTATGTCAATTAATTTTTTATTTTTTATTTTTTTTTCAACATATTTAATCGTGAAAAATAAATATAATAATTTTGAAAATAGTTTTATAAATTACGTAAAGTTTAAAGTTATATTTTTTTTGGTTCATAAATATTATAACTTTTATAAATTTTAATAAAAACATTTAATTTTATTATTATTTTTCAAAAGTTATTAATTAATGAGTTAAATTCAAATTTGGTCCCTGTGGTTTACAAATTATAACGGATAAGGTCCCTGAATGATTTTTATAACGAATAACGTCCCTGTGGTTTCCATTTTATAACACGTAAGGTCCCTCCATCTAATTTTTCCGTTAAATATAACATTTTTAACATAATTTCTTTATTTTTCCATTTTTCAAACCATATGGACCAAATCTGTAATTTACTCTAAACTATATACATATATTTATATTTTATGTATTGTATAATTATATTTGCATTTTATTAATTATATAAATTACATATTTTGTTAATTGTATAATTTTCTTATTTTATAAATTATACCACATATTTACAGGCACCTTATAATTTTATTTAAAAAATATTTATACTTTATATATTTATGATATATTATATTTATCTTTTATAAAATTTATTTTGTATTTATATTTATATATAAAATATAAATAATTTTATAAAATGTATCGAATGTTCATTTTATATTAAAAACACTAAATCAGTTCATTATACAAATTATATACATATATGAACGATTCAAATAAATAAAATAAATACAAATATAAAATATAAAATATAAATACAAGTACAAAGCAAATTCTATAAAATATAAATATAATATAAGATGTTGGTTCATTTACAAACTGGATGAAGAGTACAAACTCGTACAAGGCAGTGTAAAAATAATTTTTTTTCATTATATGCTATGATTTTAGATGTTATTACACATATGTTTGTTTCATAATGTAAAGTTTCACATGTATTTATTTTCATAAGTTAAAAGTTTATCATATATTTGTTTCATAATGTAAAAGTTTTACATGCATTTTTCACATGTAACTTTTTCATAAGGTGAAACAAACATATGTTTTATAATAGCATCTTAAATCATAGCATTTGATGGAAAAAAATAATGAAAAAAATTATTTTTATATTGGTTTGTGAGTTTGTATCTTTTATCCAGTTTGTAAATGAATGAACTGAGATCTATAATATAATATAATCTTAAATATATAAAAAATTATTAATCTATATATATAAATATATACAGTAAATATAATATAAAAATTAAATTCAAACACGTACAACATCGATGTCATCAAGAGAATTCTCCTGAAAATCTACCGTTTAATCTTCGTTATCATCTCTATTCTCTTCATATATGTATATCTATGAATTATTAATTATTTGTATATTTAAAATTATATTACATCTATATTTTATAAAAAAATTATATTTTTATATATTTTATGTATTTAAATATTCCATGCATGCAATTTGTATATTGACATGATTTAATGTTTATAGCATAAATTGGACCTTTCATATATTTTTTTAACTTATTAACATTTTATAAAATATAAATGTAATATATTATATGAATATAAAAAATAAAAATAATTTATAAAATATAAATGTAATATAATTTATAAAATATGAAAATTATATAATTAATAAAATAGGCAATTTATATAATTAATGAAATAAAAATATAATTATACAATACATAAAATATAAATATATGTATATAGTTTAGAGTAAATTACAGATTTGGTCCATGTGGTTTGAAAAATGAAAAATAAAGAAAATATGTTAAAAATGTTATATTTAACAGAAAAGTTAGATGGAGGGACCTTAGGTGTTATAAAATGGAAACCACAAGAACGTTATTCGTTAAAAAAATTGTTGAGGGACCTTATCCGTTATAATTTGTAAACCACAGGGACCAAATTTGAATTTAACTCTTAATTAATTGATTTATGTAAGGTTGATAGACTTTATTTTTTATATATATAATAATTATTTAAAACCATTAACTTTTTAAGTGAGTTTAATTTATTAGCTACCAGTTAACTTATCAGTAGTTTTCGTAATGATGTCGCCGTAGTATTTTTTTGGTTGCACTTGTATTTTTTTTAAACTAAATAATGGTTAAAAGTTTTTTATATCATAGATGGTTAGTGTGTTGTATGAAAGGTGTAGATTGGAGTTTTGCATTTCTTACTTTTTAGTTTAAACTTTGTGTTGTCTTTTAAAAAAATAGAAAACAAAGCCATTGTGGGTGGTTATAAAAAAATTATATATTTCTTTCTAAAAAAATTATAGGTCTGCTTGACCACAAATATCACTAATTAAGTTTGTTGTACATCAAAATTTAAATAGTGTAAAGATTATAGTTATTGTAATATCTAAACGAACAATATCTTGTACGGTTGGCCTGAAATGTTACAAAATACTATAAACATGTAAAGTATAAGTATGACATTTTTTCTCGTTCTTCATTAAAATTTAGAGAGTTTTTAATATATTTTCTATCAATTTTTCCTTTATTTTAGAGGAGAATTTAATATAATGACTGAAAAATAATACTATACATTTTCTATGGTACAAAAGACCATATACCATACCAAGAAAATTTCGATAAAAACCTTTGTGAGTTTTTTAAATAAGTTTTTAACCATTTAAACATAAAGACAAAGAACAACTTATTACATACATATTCTATTTTCTATAATTCCGATATGATTAAAATCATATAATTAATTAACAATTATAGGTTTTAATGGCAATAATTATTGTATGATTAAAATATATATCTATATCTAAGAAATTTATAGGTCATAATGGCACTAGAAAAAGACAATATATTTATATTTTTTGGCCTTGAACCATTAAAGTCAAATTACTCAAAAAGTTAAAAATCAAAGAGTAAACTAAAAATTTGATCCCTATGGTTTGTCAAAAAGAGTATCTTTTGTCCTTGTATTTTTAAAATTAAAAGATGGTCATTATGGTTTGCAAAAACGTCTGCATTTTATCTTTCACGCTAATACCTGTTAAAAATTGCGTTAATAAGAGACAGATTCGTTCTTTTATCGATGTATTTGTCTTTTATCCAATCAAAATCGATTTCTTTAGAAAGTGTTCGAAAGACGACCTCAATCCTCATCGCTTTTAACAGATAGTTTACTGGTTGCTACTTCTTTCCCTTGAGCCTGGTATTAATTCTTTAAAGCCTTGAGCCGAGTGTGGGATCCAGATTTTGATTAATTGTGATTTTTGATTGGGTAAAAGAGAAAAAAATAAAAGAACGAAAATGCTCTTCATTTAACATAATTTTCTAATGGTCTTTAGTAGAAGGGACTAAATATTAACCGTTTTACAAACCACGATAGTTATCTTGTTATTTTTAAAACTGTACAAATTAAATGTTATTTTAGATAAACCATAGGGATCAAATATATAGTTTACTCAAAAGCTAAAATTAAAAGGTAATGATTAGAGGCTTATGCCAAAATTAAAGGGCTAATATAATAAAAAGTGGTCCAACCATACTTACTGGTCACAGATCCATAAATGGACTGGTCCACTCATCAAAAGGCCCAAACCACTTGCTCTTTGTTATTAAATTAGTTTTTATAATTCATATTTGGACAAAAGTTGATTACAAACAATTTCAGTCTGTCCCACATACAGATGAAAATTTTACCCGTAAAGGCAGGGTATATTAACAGGACGGGGATTCCTCTCTTTGATGGTAACGGAACAATGATGGGGTTTATTTTCATACCCAATATAGGGTCGGGATGGCATTATACCCTCCTAATCTGGTCCCCATTTTTTTTTGCTAAATACATGTATATAGTGTTTATAGAGTCAAGTTCAATGGAAAATGTCAAAAAAATGAATAACACTCTGAGATCCCTCCATCTGGACGATATGCACAAATGCATACTGATATGTGCATATGTACTAATGCATATGAAATTATAGAAGCATTGATGCATAGAAATAAAACCGTTTCAATAGGTCATTAGGTTGTATGCATTTGTGTAATACCGTCCGGATGCAGGGCTCCCGGTGTGTTCTTCATTTTTCTTTTTTTAGTGTTTTTTCTTCAACCTCTCTCAGTGAATACTTGGTTTTTCAAATTACATTTTTGATTTTCAAACGAATAATATGTTTTTAGAAATAAATAGGAAATAACTCATTTTTAATTAATTTAGTTTTGAGACTATAACAATCATCTTTATAACAGATGTTCATAAGAATGAATAATATGTTTTTAAAAATAAATAGGAAATAACTCATTTTTAATTAATTTAGTTTTGAGACTATAACAATCATCTTTGTAACAGATGTTCATAAATTCTTATAAGTTATATTATTTTATCAAAACTTATAAATTAGTCGTAACATATTTTAAATTGTATAGAAACCATTAACATTTCAAAATGAATGTTATTATTTTTATCTTTATTTCTTTACAAACAATTCCTGTTTATGATTTTCCATGTTAAAAGATATATTCTTAAATTGATTGTATATAAAAAATTTAAAACACACCTTGAAAGTTCATATTTTATAGAATAAATATTAAGCAAAAACAATTTGGAATGTAGCTACACTAACGGGTCTTCACAACTGCGGATCCAGTATTTTTACCAAGCAGGTGCAATTTTAAAGGCTCGTAAAATCGTCCGATTTGTTTTTACCCGAATTTCACTGTTTTAATGGATTTTTTTCGTTTTAATGGGTTTTTTCAATTTGTTTAATACTATAGAGCATCTCTCAAAGTTTAATGGGTGCATCTTTTATAACATAAAAAAAATTCTACTGATAAAAATTGGTTGAATGAATGCATAGGAGCCCGCTCGTGCCTTCAAAGATCCGCCCCTTGGTCTTCATTTAATTTTCAAAACCCATAAGCAAAAAATCAATAAATATGACAAGTCCAAATTACCGAACCATGTTATCATCATATCATTAAAATCAGTCGGCTATCCGTAAAAATTGAAGAAGATACTCCATTTTTCATTGATCATATTTTTAACGACAATAATAAAAATCTCTGTAACATGTAGTTTTACCCATATAATTTTTTTTTGATATAAAATTACGATTTTATTAATATCATTTTTAATATAAAAAATTGAATAACATTATATATACGTGTGACCCATGTAATAGAATCCATAGCATCGTGTCCACACCAAGCTAACATATTCTCGTATTTATAGTTCAATTTATAAAGTATTAATTATATTAAATATATTGTTTTGTTTTATATATTTAAATCATTTATTCATTATATATGAAAAATAATATATTCTATTCTCAATTAATCTAATAGACTTCTACAAATTCTCCATATATATTATATGATATTAATTATATACTTGAGTTTTTTTTTTAACAGACAGAACCGTGCGTTTGGAGGAGGCACACTAGATGCATCAGCAGGCGTAACGTGACGCTCGCTCGATACATGCTATATAGTTACAATTATATATAGTATCACGTGTACAAAAGAGTCGTGGTGAGTCAGTAACAAGAGATGTGGTGAGACGAACAAATACAGTAAAAAAAGTTATTCATTTAATTTTCATTGTATTTTTGTTTTCTATAGAACGTAATATAATTAAGCCACTTGGTTTTGTGGCGTACTGGTTAAACTTTAGAAATTGTATGGCAAAAATAAACCAACTTATTTTTTAAGTCTCCATTTTGACGGATATAACTAACTTATTGAAACGCTATTTGGATTAACCTTTTAAAAAACTTTTTGACGTTCTTTTTCAATTATAATCATGATTAATATTCAATTATACATTATATATTAATCAACTAGTTTATCAGTTGTCGACTAACTTATCAGTTAGTTTGTCAAACATATGATCTAATTGAAATTCTTTTCTACTTCGAGTTTGAATACAGACGTTGCCAAAATCCCTGTGGCCACGAAGATTCACCTATAGTTACTTCAAATCATCTGTGATCGCTATAAAGATTATTTGATGCATATAAACTGATATATAAAACCACTGTTACTAAAAAAAATGTCGTTATAATTAATGTATAATTTATTTTAATTTAAAAGGAAAATATTTATTTGTTTGTAAGAGTTGGGGTAACGTTACATGGAGGGAAACCACGCGACGGCAATGATTCATTTCGTTTGATGCTTTAGTGGTCCCAAAATAGTTTCAAAATAGACCCTGAAGAATTGGAAATTTACATATTGAACCCTAAACTTAGTGCATGCGAATTAAGGTTGACCTATTTTTCAAGGAGGAAAGACGTGCGACGGTTGGAGAAGAAGTGGTTGGTAATCCATCAAACCCAATTAATGCAACTTCCCATGCCTACTTTTGCCATCTTAAAAAAAAAACAATTAAATACAGATAGAAGTTTGATATAATAATTCGATTTGATATTTATTTATCTGTCGTTATCTTGATGATAACAAATACAAATCATATTTATTATTTCGGTGGTGATTCTGGTGAAACGACAGTGATGTTGCTTCATGGTAATGAATATCGTATGTGTGTCGATGTAATTCAAGATTTTGTGGTGTGAAGATGCATTGTTTTATTTTGATTTCTTTTTTCCAAGATCTGGTTGTAATTCTTGATTTTGTAGTTTCTGATTTTGTTCTGCTCTCCAACCAATGAGGGATCTCATATAACGTCCCTGGTTAACCCTAGTAAATATTGTTTGCATTATTCATACATGAGTTTTCAAAACATGTATGATAAAGGAGATGTTCAGTCTCTTATAATGCATCAGTTGTCGTTGCTGTCCTCCCTAGTCGATGTGGATCTCACATTCACCCCCTCAGGGTTCCCATTGTTCTTGTTGGCACATCAATTGGTTCTCGACTTCAATATGATATATAACATCTTCAACCAACCGTATCAGATATTGTTCGTTTTATTCACACATAGATCTACAAAAAATAACGTTTAATAAAGAAGATACTCGTATTTTTATAAAAACAACTTTTATTCCCTCCCAACTAAAGTGGGATTTCACAATCTTGATGACTTATTTATTTAGATTAATTGCTTAATAGTCGAGCCAAAAATAAACATGCAAATGAGCCATGAAGCAGATAACAGATAAATGTTTGTCGTCCCAAAATTATTTGTTTCACAATCAATATAAATCATATAATTTATTTATTGAGTAAATATATTGAAAAAATAAATTAAATTATATTAACTAAGATGTTTATGAGATTTTACATGATTGATAAACATTAAAAAATGTAACATTTTTAGACAACAAATTTTCATCCATATAAACCAGAAAGTATTGACCTGGTCAAACCATCAACTTAAAAGCTGTTGACTTTTGCACCACAACAATAAATGTTTTATGAATAAATTTAATTATTTTTTCGAACAAATGGAAAAATCATATGTTAATGTTTATTTAACCACATTATAAATTTTTTGGACTCTTATTGTTGAATTAGTTAATTATTTTAATCTAATAAAAATATTAATTGTATTAAATTCGAAAGAAATTCATTAAATGATATTTAAAAAGACCACTATGTAAAATTATGACCATTCTATGGCATCTTTTAAATATTTACCAAATGAAGTATATGATAACATTTGATACACGTGACAACATCTTCAATAACTATTGTAATTTTTTTCTAAAATAGCATATTAAAAGTTAAAATCTTTATAATAATTTGCATTCAACTTCAACAGCTACTCTATTTAAGCAACTTTATCATTAACAATATTAATAAAAAATATTTCATCATTTAATAAAATATTATTTATCTCTTATACACACTTAACTTCAATTATTTTGATTGATTGAATATAGTTAAAATATTGTTTCTCTCTCTTCTATATATTTTTAGAGATTCTCTAAATTTAGAGATTTTTCTTCTCTTTTTTCCCATTTTTCTATTTTAACAATTGATATATCATAGCTGTTGGAGCACTTAAATTGCTAAAATTCTCCGTATTTTCTATTTTACAATAGCTGTTGGAGATGCTCTGAGCATGTTTACCCGATTTTTATAATTTTCTAAAACAAAAAACTAAATCTTAAAATTTATAAAAAAATTATGTTCAATTCAAACATGTTTTATTTTTAAAGATTTCGACACCAAGTAACATAATTTAAAAAATATGTATAAAATAACACTAGATAAGCATCGAGAGTAAACAAAAAGTCTTCAGTTTAGTCTACAAGATTATAAATAATGTGAGACGTGATATAACGTCAAGTATCTGGAGCCATAAACAAGGCCACAAACGTTTTTCAAAGCGTTATTTATGGCGTCAAATTTATACGTCACATATATTTTTTATATCTACATGTTTCTTTACTACTATTAAGTGAGTCAGTGATATTAAATAACTTAAAGTAATAATATACTAAAATTATTAAGGAAGAAAACTGAAAAACCGTGTTACAAAAATCACGCACTGGACCTAGACCTGGCAAACGTGTCGTGTCGGGTTCGTGTCGGGTTCAAGGGTTAAACGGGTTAAGAGTGTCTAACTCTAACCCAGCCCGTTTAATTTTCGTGTCGTGTCGTGTCAAACCGTTTAATTTTCGTGTCGTTTTCGTGTCAACCCATTTACTTAAACTGGTTGAAATATATTACCAAAATCCATTTCATTCGTATCGAGTTCGTGTCTAGTTAGTATGTTGTGTCAGTTTTTGTCAGGTATCTATGAAATGTACAATCACTTTTTATTATTATTTAGTATATACTTTGTTAAAAAAAACTATAAAATGTGAGTTGTTAACGTTATTTGCCTAGGGCTAAAGGGGCCTAATATAAACGGGTTATTCGGGTCATTTTCGAGTTGAAAATTTTGACCCTGACCTTACCCGTTTAGTTTTCGTGTCATATCGTGTCAACCCGTTTACTTAGACGGGTTGAAATGTATTACCGAAACCCGTTTAATTCGTGTCGAGTTCGTGTCGGGTTAGCGTGTCGTATCAGTTTTTGCCAGGTCTAACTGGACCATGGCATCCCACAAGATTAATGTGAGATACGAGCCCTAAGTCACAACATGCCACGACAGTTGACGAACTTTTTAGAACAATGATTACTATATGTTAACAAATTGTTTAAAGTTATAGATAATTAATCTTACACTTACTATATTAGACGACGGATCGTGTAAGAATACGAGTTAAGATGAATAGTGTAAAAAGAGATTTTGATCATTGATCACTTTTAATCCCAAACCAACCAATGAGTTATGTTTTAAAAGGAAATTAATGTGGTGTATCTCATCAGTCATTACTCATTAGTGTGACTCTGATCTAGTGTCTATCTTAAACTAGGATGGAGATATCTTATTACCATTTTCACTCTAACCTTCATTCTCACCGGATACCACAGGTTTCTTATAGTTTACTGGAATTCAACCTACAATTTTGTATTTTTGTTGGTATTTACAGGTGTCTAGATAAATTTATTTTATCGATATTTTTGTCTTTTACAGTTTTATCCAATAAAAACAACGAGACCGAAATCATAAAATCGATTTTGGTTTTGTAAAAGACAAAAAAAATCAATAAAATGATGAAAATGCTTCTCATTTAACGAGTTTTTTAACAATCATCAAAGAGAAACCAGATATGAAAGTTTTTGTAAACTACATTGGTCAATCTTGTTATTTTTGAAACTGTAAGGACAAAATATATTATTTTAGAAAAACTACAGGGACCATATTTGTAAATAATTTTTGGATTTTGTGGGGGTTACCTGTGGTTAGTTTGACGTCGTTAAATGCAGCGTTTTATTAAGTAAATAAATTCAAAACCGGTTCTTAAGAACTTCCGTCAACACCACCACCGCCATTATCCGCCATTATCCGCCATTGTCCGCCATTGTTGAGCCATTTTCTTCTTGCTACATAAAAACGATAAACTATAGCCATTCTTTCAACTGGTGCTAAAAATCAAAGAAAATTATCAAAAATGGGGATATGTTTCTCAAGGAAATCAACAAGAGCAACGAGAATTTACTCGAAAAGGATAGCGAACCAATCCAGTGCATCGATCAACAAAAGTTCAGTTAATCGATGGTCTCGCGTTCGATCTTCTTCTGTTAAGAAGGAAAAATTTGATGATGCTCTTCTTCATGAACAAGCCATCGCTGCTGCTCTCCTTTTCCAGCAACACCAGCTGAATGGCGATGTTCTGCCTAATTTTGATCGATCAACTTCTACTCGGAATCCTCATGGTGGCGCCAACTCCAAATGCCAGCAAATTGTTTCTCGGAGTTCTAGCACTAGGCGTAGGTCGGTTACCGATCCTATGCTTCCTCCTCACCTTATTCAGGTTTAATTTTCGATCTCTGTTAGTTATGTGTGAATTGGTGAATGATGAATGATGAATTTGGAGTTTAATTCATATATTTTGTGATAGTTCGATCATTATATCGAGAATTAGGGAAAACTAACTTGTGATAGCATGAAATGCCGGCCAAATACATGCAGATCGATTGTAGCGACTATTAATCATATACGATTTCACAAATTAGGTTGATTAGAAAGTTGAATTTTGAAAACTGCACCAGGATTGATCAAAAATAGAATCAACAATCAAGTAAATATTGTTGTCTGAAGTGGATTTAATGTGCAGCTCTTTTAATGTCTCCAGCTACCAAATATGAACTCCAAATTATCATTAATGAATCTGAAAATGATATATATACTGATGCAGATCTGTTGGATTTGCTATTGTTCATCCTAGTGTTGAAGAACAAGTTGCATATAATTCATTAGGATCATAGATTCAGTGGTGTATATCATTTGTAATTATGAAATATTGTGTTTGATAGATCCTGATCGATTAGAGTAAATATTTGCTTCTTATACTTCTGCAGTTCGATCCTTAATTTTGAACGATTTTTTTTATGTTTAACAGGAGGTAAAGCATGATGAATTGGAGACCAGTCATATTGTTCTTGTTCATGGAGGTGGTTTTGGAGCCTGGTGTTGGTATAAAACAATTGCACTTTTACAAGAATGCAAATTCAAAGTCACTGCAATTGATTCAAGTGGTTCTGGAATCGATTTGTTTGATGCAAATGCCATCGAAAGTCTCTCACAACATGTGAAGCCACTTACAGATTTTCTGGAGAAGCTTGCGGATGGAGAAAAGGTTAGTTTTCAATCATGAGAAAGATTTTCTTTCCTATTGCTATTTGCTTTGATAAACAGAGATCTTACAATGGCCATCTAGATTGGTTTTCCGCCAAAGTTGCTCGTTGAAGTTCTATAAATTGAAAAGTAAAAAGGGTTTTAATAGATAGATCATGATTGTAGCTATCCTTGGAATTTGGGCATTTGGCAATAGAAAAGTTCACAATAGAAGATTGGTTTTAATGTTTTATGATCTAAATTGTTATAAGCACAAATGATGAAGAATCCAGTAATTATTCTGGTCCACAGTATGTATTCTGTTCTTGTGGTCTTATAACCCAAATGAGCTGAATCCACTGCTGTTTCAAGGTACTCGATGCACTTTGAATCCTGTCGATAGTTGAAGAAGTAACTTTCTTTCTATCTAAATCCCATTTCCATCTTCAAAATAGAAGTTGTTCGGTGGCTAAGGAAGATTAGTTGGTTTCACTAGTCTGATCAGGGGCTGTTTGTTTACCTCTTAACGGTTCCATTAAGAGGCAACCTCTGAATCGTTAAGAGGTGAATCTTGTTTCACAAAAAAATAAGTGTGCCTTTTAATGGTTCCAAAACCCCCTGAATCATTTTGTATCCTGGACTTCCCTTAACCATTAAGAGCCCTAATTACATCCTGAACAATTACAAATAATTATATTTCATTTTACACTATGTCATAGGAGCCTCTTTTATCATTCTGATCACTTAATCATTATGCACCAAACCATTCAGCAACTGCCAAACAACCCTTCAATCCCTTCAGTTTTTAAGCAAAAATTTATTCACAACCAATACAACTTTGTATTTTCCCACTTCAAAATCACACACCTTTCTTGATTTTGTAGGTGATTTTGGCTGGCCATGACTTTGGTGGTGCGTGTATATCATATGCAATGGAGCTATACCCATCTAAAGTTGCAAAAGCTATCTTCATTGCTGCTTCAATGCTGAAAACTGGTCAAAGCACTCTCGATATGTTCTCTCACAAGGTTTGCCCAATAAAATCTCAAATTTTTTCTTACAAAAGGGGTTTAAAATATGTTGAATTATGTCAAACTTGGCTCAAGTTGAAGTGGTTAGAGCCTAATTAAGGGCTGTTTACTACCTGCTTATAGTCTCTTACTGGGTAAGAGGCGCTTACCCAGTCAGATATGCTGTTTACCATACCCCTTTTAGCGGTCAATGATGTTGACCGAGATGCTAACGTGGTAACCTAAAGGAGGGACTCTTACTTGGTCAGTGATTACTGATTTGTGCCAACCTAGACCACACTGTTACAAATGGAGCTCATAAATGGTTATAACTTATTAACAATATTTCAGGAAAATACAAGTGATCTGATGAGGCAAGCTCAGAAGTTTTTGTATGCAAAGGGGAACAATCAACCTCCAACTGCTATCGATCTTGACAAATCGCTTTTGAAGGACCTCTTATTCAATCAGAGTCCTTCTAAGGTATGATTTACCTTTTTGTTCAATCAGATTAATCTATAGAACAGTTTTTATCCATACAGTGCTTAATGGGAAACCAACCAAATAACCGCTAAGTGACTATATGCTTTCTAATTACTCCTTCAGTCCAAATAAATGTCATAATGAAAATGGCACACAAGTTTAGACATATTTTTAATCAACTAAATGACAACTTTACCCTTAGTAATAGCGAGAGGAATGAATTTCTCCATCTCGTAATTAATGGTAAAATCGGAACGTAAACACTTACTTTTTAAAGCAACTCTTATTTTGAGACAAACTAAAATGGAAATGTAGACATTTATCTTGTAACGAATAGAGTATGTATATATATATATAGAGAGAGAGAGAGGGAGGTTCAGGGGAAAACACTAAAAAAAGAGAAAACTGAAGAACACCCTATGAGCCCTCTATCCGAACGGTAGGCACAAATGCATACAAGCGATTGAAGCTGTTTTTTTCTATGCACCAATGCATATATATGCATTAGTGAATATGCACAAATGCATGTTACAAATTACCGGTATGCATTTGTGCATACCTTCCGGATGGAGGTCTCCCATGGCGTTCTTTAGTTTTCTACTTTTTTTTGGCGTTTTCCCTTGAATAATCTATATTCAGACACGTGTCGTGCTCTCATTTGTCCTGACGTTCACAACTAAATTTGAGTTCGCATTTGAACTTTCCTCTCTCTCTCTCTCTATATATATATATATATGTATATAGAGGAAAGTTCAAATGTGAACTCATTTTTGGTTGTGAACGTGAGGACGAATCTCAGCCACTTATCCGGTCAATAAAGGCGGCTTTGACCTGATTCCCCTCCTTTAATAATCTCCACCCTCCCATGAATCGCGTCAATCCTCCGTGATCACGTCCACCATAACCGAAGATGTGTGGCTGAGATTCGTCCTCACGTTCACAGCCAAAATTGAGTTCACATTTGAACCTAACCCTACCTACATATATATCAAGTGATGAGTTTTTCCAAATCTGTTAAAGTCGCCTTGAGATATTTCTTTTTGTAGGATGTGGCTTTAGCATCGGTCTCGATGAGGCCAATTCCCTTTCCACCCGTTCTCGAGAAACTCTCGCTTTCCGACTCGAACTACGGTTCGGTTAGACGATTCTACATCGAAACCTCCGAAGACAATGCCATACCCATAACTCTCCAACAAAGATTGATCAACGAAAACCCACCCGAAAAGGTTTTCCGTCTCAAAGGTGCCGACCACTGCCCGTTTTTCTCCAAGCCTCAAGCCTTACATAAACTGCTGGTCGAGATCGCCAAAATCAAATAAAACCCGAATGACGTTTTCGTGATCGTTTATACCCCTCACAACCAACATCTTAATGGGAAAAAAAACGACAAATCTTCATCTCAACTCCACATGGCGATCGACAATTGGTTAAGTTAATACTTGATACTTATTGACTACAATTTTTGGGTCATAGGTGTGTAAAGATTTGGTTATTATGGTTTAGAATGTTGGTGTAAATGATAAAAGACTTGGTTTGGACTTTGGATCATGAGTTATTTGATATTAGAGTTGGATTTTTTGTAATTTTTTTAAAATAGAAAAATCTAAAGTTAGAAGTTTTTCGGTTTTTTATTTATTTTGTAGCTTTGAATATTAATTATATCATTTGCATTATAGATGGTTAAATCGGCCAGTTTCGGTTGTCCTTAAACGATTATGATATTCCACAGAAAACTAGGCCCATCCAGGCTTAGGATCGATCTGGTTTTTTATTTATAAATTTATTTTTAAGTATATTTTAATGTATTTTTAAGTGTATTTGGTTGAAGACAAAAATGTATTTTTAGTGTATTTGTTTGATCCGATTATAATAAAAACTTATTTGTTAGTGTATTTGATTGACCAAATATTCAAAAAAATATTATATGTTAAAAATCACTTAAAAAAATCAAATGGAATCCATTTGGGCTTGGTCTGGGACCAGGACCGGTTTTCATGACCAAGCCTCATACACCTTAACTGGACATTCGTATTTGGGTCAGTACCGGGACCGGTTACGGTAACACTATTTGGGACCAGGATCGGTTCTCATAACCGACCTCATACACCTTAACCGAACATTTGTATTTGGGTTGGCATCAGGATCAGTTACTGGAACACTATTTGGGGTCAGGATCGATTTGGACCCGGACCAGGACTGATTACAAGATCAATATCCGGGACTGGAAACCAAATTTTGACCGTATCTAATTTAGATCGTTTTGGGCATTGGGCTCTTGAGCTAGTGGTGTAACGGGTTATTGCACATCCAATCTCCCTCTCATCCAATGTTCATTGGGTCGACTTTGATGACTATACACCTTTTTGCACTAAATACAATAACTATCCTTATAGTAAACTACAAATTTGGTTCATCTCATAAATAACGATTGTCATATGTTAAATGTAATTAATCATACTTTAAAAACGTGGATTTAAAAAACAGAGAAAAAATGGTGAAAAATAGTAATTTTTCTTATTCAAAATGATAATTATCTTAATTTTTAAAATTAGCTATTCATTTTTAATTTACGATGGTTTAGATTTGTTTTTCTGTTTTTTACCAATTGACTGCCTTCTCAGTTGAACTTGACCTTATATATATATATATATATATATAATTTCAATTACAAATTAATTAATTGAGATATCTATAGAAATAACGAGATTTTATTTATTATTATCTGAATATTTATATAAGATTATCAGAGTTTATTTTATTAATGATCATCATCTTATATTAGAAAAAAATCATGATATTGATTGACAAAAATATTAATTAAATTAGACAGGTGTTTGAAATTGACTGTATTTGAAACTTCTCTCTCTATATATAACACTAGTAAGTTACCACATTATGAGATTAAAGCCGAAAAATCTAAATAGCAACCAAGTTTCATGTTAAATTAGTAGTCATTGTTCCTCTCAATACTAACTCTATGAAAACATGGTTCATGAGTAGCTCAATGCACATATAAAGTACTTTGATATACATTTCAGTTTATTATGTATACATCTTCCAAAAGATACTCTATAAATATCTAGTAATGTACCCGTGCGCGTTGCTGCGTAAAAGATTTCCATCTGGAAACCCATAACTCGAAATGACAATCCTGTTTATGTTTATTTATTTTTTTGTACCTGACGATTTTAATTTATAGGCACTTTCTATAAATGTAGCACTTTCTGAAAAATTCATGTTCAAACATTAGTCTTTTAGGATGATGACAAATTACAATGCGTCAATTAAAACAACACATATGTCAACCTTCTTAGCTAGGAATGAGAAGAAACGGAGAGATATTAGGGCGGTTTTGGAGTATGGCAGAGGCGGGTGGTTAGAACTTGGAGGAAAAGCTTTAAAATGTGTACATCATGTATAGTTAGGAGTACCTCTTGAAAAATTTCAAGAAAAATGAAACTGGCCATTTTTAATATAGATATAGATATAGATATAGATATAGATATAGATAACTTAATTCAAAAGATATAATATGGTAATTTGTATTTAGAAAAAAATAACTTTTATTAACGGATGCTTAAAAGATAATTATATTATTATACCCGTACCCGTTTCATACACCGGACTATCCACGGGTATTTTTTGATTCACCGTATTTACCTGCAATCATCTAGGGTTTATGCTTTCTCTTTCTCGATAGTTTTGTCTGATTGGCCAAGAAGACATCGCTCGAGTTCCCGTTGCAGAGAGTAGTTTCCACCGCCACCGCCACCGCCACCGCCATCGCCACAATGACGACGGTCGTGCCTACATCGGAGGAGGATCCCGTTCTCTCCGTCGTCCGTTTCACCGCCGAGATGTCATGGGCTGAAGCCGGTCCGGAGGTATCCCTAACATCTTCCTTCTAAGTTCTAACTAGCACATATCAAAGCAACCTCATTCTATTATGTTTTTTTTCAATCGATTTGAGGTTTTTTTCACATGGATTGGCTGTTTTGTGATGGATATGAAACAGTATTCGAAATTGTAGGATGTTTGGATTGTTTATTGTTGAGTTTGTGGTCACTTTTTCAATTAATTTGTGGAATTTGGTGTAGGTAGCTGAACCACAAGTGACAAGTTTATGCTTAGAGGCTCAGGAAGTTATGATTGCCGGAAGATGGTTGGATTTGGCTTCACTGATGATTACTTCTGCTGATTTGGTATTTTCTAAAGCTTCGGAGAAAGGTTAGATTCACTCTGATGATTCAATTTTCGTGCTTTTATTGGTTAGATTTTGCTGTGAACTGTGGTTGTAACTAAGGATTGCTCTTGCATATTACATGATTATGCTCTGTGTAGGGAGAAAACATATGTTTTTTTATAGTTTTATATCAAACACACTCACGCACAATCAACGATATTGATAAAGGTTTCAGTGCTGTTCTTTTCTGTCAAAAATCCTTCATCTTTTTCGCTTTAGATGTTCTGGTGTGATTACTGTTTGTTTCCCATGTTTTCCACTCATCATGAGACATGGCTGCTAGAATAATGCCATATTCATATGGCTCCTTTATTGCTCTCCTTTCTCTTCTATTTCTATACTAACAATTTTTTTTACAATTTAGATCTCGAGTGCATCTTTACAATTATCTGCAATCTTGTTAAGAAGCCTGAAAGCCTTGATGAATTGCTAGAGATGGCAAAGCTTTTATCCACAAAAATTGCACAACAACCAAACGATAAGCCTGCACTGCGATTGAAGATGTAAAGCTCAGATTGTTATCATAAGTTCATAACCAATAGTATCTGAAACATCTTCTTATGTCTTTTCTTTTTTCCTTTTCTTCAGTTTGTTCAATCTGTACAACCTATTGGAGAACCCTTACAGCCGGTTCTATGTTTACATGAAGGCCCTTAAATTGGCAATGGATGGAAAGGTCATAGAACATATCATACCATCTTTCAAAAAGATAGACAGTTTCTTGAAAGAATGGGATCTAGGAGTTCAGGATCAAAGAGAGCTTTTCCTTGCCATATCTACTATTTTGAAGGAACATAAGAGGTACCATGAAGAGATATATATATATATATATATATATATAGGGGCGGGTTCAAATGAGAACTCAAATTTGGTTGTGAACGTGAGGACAAATGAGAGCGCGACACATGTCATATTCAGTCTGAATACTCAAAGAAATATTCAGACACGTATTGCGCTCTCATTTGTCCTCACGTTCACAACCAAATTTGAGTTCGCATTTGAACTTTCCTCTATATACATACATATATATATAAAACTTTTTATAGAGCAGTTTGTAGAACTTTCCTTTTCATTTATATTCAAATTCATTCACTAAATTATGCATTATCTTCTATTTGCTGCCTTAATTTCAGCTCCCCTAAGGAAACTTTCAAGTTTTTAACGAAGTATTTGGCAACGTTTTCTGGTGAGGATGCACATGTCATGGAGGAGGCAAAGGAAGAAGCCGTTCACACTATTATTGAATTCATCAAAGCACCTGAGATATTTCAGGTAACATAATATCTAAATGAACTTTAACATGAAGTTATGATACAGTCTTTTAGGACTTAATGATCCTTTGTTTACTGGTTCTCTTTCAAATCGCATTCTAAAATTGATCATCTTTTTGTTTTAATAAAAATGGCAGCACGATTTGCTCGAGATGCCTGCTGTAACACAATTGGAGAAAGACACCAAATATGCATTAGTATATCAGCTTCTGAAGATATTTCTGACCCAGAGGCTAAATGCTTACATGGATTTTCATACAGCAAATTCTGCATTGTTGAAAAGCTATGGTGATTACTGATTACCATTTGTCACATTTTAATTTTTTTTACGTTCAATTTATACACGAAAATTTATTGTGGTTATTCTCTTAAATGTGATGTAGGTCTTGTACATGAAGACTGTATAGCAAAAATGAGATTAATGTCAATGATGGATCTTGCCTCTGATGAATCTGGCCAAATTCCTTACCGTTTAATTAAGGAGACACTTCAGGTAAACATGATTTTTATAGGAAGTACCCTTCTTTTTTGTGTATCTGTGCAATGCAGCAAGATGTAAATTTTTATAAACAAAATGGATAATTAATGCAATTTCTCAGGAAAAAAGAAGAGGCAAAGATGCATCAAAATGCATCAAAATGCAACAAAGTTTGTCTTTTTTTGATTCCTATTTAGCGTAGTGGGTTGGGTTTCGGTGACAATGGAAGTTTCGGTGAGAAGGGTAAGAAGGGATCTCCACCCTTTGATCAATCATAATTGAAGATTAACACTAATGAGATACACTGGATCAATCCCCTTCTGAAGCGCAATTCATGGGTTGTTTTAGGATTACAAGTGATCAATGGTCCAAATCCTTTCATTACATTGATTAAGAAAAAAAAAATTCTTAGTTACACTAGATAGTAGATAGGAACTAAATCGAATTTTGTTGCATTTTGCCTGAAAAGAAAATACAAAATTTGTGTTTAAACAAAATAGAAATTAAAAATCATATGTAATCAATAAATAATCATACACATGAGTACATAGATGGTTAAATATGCTATGCTGTTTTGATGTTTTTGGAAAGAAATCAACGGCAAGATGGGGTTTCCAAAACTCAATACACCTTTCTTTCATAACTATTAACGGATTAGTGGTTTGCACTTTAATGTTTCATAGATGTTGTACCGATGAAATTTAAAAGTTTTACATAAAAGTTTTATAAGATGGTATATATAATCGTTAATCACATCATGGTTATGTTCCTTACAGATAGAGGATGACGAGGTGGAACCATGGGTAGTAAAGGCAATCACCGCCAAATTGATTGATTGCAAAATTGACCAAATGAATCAAGTCATTAGAGTGAGGTATGTAGAAAAACCTTATATGGTTTCTAATTCTTAATTTTTTTATCTATAATTAATTGCGAATAATGTATTATTTTACGGATTATATAGTCGCTACACCGAGCGTGTTTTTGGATCGCGCCAATGGCAAGCTTTACGTGAGAAGCTGGCAACATGGAGGGTAAATATTTTCTTGGTTCTAATTATTCGTAAACTTAATTTCAATTATAAATTATAAAGATAAAAATAGCAATGAATTATAAACCATAGGGAATAAACATAATTCACTCTTTGTTTTTATCTGTTTTTCTTTTATTCCTTTGGGTAGATGAAATGTCTACCTACATCTAATCTTTTCAGACCTTTTTATATGAGATTTACTGGTTTTTTTAGTTATTTATTTATATATATAGGCTGGTTCAAATCAATATAAAAATAATTTTTTTCATGATTTTTTTCGTCAATGCTATGATTTAAGATATTATTTGTTTCACCTTGTGAAAAAATTACATGTGAAACTTTTACATTATGAAACAAATACATGTGAAACTTTTTCATAAAAAATATATGAGAAACTTCCAACTTATGAAAACAAATATCTGTGAAACTTTTACATTATGAAACAAACATATGTGTAATAATATCTTAAATCATAGCATTTGATGAAAAAAAATCATGAAAAAAGTTAATTTTATATTGATTTGAACCAGTTTGTATAGTTTGTACCATTCAATTGGTTTGTATTTGAACTTCCCTTGTATATATAGATTTAAATATAGGGGAGGTATCATACACAATCTTCGGAAATTACTTTGTATCCCTTTCTAATGCAATATCTTCAATCAGATCTGTACGAGTGACAGGAAGAAGTCAGCTAGTTGCCACCCCTCATTTAAGGAATAAAGGAACACATTTAGGACCATATATGATGTGGGTCCCACACAATATAAAATCATATTGAATCAGATATGATTTTATAGTGTGTGGGACCCAAATCATGATATGATTTTATATTGTGTGGGACCCACATCATATTTGGTCCTAAAGGTGTTCCTTTGTTCCTTTAAATTTACAAAGTTCTCATTTGAACCTCACCCTAGATATATATATATATATATATGTATGTAGAGGAAAGTTCAAATGTGAACTCATTTTTGGTTGTGAACGTGAGGACGAATCTCAGCCACTTATCCGGTCAATAAAGCGCGCTTTGACTGTTCCCTCCTTTAATAATCTCCACCCTCCCATGAATCGCGTCAATCCTCCGTGATCGCGTCCACCATAACCGAAGATGTGTGGCTGAGATTCGTCCTCACGTTCACAGCCAAAATTGAGTTCACATTTGAACCTAACCCTATGTATGTATATATATATATATATATATAAATGTTGACTGTAATTTCTTGCAGGGGAGCATAGCAAATGTAATAACAACTATTCAAGCGAACAAGGTGACCGAAGAAGGAACTCCGGCGATGCAAGGTTTGGCGATTCGTTAAAGATTTTGGTCATTTTGCCAGCTAGCCATTCATCCATCCGTCATCTGCAATCGAGATATTATTTCGCACACAAATTTCGTTCTTATTGTTCAGTCCGAAGGGTTAAATTACACATTTTGAAAGTTTTGTTCTTAGCAAAATCGTCGGTTTAAGTAGTCGTTTTTTTAACTTTTCGGTTTGAAAATTTGTAACCTTTAATGAGGAATTTAATTAGCAACAACCAGAGAAGATGTTCTACTTTGATTTATTTGTCATTCAAGTAAAAACACAAGCACCAAATAAGCATTTTCTACCCATAAAAATCAAGCATGTATGTAGTCATGCCTTATAATTTTATAAATTAAGTGTCGTTTTGTTTTTTAAGAGGTGCTGAAATCTGAAGTCTGATTTCAGTTCTGAAATGGTTATGAAACGTCTAAAAGAATCAGACATAAGTGGTGATTAAGAGCTTAAAATGAAAAAACAAACAAGGCTTAAGAGTTATCACCTTACCTTTTCAGGTAACATTTTTGGTCATGAAAATAGGTTGTGCATAAGTGTCTTTTACTTGGTAACTGCTATTTTTTCTTGAATGTATGAGTTCATTTTGTTTTGTAACCTCTCAAAATTTATATGGATCAATGCTACTCTTTAAGTAATTAGGATTTTATATTTTTGTTGGGCTATATATATTCGGCCCATGGACGGCCCATTTTGTGTTTTGGCTTATTCATTAAGCCATGACTATATGAAGTCCACTATATAAAGGAAGCTAAGGTAGTGTAGAAAAGGATCATCCAAGAGAGCACCATCATCCATTACTCTCACAACTAAGTATCATCTAGTTGGAAGAGAACCATCTCTTTTGCCATGCAACTTAGTTTGCATGAGATTACCCAAACCCACAAACCATCATCCTAGTTTACTCTATGCTCTCCTTGGTTTAAGTATTACTAGTAGTGTAAGTTTAAGAAGTGAAGTAATCAACTTGTGTATGAGTCATACACTAAGCATTTTATATATGTTTAGTGTGTACCTTATTAAGCAAGGAAGTTGCCACCTTTTTATATAAATATAAGTATTATTTCAAGAATTCTCTCATCACTTTCATTATTGCAAGTTACCATCAAATACTCTCTATTTCTAGTTGTTAGTTCTCAAGTTTTCAAGACTCTCAAAGTTGATATTTAGTGTTCGATAATCACAAGGATCTCCATCGAGCTCGTCGTTGTCACCTTACATTCACGAAATCTTCATCTTATTTATTGCACATTTTGTTTCCCGTTTCGTTAAACTACTACTCAAGATTATTAACAATATACTTGTCCTCGTTTGTTCCTCAAGATCACTAATGGTGAACTTGTCCAAAGCATTCAACTCAAGAATATTTACGATAAACTTGTACGGTTTAATTGACTCAAGATTGCTAATGACAACCTTGTCCGTAATTTATATTTCTGTTAATGCATTTTCTTTAATTGCTTTTATAATCATTAGTTGCTTTCTCATTCATATTTAGTTTTAATTATCATCTTAGTTAATCGTTTACATTATTTCTCGTTCATCTTAGTTATAATCATCACAATACTTTATAAAAACCCATTTTAATGGAAGACTAAAAACCTTAGTTTGGGGTGTAAGTAAATAAATTGTGATTTATAAGTTTAGTAATAAAATAAAGAGGTGTATTTAACTTTATAATATTAGTTTATCAACTTGTCATTATTAGATCGTTGGTACTTCGTGAAATTACCCCTAAGGTTAATTGACAACTAACTATCGGTATATAAGCGGCCTAACCTTAATGAGGTTATAAAAAGTATCAATTTTCTAAAACAATAATTATTATTATAAAATATCTCTTTCTAATTATTAAATTTGTCTCAATTTATCCTTACATCCTATGCTTGCTTTTTATAATTGTATTTCCTCAAAGTTACCAACCAACCAAACAAATCTAGTTAATCAACAAACTCCTCTTATTTTCATTCTCTGAAATCAATCGGCTAAAAGTCAAGCCTTTTATTCTAAGAACTTTTCAAAACACGCCGTCTCTGTGGGAACGATACCCGGTACTTAAACCGGTATTACTTGTTAAATACGACAGTATTCCGAGGTGTATACTTGCGCCGAGGTCTATTTTTGTGTTGATTTTAAGGGTAGCAATACTTTTACAACAAGTTTTTGGCGCCGCTGCCGGGGATGGCAAACTAAAGTTCGAAGTTTTTAAAAGCAAGATTTTTGTAAGTTTTATTTTTCTACCACTTTTTAAGAAAAAAAAATAGTTCATGCTCAGATTGTCTCGTCGGTTATTTTCCTCATAATCCAGAAATAACCAAAACCACAGACAACGCAGAAGAGTTGAACAAAGATCACCATCTTTACCCTCTTCCACGATGTCTGACGAAGAGTATGTCACGGATACTGAGGATCATCCTGAAGGAAATGCTAGGCCTCTGTATGAACAATTCATAAATGAACTTCCCGGTCTTGAAAATTACGAGGAAGAGGACATTTTTATTAATGCTAACATTCCAGATGTTCCGAATATAGTTGTTGGACAACCCGTCAATCACTATTTTCGCAACTTTGGTACGGGCATCAATAATGAAGATGGTCGCTTCAATGAGTTTGTTAACAATATAAATGGTAATCCCAATGATAATTTTCGAAATAATCTTGAGAATATTCGCGTCCTCAATAACAGAGTGAATGTGATTGATCGTAACAACGTTAACGGAAATCCCGCTGACAATGTTAGAAACAATATCAACAACAATGCCTACGGGGGTATTCTCAGAAACCAAGGGGCCATACCACAACAAAATGGTGGCCCAATTCCACCAATAAATAGGCCACCAAGAAACGAAGGAATTATCCCACCATTGAACAATACGCCAGTTCATGGTGGAGCTATTCCTCAAAGAAACAATCCGCCAATTAATAACAGAGTTGTTCCTCAAAGAAATAATCCACCAGAAATTGGTGGAGCTATTCCTCAGAGAAACAATCAACCTGGTAACAATCAACCGTACCATGATGTTCCACAAAGAGATCATGGTGATGATGAGGAACAAAATATTTTTAGACTTGCAAACATAAGAGATGGTGCCATTATGTCCTACGTTATTCCAAATCTAGCACAACTACACACTGGAATACGTAGACCAAATATTGATGCCACTCATTTTTCTTTAAAACCCACAATGTTCACAATGTTGCAAGCAAATGGTCAGTTCGCGGGACTACCATCAGAAGATCCTCATTCTCACCTACGGTCATTTATGGAAATTACAGACTCTTTCCTTATCTCCATGGTCTCAGACGATGCTTTGAGATTAAAACTTTTTCCATTTTCATTAAGGGATAGGGCAAGAGCATGGTATAATTCTTTGAAATCAGACTCTGCAATCACTTGGAATCAAATGGCAGAAAAGTTTCTAAAAAAATATTTTCCTCCCACAAGGAACGCTAAGTCCAGAAATGAGATCTGCACTTTTAAGCAATTGGACGATGAAGCGGTCCCTGATGCTTGGGATAGGTACAAAGAGCTTTTGAGAAAATGCCCTCATCATGGCATTCCGTACTGCATACAGCTGTAAACCTTTTATGGTGGCTTAAATGCCACTGCAAAATCTATGCTAGATGCTACTGCAGGCGGAGCATTCACAACTTGTACCTACAATAAGGGGATCAAAATACTTGAAAAGATTTCCAACAACAACGGACAATGGTCTAACCCACGGTCTGTGCCACTGAAAAAGGCCACTGGAGGAACAGAGATAGATGTTGTTAGAGCTTTAACAACACAACTCACTAAACTAATTTCAAACCTGTCCACTGGACAACAAGTGAGATATGATGTTATGTCTCTACAATCCACTGCCCAATCAGTATAATGCGTAATACTGTGGCGAAGGACACTCGTTCGAAAACTATCCTGGAAATCCGGAACAAGTTAATTTCGTAAATAAAACTGGACCGTTTTCTCAAACATACAATCCAAGATGGAGACAACATCCGAATTTTTCATGGCACAGTCCAGCTTTAAATCCCCCAGCACAAAATGCACAAGGACAGTCTGAATTTCAAAACCAGGGCCAGTCCAATTTTCGAAATCAAAGACAGTCCAATTTCAACTCACAAACAAACCAAGGTAACCGTAACAACCAACAGGGCAATTTTCAAAACAATCAGTCCAACTACCAAAACAGGCCAAAGCAAAATGCTGAGTCATCTATTTCTTTGGAAACAATGATGAAAGGGTTTATGACCCAAACTCAGGCAGCCATTAAGAACCTAGAGACACAGGTAGGACAAATATCTCTAGAAGTAAGAAAAAGACCTGTTGGAGTTTTTCCCAGTGACACAGAAATACCACACAGAGATGGAAAGGAACATGTTAAATCTATTTCCTTGAGAAGCGGAAAACTGTTGCCTGAGGTTAAACAAAAAGTTTTAGAAAATCCAATCAAAGCAGACACTGGAAAGAATTCAACTGTTTTAAACTCTGAACTTCCATCTGACACTTCAAATGTCACTAGGCCCACAACCGCAAGTGATCCCATTGACAACACAAGTGTCCCAAGGGATGGGATTCTTTATGAGATTTGAAGGTATGAAAAGATGGTAACATTATTGACTTGATCCCCTTTTTGATGGGTACATAAAAATTGGTACAATACTCAAAGTAAATTCTTTTAGTACTTATCTATTGGATATTTTGAGTGGAACCATATACATCAAAACTTTAACGGTTATATGAAAAATTATGAAATAGAAAAACAATATTTATTTATATGATACCATTTCAAAGAATTTCTGGATCCTTCTCCGGTTCCAAAATGCAGTTGGATCCGTTGAACGGGAGATTGAAGGTGTCATGATAGTATTAAGAAGTTGCTAATGTCCGTAGATGGATTCTTGCCAACGTCTGTGGTTGATTTTCTGTTTAATTAATGTTGGGTCATTGTTTTATATCAATTTCTTCAAACATATATAAAATAATGATTGTTAATTAACAAATAAGTAGCCTCCGCGTGTAGCTCAATTAGCAAAGAGGAGACACGACTTTGTCCAAATACACGAAGGGTCCTGGGTCCTCCCTAGGGTTCGTTTGACTTCTAGGATTTGGAATTGGATTCCATTCCAATCTCGCGTTTGTTATAAAGAAAAGTCCAGAACTGAAAAATCCCGCTATTTCAAAGGAATCTCACGAACATTGGATTTAGAAATTCATAAGATTAATTTGTATTTCATATGATTTGTTTGTAATAATGATTTAAAACATGTTACTAAAAGTTTTCGTTTCGTAATAATCAAACAATAAAAGCTAATTATTATTTTTAAAATTATTTAAGATTTGTTTTTATAAGTTAGATAAAAAAAATGGAATCCAATTTTATTCCAAATCTTACAAACTAAGCACACCAAATATTCTAAATCTTACACTAAATCCAAATTCCTTACATTAATTTCACAAACTATTGCATTTATTAGAGAATTAAATCAAAAAATATTAAAAAAAGAAGAAGCAATAATTGCCCTTTTTTTTCTTTTTGAAAATGAAAACACCATCAACTCCTTTATAAGCCACTAGAAATGAACACAAATCCTCAAAGAAATAAAAAATGGCCACTCGTGGATCAATAGGTAGCAACTTCACTTGTGTCATCTTCTTATTATCATCAATCATCGTTATGATGGCGATCAACCGTTGCAACGGGTTTCTTGTATCATCAAACCCGTTTGCTGATCAGTTCATTAATGGCATTATGGCCGCCGAATGCCCAACGTTATTAGTGGAAGAAGATGAAGAGTTTCTTATGGATACCGAAGAACATAAGCGGATTCTGCAGGGAAAGCCGATACCACTTTCTTATATGAGTCTACATGCTCCTGATCCAGCTTATAAAGATCACTATTCTAGAGATAAACTTTATAACAAGGGTAGGACATGCACTTATGGAAATAACTGTCATTAGAAATAGACGATCTCCAAATTTATGGTTCTTCAGTCTGTTTCTTCCCTATTATAGTAAGTATTTGAATTTATGATGTTTAATTGTTTTCTGTTTCTTGTTAAGTTGGTTACTAGTGTTTTTCTTTAGCCTTTGTAATTGTGGGTTTTCAATGGCCGGTGAATGCTCCTTTCCTATTATGGAAAGTTATGCAATTTCTGAAGCTAGATTGTGTTTCAAATACTTCTTGTTAGTCAGTAGTGTTTTCTTTAACCTTTCTAATAGTGGGGTTTAGATGATTCAGCAATTGCATGTGATCAGTGGCAGATCCAGAATTTTTACCGAGTGGAGTCACATTTAAAAGGCCTACAAAGTCACCCGACTTGTTTTTAGTCTATACTACAAGGGAAACCATCATTATCGACAGAAAAATCGTCAGAAATCCGTCGGTAGAAGCCTGTCGGAAACTGGCTTGTCGGTTAAGCTATTACTGACGGATTTCCGACAGACATTTCCGTTTCGAGAGATTTTTAAAAAAAATTTGGTTGATTTCAAGGACTTTTTTTAGTGTTTTTGTCGATTTCGGATGACTTTTTCAAGTTTTTTGATTGATTTCAAAAGATTTTTTTTTGGTTGATTTGGAAAGACGTTTTTGATTTTTTTTATTGATTTCTAGGGTTATAGGTTCCGTTGCAAAAAATTACCGGTAAAAGTAAAAGTTGTAATTTTTTTAACCCTTGTAGAAAAATGTTCAACTAATATTTCACCTTTCTCAACACTTGATTCAAAAAAATCTTATTGATGAGAATAAAAATAATAATTTATCTCTCATAAGCTATCACTTTTGAAAAGTTCTTCAAATTTAATTTTTCTTTGTTTCTACAGAAAGTTTTGAAATATCCGTTGGAATAAAAAGTTAGTCCAAAATCTCTATTTTTTCTGTTTTAAAGAATTTATTGGAGACCGCTCATTGTTACCGTATTGTAACACCCTCAAATCTCGAAAGAGCGACTAATTTAAAATTTCTAATATTACATCAATAAATAATTTCCTCAAACCAAAATTAGTAACAAACCTCTACATCAAACAAATCAAGTACTGTACAAGACCTACTTACGGTTGGGTGTTACTAAACCAATAAGAGTCCCTATCTCCGAATGGTGAAAACGTCACCAAGAGTCTTTATCGTGTCACTTCCTAGCACTCAAGTCCACACGTGTCGCTAGTACCAACCCCCACGATAACCTGATGCACATGCAGCCAAAGAAAAAGGGTTAGGCTTAACGTCTAGTGAGCTCAAGAGGTTTATAACAATTTATAATTGATTTGAAAACAAAAGATCTGCTCGATAAAATAAAATTCTCAAATGAAAGACTCCATTATAAAAACATCTTTCCCAAATTTCATCATTTTCACAATAAAAGCTTTAGACCAAAATATCATTAGTAACGAAAGCTTTAAATGCAATAGTCACTCAAACGTGAACTCTACATATCTTACTCACCCAAAACATGAATACGTTTAAATACATCCAACGCCAAAATATGGATAAAGTTCCATTTCTATGATACCAAAATGTGGTCAAGTCTCCATGATGCAATTTATCAAAAATTGGATTAAAACTCCATACTCCAAAATACGTCACCGAAAACAATAGATAAGACTCAATACCCAAAACAACACCTTTCGGTGACGGGGGAGACCCGTATTCCATCCTTAGCGACAAATACCATAAGTAGGTCGCTACACGATGTTTGAGCAACTATAAGAGTCAATGGCGACTGGCGGCCGCCAGTCAACACATAAAGTGCATGGCCCCCGATGACCCTATAAAAGCCCGCAAGCAATGGTCAATGGCCTTCGGCCCCCGATGACCCCCGATGCACGCACACGTATAGTCAATGGCCGCTGGCGGCCGCCAGTCAACACATAAAGTGCATGGCCCCCGATGACCCTATAAAAACCCGCATGCAATGGTCAATGGCCTTCGGCCCCCGATAACCCCCGATGCACGCACACGTATAGTCAATGGCGACTGGCGGTCGCCAGTCAACACATAAAGTGCATAACCCCCGATGACCCCATAAAAACCCGCATGCAATGGTCAATGGCCTTCGACCCCCGATGACCCCCGATGCACGCACACGTATAGTCAATGGCCACTGGCGGCCGCGAGTCAACACATAAAGTGCATGGCCCCCAATGACTAATATGCAACCAAAAGGGACAACAATCCCGCCTTAACCGACTATATGCCTATGGATCCATTACATTCTAGTCTATAAATCAAATACGTCAAACAAGACATATTGATAATTTCTCAACACCAACTCTTTGCTCAAAAGTTATTTTCCAATAATAATTTATTCTCAAGTTGGAAAAACATAAAATTACACGACGCAAAATGAATGACCAACGCACCCAAAACATGTAAAATATTATTCAACTCGGACAAATGTCCATGAGACCCTTTTTAGTCAAAACCGAGCAAATGCTCTATAACTCAACACTTATGTAATTACTCAAAATATTAGTTGAGACACACCATTTTCCAAATGAAATCATATTCATATATTTCCAAATATCTCATAATGCAACAACATGTATTTTCCAACGATTTATAAATCAATTACTCTAAAGTTGCAAATGCAACCCAATGGTTTTCATTTAAAAGATAATGCATCCAAATAACTTACACTTATACTTCATTTACCAAAATCCCCAAAATTCAAGTATAAGTCTTTTATACCAAATATACAAACTTACCCAAATACTCACACATTTGATAAATACCAAGTAAAACACGTTAATACTTTAAAATGGACGTTTTTGGCATGTACAAAGTTTTCACAAAGTATCTTAAACTCACCTTGCTAGATTTAAGCTAAATCTAGGTTTTACCCCAATACCGAGTTCCATTCGGTGAAGACTTTAGATCCTTGAGCTGCAACTCTAGATCCATGGTGCAATCCTTCCAAGAACACCTACACGACTTCCAAAACATACACAAAACAAACCCAAGAGAGAATGAGAGTTGTTGGTGCAAAACTCAAACCCTAGATCCAAGATTTCGGAGAGGTGATCGTACCTTTCAACATATGGGAACCCCAAATCATCAAGTAAACTTTAATCCTCATTGTATCCATCTTAAATAGCTTTGAAATACGAAACCATAGCACTTTGAATCGTCCAAAACGGAGTTGAAATGAGAGAGATATGGCCAAATGAAGAAAAACCTGATTTTAACCATTGGAGGCCGCATGCGAGTGTGACATGCGAGTGTGCCCTGTCACACTCGCCAGCACACTAGCCCGTGACCAAAAACCAATCTGATTCACTTTCTAAGTCACGGTACATCTTGGGCGATGCTGCCATGCGATTGTGCCATGTCAGTATCGCCGGGCACTATAGCCGGGGGCCTTTTTGAGGTGTTTTTCCTACTTTTCACCCGTTTTGATCCTGCTACTCGCCTTATGGATGATACCCAACATAATTGACTTCAAAAATACTTATCTTGTTGATTCTGAGAGTGAATACAAAGATGACACGGTTGATGCATTGTGCCATTGTCACTATAGCATGACACAAATTGTTGGGACCACCAACTACTTGGTGCCATCGGTGCTATTGTGATAGATGTCACTCTCATAAGGCACTACTGCTCAAACTCTGAAATTATCGACCGGTTATTAAATCGCTCGGTTTAACACTTCCTTCAACTGGGACGAAAAATCAGGGTGTTAGTATTTTTCTGAGAATTAAATAAAAAAGAAGAAGCAATAATTACCCTTTTCTTTTAGAATGTATACACATCCTAGATCACACATTCAAATCCTCACAACATTATTTTCAACATAATTCCTGTGATATCACACATTCACAACATTATCTTCATCAAATTGAAAAGCACTACATTTAATTCTTTTATAATCATCAAGAAAATCAACCAAAAAAAAAACAAAAAACAATGGCATATGATCATGGATCATCAAGAAGTATTTGTGCCATGATTTTATTACTATTATCAATCATCATCTTGATGATGATGATGATGATCAATGATTGTAGTGGATCCCTTTTATCATCGAACTAACATACACCACAATAACAATGGCACGATTGCCGACTGCCAATATTAGTGAACGAAGAAGACGTTAATATTCAAGAGTTTCTAAACCACAAGACTTGTGGCGTACTGGTTAAACTTTGTGGAGGATGAGGCTAGATAACCCATCTACCCAGGTTCGAATCCAGACGCAAACAACTTGTGGCCACTGGGGAATTATCTCAGGGCTGCATGATTTAGCAGTCTTAAAAATTGTCAGAGATTAGTTTAGGCAAATGTCTAGGATACCCTTTCTAAAAAAATATTCAAAAGTTTCTAATGGACACCGAAGAACAATATAGGTGCATTTTGGGGAGCAAAACAAGAGCAATACCGTTAGGTTATAAGAGGCAACATGGAGGGTAACTATTTTATTCGTAACTTAAATTTCTTGTTTCTTGAACATGCTTTCAGGGTTGCTTAAGACTCCAAAATATTTGCAAAACCATTTTTCGATAAAGAATTGTAAACCACAAGGACAGAAACAACAATAAATTATAAATCATAAAGATAATTACAAACCATAGGGAATAAACATAATTTACTCTTTGTTTTATCTGTTTTTCTTTTATTCCTTGGAATAAACATCTAATCTTTTTCAGACCCTTTTATATGAGAGATTTACAGGTTTTATTTATTTATTTATATAGATGTTGACTGTAATTTCTTGCAGGGTAGCATCGCGAATGTAATAACGACCATTCAAGCAAACAATTAAGGTGACCGAAGAAGGAACCCCGACGATGCAAGGTTTGGCGATTCGTTAATGATTTTGGTCATTTCACACACAAAATTTCGTTCTTATTGCTTTCAGTCCGATGGGTTAAATTACACATTTTGAAAGTTTTGTTCTTATTAGCAAAGTCGTCGGTTTAAGTAGTTGTTTTTTTTTTAACTTTCGGTTTGAAAGTTTGTACCTTTAATGAGGAATTTAATTTGCAACAACCAGAGAAGATGTTCTATTTTGATTTATTTTTCATTCAAGTAAAAACAGAAGCACCAAATAAGCAATTTCCGCCATAAAAAAAAAGTATGTAGTCATGCCTTATAATTTGATAACTTAGTTGTTGTTTATCAAATGCTTACCGGTAAGAGTTACCAACCTTACCTTGTCATATAACATTATTGACCATTTTCATGGATTGTGTGTAAGCGTCTCTTACTTGATAACTGCTAATTATTTTGTTTCATTTATCTGGTAAAATTATCGGTTCTTATTATGCCTTTTACTGGGTAAAGATTTTGGTCTTTGCTATTAGAGACGGACCTAGAATATTTTTTTGTCATTTGACAATAAAAAACAAATGTAAAGCTAAAAAACTAAGAAAATGACACAAGATTCGAAATTTCGAACTCGGGTTTGGAGTGGAAGAAAACCTTGTAAACCAACTCTATCAAGGAAATTTTGTATATACATTGCAGTTTCAAAATATATAACACACAACAAATTGATTAACAGTGACATTTTTCACAATCTTATAATTTTTACACTAATAACAGATGAACGAAGCAATGATTTTGTCACCATATGCTCTCTGATTGTCATACTTATCCTGTAAGGTAAACGTTTATCCGGTAAGTATCTGGTAAACTTATAATTTCTTAATTAAATATGTAAATTTGTGTCACATCCGCTTCATTTGTAACCATAATAGTGGACGATAAGATAGTAACCATAATAGTGGACGATAATAGTGGACGATAAGATAGTAACAGGACACTTCTTTATGGGGACATTAAAATTTGTACAATACGAAGAGGTTTCAACTTTCACGAGTGTCCTTTTCAAAGTGTTTCGTCGGTTGTTAGTTCTTTGTTCGAAATCTTTTATGGTTTTTTATTTTATAAATTAAAAATAAAAAATTAAGTAAATTTCATTAAAAAAATCTAAAATTATGTTTGAAAAAAATATAGAAATTAGAATTCTTTGTAATCATAAACATATGTACACAAGTGGCTAAAATTATGTTTGACAAACTAACTTATAGTCTAATTGTTATAAAATCAGCTAACTATGGGCTGATTCACATTGTTTCAGTGGGAGGCTGAACAACCGCAAATCCTTTTTCGTGGCTTATTGCAATTTTTTGAGGTTTTTAAAGGACACTAGCATTTTGTTACATTGTTTGCTACAGTGCAACTACAAAAATATTTTTTCTAGATCAATACTGAAACTAGTTGTTAACTGAAAAACTAGTTGTAGACAGATAAACTAGCCGTTGGTTAAAAAACTGCTCATAAACTAATTTAATTTGGTAAACCAAGATAGTAGCTGCTGCCAAGTGTAAAATGACAAAAAAAAACATGTTGAAAACTAACTTAATTGATCTAACATTACACACACACGCACGTACGCGCGCACGCGCGCGCGCGCGCACACACACACACATATATATGAGAATGTGGCTGACACGCTCAAAGAGCAAATCAACGAGTTATTAACCCCACTGTTTGCTTTTATATTGATTTAAACCAGTTTGTACAGTTTGTACCATGCGTAAGAGGAAACTCAGCCACGGCACGATCGAAGAAACCACGCCGCGTGCGAGGAAACTCGACTACGTGTGTGTATATATATATATATATATATATATATATATATATACTTGGGATCACGTGAGATCACCCTGTTTCCGTGAGACCCATGAGATCACCCTTTTACACTTGAAACTTCACAGCAAAAACCCTATGAAGGTAAAAAAAATATGAATCTTTAAAGTATTTTTGCTATGAAAGTAACCTACATAGTGTTTTTGCTGTGAAGGTAACCTTCACAGTGTTTTTTCTGTGAAAGTTCAGATTTTTTTTACTTTTACAATGTTTTTGCTGTGAAGTTTTCAAGAGCAAAAAAGTGGTTTACGGGTCTCCGACGGGTCTCATGGAAACAGGGTGGTCTCACGTGAACCCATCATATTTTTTTTATCTTCACAATGTTTTTGCTGTGAAGTTTCAAGTGTAAAATGATGGTCTCAAGGGTCTCATGAAAACATGATGGTCTTACGTGATCCCAACGCTATATATATATATATATATATATATATATTTAAGACAAATCACTAATACTACTCATCATATTAAAATAAGTAGCATAAAAAATTAGAACTTTTCCAACTATTTAAATTTAATGAACATTCCTCACATCACATATCATCTTTGCAATATTATTACGAATTTTTCAATCTCTTGGCATGATCCATGCATATTAGCGCATATAGCGAACTTTCCAAAATCATCAATTATTGTAAACACATGGATTTTTATAAAAAGTATCATATGTAATAGATCGTTGAACTTATACATGATCATCCTATTTTTTATCTTACCTCCCATTTTTATATTATCCCTTGGTAAAACGAGATTTTTGAAAAGAAAATTAATTATTTTAACCATTTTAGAAATCAATATTACCAAAATAATCATTTTCTCCTCATTTTTACCAAAATGATCAAAATACAATCAAAACATCCACCGAAATCAAAATCTTCGCCAAATACCTCCACCAAATAATAATTTATCAATTTTTAATTTACATTTTACATTTTATTACTCTTAAAGTTAGTTAATAAATTACTTTAGGTACTTTACTTTTTAATTTTTCGTTTTACACCCTTATCATATTAACGCACATACTCGTATATCAATTAAAATACGTCTAAAAATACGTTTTTATTTTAACAAGTTACACCATTATAATCGTCTCGACAATACCTTCGAAATGAGCCCAATATTGAATATTTTTCGATTTAATTATATATACTTTTAAAGCCAATTATACTCTTGATCGGTGAATATGAATATTTTTCATAAAATTCGGAATATTAATTAAAATATAATGCTATTATGATTTAACAATAAAGTATAATGTTATGGATATATAAAGAAATAAGATATAAATTATAGTGAATTTGTACTACTTTTGTGTTCTTGTCATTTCTATAATAAAAACCATATAAATTAATATTCATGTAAAATAACACATAATGCATCGGTTCTTAAGATTATTACAATATATACTATAGTTAACCCATTTTTGAATCAATGATATATACACAGTGCGGAGGGGACTACAGAAATAAAATACAATAATCTTTCAAGCATATTTCCATGCTCTCCTTCTCCAAGACCTTTCAATCTTTCATGAATAAATTTTTCAGCCTCAATGTAATATTTTAATAGCCGGAAAAGGCGATCAACTTACAAAAAATAATAGTATTATATTTTAATTAATATTCTGAATTTTGTGAAAATATTCATATTCATCGATCAAGGGGATAATTGGCTTTAAAAATATATAATTAAATCGAAAAATATTCAATATTGGGCTCATTTCGAAGGTATTGTCGAGACGATTATAATGGTGTAACTTGTTAAAATAAAAACATATTTTTTAGACGTATTTTAATTGTTATACGAGTATGTGTGTTAATGTGATAAGGATGTAAAACGAAAAATTAAAAAGTAAAGTACCTAAAGTAATTTATTAACTAACTCTAAGAGTAGAAAATGTAAAATGTAAATAATAAATTTAACAAATTTTGTGGCGGAGGATTTTGAAAATTTTGTGGCGCAGGATTAATGCATTCAGAAATTTTTTTGGCCGAGGATTTCATGTATTTGGAGGAGGATTATACCAAAACGATGTCGTTTTAATGGTTTAGCAAACCTAATCGATCTCAGTTGTACTTCATAGGGCATTTTAGTTGAATTTTGGTCATTTTGGTAATCATAGAGAGAAAATGGTCATTTTTATAACATTGTTTTCTAAAATGGTTAAAATAATTAATTTTCCTTTTCAAAATCAAGAAAACATCTTAAAACTAAAAAACCCTCAAATTTGTATTTTATATGATCGAAGAACTCAAATCCTAAACAACGACACTTGAGAAAAAATATTTTTAGAGAGAGTTTTAGAGAAAATATTCCAAAAGATTTATTAAAAAGAAAAAGAAAAAGAAAACAATATTTTTGCCTTAAAAAACTCATCAGCAACTTGTCTCCTCGTTCTTACAAAAAATAAATTATAGTCCAGAAGAATCAGCAACTGTCATATTACACCCTCCAAATAATCAAACCCTTACACTTACTACTTTCCTACAAAAAAATAATATCCAAATAAGTACAAAGAAAATGACAAGATTGGATAATTGATCCTTTAAACAAAAACAACCTCTTTGTTTACCTTCCTAGTACCCTACTCCATTAAGAGATTTACCGGGTTGATTTGATTTTTTTTTATAATTTCTTTGTCTGATTACGTTTGTTCTCTTCTTTTGTGATAGATGAAATGTTTATGTATATTTTACCCTTTTTAAATCTTACTTTATATGAGATTTATACTGGTTCATTTTGTTTGCTTTTTGCTTATATATATATATATCAACTTTAATTTCTTGCAGGGGTGTCATAATATATATATATATATATATATATATATATATATATATATATATCAACTTTAATTTCTTGCAGGGGTGTCATAACGATAATTCAATTTAGCGGAGGTTTCATCCGTCATCTCCGTCAAAACACCTAAAATGACGTCGTTTTGTTACCTCCCTCAATTTGGAGGAGGTGTTTTGACGGAATTTTTGACATTTTTGTCAAATTGAGGGAGAGATGTTTACTGATGTCAAGAAACTTTGGAGAATGTTTATTTGGGTCAATTTCCCAAAGAAAAAGTTTGTATTTGAAAGACACACCATCTATAATTTATAAACTTGCTAACCTCGTTGGAAGACAAGTTAGCCCTTGTTTGTTTTTTCAATTTCAGCTCTTAATTACCTCTTATTTCTGAAATTGGTTACACATTTAAACACTCAAATTTCTTGTTTTTCTTTTATTTTTCAGATTTCAAACTTTAGCACCTCTTAAATAACAAACGTCACCTTACTCTTACAGTCTACTAAAAAAAGCTTTTAATGATTGTTTTTTTAGGAAAGAGAATGATACCTTTAGCAATATATTAAAAGGAAAAAACAAAAAATTACAAGGAACGTGAAAACAACCCCATAGCAACCAACCCTACTCCGACAACGACAACTTCCAACTCTTAATGATTCCTAGTTAACAAATAAGTCGATGCCAAAGAAAACGTTTAGTTTTAAATCAGAAAAAAAAAACCCACCAATAATTGCCTTTCTTTTAGAAGCTATTTGGATCACACATCAATTCTCACCACATGATCTTCAAGCATCCAAGTGATAAAAACAATCAAAAACACCACCACACACTAGACATATATATGTACATATATATATATATATATATATGTATGTATATACACACACACATATTCCTTTATAAGACCCTAAAAAACACAAGTTCTTATCAAAAAAGGGAATTAAAAAAATGACCACTTATGGATCAAGAATTAGCTTCACATATTTCTTGCAGATCTTACTACTATCATCAATCATCCTCATGATCATGAAGATCGACCATTGCAACGGATCTCTGCGGCCGTTGTCATTCAATCACTGCAACAACGGCACCATGGCCGACGATTGTTCAACACTTTTATTTGAAGAAGAAGAAGAAGATGGTGAAGAGTTTCTAATGGACACCGAAGAACATAGGCGGATTCTGCAGAACCAAAAACGTTATATTAGTACAGATAGTCTACAAAAGGGCCCAGTTGGTTGTGGAAATAACTGCGCATCGGGTCGCCTTAAAAACGTAGGGCACCGGACGTGCACTACAACTTTTTATTGTGAACGCGGCTAGTTTAACACGCAACGGATCGATGGACGACTTATTGGTGTTCTTGAAAAAATGGTCATTTTGTTTCTTAATTTTCCTGTTATATATAGGAAGTATTTGAATTTTCTGATGCTAGCTTGTTAATTTCTTTCTGTTTCTTTTGTTTACATGTTACTACTTACTACTGGCCAGTAATATATCTGCATAAGTTTATATATATCATTCTACTTTCCTAATTTGGAAACTATTTGCATTTCTGAATGCTAGATATTAACAATAGGGAAAAGTCCATTAAACCCCAATCCTCTTTTATGTTTTGAGTGATTAAACAATTTTTTTGAACAAAAAAATCCTTGGACTTTCTAAAACCTGTTATTTACATCCTTATGACCTATGATCTTATTGCATTAAGCACCTGAACCAAACAACAAATCAGAACATGGAGCATTAAGGGGTTGTTTGGTTGATTTTCTATAAAGTCCTGTATGGATAAAGCTGACAATATAGATTAATCTGTCTGTATAGATTGAGATATGTTGTTGTTTGGTTATTGTGCTGAATAAACCGTTTGAATGTCATAAATGACTATTTTACCCCTAATTGTATATCAAACACCGCTTAATATAAGTGTTTGAAAAATGTGTTGAATTATTGATTCTAAACGATAAAAATGTGGATTTAAACAATTTTTAGAATAAAAAACTCTTAACAAACGTAATTATTGATCGATAGGAGAGGAATCAAGTAATCAAAATCTCATCTCTTTTATTTCTTGATTTCTGTCCGCTTCAATGGAAGCAAAATTGCGTTGGAACTTCACAGACCCATTAATTTTCAACTTCCCTTCATCATTTGTTTTCTAGCTTGTTCATTCCATTCCTCCATTTTATTTAAAAAACCAAATCTTGATTTCACATAAAACAGGGAGCATAGTTTTGTTTTCTTCTTTATGTTTATCTAGATGGGTTACCATCAAGAAACATATTTTTTGTAAATTCAACAATCACAAAAACAAGTGCCATCTACTTATCAGATCAGATCGTAAAAGTTTAGTTTTAAGAACACATCATGAGGAACGGATCGTAAAAGTTCAGTTTTAAGAACAAATCTGAGAAACTATAGAACAGATCTGAAGAGTAGAAGAACATATTGTGAGGAACTACAGAACAGATCTGAAGAGCATAGGCGAGGAGGGAAGCATTAACGTGGAAGAGAACCGGCGAGGAGCAGCCTTAGTCACCGGCGAGGAGCAGCTCCGACGAGATCAAGGTGGAAGACGGGATTGTGTGATGAATGGGTTTTTGAGCTGAGCGATCTTTTCGGTGAGAAGGGTAGTGGTGGAGACGGCTGCTGCGTGGGCGTCGATGTACTCTGTGTTGGATCGAACTCCGACAATGGTTTGCTGTGTGGGACGCCGGCGAAGTGGTGCTGCGTGGAACTCCGGCGAAGGGTGCTGCGGCAGTGATGGTGATGGTCTTCCTCGTTGTGGGAGATGGGTTTGTATCCAGTTGCAGAGTGATTTTAGAAATGGGAAATTAATTATTTTAACCAAGTTTACCAGAATAACCATTTTCTCTCCAACTTTACTAAAATGACCAAAATACATTCGAAACATCCACCGAAATTGAAACATACCTCCGCCAAATGACAAATTCCTCCGCCAAAAGCCAAATTCCTCCGCCAAAGTCAATTTCTAATTTACATTTTACATTTTATACACTTAGAGTTAGTTAATAAATTATTTTAAGTACTTTACTTTTTAATTTTTCATTTTACCCCCTTATCACATTAACACTTATATCAATTAAAATACGTCTAAAAAATACATTTTTATTTTAACAAGTAACACCATTATAATGGTCTCGACAATACCTTCGAAATGAGTCCAATATTGAATATTTTTCGATTTAATTATATATACTTTTAAAACCAATTATCCTCTTGATTGGTGAATATGAATATTTTTCATAAAATTCGGAATGTTAATTAAAATATAATGCTATTATTTTTTGTAAGTTGATCGTCTTTTCCGGCTATTAAAATATTATATTGAGGCTGAAAATTTATATGGTTGTTGAAATGACAAGAACATAAAAGTATTACAAATTCACTATATTTTATATCTTATTTCTTTATATATCCATAATATTATATTTTGTCGTTAAATCATAATAACATTATATTTTAATTAATATTCTGAATTTTGTGAAAAATATTCATATTTACCGACCAAGAGGATAATTTGCTTTAAAAATATGTATAATTAAATCGAAAAATATTCAATATTGGACTCATTTCGAAGGTATTGTCGAGACCATTATAATGGTGTTACTTGTTAAAATAAAAATGTATTTTTTAGACGTATTTTAATTGATATACGAGTATGTGTGTTAATGTGATAAGGGTGTAAAATGAAAAATTAAAAAGTAAAGTACTTAAAATAATTTATTAACTAACTCTAAGGGTATAAAATGTAAAATGTAAATTAGAAATTGAGGAGGAATTTGGCTTTTGGCGGAGGAATTTGTCATTTGGCGGAGGTATATTTCGATTTCGATGGATGTTTCGAATGTATTTTGGTCATTTTAGTAAAAGTGGAGAGAAAATGGTTATTTTGTTAAACTTGATTTCTAAAATGGTTAAAATAATTAAATTTCCTTTAGAAATAGGGTTTTAATTTGCTGTTGTTTTAAAACTTGTTTTTTTTTAATTTCTTGCTTTTACCGTTTAAACAGGTACCAGGTAATGTAAGGACTTATTTATTATGTTTTAAAAAGTCCAGGGATTTTTTTGTTCAAAAAAATTGTCCAATGACTTGATCCCTTAACAATATCATATTGTTGGTGCTTTTTTTAATCTTTCTAAATGTAGATTTTAGACGATTTCGCTGTCGTAATGGCCATGTACATCAGTAGATATTACCGGTATGTACTCTGCATCCTTCTGTTTCTTTTAAAAGTAAGTATCTGCTTTCCTATTCTACAATGAGATGGAGAAATTTCTATATCCAGTGTTGCTGTTGAGGGTAAAATTGTCATTTAGTTAATTAAAAAGTGTAATCAACATTTCTAAAACCCTTTGCAATTTTTATTTTGGACATTTATTTTGGGACGGAGAAAGTGTATATATATATATATATATATATATGGACGGGCATTTAGACTGAATAATACTATATTTAGTCTGAATATTTCCCTTCATTATTCAGTCTGAATATGACATGTGTCGCACTATCATTTGTCTTTATGTTCACAACCAAATTTGAGTTTGCATTTGAATTTTTCTTTGTGTCTTTCTCTATGTATATATATATATTCTTTTACCTTTCTAATTAGGGGTGAGCAATTGACCTGTAGGAACAAGCCCAAGCCGGAACCGAACCGGGACCGGCACCGGTATTGTCCAACCGGTCCGGTTTTGGGTCCTTCAAATCTTCCATTTTCGGTTCGGTGCCAATTTTTCGGGTAATTGACCAGGACCAGCCCGGAAGTTTAAGTGACGAATTAATGTAAATTAATGCCTTCATAATTTAAGGTAATTACTACTTTTTTTAGTCTTTCATAGTTTGTTTATAAATTAATGTCGTTATAATTTAACTCTTTTGTTGTTAAACATATTGGCGATACAAATTTCAACCATGGCGTCCGAGTCCGCGTTTAGCACTAATAGTATAGTTTTAAATGAGTATCGAACTAGTTTGTCGGTGTTGATAGTTGAAACTTTGTTGTGCACCCAAGATTGGGTTAGAAACTCTAGAAAGTCGATTATATCCGACATCGACGACATCTTGAAAGACGATGATATAGTTTTGGGTATTTTTTTTTTCAATTTTTGTTTTTTTAAACGAGTATTGCTTTTTATTAAATACTAACAATCTTTTCGGTTTTGTGTTTATATAGAGATTTCACAAACTTTAAACAAAGTAGATGACAAAACAATGGAGAGGAGGGCACTGCAAAATTAAAGTATGATTTTGTTAGTTGATTTGATATTAAACTATGAATATTTTGGGATTACTATATAGTGATGTCATTGATTAAAAATGTTCACTGATTACTGCACAATGATGTCATGGATTAATATGAATTTTGTTTAAAAAATGATGTCATATGTTAATATATTTAAAAAGTTGTCAAACAATAAAAGAGATTGCATAGATTACTGTAACAATGTCATGGATTAAAAAATAAAAATTAAATTTAAGAAAAGTAATGGATTAATAATCGATTCCAACTAGGTTTTTGACCGGAAAACCGGGACTGGAACCGGCACCGGTATTGCCTATATGGTCCGGTTTTCGGTCCTAAAAATCTCTTATTACCGGTTCCGGTTCCAAACCGGTTCGGACCCAATACTCACCCCTATTTCTAATGGTGGTTTTTATATGATTTCTAGTTTAGAATTTAGATCCTTTTGTTCCAGTAGAACACCCCTTTCTTGCCATACTCATCCTGTTAGTAAGAGTATCTCCAACAGCTATGCTAATTTTTTTCTAAAATAACATATGAAAAGTTAAAATCCCTAAAAAATATTACGTCTATCTCCAACAACTATTCTATTTTAGCAATTATACCATAAAATATATTAATAAAATATTCAATATATTTAATATTCCAAGAAAAAGAAGGGTATGATTGGTAAGAAACTATTAAATAATTATTTATCTCTCCATTTAGAGATTCTCTGAATTTAGAAAAAAAAATTCTCTTTCTACCTATTACTCTATTATAGCATAAGATATAGCATAGCTGTTGGAGAGTAAAATTACTAAAATCCTTATTTTTTCTAGTTTAGCGTAGCTGTTGGAGTTGCTCTAAGAGCATCTCCAACAGCTATGGTAATTTTTTTTATAATAGAATATGAAAAGTGAAAATCTCTAAAAAAAATTGCATCCAACTCCAACAACTATTATATTTTAGCATTTCTAACTAAACTATATTTTTAAAATATTCAATACATTTAATAAAATATTATTTCTCTCTCTTACATTTGTCATGACAATAATTCTAATTGGTTGCATATAATTAAATTATTATTTCTCTCTCTTCTATATGTTTTTAGAGTTTTCTCTAAATTTAGAGATTTTTTTCATCTCTCTCCTCAATTCTCTATTTTAGCATATGGAATAACATAGCTATTGAAGCAACAAATATACTAAAATCACTCTTTTTTCTATTATGCCATAGCTGTTGGAGATGCGTCTATTTTTGTAAAAATTTGGTGAACTCATAAATTTTTAATTAAATATTTAAAATATGTGTCACATCACCTGCATTTCATTTGTAATTATAATAGTGGATTGCCAAAACACTAAAGGCACGAAAAGATGGTAACATTATTGATTTTGTCTTTTTCTGTTTTAGTTTGTTCGAAAGATGCATCTTTTATGGTACAATTTTTAATTTTATAAATTAAAAATGAAACTTGATATTTTTAATTTTAAAAAATCTGAAATTCAAATATGAAAAATATAGAAATCAGAATTATCTGCAATCATAAATATCTATAAACAAGTGGTTAAGATTATGGGGGTGTTTGCCTGTTTGGATTAGCTTATTAACTATTGACTTTTTAGAAAAGTGTTTAGCAATTTTTGATAAGTTAAAATTTCATGATTTATTAAAAAATGACTTATTACCGGTTCGACACCATCACTGCTCCCAGGCCGAACCCCCCACCCCTTGTAGTTTCTGGCGAAGCTACGAGTTCATGAGCATGTGAATGAACGAGCCAAGTTCCTTTTAGTAAACTTTGACAACAAGGACCATTTCACTTGTCTAGATGGCCATATCTAACTAGCTTGATGACAATTGTAAAATGACAAAAAAAAAAAAAAAACAAGTTGAAAACTACTTGAGTTCTAATTACATAATATTTTTAAAACAAAACTAATACCACTCATGGTATAAAAATAAGTAGCATAAAGAAAATAAAAGTTTTTCAATTATTTATATTTAATATATCATATTTGTAATATTATTACGAATATCTCAGTAGCTTGGCATGACTCACACAAAGTGGCGGATCCAGGATTTTTATCCAATGGGGTCCCATTAAAATAGACTAAAGGCGTGTAAAGTCACCCGACGTGTTTCGGAAAATTTTTAAGTTTTTTAGTTGATTTCAAGACATTTTCTTATTGTTTTTGTCGATTTTGAAGGATTTTCTTAGTATTTTTATTGATTTCAAAAGATTTTTTTGGGTTTTTTATTGATTTCAAGAGAGTTTTTCAGTGTTTTTGTCAATCGCCGGTAAGATGGGGTCCCTTGAACTTTTTCACTGGGGGGAATCAAGCCTAAATACAGTATTTTTGATATTTTTTAAATTTCTATAATTTTTTTTTTTTTTTTTTACATTTCACCTGATGCACCCCTCTTTTCTAAGCTAGATCCGCCTCTGCTCACACATGTTAGAGCATGTAACGAACTTTCTAAAATAATCAATTATTGTGAACACATGAATTTTATAAAATGATGCATGTAACAGACCGTGGGACCCATGCACGCTCATTCTATGTTCATCTTCCATCTGATACGTTGTCTTCCCTCGTTAAAAACAAGTTTATATGCCAAAACACTTTTGTGTCATGTCTAAAAGTGCTAAAATAAATAAGATTATATGATGTTTTTTAACACGTTAACAAGCTTTTTATGACATTGTTTAAACCAAGTGTCCTATAGGCCGTTTTATGTAACATTATTTGAAAAAATGTCTTATAAAACAAAGGCCCTACAAAAAGTTATCATTACAGGACATTTATCAAAAGTGTCAAGTTAAAAAAGCTAAACAAAAGTGTCCAAAAAGACTTGTTAAGACGTCCAAAAAAGTTCTAAAAACTTTTTATAAACAACACTTTTAGACATGAGAATTTTTGGTCCTATAAACTTCCTATAAAAGTATAAACTGGTCTATTATTACATTTAGATATTTTTGATGTTCTGTAAACCCGATTTTATTGTTGTGTTAGAATTTTCGATGCCAGATTATTATCTTTCTAACACTTCTTGTTGGTTTTTTTAAATGATTCACGTATAATCGTTATGGAACCAAACTCTCCGATTCTCAAGACAAACTATTGCATTTATTGTTGAATTAAAAAAAAAAGAAAAGAAGAAGCAATAATTGCCTCTGTTTTTTTCTTTTGGAAAGTAGATATCCTGGATCACACATTCACATACTTTATAATATCTAAGTGGAAAAAAAAACACCATTCATTCCTTTATACGCAACTAGAAATGAACACAAATCCTTACAGAAATTAAAAAAAATGGCCACTCATGGATCAAGAAGTACTAGTAGGAGCTTCACTTCTGTCATCATCTTATTACTATCATCAATGATCATCGTCATGACGATGATCAACTGTTGCAACGGGTTTCTGGTATCATCAAACCCGTTTGCTGATCAGTGCATTAATGACACTATGGGCGCCGAATGCCCAACATTATTTGTGGAAGAAGATGAAGAGTTTCTTATGGATACTGAAGAACATAGGCGGATTCTGCAAAGCCAGAAAGGAAACCATCTTTCTTATAACGGTCTACAAGGTCAAGACCCAGTTTGTAAAGATCGTTGTACTTGAAGTAGAACTTACGGCGCATGCATAGGAAATGCACCTTGGCAGACGGGTGTCACTAAATCATGATCTCAAAATTTATGGTTTTATTATTGAAAGTATTTGAATTTCTGATGCTTAAATATATATTGCTTCTGTTTCTTATTAGAGGGAAATTTACAGAAATAGTCAATCAACAAATAGGGTTTCACTTTTTAGTCATTTTCTGACCCGAGTTCATTATAAAGCTGATCCTTACGCATAATTCCACTTTCTGCGTAATGATCCACTTTTTCTTCTGCAGAAAACCAATCCTTATGCATATGCGTAAGCTTTCTGTGTAAGGATTCACTAAATAGTGAAATGAGGTCTGGAAATGGCTAAAATGTGAAACCCATTTAACAAATTGACTTGTTCTGTAAACCACCTAGTTTAGATCCATCTGTTTCTTTCTTATTATGGAAAGTATTTTAATTTCTGATGCTAGATTGTGTTTCTAATATTTCTTTGTTAGTGTTTTTCTTTTTAACCTTTCTAATTGTGGGTTTTAGACGATTCTGTTGGTGTGATGGTCGTTATATAGGATGCCAATAATGTTTAATCGTTCTAATAAATTGTTTTATAAGATCAAACAATAAATCGTGCTGTCTAAAGATGTTGTACTAAGTTTATGGAATGTTTTTAAACGCCGTAACAAGTTTTTTAAAACATTTTTATAAAAAACTCATTGTATTAAGGGCAAAATGCAAGAAATAACAATCTACTTTCATAAATTTCTCTATTATAGCATTGTACTTTTAGTTTTTCTTATTACAGCAATGTACTTTCAAATTATTTTTTATTAGGGCATTGTACTTTGAAAAATTTACCCATTATAGCATTGGGTAACCTTTTCTTTTAAATTTACCCACTATACTAGGTTTCCATGCTACCTCATTGTCCATGTAGGTTGTCCACATCTAATATATTGTTGATGTGGCATTTCTTATTATAGCATTATGCTTTACATATTATTTAATAAATATATTAGACTAATTAAACTAAACTAAATTATTCATAAACATAAGAATATTAAGAAAATTTATAGGTGACAATTTATTTCCCTAATATTAAAAAATGTTTAAAAATATATTTTTTTAACTAAGAAAATAAGAATTATTACGTTTTTTTACAAATAAAATATTTATATGGAAAAGAATATATCTATTTGTCTTAAAAAATTGAATTGACATATCATTCAATAAATATATTAAATTAATTAGATTATTTCTAAAATATTTATTAAAATGTAACAATATTAGGAAGATTTCTAAAACACAATTTATATCGTTAAATTTAAAAAAAAGTACAAAATAAGTATTTTTTGAGCTAGAAAAATTAAATCACAAGTTTTACGGTTTTTATAAATAAAATATTTATTTTGAAGAAAAATATCACATTTGTTAAAAAAAATGTAACTCTAAAATATTTAATTTGCATACAATTTAGTAAAAGTAATTTTTTTTAAAAAAAATGATGACGTGAAGAAATTACTAAAAAAATTGAGATAATTAAGAATAATATAAAAAAGTGGGAATTTTTAAAAAAAAATTACAAGAGATTTTTTTTACTAATGCCATGTAATCATGATGATATGTTATGCATGTCATTTTATTTAAGCCATGTAAGCAAAAAAAAGTGGGGGTTAACTTGTTTAAAAGGTAACAAGTTACCCATTGCTATAATGGGTAAATTTTTCAAAGTACAATGTCTTAATAAAAAATAATTTGAAAGTACATTGCTGTAATAAGTAAAACTGAAAGTACAATGCTATAATAAAGAAATTTATGAAAGTAGGTTGCTATTTCTTGCATTTTACCCTTGTATTAACTATTTTATAAGACACTACTATTGAAAAGAATGTCTTATAAAAAGATGTGTTCATAAAGCATTTATCAAAGTGTCCTTTCATGTAAACAACAAATATAGCGCTTTGTATTAAAAATGTTCTAAAATCGTGCTAAGACGCCAAAATACACTTATTACAATACGTTTAGATAGAAGTTCTATTGTTTGGTATTATAAACTTAATGGGACATTTGGTTCACATAATGGAACTTCGTAGAATGCGAATCCATAAAAAAAAATTGACTTTGAAAAAATTGAAATGAAATTTGATAGAATTTAACCAAGCGTTTGGTTGACGGAAATTGGAATGGAATCTCGCGTTTTTTTAGAAATATGCATGTGTGTGTGTGTGGGGGGGGTTATAGTGGTGTGATGGTGATGGTCGGTGGCGGTGGTGGTGGTGGCAGTTATGTTGCCGGCGGGAGCGGTGAGGAGGGGCGGAGCCAGTATAGAGCAAGAAGTGGCCTGGGCACCCCCTGTATTATTATTTTTATTTATTAATATAGTTAAAACTTAGTAAATTGTTATACAATATCATTTAATTTAATGTAATTTAATACACGAACAGTTCCTTTGATCAACTGGTTAGCATGCCTTGTATGTAGGAAGGTGGTTCCGGGTTCAAATCCCCTCCAATATATTTTAATATAAAATATATTTTAATTTAATTTATAATTGGACCTTCTTACTTTGGACCCATCCAATCTTATTTTTTAATTGGACCTTCTAAAAGTCTAAAACCACCAAGGCATAACCAATTAATTGTAATATCATATTTACCCTCTCAAAATCTGATTTTTACCCTAGCCAAACGTCGTCAAAATCAGAATCCAATCATATTACCTCCCAAGGTTGATGGTTGATAATGAAAATAACGTTTTTACCAAGGTTGATAATGAAGATATCATTAATAGGTTTCAGATAATGAAAGCTCGACGATGTCATTGTTGATTTTGTAAAGGTTTGAATATCATGAATATAATATCATTATATTTTGCTATTTATATTTTATCATGTGCTCCCCCTCATGAAAGTATTTGGCTCCGCCCCTGGCGGTGAGGGCGAGGCGGCGAGGGGGTGGTGGTGGTTAAATTGAAGGCAAAGGTTATTTTTGTCTTTAAAGTTATAAATTATGTTACATTTGTCACGAAATGGAATTCAAATCTTTCACACATGCTAAGAAGTGTTCAAATCCCTTAACCATGGGATTCATTGAAATCCAATCAATTCATTCCACAAACCAAAACATCATTAAGAAATTTGGTCTAACGAATTTGTCATTCCAATTCTATCAGTTTCCTTTAAATTCCGCGAACCAAACAACCCCTAATTCTTATGAAACGGTTTATTGTGACAATTAGAAATTTCTAGCCTTTCTAATATATAGTTCTTAATGCTTAATGATTAAGCAATCTCAAACCTTACTTCACTTTTACACATCTAATGGTTCAGAAATATATTCTAAAGAACTGAAAATTGGGTATATGGGGAACATCAAATCTTGGTTAAAATATATCAAGATTCAAGAAACAAGCCTAATTTCATTCCCCCAAAAGTCATACTAATTTCAATAAATCAAAATCAAAGAAAAAAAGAAGCCATTAAAATGCAGAAATTAAGCTCTTGGAAGCCATTAAAATGCCTTTCTTCACCTCTACTAACTCTTTGCTTCATAACCCTCTTCATCTTCTTCATCTTCATCTTCATCTCCACCATCTTAAACCCTAATTTCGTATCGAATCTGAACTCATTCAGCTCTCAAGATGACTTATTCCCACCTGTTCTACCTTCATCCCTCCATCACCAGATCACAAACCTCCAAACCCAATTTGGAATCTTGCTAGAAAAGATCCATAATTCCGAAGAAAAAGAATCATCCGAAACGCTTTCAAGATTCTCCGATCAAGCTCTTAGTGTTGCCCTACTTCTCGATAAGCTCTCCGAGAGCTTATCGGGCTTGCATGGCGACACCACGATCGCCAAAAGCGTAACGTATCAAGATTCAGAAGAAACCGAAACCGAAAACTACGAAAAAGAAGAAGAAGAAGAAAAAGAAGAAAAAATCATAGAATTATCGAAAGAAGTTCTTCATTACACAAACCCTAAACCTAACAGATTACCAAATGGGAAAAAGAACTTTTTGGAACTTGAAGCCATTAACCCATCGATCGGCCTTGGGTGCACCCGGATGTCCGCTAATCTCGACCGTTACTCGACTTACAAACCGTACGATAATTGTCCAGATGATTCAGATTTCGCTCAAAAACTTACCTTAAAAGGATGTGATCCATTGCCAAGAAGAAAATGTTTTTCAAGATCACCTCCAAATTACAACAACCCACTTCCATTAAGCTCGTCTTTATGGATTCAGCCCAACGATTCCAACATCTTATGGAACCATTACACTTGCAAAAACTACAACTGTTTAACATCGATCGACACAAAGAAAAAACGAGGGTTTCATAAATGCGCAAACTGCTTCGATCTTTCCAAAAAAGGATGGGAATTTCCGTTAACAAACGATTCTCAATCAGCCGAAGTCAGCATCGACGAATTCCTATCGTTGAAAAAAACCGAGATTCGTATCGGTCTCGATTTCAGCCCGACAACGGGAAATTTCGCGGCTTTGATGAAGGAAAAAAACGTTACTATTGCTTCGGCTACGGTCAATTTAGGCGCGCCATTTAATGAAGTGATAGCGTTAAGAGGGTTGCTTCCATTATATGTATCTATAGGTTCGAGATTGCCGTTTTTCGATAATACGCTTGATATGATTCATTCGACGCTTTTTTTGGACGGTTGGATCGGGTTCGATCTTCTAGAGTACGTTGTGTTCGATTGGGATCGGGTTCTTAGGCCAAAAGGGATGTTATGGTTGGATAGATTTTTTTGCAAGAAGGAAGAGATGAATGGATATATAAGTGTGATTGAGAAATTGAAGTACAAAAAGGTGTTATGGAGGGTTGTAAAAAAGAAAGATAGGTTTGAAAATGAGCTTTTTTTATCTGCTGTTCTTGAAAAGCCCTTGAGAGCTTAACTATATATCCCACTATGTAATCACTTATATATATATATATATATATATATATATATTCATTAATGAATAAGAAGTTGTAGCATAAATGAGTAAAGATTTGAGTCAAATATAAGGGTTTTATGATCAAGTTGTTAGAATAGGGTAAAATTAGAGACTATTTGTTTGGTTTTTTTAATCAAATCCTGTATGAATAAAAATGTCTATATAGACTATGAAAGGTTTTTTGGAGGGTTTTTTTTTCTTAGATAGAAAGAGCGTGTTTTATAACTGGGAGGACAATTTGGAAATAAAAACTTGGTTTTCTGCATAAAGTTCCCTCAATGGTTTAGTGAATAAGTCATTTTCTATACTATTAAACCATTACCAAAGAGTCATATAAATCTGACCGAATGAGTTGTGAGTCTCATTAAGCTGCTAATAAACATGTCCTTATAGACGATCTAACAACTTTTATTGACGAAGTTAGATAATTTTTCGTGGCACTTTTAAAAAATGTCTTGTTATCTTTTCGTCTATAAAACACTTTTCAAAATTGTCATAAAAAGGCAAATAAGACGATATATTTTATGTATCCTATTATATTATCCCAGTTGCGGATATAACTTTTTAGGTTGTCTAACAACTCATTTTAACGTCAGTGTATAGTATATGACACATCATGTTAATCATGAAACATAAATGTTTTGTTAATTACTCTATTAGGACGCCTAAAGATAACTGTATGTATTAAAGTACTCATTTGTTTGCGGTGACTGTAATAATATAAACTTAGAATCACTCGTCGGTGGCAGTCATTGGTCAAAAAGTGTTCGGTTAATGATTTTGTCATCAATTCCGAAGTTACACAAAAAAACACGAAGAAAAGAGATGACTAATGGCATATGTTCGACTCCAAGAATATAAAAACGAATGCAAGTTATATGTAGAATTTTGAAGTGTATTATATTAATATATACGATAGATGAAACCTACATATACTCCTCACCTTTGGTGAAGGTGGAACCTTAGACCTCTAGGAAGGTTGGATTACCAAATACGGCTAGGCTAAATACCCTTTACTAAATGACCATTTAGTAAACACTTACCCGGTCATATATTGTATCAGATGAATATGTCGAGGGCTGAGAATTTTACTGGTAAGAGCAATGATAAATGCTTATCGGATGAGTTTTTGTATGAGGTTAGTTCAACTGACAATAAAACTTGGACTTTTTTGAAATCTTCCTTAGAATTCAACAGTTCAAGTCCTATAAGGCCATAAGGAATTTTTTCGGCTGTTCTCCAAGGCCCTGGGATTATTCGAGGGAAAGATAAACTTGCAAAAAGAATTTTATCTGATAAAATAAGTTAGAATGTTGACTCTTATCAGTAACCTGCATAGTTTAACGCCCCTTAAGTTTTATATAAAATGAGAACGTATTCTATGGGTAATATTCATCAAATTAACTTGACACAAATACCCTCATTACTCATAAAAAATATTGAAACCTTTTGTGATCAAAAGTCAAAATGAGGTTAGCTCCTACTACTACTAGGGCTAACCTTTTTAAAAACAATTGGGCCTATTTGAAAACTTTCTGATATAATGGGTTGGGCTAATCTGAATGGCTTGACAATATTTTTTATTTATTTATGTAATTTTAGATCCAATTCATTTTCCAAAGATTTTATAATGAAAATAAAATTCATAAAATAATAAATTGAAAATGTTAAATCTTTATGATCTATACTTTCAATGAGACGATTGAATATGTTCATTTGGGACAAAGTTATATACTTTATGACATAAAAATAAAATATTGTAACTCAAAAGATCTTTATCAATAGTATATGGTAATTCAACCATTCTAGAGGTTTAGGATTCCAACATAAAGAAAGTTGTGAGTGTGAGTTTGATCTGCCATATTATCTATATTATTATATAAAGCATGTTAAACGGTTAAATTCATATTTTTAAAAGGTACAACATTTTTTACATAAGGTACAATATCTAAAGTTTTAGAATTTTACTCCAACCTCCACGTTACTATATAAATTTATAAATTAAATTATTTTAAAATTTTAAGTTACACTTGACACCCATATAGTTAGTTATTTTATGTCATTCACTTTTTCATTTTTCATTTTATACCTTTATCATGTTAACCTAAATAATTGTATATAAATAATAATACAATTAAAAAATAAGTTTCTATTTTTATAAATTATACCATTATGATCGTGTCGTCAATACCTTCAAAATGAGTCTAATAATGAATATTTTTCGATTTAATCATATTATTATATACATGAATACGTAACACGTTATTTTAAAAAAGTTTACATTTTATGCCGTATATATATTTATTTAATTTTTTTTACCTTTTCATTTTACACCCTTATCTATACTATAATTAGTTTTTAAATTTCGTATATATCCTTTACTATTTTATTTTTCAGTTTACATCTCTGTCATATTAAAATAAATAATGTATATGAATCAAATTAAAATTAAAAAATATGTTTCTTTTTTTACAAATTATACCATTACTAGAAACGTACCGCTGCAATGCATTGGAATTTAAATATTTCATCAACATTAACATTAGAAATCTCGAACTCTTTTAAAATATCAAATTATCTATCATTATAAACTTATAAATCGGCATCCATTATTTTTACATATTCATCAAAAGAAATGTGTCATAAATATGCTACTTTGTTTCTTTTAAATTAGGATTGTACTTGAGTTTTGTAAAAATAATGGAATCCGATTTATAAATTTATAATGATAGATAATTTGATATTTTAAAAGAGTTCGAGATTTCTAACGTTAATGTTGATGAAATATTTAAGTTCCGCTGCATTGCAGCGAGTACGTCTTCTAGTATATTGTAAAGACCTTTTTAGAGGACTCGAGAAACCCATTTAGAGCCTTATTCAACAAATATGCTATAATTTTTCTATAATAGAGTATAAAAATAAAAATCTCTAAAAAAATTACATCCAACACCAATAACTACTCTATTTTAGCAATTTTAATATTAACTATAGTAATAAAATATTTCATACATTTAATAAAATATAATATTCTCTCTCATACAAATTTAATTTCATTGACTTTAATTGTTTGAATATAATTAAAATATTATGTTTCTCCATCTCCATCTCCGTCCTACAGATTATTGATTTCTCCAAATTAATTGTTGAAACAATAAAAAAACTAAAATCTTTTTTTTTATATCTATTTTAACATGGTCATTAAAATTACAAAGTTAAATTTGATTCATGTAAAAGGGGTATTTCCTTTGAAAATGAGTTTTTTTTTAATTTAATGTAAGAATGTTAAACATTATAAATAAAATGAAAACAAATAAAAAACGTGTTAAATTTTCAGAATGGCAAAATAATAATATAATATGTTTTCCTTTCTAAAAATAATAATAATAAATAATGTATATATTAATGAATGAAAATGTTTTGCTTTCTGCTGCTATTAAACTATATTTATGCCCCACAGTTTCCATCTTATATGCCAAAATGGATATAATTATTAAATTCCATGGGTTTTATTGACCTACTTTAACAAAAAATATTTAATAATCAAAACATATTTAATAAAAGTTGAGATGATTAACACCGGATTTTATTAAAGTAAGCATGTAAATAATAATAATAATAATAATAATAATAATAATAATAATAATAATAATAAAAGCAAACATTTCTTTCAAAATATACATGAAGAATTTCTTTTTAAATAAATTGACAACAATTATTTGGAATTATGAAAGACTATTTTGTTTATTGTTAAATAGTTTTAACATAAGTCTGTTAAATTTACAGTTGAATGACAGATTAGATGTAGTTTTATTAATTTAAAAAACGCATTAATCTTTTGAAATTAAAATATATGGTTAATAATTAAATTGGAACTGTTTTAGATCACTTCAAGTTTAATAATATTTGTCAACTTTATTGATCATGAATTATTGATGTCATGTTCTTTATTTTTTTCAAAGTAGAAAAAAGAATTGGTGGGCTTTGTGGTAATGCTTAAATGGTAGTGTGACAACGATGCAAAGTGATTTTAAGCACAAAACTTGATTTGTAGGCCATATTTCTGGGCTTTTTATTCTTCACAAAAATGATTTATCATAAAAGCCCATATATATATATATATATATATATATATATATATAGGGAAGGGATTATACGAGAACCACCCATCTTTAAGGGAACAAAGGGACAACTTATGGACCACATATGATGTAGGTCCCACATAATATTAAATCATATTAAATCATCTTTAAGGGAACAAAGGGACAACTTATGAACCTTCATATATATATATATATATATATATATATAGAGAGAGAGAGAGAGAGAGAGAGAGAAAGAGGAGTGTTATTTTGCAATCCATGAAAAAGTTGCAACCTTTACAACCCACATCTTAACCGTGTGTTTGATCATCAGCGGTTAAGATTTAATCATCTCTAACCACCTAAATTAAAAAAATTAAAAAAGAAAATTAAAAAGAAAATGGATGGTTAAGATGTGGGTTGCAAGAGTTGCAAGATTAGTAAAGGTTGTATTAGATCGGTCCTCTATATATATATATATATATATATATAGGGATGGATCAAATGAGAAGAACAAATGAACAAATATGTACCACATATGACGTGGGTTCCACATCATATGTGATCCACAAGTGTCCATTTGTTTCTTTAAAAATGCAAAGTTCTCATTTGAACATTCCTCTCTCTCTCTCTCTCTCTCTCTCTCTCTCTCTCTCTCTCTCTCTCTCTTTCTATATATATATAGGGGAGAGTTCAAATGAGAACTCAAATTTGGTTGTGAACGTGAGAACAAATGAGAGCTCGACAAGTGTCATATTCAGAATGAATAATCAAAGAAATATTCAGACTGAATATAGTGTTTATTCAGTCTGAATAATGCTTACTGAGACTGAATAAGCATTATTCAGATTGAATAAACACTATATTCAGTTTTATTCGGTCTGAATATTTCTTTGATTATTCAGTCTAAATAATCTACATTCAGACACGTGTCGTGCTCTCATTTGTTCTCACGTTGACAACCAAATTTGAGTTCGCATTTGAACTTTCCTCTCTCTCTCTCTCTCTCTCTCTCTCTATATATATATATATATATATATGGGATGGATCAAATGAGAACCATCCCTCCTTAAGGGTGCGTTTGGTACGCAGTCAGAACTGAACAGAACAGTTGTTCCACGTTTGGTAAAACATGATATGTCGGAATAGGACAGGACAGAACATGACAGAATGACCAATTTACCCCTAGTGAGCTGTTTAGTGTTTTTTTTAACAAATAATCAATCTAAATGGAAATTAACCAATAATATTTGAAGATATAAAAACCATCTAAAATAAATATTGTTTAAAAAAGCACACATTCATAAATCAAAAGACTTAAAACATAATGTTTACCGACACACATCCTACACAAAAGTTCAAGTGTTCACCATTGTACGAAAAGACATAAAGATAAAAGTTCAAATGTTTACCAACTAACATCACATGCCTAATTTGGTTAAGATGGTCCTCACAAATTCAAGCTTGAAACTAGCATTCATGGAAGTCCAAAAGCGTAGTTGAATCGGGTTATCGGAAAAATACGTAACAATAGCAATAACTTGGCTTGCATCAAAACCCATTTCGGTTAACTCGTGGGGCAAACTTTCGGTAGCCGGAGTACCAACAACCGATACCAACCGACATCATAAAATCCACAAATAAACAACTAAGTTATACCTAATAAACAACCAAATTAATCATGAATAACATAAAAAAAACCTAAAATCAGATAACAAAAAAAAACCCTAAAATCAGTGTACCTAAAATCAGTTAACAAAAAAAAACCCTAAAATTTGTAGTTGTCTAGTTGGAGATAGTTTCCAAAAAAAAAAACTTAACAGTGACAAAAAAAACCCTGCAAAACACTCTGATTGAATCTTGGCTTTCTATCCCTAGAAAGCTTACTGAATAAAATTAATTTGTAAACAAAAAAAAACCTTAATAAAATCAGTGTGTTCGTAAACAAAAATGTTTGTAAACAAAAATCTTAACAAAGGTTATCAACAAGTCTCAACCAATTAATTTGTAAACAAAAAAAACCTTAATAAAATCAGTGTACCTAATCGTGAGGAAGAAGAAGACCGGCGGCAGCTGATGGAGTTCGTAACGCCGGCGACTGGTGGCGTGAGGGAGGAAGAAGCCGGCCGCTGGTGGCGTGAGGGAGGAAGAGGCGCCGGCCGCTGATGGCGTGAGGGAGGAAGAGGCGACGGCTAGTGGTGGCGTGAGGGGGGCGCCGACGGCTGGTGGTGGCCTGAGGGAGGCGCCGGAGGTGGTGGTGGCGTGAGGGAGGCGCCGGAGGTGGTGGTGGCGTGAAGGAGGTTTGGTTCTGAGATGAAGTGTTCATGAGAGGAAGAAGAAATGAGCTGATTTCTCTTTTTTAGGTCAAGGGTAAAAAAGGAACATATTCCTTGTTCTAGTTAGTTCTATGGGGTGAGGGGTGAACAAGGTTGTTGCACCCTTGTTCCACTTGATCCTTGTTCCACTTGCTTAAAGTCACACCAAACGTGGGACAAACCTGTTATGTTCTGTTCTGTTCCACCATGTTCACCATACCAAACGCACCCTAAAAAACAAATGAACAAATTGTGGACCACATATGATGTGGGTCCCACATAATATCAAATCATTTATAATTTAATATTATGTGGGACCCAAAAAATGATTATTTTAATTTCTTTGATTTCACATATATATTGATATAAATTTTCATCCCTTTTTCGTGGTATTTCGATTATGTTTCTTTGATATACATACATACCTACTGACCTACATAGACACATACATACATACATACATGCATGCATGCATGCATGCATGCATACATACATACATACATACATACATACATACATACATAGAGGGCCGGGAATCAAATGAAAACCACCATTTCCATACAAACTTTACAAACCATTATACATCATTGATTTTGACGAATGGCAACGGGCCGGTTATTGGTATCCTCGTCCCTGAAACCGATATCCATAACCGTCTCAATCCTCGTCGGGGATCTTATCGGGGATCCCCATCGGGTCCCCACGGTTTCCCCGATCTCCTTTGGGGATCCCGGTAAAGGTAAAAAACCTCTTTTCCCGTTGCTTACCCCGAACTCGTAATCGGTCCGAAAAAAATTACAATGTTAATTTTCACAACTAAAAATAAATTCCAAATTTGTTTTAAACATGCAAGTCTGAATGTCTTAAACATAGTCAAACAAATTACAAACAATGTTTTAAATTACAATATAAAAGTAAATAGAACTTCAAATATCATCCGATAAATATCACGATTTCACGATTAGATAAATAAACTAGATTTTTTTGTGAGACTTATTTTTTGATTTTTTTGATTTTCGTCTGGAATTCTTGGTTTTCGATTTTCACCATTCGTTTCAGATTTTTTTTTTTGCCATCCCTAAATTCTGTTTAGCTACTTTTCTTAACGCTTGTACATAGGAAATGAGATTCAATCATTTACTGCAAAATTCTAAGCCGTTAACCATTTAATTAATAACCACAATCAAAATAAATTTTCTGCTGAAAAGGGTAAAATTGTGTAAGAAAATAGATAATACAATAATACGGTTACCATAATCCCCAAACTAAGATAACGGCTTACAAAAAATACAAAGAATTTTCTGAATCATTGTGAAATTATGAATAATTTACTGAATCCATTCGAACTATCCATTTATCATTCGTGCTATCTATCCATTTATTGAACGATCAATGGTAAAACATTTTTTTTTTCGATGAAATATATTTTGGATGTAATCGTTATCAAATGAAATTTGTTTTGGATGAAATCAATATTCCGTTTTAAGTCAAACCATGAAATTTGTTTTAAAAGAAACTATGAAATATTTCTTTTATGAAATCAAAATTGGATTAAATCATTATCAAATAAAATCTGTTTTAGATGAAACCATTATTTCTGGTATGAAATTAAATTTGGATGAAACCATTATTGAGTGAAATAAGTTTGATTTTTTATTTTGTTTTGAATGAAACCATTTGACATATGTGCTGTATTGATGGGAAAAAAATTCTTCTAGCATCGTAAAAAGAAAATGAGAATGCGACACGTGTCATATTCAGTCTGAATAATCTACATTTAGACACGTGAAATGCTATCATTTGTCCTCACGTTCACAACCAAATTTGAGTTTGCATTTAAACTTTTTTTTCTCTCTCCCCCTCCCCCCCCCCCTCTCTCTCTCTCTCTATATATATATATAGGGGCTTAATCTTTAGAACATATTGATTTATTAATTGTTTCACATGATTTTTTCCATCTAAGTATAGTATTGAACGTATTGATTAACAGATATTTGTTTCATAATGTGTTTGTCTCACATGTGCTCAGTTCACAGTGTGAAACTTTTTTGCGTCTATCTTTTGTTTCACAAACACATAAAAATGTTCACATTGTGAACCAAGCACATGTGAGACAAACACATTGTGAAACAAATATTTGTTGATCAATATTCTAAATCCTACTCTTTATTGAAAAAAAAATCACATGAAACAACACATGATGCACAAGTTCTCAAGGTTATCACAATTTCATTAGTTCTCAAAAGTTCAAATGAAAACTCATTTTTTATTGTGTACGTGAGGACGAATCTTAGTCACTTCATCTCTATTGATCCAACAACTCATATTAAATAGAGTTTTTGGTTAAAATTGTTAATTAAAATGATTAAGGGTAAAACTGAAAGATAATTTAAACTCACGCCTATCATATTTGACTTATTATTTTACTTTTTAATTAAAAACTTTTACCTACTTCAAGTTTAAAGTAAATTATTTTAAAAATTACTAATATTTTGATCAAACAAATTACATCAAAAAACGAGAATTTTCGTGCTCTATCTCGATATAGTTTTTTTGTTTTTTTAATTGTTTTTTACGTGAAGTTATATATAATTGTTATATTCATTATGAATATCTATATACGTTCAAGTGTGTACAACACTTTGACACCGTTAGTCTATAACTCGACATCACCTTCTTTAACATTGTAAGGCATCACGTTTTTCATCATCGTAATCCAACACCCATCGAGACGAATCGAGAACCTATCGAGTTTAGGTTGTGAACCGGGAAACAAAAGAGAGCACGTCACGTCTCCACACCTTCACGGGTCATTCATGTATTATTCATCATGAATAATGACTTTACGTTCACATTTATTTATACTGAATGTGGACACCCAAGGATGCACATACATATTCATAATGAACTAAACCAGATTTCGGTAGTGATTCGAGAAACAAAAGAGAGTGTGTCATGTGTCCACACATTCACAGGTCATTCATATATTATTCATCATGAATAATGTATCGTTTATACTGAATAATACAACATTCTGAATGAATAATACACGATTCATGATGAGTAATACCTGAATCATGAATTAGTGTATTATTCATCCTGAATGTTGTAATTTTCATCTTGAATACTGCATTATTCATCATGAATAGTGAATGAACGTTCACCTTTGTTATTCATACTGAATGTGGACACTCGATGACCTATGTTCATATTCATAATAAATTGAAGGCATATATATAACTTCACGTAAAAAACCTATTATAACGAAGAAAAAAAATCTGTATCGAGATAGATATCATATTGAAGAGCATAAAACTCTCGTTTATTGGTGTAATTTTTTTGATTAAAATATTAGTAAATTTTAAGATAATTTAGTTTAAAAACTAAGAGGGTAAGAATTTTTTAATTAAAAAAGAAAATAAAAAGTCAAAAATGGTAGTTGTGTATCTAAACTTGCATTTTTGCCCTTAATCACTCCTCAATTAACCTTTTAATGTTTTAACCATTGATTACTTTCTTAAATTTTGATCAATGACCAAGATTGGTTCTCACGTGCACAATGAAAAATGAGTTTTTATGTGAACCCATCCATATATATATAGGGGAGAGATCATACGAGAACCACCTCTTTTAAAGAAATAAAGGAACACTTTGTAGACTACATATGATGTGGGTTCCACGTAATATTAAATCATTTCTGATTTAATATTAAATCATATTAAATCAGAAATGATTTAATATTATATGGGACCCACATCATATGTGGTCCACAAGGTGTTCCTTTATTCCTTTAAATTTATAAAGTTCTCATTTGAACATTTCTCTCTCTCTCTCTCTCTCTCTCTCTCTATATATATATATATATATATATATATATAAGGTTTAGGGGAAAACCTAATTTTTTTTGAAAAACACCACGAGAGTCTTCCATTTGGATGATATACATAAATACATACTTGTAATTTGTAACATGCATTTGTACGTACGCGCGCACGCACACACACACACACACATATATATATATATATGTAGAGAGAGAGAGGTTCAGAGGAAATATCTCACCAAAAGAGAAAACTGAAGAAAACTCTAAAAGTCATCCATCTGGACGGTATGTTATAAATTACCGATGTGTATCTGTGCATAACCGTCCAGATGAATGGGCTACCAATGTGTTTTCTTTAATAAAAATTGAGGTTTTCCTCTGAACGTCCCTCCTCTCTCTCCGTGTGTGTCTCCGTTAATGAAAAAGACAATCATACTATACCCTTGAAATAAACAAGAAATTTAATGAAAATAGAAGAAATCTTGATTGGTTAAAAAAGAGTTGTAAAGTTTATGCGAATAGAGTAGTTTGTAAATGAAACAACTTTTATATATACGCATATTAATGTTGAAAAAAAAATGGGTCATCTGTCTAACTAAATCGAAGGATATAATTCTATATTTCAGACTAACAATTAAGGGTATGACTACAATATAAATAAATACCCATTAATTTTATCCTCCACTTCTCTAATGAACTTGAATTTGGGAGATATTTAAAAATTAAAAAGAAGTTATTTTTAAAACTACATATTTAAAAGAGTAAATTGCGTAAATCGTGTATGTGATATGTTGAAATTTTAAATCCAATTTGAATTTGTAACATCTAAAAGACCAGAGTAACAAGTTTGTCCAATAATTTTAAATTCAACTTAAAACTATGGTAAAATTTATTAGTAGCACATTACTTGAATCTTATAAAAAGCTCATAAATCTCATTTTCCAATATAAGACAAGTTGTTACACGCACCATTATCATAAGTCATTAACATTGTATATTGGAGCAAAATAAATGTGGTTGAGATATATGCTTAGTTTCAAAAAATCCATCTTAAAATTGACAAAACATTACAGAAAAATGTTTAAACAAGCTTTGGAGGGATATGGTTACTAGGGTGCGTTTGGTACGCAGTCAGGATATAACAGAACAGAACAAGACAGAACAGCTGTTACACATTTGGTAAAACATGATATGACGGGACATGATAGGACAGAACAGAACATAATGACCAATTTACCCCCAGTGAGCTGTTTAGTGTTTTTTTTTACCAAATAACCCCCCCCCCCCCACACACATATATATATATGTATATATAAAGAGAGAGAGGAGAGAGAGAGAGATGAGAGAGAGAGAGGAGAGAGAGAGGAGAGAGAGAGAGAGAGAGAGAGGAGAGAGGGGGGATAGAGAGGGGGAGAGAGAGGAGAGAGAGAGAGAGAGCGAGAAGAGAGCGAAGAGAGAGAGGAGAGAGAGGGAGAGAGAGAGAGGAAGGAGAGAGAGAGGAGCGAGAGAAAAGAGAGAGAGGAGAGAGAGAGGGGAGAGAGAGAGAAGAGAGAGAAGAGAGAGAGGAGAGAGAGGGAGAGAGAGAGAAAGGAGAGAGAGAGGAGGAGAGAGAGGAGAGAGAGAAAAGAGAGAGAGGAGAGAGAGAGAGAGAGAGAGGGGAGAGAGAGAGGAAGGAAAGAGAGAGAGAGGGTGTGTGTGTGTGTGTGTTAGGTTAGAGGATAAAATGGTCATGAAACCCTTGTTCTACTTAGTTCTAGTGGGTAGGATAGAACACCCTTGTTCCACACGTGTTCCATTTAGTTCCACTTAGTCCAACATTTTATCACACCAAATATGGGACAACCTTGTTCTCTTCTGTTCTGTTCCATCATGTTCACCGTACCAAATGCACCCAAAGGGGCTATTTACCAAACACTTATCTATGTTTATCAGTAAATTTTAACACTATCATTTGCTTATCGGGAAAGATTTTAGTCCACCAAAACGGTATTGTATGCAACAATTTACCCGGTAAGCGCTTATCATGGTAGGAGTCGTTGTCCTCACTTACCGGGTAAGACTCCTGGTCCTTATCTCGCTCTTACCGGGTAAGATTTTTGGTCCTTACCATTAAACAAATTTAACAAAATCTTTACTAGATGTAGTAATCAAAGATCTCCTCAAATGTTATTAGGGAGCAGTTTACCAAATGTTTTTATCGGGTAAGCGCTTTCCGACAAGACGTACCACCATTACTTAACTTGTCCGGTAATATTTTTTACAATCAAAATGAATTGTTAATACAAGTTTTTTTTCTTCACTTATCTTGTAAAATTTCTCAATTAATATCATGTCAATAAAATAACTGACCTGGTAAGCGATAACTCAATATTCTTTTTTTTATGGTTGTAACACATGTGCGCTCTCTATCTCTTTTAACACTCTACATAATGTGGTACACTAAATCTTTTCGATCATGTTCTTGAATTCAGAATGAAAAAAGGAGGACTGTTTATTTGGTAAAATTCTATTTGTACTTTACAAATATTTATTCGAATTTTTATACAAACCGTCACATTGTACAAGTACATAATTACTCTTTAGTCGCTCATGCAAACAAACAAAAATACATATGATTAAACTTGATTTGTCTCAACAATTTATTTTTTTTATACGATTGTCTATATAGTATAAGAAAATTTCATGAAACATCATCAAAAGTTAGACCACATGAATGTAATAAATCAGTACTTCTATCCATCCTGTATAATTTTTTGTAAAGGACTGTTTGACAGTTGTTGAATGGTTTGGTGTCGAATGATTAAGAGGCTCTTACGATATAGTACAAAATGAAATATAATTGTTTGTAATTATTTAAAATGAAATTAGAATTCTGAATGGTTAATGAGGTCTATGATACAAAATGATTCAAAGGATTTTGGAACCATTATGAGACATATTTATTATTTGCCAAACATAATTCACCTCTTAGCAATTCAGAGACTGCCTCTTAATGAAACTGTTAAGAGATAAACAAACAGCCCCTAAGTGTTGAAGATTCGTGATATAATTTTATTTACTTTTTTGTATTATGTCACCCTTTTGGATCATGTTTTGATTTTTATGACTGAATTTTGGCATTTTGATAGGGGTGTTCACGAAAATATCCATGTCATGTCTCTTGTGATAAATGGATTTTTTAAGGTCCTCTTATTAGAACATCAATCGAAGGTAAAAGATCTCAAATGAGACATAGGTTGGATTCATGTGGGATCAACATGTTTTTGTAAGACCCGTAAGACTACGTTTTTACACTTGAAACTTCACAGCAAATCACTGTGAAGGTAAAAAAAATCCAAACCTTCACATCAAAAACACTATGAATATTACATTCACAGTGTTTTGTTGTGAAGTTTCTGAGAATATTACTCTCAATCATACTCAATTCGATGGAATTGTTTGATCTTAAAGGGGATCTTGATTCATTTCTTTCCTTTTAATACATGATAGAACAATTTTGCTTACTTTTCTCATCCATACCCAATGCGGTGGAGAGAAGGTCTATAAATAATAAAAATAATTACATGTGCATCCCTATAATAATTCACATATACAACTGACTACCAAGAGAATAAGACATGTACATATATAAATACTAAGTCTGTCTAATATCCCCCCTCAAGCGAAACAGCGGAGGACCAATGCGCAACATATTCCGAAAGAACTCAAATTGATGACGAGGGAGACTCTTCGTGAAAATATCTGCCACCTGTAGCTTGGACGGAACAAACTTGGTGTAAAGTTTACCGGAGGAAACGAGTTCCCGAATAAAATGATAATCGAGATCAATATGCTTGGCTCGTTTGTGGGAGACCGTATTTTGAGTTAGGAACAGAGCACTCTTATTATCACATAAAAGAGTTGGTCTCACAGCGGGTAAGGCATGGAGTTCACGTAATAAATGAGTTATCCAGATAAGTTCCGCAGCAGTATTAGCCATTGCTCGATATTCAGATTCACATCTGGAGCGTGAGATTGTAGGTTGTTTCTTGGCGCTCTAGGAGACAAGATTCCCCCCTAGGAATATCGAGTACCCATATGTGGATCGCCTAGTCTCAAGGCATCGAGCCCAATCCGCATCTGAGTAACCAATAATAGTTGTAGATAACGGACGGGAGAACGTGAGACCAAACGATAGAGTGCCTTTAATATATCGAAGGATCCGTTTGACACCTCGATAGTGAGAAACTGTCGGGGCCTGGAGAAACTGACTAACCTGATTGACGGCATATGAGATATCAGGACGGGTGATGGTTAAGTACTGAATTGCACCAACAAGGGAGCGATAGTGAGTAGGATCGTGATATAGGGGACCGCTGGTGACAAAGGTGGTGTTGGCGACAAGGGGAGTGTTAACAGGTTTGGAATCAGGAAGATTTGCATGATCTAAAATGTCATGAGCATACTTGGATTGACTGAGAAATAAGCCTTTCTCCGTATAGGTTGCCTCCAACCCAAGAAAATAATTTAGGTTGCCAAGATCTTTAATGGCGAACTCCTTGTGTAGCTTGGTGATGAAGGATTGAATGACAGATTCTTGGTTTCCTGTTAGAATCACATCATCAACATAGACTAGCAGGTATAAAATGCATGAATCTCGTTTGAACACAAACAAGGATGTATCTGCCTTGCTGCATATAAATCCATTTTCAACAAGAAAGGAACTGAGCCGATGAAACCATGCCCGTGGGGCCTGTTTAAGGCCGTAAATAGCTTTGTTAAGGCGACACACATGATTAGGAAGTTGAGGATTCTGAAAACCTGGTGGTTGTTCCATGAACACTAGTTCACCCAAATTGCCATGAAGAAAGGCATTATTAACATCAAGTTGATGAAGTTTCCAATTGTTAATAACAATGACTAATGACGAACAATGCGGATCGTTGAAGCTTTAACGACCGGACTAAAGGTCAAAGAATAGTCTAAGCCGGGAATTTGACTGTACCCTTGGGCAACCAGACGAGCCTTATGTCTCTCAATGGAACCATCGACATGATATTTGGTACGAAACAACCATTTGCAACCAACCACATTATGATCAGTTGGACGAGGTACTAACGTCCAAGTATTATTAAGACGAAGAGCATCAATCTCTTGTTTCATGGCTTTCATCCAAGTTGGATGTCGAGCAGCAGTTTTAAAACCCTTCGGGTCTGTGGAAGCAAATAGGGCTAAGAAAAGCCCATGAGTATCAAGGTGAGCCAAATCAGCCCGATGTTTAGGTTTAAAGATTCCAGCCTTAGATCGTGTTGTCATTGGGTGACCAGATGTGTGGGTGGTTGGAACCGTTTGAGTATCAGGAGTGTCGCTGTTAGGCGGATGAGAAGATGTCGTAACAGAGTCAGGGATTGGTGTTTCTTGGACCGGGTTAGGGTCAGGAGATGGTTGTTGGGCTTCTGAAATCGGGTCAGGAGTTGGTTGTTGGGCTTCTGAAATCGAGTTAGTGACCGGTGTAGGAATAACCGGTTCATTAGTAAGGGGTGGTGTTTGTGTATCATCACACAACCCACAGGGAGATGTAGGGTGTTTACCGGGCGGTTTATGAATAACGGTGGAAGAGTCATCACTACAAGTGAGAGAGCAATCGTCTAAAAAGTTTGTTAATTGCAAGAAATGCAGTGGTGTTTGAGACACATCACCACTGCAAGGAAACGACTGTTCATCAAATTTAGCATGCCGAGTAATATAGATGCGTGATGTGGTTGGTTCAAGGCATCGGTAACCCTTGTATTGAGAACAGTATCCGAGAAAGATGCATGGAAGACTTCGTGGGGAAAGTTTGTGGTCCGCATAGTCACGTAAATAAGGATAAACGCGACATCCAAAGGGTCGAAAATTATCATAAGTTGGAGCCTGATTAAAAACAAGTTCGAATGGCGATTTATTTTGTAACACCGGTGTTGGTAATCGGTTTATGATGTATACAGCCGAACTGAATGCATGAACCCAATATGATGGAGGAACATGGCTGTTGAATAACATCGCGAGCCCAGTTTCAACAATATGCCGATGTTTACGCTCCACCCTACCATTTTGTTGCGGAGTGTACGGGCATGAGATGCGGTGAAAAGTGCCATTGTCATTGAGCAATTTTCTAACATTATGATTTAAAAATTCTGTGCCTCCGTCACTTTGAAAAACCTTTATCTTACGGGAGAATTGTGTTTGAACAAATGTGACAAAAATATTGAAGACAATATAAAAACTCGATTTGGTTTTTAGCGGATAGAACCACATAAATCGGGAATAATCATCCAGAAAAGTCACATAATAGCGGTAATCATCGACTGAGCAAACTGGTGATGGTCCCCACAAATCACAATGAATCACATCTAATATACGTAGAGCCCGTTTTTCATTTCGTTCAAAAGGTAAATGGTGTGCTTTTGCTAATTGACACGACGAGCACACAATAGGTTTTGGTAAAACTGATGTAACCGATAAATGTTTCATTTTATTTAAAAGAGAAATAGTATCAAAGGACACATGTCCAAGCCGAGAGTGCCAAAGTTCATAAGATGCCTTTAATCTTGAGCCGGTAGTAGCAACAAAATCTTGAGGCTTATTGGAGAGAACATAGAGACCTCGATCACACCGACCTTGAGCGAGAACCCGCTTCGTTGTTCGATCCTGAATATAAAAGTAAGGTTGAGAAAACAAGACATCCATGTTATTGTCGGATGTTAATTTGCTGATGGATAAAAGGTTTTTAGTGAGCTTTGGAACAACTAGAACGTCCCTTAACTTTATATTATTATTAATAATCGAATGGCCTGTGTGAGAAATTGGGAGAACATTACCATTCCCAAAGGCAACCTTTGTGTTTCCTGAAAAAACAGTGGGTTGGGATACTGATTCTGTTGTAGAAGTCATGTGGTCCGTTGCACCGGAATCAACAAACCAATCGGGACCAGAGAAGTTAACATGACACTGAGCATGAAAGGCTTTGGCTAAATCAGTATCTGAACCAGGAGTATGAGAAGCAAAGGTAGCCAGTTGAGGGCAAGCATTAGCATAATGTCCTGTCGTGCGACATAATTGGCAATGAGGGGGTCTACGCCCACGCCCCCTGCCACCACGAAAAGCCCGTCCTCTACCCCTGTTGAGAGTAGTTTGAGTATTGAAAGCAACTGGAGGTGTTCCAGATCCATGTAGTGATCGAAGAAAGAGTTCATGTCCCTCGGCTTGAGTAATTAGATCCCGAAGATTAAGATGGAATCGTGAGGCTCTAATAGCAGTGGAAAAGGATTCGAATGAGGCCCCAAGTCCACATAAAAACCAATGGACTTTATCAGATTCATCCACAGGATGTCCAATAGCCGCTAATTGATCACATATAGATTTGAATTTACGACCAAATTCAGCGACAGCAAGAGTTGGCGTAACTGATCACGCAGATTTTGAATGCGTTCCACGGAAGAGCTGCTGTACGCTGCCTCTAAAGCCAGCCAGATTTGCCTTGCTGTAGAGAGGCCAACAATTTCAGAAAAAGCTTCTTCAGTAAGGGACGCATGGAGAAGAATCACAGCACGTTTTTACACTTGAAACTTCACAGCAAATCACTGTGAAGGTAAAAAAAATCCAAACCTTCACATCAAAAACACTATGAATATTACATTCACAGTGTTTTGTTGTGAAGTTTCAAATGTAAAAAAGTTGTCTAACGAAAATGTCAAAAAAAAATTATTTTCACAGTGATTTGCTATGATATTTCAAGTGTAAAATATAATCTTGTGGGTCTTACGAAAACGGACTGATCTCACGTGATCCCAAGTCAATGGGACATAATCTTAAATCAAAACAAAATAGACACTTTCCCACTTTCATGCTTTATTACTTATTTAATTAATTTGAATGTTAAATTATTTACTTTCGAAACACGACCATATTTTCTTATAGTAAATAAATAAACTAACAATGGCGATAAATAAAATCAAAATTATATCAAATCTAACTATTATAATTTTGATGAAACAACTGGATAATTCCTTTAGAAATACTAAAAAAAACACAATCTAAAACAACTAAAATTTTGTCCGACATAATTTTTCTAAAATAAATAATTAAAATTCAAAAAAATTGAAAAACATTACATTCAACTTCAAAAAATTCTTTATTTTTAAATAATTTCTAACATCAAATATATTATTAAAATATTTTATAGTTTTATCATCCCAATATATTTTAGAAAAAATCGTAATATAAATAAATCTCATTCGTAAGAAATATTAAAATAACATTTCTCTTTTTTCATTAACGAGTTCTAGAAATATCTTTTTATTTGAAGTTTTTTTTTATAGATTTCTCTATTTTAGAGAACAATGTAGGAAATCTTTATAGAGAATAATAACTTCATTTTCTCTATTTAAGAGGATTTGTTGAAGATTCTTAATTTTAGCAATTTGCTAAATATGTTTTAAAAATATCTTTTTGTTTTCTTAAATTAAGATATATCTTGAATAAAAGAACTTAACACGGACAACATATACAATTTAACTTATTTTGTATGTGTTGCTTAAAAATGAAGTTAAATACAAACACTATTTCATGGTTGAACAAACAAGTCATTAAACATATGAAGTAGATAATAAACATGACTTTAAGATTCGAATCCATAATCTTTAATTTTGCTATAAGACAGAAGAAATAAATTTATGTTTTTGAATATGGTTTGATTCCATTTTAGGAATTTAGAGATCCTTTGACCCGCTTGTCAAACTAATTGGCAAAATAGTCAAAAAGATATAAAGTTAATTAGCAAAAGCTAATCAAGTTTAATGAGTTTATTTAAGTGGTAATAGATAAAGTACTCAAGAACCAAGATTTTGAATTTGAATTTGAATTGCTTTTTAGTGAGTAGCATGTGATTATGATTGTGGTAAGATTAGGTGGGAAGGTATCTAATCTCATTATCTCACATGCTATCATTTTCTAGACTGATTTATATTTTTAGGATATTATAATTATCTAATTTAAATATAAAGTATATGTTTTCATACAAAAATACAGGTTTTTATACAATAAGTTATATTGTATTAACAACTATCCTTATAAAGATTTCGAGTTCCGCTTGTTACCCAAATATTTCTTATTTCATGTACCATCAAATGAGTAAATTTAATGCAATATATAGATGCGTATCTTTATACTTACAGTACAAGATCATTTAGCTTGTTCATAGTACCGTTGACCATCTTAACACCAAAAAAGCGACAGAGTTGCCAACTTTAATAAAAAACTAGAAACTAAATTTAACCAAGTCACAATTTTTAGTACTTGGGAGTATCGAACAAGATTAGATATTGTAACGTATACATTTTAATTTATAAAGTATATGTAACTGTAAGCTAAGTGCGTAATATTTTATGGTTCTATACCCAACACATATTTTTTATCCAATCTTTGCCTTTGTGCCATATTATAATATAACGGCATGAAGTGACACCCTTATATAATCCCCAAACCTTACTTTAGCAAATCTTTGTCTTTAAGCAATATTTATTAGTGTTGAATTTATTGATTAACTTAATCTAATAAATGCTCAAATCCTGATCCTCCATGTTCATGCTCTTAAATTGCCATGATAATGGGCTCCATGTTAATCTTTTTGGTTGTTTTCTAGGAAATTTCGTAAAACGATGTTGCTTTTGCCATACAAAGCATTTTATTTGTAAAACTGTAAAATTAAGCATAAAGGGTTTTGATTTTTTTTTAACTAGAAGAACAAAAGTTGACTTTTTATTACGAGTAGTGTGTCATAAAAAAAATAAAAGATGAGGAAATCGGAGCAGTTATTTATTAAGGTTAATCTAGTAATAGTCATTGTCAAAGATTGTTGATTTCAAGGTACAAGATTAATGCACATAAAGGACGATGAAAACGATAAACCCACGAGGGTGGTAACATGCAATCTTGAAAAAAGTTTCTGTTGTTATACGTGAGACGAAACTCCATTTTTAGGCCCACAAGAAACCTCATTTTCGTTCACCCGTTGTGGCCAACCAATGACCCGACCACATGGTGCCTCGAAAGGCTAAGATTTGGCATCGTACAAGCTTTATTCAAGATTGTACGTGACAATAAGAATGATTCAGTTACTTCACATCAAAAATACAGCTAATAATTCTGCCCCTGTCTATACATAGTCACACGTGAATCGTGTTTAGGGTTGGTATTAAGTTAGTTAGTGGGACGTTCAATAAATAAAAGGGTCCAATTTTTTTCCACTAAAACATGTCCTACAATTTGACTCACGGCCATAACGTAACAATAACTCGTATTTTATGCATTAAAAGTTATACCATCTATTATATTTAACCATTGAAAATACCAAGAGCTAGCCAAGACTAGCAGCCAAGGCATCAAACAAAATGGTGGAATGGGGGGTGGGGTGGGGGGACCTTAGTCTCAAATGAACACATGGGGGTGTGGGGGTGGGCTAATGAGTTTATTTTGTGGTGTGGAGCCAACTAAAAGCTTAAAGAAAGATTCCTATATAGCTATATGTTGGTTGGAAGCACACACTTTGTGGGCAATTTCCTTCTGTACATGTACTTTCCCTTACATGCCCCTCTCTTTTTCCAATCAGCGTACAACTTTTACTGCATAAAATACAGATCGTTAACGATACCAGTATAATTAGAAATAACCAATTTACCATAAGTTTAGATCTCCCTTTTCCATTGTCTTTTAGACAACAAAATTGGTTCTGGATTTTAGAAAGAGCAAGTCTTGTTGCACTATCTTATCATATGTACACTTAATGCTTTGTTTGAATACTTTTAGTTGAAGTGAACAAAGGAAATGATGAAAGTGATTATTAATTTATCACTGAAAATAATGAAAAAGATGAGGTTCAATTTGAAGGCAGCCATCAAAACTAGAAGCAATAACAATCAATAAAAACATAATCATGGTGTTTTGGCCATTTGTGTTACTATAAAGTTAAAGGTTTTCGGTATAAATTCGATAACGATTACATAAGATAACAGGTTTTATAATTTTATATATCGGATGTGATGCACAACATCTACAAAAGATGGATAGATGTAGTGATTAAAATGACCAGTTAATGACAAGAACATGCACAGTGGATCGATTGCGCTAGTTCATACCCTCTTTATATACGTTTTTTGTTTAATTTCTTACTTGACTGATAAATGATTCATAAAGATAAGGATGACAAAATATGAGGTTGTTTTTACAACTTTTTTAAGATCAGATGTGGTGCAAAACATCTACAAAAAGATGGATCAATACAGTATTTGGATGATCAGTTAATGCCAAGAAATGCACAATGGATCGCGATAGTTCATACCCACTTTATATATGTATATTATTTTGTTTAGTTTCTTACATGATATATGATTCAAAAAGATAAAGATGACATAATGTGAGGTTAGTTTTCTATACTGAAATCGTGTTTTATTTGGATACTACATAAATCTACAAAATTGTGAATGTGGTGTGAGTGCTTTTATATATGCTTAGATTCCGTTGTTTATATAACTGAGCCATCCATGCATAATGTTGTATGATGGTGATCGTTCATCTAACATGTTTTTTTGTTTGTGTTATCATCTGATTTATTAAATTTGTATGGAAAATGAAAATAATATGCACAATATGGGACTTTATAGTATTTTCTTTCAGTACTATGTTCGTAATATGCTCATATACCCATGTATGTACATATATCTCCCATATTTGTGGATTTTTGAAGTTTTTATTAGACTTGAGATTATGTGAGACCAGACTGTTCTCGTGAGATCTGTGAGACCACATTTTTACACTTGAAACTTAACAGCAAAACACTGTGAAAGTTCGGATTTTTTTTCCTTTACAATGTTTTGCTGTGAAGTTTCAATTGTAAAAAAGTGGTCTCACGAAAACAGATTGATCTCACGTGAACCCAACCTATTTTTATTATATATAAAAATTGTTTAAATAATTGCCATAAAAAATATACAAAAATGAACTTATATTAGATTTAGTTTAAGAGAATTAAATACCTGTACATAAGACTACAAATTTATAGTGGCATTTTCTTTTTTCAATTAACAGTTTTACACTCGATTAGTTAAAATGTTTTACTTTAAACCTATGACATCTAGTATTAAAGTTATTTTGATCATTCAACTTTTGAAATTTAGTTAAATTTGATCTTTTTAGACTAATGCAAACCATAATGGTTGTGATGTAGTGGTTGACGTCCCGAGGAATGTGATGTAATATCCCATCCACTAGCGAAAACCAAGCCCCCCACCCCCACTTAAGTTGCGATTTGGTATTTCTATGGCGCTAAATTAGAGAATAAAGCTATCAGCTTCCTAACAGATGACCCTAAGATATTGGAAGTTCGCCCCCTAAGCGGGGGACTCTTTGGACATTGCTTGGGTCGAGCGAAGTAAAGACTAGTTATTTGCAATAGGAAGAGTTCTCCTACCTAAGGCTTAAAAAAGGCTTTCCGAACCTGTCTTTCTCATTCCATTCAATGGAGGACTTTTAAATTCTTGTTTATTTTTCAGAGCTTTTTCTATTCCTTCAGAACAAGCTCAAACCCCTCCCTCCCCTGATGGTTCAAGTTAATATGTTAAAGTGGAAAACAAAACACCTACATGAATTTTGTTTCAGGGCCGTTCCTGATATGTTGCAGGCCTTGTGCAAAAAACTAAATATGTCCTTATTATTATTTTTTATTAAAAAAATTACTATATTTTGACGTTTATTTAATAATAAATCGACCAATAACTCATCTTTTACTTTGAACAAGTTTTATTTTTTGATGTTAGTGTTTTTTAAATTTCATAACCCCTTATATACAAACTTTATTACAAGTAAAGAATATAAAAATATTGGGAGGTCCCGACGATCGGAGGCTGTGCGATAGCACCACTCGACACACCCTAGAAAATAGCCCTGATTTGTTTAAAACTTAGATATAAATGAAACTCTTGAGTCTCTTAAGCCTTCTTGTGGTCTTCGTCATTTCTTTTTTTATTTTGTCTACATTATTTTTTTCTTTGTTTTTCTATTTTATTATGTATTATATTTAATTTTCAATTTTTTCGGTAAGTATGTATGTTTTATTAATATTTACCGTTTATATTATTGATAATTTCTTTATATTGTTTATTATTTACAAACATTTTGTTATGTCATTTACTTAATATAGATTTTCATATTCTTCTTCTTTGTCTTGAAGTAAGGTTGTTTTTGTTAATGTATTATGATGTCATTTGTGTTATACTTATAAATTAGTTAAGTAATAATTCACTTAATATAAATATGCTTTGGGCTTCAATTAACATTAAAATATCAAATATCTATCTCTCCTTTAATATTTTAAAAACAAAGGTCATAATATAATTTCATTATGTTTTTCCCATATAGAATCTTAATGTTCTTAGTAATCCAATCATCTCTACTAAAATTTCCTTTCAATGTTTCACAAGGTTTACAACAACCAATATTAATTGTATCTTACATATTAACATATTGTTTGAATACATACGATTAACAATCTAAGTTCATTTCAGTTGACCTCTTGTAGCCCCCTCGAAACTAGAATTTTGCCTCTGCCTCTAATTCCATTTGTCCGGTTTGATTTCAAGCGTACATAACAATAGTGGTCATTGAGTTTATCAGAACTAATTTCTTACCGTCACAGTTTATCGAGATTAATCTAGACATAGACTAGGACACCCTTAAAAAAAGTTCTAATGCAAATATATATCAGTATCAGAATGAACGTCTTGTATAATATTAAAATTAAATAATCTTAGTTCATTTTAAAATATGAAAAAATAATATGTTGAAAGCTCCATAAGTGATGAGTAAATGAAGGCCCAATTTACAAGAATACACGAACACGAGGTAGAAGATGAAGTTGAAGATAAAGATGAAACGAAGAAAAACCGGCTGGGACCACTGAAAGCCTCTGTTATCTTCGGCACGTAGCAAATTTAATGTACTATTGGCATATGTATTTCTTATAAAACTAGTTCTAAAAACACGGCATGTGTTATTGATAGCAACACAAAATAGAAGAAAAAACCTTATAAACGAGTTTTCATACATATATATTTCATGCGTGTATGGAAAAATACTGAGATTTCTTATATATCGTAATCATATTTAGTACATTTTACTCCCTGACAAAGAAAAATTTGTACGTACATCTTAACCCCTCCCCTCCTATAACTATTTTGTGTCGGTTGTATTTTTTTTTAATTTAATTTGTATATTCATCATATATTTTTCTTCATGCACAAAACTTACCATGATACAAAAAATGCACACCATGTTTAAATTGTTCGTTGAATGTGAAAAACAAACTCTTATTACCTTAGTTTTCAGTTAAAAATGCAACTTCCAACACAGAGAAACCAAAACTTGCATTCACCATTTACTGACCAAAAGCGTATGTGAAATGCATGTCTGACTTCACATTATTTATCGTGTAAACAAACCGTTTTATGGAGAAAATCATGTTATTTTATAAAGTTTATGCAAGAAACGTCTAAACGATGTTTTCAAACAACCAATTTGTGTCTCAAATCGCTATAAGTATTTGATGCTTGTAAATTTGTATACTTTACATTAAATAAATAAAATACTTAAATTCTCAGTTTTTTCATTCATTTATTCTATATAATATTAACAGTAGATCTGAAAATTTCAGTCAATTTAAAAAGACTGATCTGGATTATATCTCATCTTTAACTGACGAAATGAGTGGAGTTAACTCTTAAGTCACTTTAAGTTCAACTAAATGCTTATTTCATTCTACTTCATATTTTATTAAAAAAAAATGAAAACAACGTAAATCTAACTCAAGCCGACCCATTATGACTTGTATTAAAAGTAGTACACGTTTTTTACATGTTATAGCATCTCCAACAGCTTCCCCAAAATGGAGATTTTGAGCCAACATTTTGCTCCAACAGATTCTTTAAAACTATCTCCAAAATGAAAAAAAATAGAAGAAAGAAAATATTTTTCTCCAAATATGAAAATCACTTCAAAAATAATTACCACCAATGGAAATTTTTGACAAATAAATATAAAGAGAGAGAAATAATATTTTAATAAATTATTGCAATAATTTAATATTATTATCAATATTTAGTTCTTCAAAATAGGGAACTTGTTGAAGATGAATATAATTTTTTTTGGAAATTTTGATTTTGATTTTTTCATTTTAAATTTTTTTCAAAAAATACCAGTTTGTCTGCACTGTGCATTTAGCAAGCTCTGATTAATAAATTTTTTCTTATAAAACAATTAATAAATTAAATTTGATGTTGTATGCAAACTTAACAACAAACAAAGGTTAATATTTTTGGATCGTACGGGACTTAAAATCTTGATTTTTTTTAAACGGAAACAGTATGGTGTCCCTTTTTATAAATTACCTTAAGTTGAAATAATTTATTTATTGATTATTATGGTAATTCATATTATGATATGTGGAACCTATATAAATCTTCAAAAAAGCTCTTGAGGAGAAATTGGGGTTCCAACATATATAGAGCAGAAATGGTCCAAGTCTAGATGGACACTGAATTGTCCAGAGGGAGTTATCTATAAGTGTCAAGTCCCTAGAGTGGTAGACCTTGGCTCTGATACCATATTAGGATATGTGGAACCCTTAGATGAATCTTCAAAAGAGCCCTTGAGGAGAAATGGGAGGTTCCAACATATATACAAGAACAATGGTTCAAGTCTAGCCGGTGTGGAACTCTAACACGCCCCCTCCAACGGAGGCTAGATGGCAAATATGTCTAGAGTGTCGAGTCCCGGGCAAAGATGTCCCAGATAGTAGACATTGGCTCTGATACCATATTAGAATATGTGGAACCCCTAGATGAATCTCCAAAAGAGCCCTTGAAGAGAAAAGGGAGGTTCTAACATATATAGAGGAGAAATGGTCTAAGTTTAGCCGATATAAAACTCTAACAATTCAAAAATAATAAATTGCAAATCGATTATCCTAAAATACGTCAATGATATTTTTGTATCACTTTAAGGTGATTTTATGCAACCATCTCATGAACTACCAATTTTGAAATACCTAACATTTTTAAAAGATCCATTTTTTAACTCTAAATTCCCATATTATTCTTTTTGGAGTTTTAATTTAAAACTTTTTCGGGATTATTTCTAAAATAGTTATACTAAACTTCAACATATTTTCAATTTGAAAACTTCATAAGTAACTGTACTATTAAAATATTTTATAAATTTATCATCTCAATTCACTTAGGTCACTACAAGAAAAATGACCTTCAGAGAAGGTTTTCTTTTGTATTTAAAAGTTTGAAAAGCTTCTATAAAGGTTTTAGGGAAGCTTTTCACTTCCGTCAATAACCTTCCCTATATAACGGTAGCTAAAGGTTTTAGGGAGGGTTTTTGGAGGGTGCATTTATGTTAACTTTTAGAGAAGCTTTTTATGGGCTTTAGATACGCTTTCAAAGCTTATCTAAAGGTTGGACTGTTTTTTATAAAAGCTTCTCTAAAAGTATGTACATTAGTGACGGTTTTTGAGCAACAATGACGGTTTCTAAATGTCACTAAAAGGTACCTTCAGAGAAGGTTTCGGAAAAGCTTCTCTAAAGGTGTATGCTTTAGTTACACTTTTTGTAAACCTTCTCTAAAGGTATCTTTTAGTTACCAAATCCTAAAGCTTCTCTAAATGTAATCTTTAGATACACATAATCAAAACCTTCTCTAAAAGTATATCCTTTAGCTACACTTTCTTTTAAACCTTCTCTAAAGGTGACCTTTAGTTACACTTTGAAAAAAATGAATTCTTTCTCTAAAGGGTATAATATATATAATATAATATAATATAATATAATATAATAAAATAAATAACAATAATAATCAAGAATAACATCAAAATTCTAAAACAATATTTCTATATATCTGTAATAAAAGACAAGAATTCTTCAAAACAACCCATAACGTTTAAACGAATCCGAATCCACCCATCCGTTCAAGTTTATAAAAAAACATCTAAAATCATATTACAACAACCCAAAATCTTGCGTCAATTCCTCTCTTTTATCTGCAACAAGAAAACAGGACATTAAGGCAACTTCATTTCATTTCTTTAATTACAGTGAAATGCTATGGAGAAATAGAATGTTAAAACCCAAAAAATAAAAAGTATTTTGATAATTACAAGGGGATTCTATTACCTCGAAGGTGCAGTAACATAGTTAGCAAGGCCACCAACTGGGACTAATTAGCCCGAGTATTCAGACTCCTTCCACTTTCCCAACAAGTTAACCAAAAATTTCCGATGTACTTTCTGTGCAGCAACTGAAAAAGAAGAATTATTTGAGCAAGTGGTTTCAGGGAAAGTAAGGGCATGTTTGTTAGCAGCTTAATGAGCTTAATGGGACTCGCATCTTATTTGGTAAGCTATACATGACTGTTTGGTAGTGGCTTAATAATATAGAAAGTGGCTCATTCAGTAAGCATTCAGGGAGAGCCTTATGCAGAAAGCCAAGTTTTTTCCAAAACTGTCCCTCCCAATTAAAAACATGTTGTTTCCATGTATGAGAAAACCCTCCCAAATAAATACATTCTCAATCTATACTAACATAATAGTCCACACAGACAACTTTATCCATACAAGACTTAATGGAAAACCAACCAAACAGCCCCTAACACAGGTAGTACATTTATGCTTATCAAAATATAAATTTAATACCTGAGAGATGAAATAAAGGTTGGATACAAGTGCAGACTGAAGAATGATGGGCATGTTGGAAGTGTAGAATAGCTTAATGGGGTAAGAGCCTTGCTGTCCACGAGTGTTCTTAGATCTCACAGGCAAAACAACACGGAAGCCTTGGAAGTAGATAACAATAAGGAAGATCAAAACAGTAGCAAGCAAATTCTGCCGATAGAAAGCTTCACACAATGCTCTAACTTTATTGGATCTAGTGATCAGAAGATGGAACAAAGCAATAACTGCACCCTCAAACTCAACATCGCGCCCACTGTTGATTGTTGTAGGGCTGAATGCTTTCCAGATAATGCTTTCACTACATGCTCAATTAAAATATGAGTTAGCCACTAGCAGGAATCGACATATATCTTTTAGGGTATACACGAGGAAGGATCACCAGCTTACCAGATATTGGTAGCTATGAACAATGAAACTCCAGAGCCTAAACCATATCCCTTTTGGAAAAGTTCATCCAAAAATTGTGGTTCAAGGTGTGAACAATTCTGCATAACGGATATCAAAATATAAAGCATGTCAAAATAAATACAAAGATAAATTGACCAAAGTGTGTTATGAAAATGGTGATAAGAACTCACATTTTATCAAAGCTCTTAGGGATATGGACAGTAGACGGAACCACCGATGAAAATCTAGTCCTCAATCTTGAAGGGACCACCAAGTATTTTAATTCTTCGGTTGGAGTCGGCCAGTATTCCAGGCCTCTTCGGTTAGTGACCCATAAACACGAGCAAGATTTACTCTCATCACCTATAAGCTCCAACGTACCTGTTTCATTGGTTGACTGTCAGGCCTGAAGATTATCTTTAATCATGCCCAGATGCAAAATTTGTAGATAAAGATGAAAGTTTATGAAATAAATGGAAAATTTGTAAGAAAACAAAGTTAAAGTTACTTTGGTATCAACTGCTATCTACCATCTTTTACAGTTAGTGTGACTAGAATACAATTTTTTGGTCCTAAAGTCATATAAAGCAGTTTAGACGTATTTGGCGTCTTATTAAACCGAGTTTTTTGTAACACATGCATTTTGTGAATTCCGGAAAACTGAGTGACAACATACAGATCTTGAAGAAAGTTCACCTCCGCTTTGGATTGAATGAAATCATCAAAACGAAGTGGTCTTGATGCTGGAGTTGTACCCGATTTAGGATACCACTATTTGACAAGCATACATTGAGGATTTAGGGCCTGTTTGTTAGCAGCTTAACGAGCTTAATGAGACTCACAGCTTATTCAGTCAGCTATACATGATTGTTTGGTAACGGCTTAATGATATAAAAAGTGTCCTATTCAGTAAGCCTCTAAAGGGGGGGGGGGGGTATGCCCCTCCGAATTACATGTCAGTGAGTTATAGGTGTATTAATTTAAAATGCTAATATGAACGATGATTGGTATTGTGGACCTCTGGCTCGGTTTTCATTTTCAAGATAAACTTAGAAGGAACTCTAGACAAGGCAAAGTTTCCGTTATCATCTACGTGCCATATGAAGCAAGAGTAGGGGCCATCACGATCCTGCATTTGCTTGATGTATCACAACCCATTTTAACACCAAAGTAACACATATGGTCCGATATACTGTTTCCAGCAACTGATCTGAAATATTCAACAATCAATTGAGATATGAGTTTCTTCATCAGAACATCTCAAGAAATAAGGAACAATTAATTTAGTGGAGTCTTAAAATAGTCTGTTTGACCTAGCAGTCTTCCTGGATGAGGAAGCACCGACTTGGGGGCCCATTGTGCCCAAGGCCAAGGTTCCAAAAGGTGTGAGACATGAAGTAGCAGTGAGGTCTAAGCTTAGGAGCCACGATATGACTTATGGCAGCAAATATGTATATCATATGTATATATAGTTTTATACTATTACTCGATCTAAGACCATATACAAGATGGTTATATCCTAAAAACTAAAAACTAAAATATCAAAAAGGTATACAAAAAGTATAACTAGATCAAATAACGCCATACAAAAAAGGCACATGGGGCCATGGTGTGCAACAAGTGTTAAAAGACGAGAAGCTATTACCAGCTACAATCAGGGTCTTCACCGGAACCATCACAGATCTTCTCAACTTCATAAATAAGAAATCCAAATCCAACGTTATAGAGCCACACATGCAAATTGGAAGGCAGTAACGTTTGCATCATAAAGTTGAAGCTAGAAGAAAAGATAACATTTGAAACCACTCTAATTTGATAAATATTCAATGCAACTGAAAATATGTTCAATCTTACACATGTAGAAAGAAGTACATGTAATGGGAAGAAGGTGAATGCCACGGTGGCAAAGTACAAGTACTGAAGATGAACTAAAGTAATGGGAACTCTTCATGTTTAGAATATTTTCAAACAAAATGAGTCATTTGGGTAAATTGGAGTATAAGTGGTGTTTGCCTAGTAAATTAATTTATGACTTGTTGGATGTGGTTTGATGTTGGTAAGCTTTAAATGATAAATGAGGCTGATCATAATGCTCTGCTCTGTAAGGAAATTTATGTCACGAAACAAATGCTAGCAAGTGATTCTAAGGTCCCAAAACGAATAGAAATCCAAGGACACAAATAACCCGACAACAAATGCGGATAACAATGATCTAGATGTTGCACGATGACTCTAACGAAATAAACAACCCCAATATAGATAATAACAATAAATGTTATTATCTACGAAAATGACAAGTTCACCAAATAAAATTAGCAACACGAGAATTTACGTGGTTCCACTATCGGTGTGATAGTGTACATCCACCAAAGAGAGAGAGAGAGAGAGAGAGAGAACTCGATATATTACCAACCGGGAGAGATTACAACGTGTTTACAAGATCCTTGGATAAACAAATCAGCTACCCAAATCTCCCTTGATCAAAGTTTCCTAAGTTGGAAACTAAACTATATATATATATATATGTGTGTATATATATTTACGAGAAGGAAGAAAGCAAAGAAGAAGAAGTATTCTTTTTGGTGTATCTTTGCCTTTGCATGGATGCAATATATATAGTGGATGAAAACTTTGGCTCCAAGTTTAGCAATCCACACATGTTATATTAGTTGGCAAAAGGTATCTAGCTTTCTAGGCATGGTTGGCAACAATTAAGCATGTATGTATGGATGATATATACATAACATAAAACTTGGGCACCAAGTTGAAGTTCCATGCTCTAATTACTTGTACCTTGTGGTTGGTGAGTTGTACAACATCCCAAAAAAAAACTTACTATAATTAAGTTTTTCAACACTCCACCATGATGTGCAAATCACCCGACAAAACCAAAACTCGAACGAATCCAACAAACACGAACGGTAGCTGATTGAGATTGACACGAGGTAACAAAATGCATTTTAACCGTGACGAGCTTCGGCTCGGCCATCACCCGTCAAAGCCAAAAGAAAAAATCCTCAAGTGAGCAATCTCAATAAAACGAAACGAGTTAAGCAACTCAAAACACGTGTCAAGTAATAACTCCCCAAAGATGTCGTTTTTGTCACCTGTGGTAATATTCTCTCTCTCTCTGCCAAAGTGCCCAACGGCACTAACACAAACGAAGCTGGATCAAGTTTGAGCAATGCTCAAACTTAGCTGGCGGTAGCGACTTAGTGAACATATCAGCAGCATTGTCATCCGTCAGGACTTTCTTCAAATAGACGACCTTCGCTTCATGTAATCGAACAAGATATGCATCACGCACGTTTATGTGCTTTGTCCGGGAACTGAAAGCCAAATTAGTTGACAAATGAATGGCACTCTGATTATCACAAAAAATGCGTACGGAATGTTGCTCGAAGCCCAAGCCATTCATTAGTTCTTTCAAATGGACCGCTTCTTTTGCAGACTCGACCGCCGCAACAAGTTCGGCTTCAGTGGTTGACAATGCCACAATAGACTGTAACCATGATCTCCAACTAACGGCTGTTCCACCCAAGGTAAATACATAACCGGATGTGGACCTCCAACCGACTCGATCACCTGCATAGTCAGAATCACAAAATCCAACAATTTCACAGTCATTGTGCAAACCAAATATAAGGCCATGTGTCTCGGTTCCCTTCAAATATCGGAATGTCGTCTTAACGGCTACCCAATGTGATTGACCCTGATTCGCGAGAAACCGACTCACCACTCCGACACTATGTGCAAGATCGGGACGAGTGCACACCATGGCATACATAAGACTCCCGACCGCACTGGCGTATGGAACCTTTGACATTTCGGCCTTACCCTTGTCATCCTTCGGACAATCTTCACTTGTAATCTTGATGTGCTTTGGTAGCGAGTGCTAGACGTTTTGGCACCATCAAGATTGAACCGCTTCAGAATTTTCTGAATATATGCTCGTTGTGTTAACCTGAGTGTTCGGGACTTTCTGCCTCGTACGATTTCCATGCCCAAAATCTTCTGCGCCGCGCCAAGATCTTTCATTTCGAATTCCGACTTTAATTTATCTTTCAGTCGTTCGATCTCTGACCGGTCCTTGCAGGCAATAAGCATGTCATCTACATAAAGAAGTAAGTAAGTGAAAACGCCACTGCTTTGTCTATGATAGACACAAGCATCTTTTTCACTGCGCTCAAAACCAAGGGTTAGCATAAACAAATCAAACTTCTTATACCATTGACGAGGCGATTGTTTCAGTCCGTAAAGGGACTTCGTAAGCTTACAAACATACTCTGGTTTGCTTTCGGAAACAAAACCATCGGGTTGCTTCATATAGATGGTTTCCTCCAAGTCTCCGTGTAGGAAGGCGGTCTTCACATCTAACTGTTCTAGCTCCAAATCGTGCATAGCCACGATTGCCAAAAGAACTCTAATAGATGTATGTCGAACAACGGGAGCAAAAATATCGTCATACTCGATACCTTTCCGTTGAGCAAAGCCTTTAGCAACGAGACGAGCCTTGTAACGATCATCGTCCTTGACCATGTACACCCACTTGCACCCGATTGCCCGGCTACCTTTCGGTAGTGGACAAAGTTCCCAAGTCTTGTTCTTTGAGAGAGCTTCCATCTCTTCTTGCATGGCGGATAGCCATTTGGAACTGTGGGTTGAAGCCAATGCTTCCTTCAAATCAAGCGGCTCCTCTTCTCCTACATGTAACGCAAACTCCAACTGATCTGTAAAACTCATGTTAGCAAAATCCCAATCACCATACCTGTTAGGGGGACGAATAGTTCTCTGACTACGTTTGGTAGGTGCATCAACAGGGATCTCCTCATCTTCTTGATCTCCACCATCATTTGCAATGTCTTCATCAGTAGTAGACAAAGGATCACTAGAAGGAATCACTGGTGGGATGACTTCTTCTACAAATTCATCATCAGGTGATCCAAGGATAATTTTACGAGCAAATGAGCTCATAACAATAGGACTTTCTACTGTCTCCACATCATCGGCACTAGGAGCAACAGTAGAGATGACTTCCGGTTCTTGAGAGGATTGAGAGTCCAAAGAGGACTTCAACATAGGGGATTCATCAAATGTTACATGTCGAGAATGAATCACTTTACGAGTCAAGGGATTCCAGATTCGGTATCCCTTAATGCCATCTGTATAGCCGAGCAAAGATCCTTTGGTGGCTCTAGGATCTAACTTGTCCTGGCCTGAAACATGAACATAAACAGGACAACCAAATACACGTATGTATTTTATACATATATTCTTTTTACCTCTCCACAACTCTTCCGGTATCTTTCCTCCAATGGCCGAACAAGGTAACCTGTTCACAATATGCACCGCCGGTGTGCAAAGTTTCGGCCCAAAAAGTCTTAGAAAGCCCCGATGTCAAAAGCATACATCGGACTTTCTCCAATAGTGTCCTATTCATCCGCTCCGCGACCCCATTAGATTCGGGATCTCCAGGTGTAGTGAAGTGACGGTGGATGCCTTTACTCGAGCAAAATGTCTGGAGCTTACCGCTAGTAAACTCTCCACCATTATCGGATCTAAGCACCTTTAATTTCTTTCCGGTCTCGACTTCTACGTGTGCTAACCAAGTCTTGAAATTTTCAAAGACATCCGATTTGTGCTTCAAAACAAACACCCAAACTTTACTTGAGAAATCATCAATAAAGGATACAAAATATCTCCCTCCACTTAGGGATTGTGTGCTCGATGGTCCCCAAACATCCGTATGAACATAATCCAAGATTCCTTTGGTGTTGTGTTTTCCAACACCAAAAGAAACACGTGTTTGTTTCCCCTTGACGCATCCGGCACAAAATTCAAGGCTTGTTGGCGCGTTGACGCTAATGAGCTTCCGCTTTCGTAAAACCTCCAAATTCTTCTCCGAAGTGTGACCCAACCAAATGAAATAAATTGTTTGCCGCTTGCTTGCCTTTCATAACAACAAAGTTCCCTTGAGATATACGCATGCTCTCATCTTCAATACGAATCTTGCAACCATTTTTGGACAAAAGTCCAAGCGAGATCAAGGAACGAGACATGCCCAGAACATATTTGACATTGTACAATGTTCGGACAATGCCATCAAACATCTTGATACGAACCGTACCAATACCTTGAGTAGAACATGATGTATCATTTCCCATATATATGCTATTACCTTCAAATTTTTCGAAGGTAGAGAAATGATCACGAAACGGTGTCATGTGACAAGAGGCTCCGGTATCCAATACCCAACGTTTATCACCATTCGGTGACGTAGCCGTTGCCGAGAAGCCTACATCATGTTCGGTTGCAACTGTAGAAGATTCGCCCTTTGACTTGTCCTTATTTTTCAAGTTCGGACAGTCTTTTACCCAATGGCCCGGTTTGTGACAATAATTGCAATCACCACGAATCTTTGATTTCCCTCTAGGGCCCGGTCTGCGAGATTGAGAGCGCCCACGATTTCTTCCTCTTGAGGATTGCTGATCATCACGGCCTCTATCAGCAAATAGGCCGTGGCTAAGATTGTTCTCTCTTGGGTTGTTACCGATCCTCATTTGGATCCTTTAATCTTCAGATATCATACATGTCTTCACATCAGATAAAGAAAGAGATTCCTTTCCATATATAAAACTGTTAGTGAATTGTGAGTATTTCTCGGGAAGTGAATACAACAGAATCATAGCAAGAGCTTCTTCATCTTTGGCAAGAAGCGCATCTGTAGACTTCAACTTCATTATGATATCTTCAAACTCGGTCATGTGAGCTTTAATAGAAGTGCCTTCCTTCATTTTGAAGAAAAGACATGACCGCATCAATAACAACTTGTTCGTCAGAGTTTTCTTGAGATAAAGATTCTCAAGTTTACTCCAGATACCGGCGGCAGTCTTTTCTGAAACGATCTCAGAAATGATGTTCTCTCCCATAGCCATCTGCAAAGTAGTAAATGCCCATGCTTCCATTTCTCTAGCTTTAAGGTCAGACATATTAGGGTCTAACTCGTCTTTGGCAAATACTACCGGATGGACTCCATTTTTTCTAAGTGCAGCAGATGTTGTGAACTGCCATTTACCAAAATCACCATCACCGTTCCAAGTTTGTATACGAATCCCAGCCCCAGATAAATTAAAGGTACCCTCTTGGTACGATCTATGGTTTGGTTTGAGGAACCGGCAGCAAATGGGTTTTCGGCTTCAGACATAGAGACAAATATATGTGCAAACTAGTTTATGTATATTTTCTACACAAACTACAAATCTAGATCAGAAGCTCTGATACCAATTGTAAGGAAATTTATGGTACGAAACAAATGCTAGCAAGTGATTTCTAAGGTCCCAAAACGAATAGAAATCCAAGGACACAAATAACCCGACAACAAATGCGGATAACAATGATCTAGATGTTGCACGATGACTCTAACGAAATAAACAACCCCAATATAGATAATAACAATAAATGTTATTATCTACGTAAATGACAAGTTCACCAAATAAAATTAGCAACACGAGAATTTACGTGGTTCCACTATCGGTGTGATAGTGTACATCCACCAAAGAGAGAGAGAGAGAGAGAACTCGATATATTACCAACCGGGAGAGATTACAACATGTTTACAAGATCCTTGGATCAACAAATCAGCTACCCAAATCTCCCTTGATCAAAGTTTCCTAAGTTGGAAACTAAACTAAAAAATATATATATATATATATATATATGTGTGTGTGTGTGTGTGTGTGTGTGTATTTACGAGAAGGAAGAAAGCAAAGAAGAAGAAGTATTCTTTTTGGTGTATCTTTGCCTTTGCATGGATGCAATATATATAGTGGATGAAAACTTTGGCTCCAAGTTTAGCAATCCACACATGTTATATTAGTTGGCAAAAGGTATCTAGCTTTCTAGGCATGGTTGGCAACAATTAAGCATGTATGTATGGATGATATATACATAACATAAAACTTGGGCACCAAGTTGAAGTTCGATGCTCTAATTACTTGTACCTTGTGGTTGGTGAGTTGTACAACATCCCAAAAAAAAAACTTACGATAATTAAGTTTTTCAACATGCTCATGTTACAATACTGGTTTATTACATTTTTGTTTAATTTCATTTCATGGATTTGGCTTCAACTAGTTGTAACTGAAAAATAGTATATATATATAGATATATTATTGTGCAGGTACCCACTGAAGATGGAGGGAGAAATGGGTATGGATAAAGTCTATTTATCAAGGCAATATATATATATATATATATTTTGGGTAAAAGGGGACGGACAAGGCAATATATATGTTATTTCCAGTGAAGTGATTAATGAAAACCACAACTGTATTAATTTATGCTTCTACTGTATTATAACCAAGTCAGATAAAATTGCTTCTTTTGTTGCTTTCCAATGCAAATACAACATAATGCAACAAGGCAAATGTGTAGTTCAATATTATAGTAAATGGTGAAATCTTTTTTAACAGTCACATGCCTTATTTTAACATGGGACATGAAAATGATATAATAACAATTCAAGTTTTATATAGAACTGTGACATATTGAATCTCACATGTTCGATTTAAAAAAGAAAAGAACTTAAAATTTGAGTGCTTTACCCTAAATATTACTTCCAATTCAAGTGTCATCGTTCTTTTCTAGAATCCCAACAATATATCTTATCAATCATATAGAGAGAGAACATGAATTAGTTGCATAAGGATAGAGGTATCATCAATGCATACTATCATCACACTGATTTTCTAAAACTCCATTGAATCGATCAATCATCTAGTTTTATCCATCCACCCCCACTTTCAGAGTTTTTTAGGGGAAATTCATTAGCATATGTAAAAGTTAGAATCCTATGTACTTACAATCCTCGTCTGATACATACAAATACAACAACATGCTACATATTGCTGCTATGAAATTAGGCAGATCCAGAGGATTAACACTAGCACCAACAAGTTTCTATAAAAATCACAATTGAATACATTCTCCGCTTAAAAAAAGTTATCTTACTCTTAGAGGTTGTTTGTTGGTACAAACCAATCTAGTTCTTCTTTGACATTTACAGAGTTGTAGCAAGATAAAACAAAAACAAGCCAGTTTCAAACGAAAGCTATCTTAGTTCGGAAGTCGGAACCAATAGGAGAATCGATTTAGATATCTTATAACCAAATTTACAGGTGAGAAATGTATTTTAATATATCTACAAATCTCATTTGGCCATTATCAAAGATCCTAATTCATTTATAGAAGAAATTTTACCAAATAAAACGAACACCTAATTGATTGCAATGAATCAACGGCAGATTGTAATGCAGCCAGGGACATAAAATCTAAAATCATCGATTCTGTAACCAAAACAAACCTAATTTTACGGTATAAACATAATTTCCTAATTGATTGCAATGAATCGCAAAAAAATGAAATGCAAAGCCAAACTAAAAGTCACATACCGTAATCGATGAATCTTCAAGCCCTAAATCTACAAATCAAAGAGGAATCGAAGAGAAATTGTAGAACTCATAGAACCAGAACGATTGATTTGTACCGATTGTTGCAGAATGGAAGAGAAATCTTAAAACTCGTACATGGCTCTCGACTCTGGTATACACGATCCGTTTGATTTCTAATTACATTTTTATTATATAAATTGATTTATTAAAAAACATTTTGATACGCTTTTGAAAGATATAAAAGGGTAACTAAAACCTTTTATTTGATTTAAAAAATATTTTATTCTTTAGAGACAATTTTAAAAGCGTATATGAAGCTTTTGATTTTATTTTTAGAGACATTTTATGCAACAAGTGTCTCTAAAAGTTTTAGCGACGGTTTTCATAGTGTATTATTTGGTTTGAAATTTTTACCTGAAGGCCGTCTTAGTTTTTGTTACAATTTTCACTTTTGTCATACGCTTCCTTCTCTAAAGGTCACCTTTAGATACACTTACAAATCCTTCTCTAAAACATCCTTCTCTAAAACCTCTTTCTCTTGTAGTGGGTATTGTTTGACAAAAATAAGTTAGCTTATAAGATAGCTTATTTTCAGTGTACATGTTTGGATACACATAAGCTGACTTATAAGCTAGTTTATTGATAAGCTACTTTGAGTAACTTATGAGGAGCTTTTTGTCATCTTTTTCGATTATACTCTCATTAATATTAATTATTATTTTTTCAAGATGTCCTTTTTAGTCATTTAAATGGTTATCAGCTAGTTTTTGTCAAACATAATTTGTTCATCAGCTAGCTTATCAGCTGCTAGATAGCTTATAAGTCATCAGCTAGCTTATCAGTTAGTTTGCCAAACATAGCCTTAAGAAAACCTCTACAAAGAAATATACATTCAAAACAATTAAATAATTGTTCTCTCGCCATTATTCAATTTTAAAATTTTCTCTAGATTTGATAACTTATTTTAATGAAAAGTTTAAATAGTTGTTGAAACAAAGTAATATAAAAAATGTATTTTGTATTCTTTCTATTCCAAAATAAGTGTCTATAATAGAAATGACACAGGGATATATAACTAATACTTTTTAGTTAACCAAATATCTATTTTATCGACTATTAAATCTTTATGCAATAATTAAGGTGACGTTTGTTTTTTAAGAGGTGCTGAAGTCTGAAGTCTGATTTCAGTTCTGAAATGGTTACTAAACGTCTAAATGAATCAGACATAAATGGTGATTAAGAGCTTAAAATGAAAAAAAACAAACAAGGCCTAAGTGTAGATTTGGAGTTTTAGTTATTTTTTTGTTGGACACTATTTTGAGACAAATATAAAGATGCTTTTGATTCATTTTAAGAAATGAGAATAAAGAGAAAAACCGGAATGCATGAGAATGACTAGGTGGTTAAGAGCTTCATTCCCCTTAATCTATCAGGTATGGAAATTATCGGGTTTGGGATAATTGGTTTATCATATTATTAGAAACCAAACCATATTTTTTATCATCATTCTCATTCTTTACCCCTCAATATTTCCAACTAAACGCCTCTTTAAATAGACTGCAAACACTAATTTTGAGATGAAATGTAATAATTGTCGAAAAATAATATTTTAAAATAGTTGTTAGAGCAAAAAAAATTGTAATTTAGAGTAGGGGTGTGCAAAACCCGAAAGGTCCTAAAAATGAGGTGTTTGTGCGAAACATAAATGTCCTGAAATCCGAAACTTTTGGGGAGGGGGGATATTTGGGTTCGGGTTGGGTTGGGTTTTAGCCACCCTACCTATTCGAAAACCTGATACAATAAAAATCATGATTTATTATCATCAAATGTTGGGATTAAAAATATTATTTGACATGTATTTGTTTCATAATGTGAAAAATTCACATGTATTTGTTTCACCATATGAATATCTTTTACGCATATTTTTCGTTTCACTAAATGAATCAAATTTTTTCCACATGTAATTATTTCATAAGGTGAACACAAACATATGTGAAACAATATCTTAAAAGATAGGTTTTGATGAAAAAATCATGTAAAAAACTATTTTTATATCAGTTTTCACAAATTTGTAACATTTTTGTGAGTTTTATTTGATTATGGTCCTGTATATATATAGGGGATAGTTCAAATAAGAACTCAAATTTGGTTGTGAACACGATGACAAAGCAGAGCGAGACATGTATCATATTCAGACTGAATAATAAAGAGAAATATTCAGACTGAATGTAGTATTATTCAGTTTGAATAATATATGAATTTCATCTTCATTATTCACTTTGAATGCTTTTCATTGTTCAGACTGAATAAGACACGTGTCGCGTTCATCCTCATGTTCGCAACCAAATTTGAATTTGCATTTGAATTTTCTTCTCTCTCTCTCTCTCTCTATATATATATATATATATATGTATATATATAATGCTTTTTAGATGTTATGTAAATATATTTATTTATCTAATTATCACTAGAAATCATAAATCCTATTTGGTTGTACTTTTTTTCCTAAATACTAACCCTGTTATCGATTTCATCAATATTTCCAATCGATTGAATTAGTCCTTAAAATTGATTAATTTTTTTGGCATATAACTAAACCCCAACCTAGGGACGGACCCAAAAAAAACTATACGCTGACACCATATAATATAGAAAAAAAGTAATAACAAAAAGCACGGTTTTTATTAATGTGTATTCATATTTTTACTGAGGTTCAATATCCTTCGATATGTTTTTTTAGCCTAATTCCACCAATTCGAGGGATTTTTGAAGTTTTTTTGCTTAAGTTCAACGGATTTTTTTAAAAAAATTATCGAATTTGAGGGAGTTTTTCGGGTTTTTTTGGTTGATTTCAATGGTTTTTTTTTTTTGGTTTATTACAAGGTACGATTGCACCTTCTTGATTTTCTAAATATCATACCACTACAACAAAATTGGGTTTATAGGACACCACCAATAAAAAAGTGTCATAATAGACCACTTTATAGAACACATATTATAGGACCAAAAAATAAAGTGTCATATCTAAAGACGTTGTAATAAGTTTATATGACGTTTTTGGACATCGTAAAAAATTTATTAGGATACTTTTAATACAAAAAAACGTCGCATTAGCTAGTTTATAGGACACTTTTGAGAAATTGTCCTATAAACCCATCTTTTTATAAGACACTTGTGTTTATAGGTCACTTTTTCAAATAGTGTCATATAAAATAGCTAATAGGACGCTTTGTATAAAAAAAATATCCTAAAAACCTTGTTACGACGCCCAAAAGCGTCATATAAAGCTATTACAACGCTTTTAGATAGGACACTTTATTTTTTTGATACTATAATTTGTGTCCTATAAAATGGTCTATTAGGACACTTTTCTATTGGTGGTGTCCTATAAACTTAATTCTGTTGTAGTGTATGGCGGCATCTTCTAAAACAATAAGGTTGCACCTTTCATAAACGTACAAATTTTAACCTTTCAACGAAAATATAATATGACGGCACTTGTCACTGTGGTCACAACCATCCATACACTAACCTGACCGAATCTCAACCTGAAACCCGATCAAACACAACTCAACACAACTCAAAACTGTTCAAAATCCAAAACCCTAAAACTTAATTTCCATATTCAAAATCCGATCGAATTTTTTTATTTTCCCACCCAAACCTGTCCAACACACACTCTTAGTTTAGAGAGGGTAGAAATAATAAAAGGCATTAAATAAAAGTTGAGAAGATAAGTTAATATGGTTACAGTGGCAGTTAAGGAAAAGCTGATAACCTTTATTTCAATTTATTTTTATTGGGAATCACAAAATATTTATATATTTATTATTTAAATAAAATAATATATGTATAAATAATAAAACAATAATAAATTGGGACAGTAAATAGGGTAACGCACGGGGGGGTTTTTTGATGCTGACAAATCTGGTGGTTTCAGAGTTAGCAGTAGGACCATCCTAAAACCCTTCTTTTACATTTTCACCTTTTTATTTATTTCCATTTACACCCTTATTTTTCAAAACAATTGCATTTTAGTCCTTTTTAAAATAATTATCTTTTTTTAATGTACCGAGATATGGATATCTTTCGATGAGTTTCTAGTCTATATGGATTTATGTAAAACGTCCTCTTTTACATAAATCGTTCATATTATTTTTCACAAACCGGAAAAAAAATGTCTAGAAAAATATATATGATATGTTTTAAAAAGTGTTATTTAGAGACTCGGTTGATTTCTTGCTCGTTTGGGGATAATCGAATAACTTCTCAGGAATCAAGCTGGAATTTTCAAGGCGGTGATCCTTTCTTATTTATGGTATATGTGGAAAGCTAGGAACGAGCTGGTGTTCTCCAAAAAACACAAGTTGATTCCCAAATTGTTCTTCCACATTCAAGGCTGCTCTTACTGTTGGATTATTACGAGAAAAAAACTCAGTTTCAAGTCAGACTGGGTTGATTGGTGTTGTTTGTCGTTTCCTTTTCCTCTCATGTAACTTGTTTTCCCTAGCTTCTCGCTAGTTGTTCTTTAATAAAATGTTGTTGCCGTTCAAAAAAAAAGTATTGGTCTTTTCGAATGATTATTACGAGTTAATCAGATATACAGAGGACCGAATTAAAGTAGTCATATAGTTATGTAATTTATTTAGAAAAGATGTAACAATTATTTTCTTTTTGTGACAATTGTTACCCTTTTCTTTAATCTGGTTATTTTAATCTTGAAATATCATAATTAACCTTTTTATTAAAATTGTATTAATGATCATTGCAACTTGAAATTATAATGATTGTTGACATTTGAAAACTCACGATTAATTACTTGTAATCTTTAATCATATAATAAGGTTGATGATTAAAAATACATAATATATTGATTATTATTTTTGGAAATTTCAAGAAATAAAATCTTAAAAGTGTTGATTGAACCGGTTTACTTGAACATACTCTCTTGTAAGGTTAAGTGTACTTAGTACTGATGTTTCATTTTCAGAAAACGATTTATCGGCTGGCGTCAAATACCTTTTACCTACTTTTTAGAGAGATCGTACAACCTCATTAATGTGCACATCCAAACCCCAAGAACCATATGGTTGGATTATGATGCGTAAAGTTCGCACACTGTTACAATAGATCTTAGACTTCCAACGATCCAAGGTCCACTTGTTGACAGGGACAGAATTATATTGAAGATACGTACAAATCATTTAACTTTTTTTGTAGTTTTTTTTTAAACTCTTTGGTAGTTTAAAAGTTGAAAAAATTACCCATGTAAAAATTGTAGGGATCTTTCATGACGATGGATACATGATTTTTAGAGAAGATCAAATGTGTCCACATTTACAGAAATCCACAAAGTCGATTGGTTAAAACTTGTAAAGGTCTAATGGTGAATGCATATTTTTTTGCTCAATGTATACATTACAGTAATAAATTGTTACATTATATGAAACTAGAAATATATCCGTGCAATGCAATGTTTTGTTTATGGTAATGAATTGTTACAGTAATATGTTCTTTGTCCCTCCCTATTTTATTTTATGGTTTTATTTTGTTTTGAAACCCAATTAAAATTTGAAAAATAGATCGATATTTAAGATGTATTGATATTTAAGATAACATTAGATCTTAAAAAATGGTCAATCTATAGAGTTTACAAGTTAGTTTCTAGAGTTTTAAGAAGTTACATGTATTCTATAATAAAATGTAACATTGAATTTTAAAATATTTGTACTAGTAAATGGTACTTGATACTTAATAAATTGATTGTAATAGTTGTACAAAATGTCTTATAATATAGAAAAGATTACAGATACACAAATAACAAATAACAAAGAAAACCACATAGATTCGTCCATGTTAAAGTTTGTAAAATCAGTTATTTTGTTTTTCAAGGGAGTCCACCATGCAATCAAAGAATTGATCTTATTGAAAAATCGTTACCGGTTACAATTCCACATTATATTGCAATTTACAAGTTGACTTAACTGACTTTTAATCCAAGTCTCGATGAACCTTTGTTCTTTTTGCATATCCTATACAAGTCGTCCCCTATTCAAATCTTGAACCATAGTTACCCTAGATCATGATTCGTTATATTTGACCTACAAATCCGTAACAAAAGGGGCATTTATTTGAAAAATCCGTAAAATTGTAATAACCTTTGAGAGTATCTCCAAGAGCTTATTCATATTTTTTTCAAATGGAGAATCAAAATTTACAATCTCTGAAAAAATATGACATTCAACTTCAAATACATCTTCATTTGAGAGATTACAACATTCATTATATTACTAAAATATTCTATATTTCTAACAAGATATTATCTATCTCACCTAAACATTTAATTTCAATTGTTCTTATTAATTTAATAACAAAAATCACAATATCATATAATAATTAATAGTCTAAAACTAAAAGAAATTCAATTTAATCCAAAAAATAATTGACGTCACACGTACCAAAACATATAACGAGTAATATAAAACCATATGCAGTAATATACAAAACATAAGCGTATTTATGCTTTGACTTGACATAAAAAATAATACACACTAACATTAAAAATAAATAAAAAAATTTGGATTCTAAACCTAGTTAAGAAAATATGAAGTGAATTACCAATTTAGTTAAACTAAATAATATATATAATTTATTAATTAATATATAACGGGTACGGGGCGGGGCGGGGAGTACGCTAACCTTCCCCGTCCCCATCCCCGGTTTGAGAAAAACGGGGATCTCTGTCCCCGTCCCCATCCCCGATTTAGTGGGGAATCCCCGTCCCCGACCGAGGCGGGTGGACCGGGTTCCCTGACGGGTCGGGCACAATTCCCATGCCTAGTTCTAATAAAAATATCATCTTCAAATAATTAATGTTTCATATATTTTATGTCTTTATTTGCACAGATTATTCCATAAACAATATGAAAAACAAATTATAAAACAACAACGAATAAATACAAAATTATTTATTTCAAGAACATGGAATTTAACTGAATAAAATAATTAAACTAAATTTAAATTAAATTAAATTAAATTAAATTAAGGTAATAAAGTATGTTGGGGTATTCCTGTAAAAGAAAAAGACAGTTGCACGAGGATTCCATTTCCACGTACCCACACGTGCAATCAATCATCCATTTGGTATTCTCATCATTTACGCTACCCCTTCTCCTTTCACTTTCTTTTTTTTTTTTCTAATTTTTTAATTTATTAAAATAATTTTATTTTTAATTTTGTTGGTATTTTCCATGTATCTCCAAATTTGACCAAATCTCAACTTTGACATGTTTCACATCATCACCCATCATAATACTATTCATCCTATTGCAAAAATTTATTGTACTGATTTATGGGATCGATGTAAATGTGTTTGTTTATGTGAATCAGATGTATGTTAAGTTTTTTGTTTGAAAAAACTGTGATATCGAGAAGTTGTTGGTGTTTGCAGGGTGTAAGAGCGAAAACGTGTAACAAATATATCTATTTTTGTTAACTATGAGAGAGTGTGTGTGTGTGTGTCAGTTTATGCATTTTGACTAATTTCAGGGCCTTGGAGGAGCAAGAAAATCCCAAATGGTCTTACAGGACTAAAATTGGTGACATCTGAGGAAAAATCTCAAATGCTCAAACTTTATTGTCAGATGGATATGTCCTTTTAGGTTTTACTGATGGTATGAAGATGAGTTTGGTATGCAGAGCAGGATGGGATATGATAGAATAGAAATTTGCAATTTTATATTTGATGCAATATTAAACTGTGGCAGGATGAGTTTAAGTGAGACAAAATTAGTGAATTACTAAAAAAATACCTTGGAAAATTATGACATTCATAGATCATAGGTTTTTCATCCACCCACCTTACTATCACCTCTCCTCCTATTTAGTCCAATATCATTCAACTGTATCCAGTTCCATCGAGTACCAATCAGACCCTTGCTGTTGGGTTTGTTTTAGGAAAGTAGCATAGATGAGTCAAGAGTGATATTTTGTTATCCAATTACATGGTTGTTAACGATCTGAGTATTTAATGAGCTATGTCAGCTCGACTTGAGATCCATAACCCAAATCTTTGGCATGACATATTGATGACAAAGTTTTGTTAAACGAACATTGAACTTGTGCTCGAACATTAATAAATATTTGAGCTAGAACTGAAGCACTATTCTGAAAGATTAATTGAGTTCCAACTTGATTATTATTTTGAGGAAAATGATATAATTTCTCGAGACAAGTTCAAACAAACTGCTACTTGGGTCATTAACACCCCTATTTATCTGGGTTTTGTGTTTTATGACTCGTATTATTTGTTTAAATAATAAAGATTTATTGGGAACATTTTAAAGGTCTTATTTTATAATCGAAATTCCATCAATTGGTTGGTGACAGCGTGTCACGTAATATTTCATTATTGCCTTTTCAGACAGCGTGTCACGTAATATTTAATATTTAAATATGTTGTAACAATGATTGTTGTAACTAAATTAACACCAGTCACAAAAATTTGTTTGTTATGTTTAGGTAATTTAATTCTAGGTCAACCACAAGGCTTGTGGCATACTGGATGAGGCTAGATAACACATCTTCCCCAAGTTTGAATCCATACGCAAACAACTTGTGACCACTGAGGAAATTATCTCAGGACTGCATTCTTTAGCAGTCTTAAAATTGTCAGGATTAGTCTAGGCAAATGCCTACAATACCCTTTCCACAAAAAAATTGATTCTAGGTCGGGCTTTTTGTTTTTTTTAGAGGCTAAGTAGTTTTTTTTCGTTGTTGAAAAACATGTTAAAGTATCATTGCAACTAAATATATAATGGAAATCTCATCTTCTTTGAGTTCGAATTTAAGTGTTGCTAAAACCCTCAACCATTAGAGGTTCATATGTAATACCTCCAGGCCATTCGTGGTCACTCGAGGATTAGTCATTGCGCGAAAACTGACCAAAAAACTCACGATTATCTGAAAGAAAAATGATTTATGCATATAAATATGGAATAATATAATTATAGTCAATATCAATTATTTTGTTACAATTAACGAAAAATATACTTATCATTACAAAGGAACGAATCCGAAAGATCGAGGAAGTGGAATAGAAGATAATACAAAAATGAGGAGAGAAAGTGTAAATACATAAAACATAAAGGAGTAAAAGCATAAGAATACAAAAGATAGGCCCTCGTGCAACTCTGGAACACTGGACTATAGTACTAAATGAACAATGTTTTGTTATAGTACGTCTACATCCACCATAATAATGCAAGTACCTTTTTTTTAATAAATGAACCCAAACATCTAGTGGTCTCTATTGCTTGGTGTGGCTCAACATTCCCCTCCTCGTCTTTTTGTTGTTTACAGTCGTTTAATTATTAAAAAAAAGTTGTTATGAAAAGCCTGACAGTACTGAACTGGATTGTCTGATTTGAGTCAGTAACGGATTTTATGTCAAGGAAGAAACAGTCCCACGTGGGTTATGGTTTGTTTCGATTAAGGGTATGAAGGCTCTGACGAAAAACATTTGAATCGATCTGTGAATAGATGAATCTTGTAATATTTGTTACGAAAAGCCTGACAGTGAAGTTAAATGTTTGATTCGAGTCTGTAACATATTTTATGTCAAGGAAGAAAGAGTCCCACGTGGGTTATGGTTTGTTTTGATTAGGGGTATGAGTCTTGTGATGGTAAGCGTTTGCTTCTGTATGTGAATATGTGAATATTGAATGTTTTTTATGTTTCCGATGAATCAGATCTGAAATCGAAAAAAAAAAACAGGATGATGTTGATGTGTAATTATCTCAGCATGTCATTCAATTATTGTGATTCCGGTTCCGTGCACTTGCTTCTTGATTGCTTCCCCATTCCCCACCCTTAATTGATTCAATCCATCCCCTTAATTTACATATCAACCCCTCAACTTTTCTCGGTTTGATAATTACATTCCCTAACAAAATCACATTCATATATTCCCTTTATATGCTTTACAACCATTGTTTTTAAGAGTAAGCCTACACTTTTCAACAAACAAAAATCTCAAATCCAAATCACTTTTATTTTAATTATGTATTAAAGTTGAGTGTGTGTATATATATGTGTGTGTGTGCGCGTATATAAAGATTCTAGTGGTGGAAAAGAGATTTTATCGAAGTAACAATTTCGTACAAATGTTATATTTCGTGAGAGAACATGTATTTTCAAGTGTAAATCCATAAATGAAGGTGAACTCCTGTACAAGCAATCTAGTTCACAGACCCACAAAATTGTTGTTTTGACTACTTATACGTAAGGTAGGCTCTAAATAATACTGAAGCAGAGTAAACACGGCATAGATTTTAGTTTGCGAGTAAGACACGATACTTCAAGGAGTAGCCCATGAAGCATGCACAATCAGTCTCTTTAAAACCGATAGAATTGAATTATAATATTGTTTCTTTACTTGTATACATAATGCAGTAAAAATTGTAACAAAAAACCTAAAGGAAATCCCAGACATTTTATCATGCAAATAACAACAAATGCTTTGAAGAGTAACCCATAAACTACAATAAGCTCATTTTAATTTCACTTTAGCAACAAAAATAATATTGCACTTCTAAACCAAAAAACTTTAGACAAAAAAATAAATGCTAAATTTAAGTAAATCCCACACAAATTTTAGCTTGCATTTAAGACCAAAATCTTTCAAGAATAACCCACAAAAAGTAAAATGAACTCCAACTAGTTCAGATCCAACAAAAAAACGATGATTTACCCATGTATAATGCATTAAAAATTGTACGTTATCTTTTGTACCAAAAAGAAAAGTAAACCCAAGTAAATCTCACACATATTTCACTTGCAAATAATACCAATTGCTTTCAAGAGAACCCACAAAAGTAAAACAAACTCTGAGTAATTTAAATCCAGTAACAAAAACATTGTTTTACTTGTAAACAACGCAGTAAAAAAAACTGTACGTTTATCTTCTGAACCAAAAAACTTTAGACACGAAAAGAAAGGTTGAATCAAAGTAAATCCCACAAAGATTTGATCTTGGAAGTAAGAACAAAGATGGCAATGGTGATTGAATGAAATAGGTTACTCCTCAATTGGTTAAGTGAGATTGATGCATTCTCTTGAATACCAAAATGGGAATTGCAACTTTTGTGTCAAATCCCTTTCTAAGGATCTCTCACTGATTCACACTTTTCTTCAAGTCACTATCTCTTCTTATCTTTTGTGCCACTTGAAGACAATCTATCAACATCAACAACAAAAAGAAGCCAAAAGAAACCAAGATGAGGCCTTAAAGATATCAATTTGAATTTCCAAGTCCAACCAAACTTGCTTATTATCTAATTTGGAGTCATTCTATCAAGGACCCATCTAAAACAATGTAATTCAATTGTTCTGCCCATTCGTGTGATACAATTTGACGTGTATAATGTACTGAAACAGTCATATTGTTGTAATATATCTCAATAAATGCTTAGATAAGATATTTATTATTTGTAGACCATATGAACATGTAAAAAAAATGGACCCTTTTATAAAGTAAATTTATGTATAAACTCGACAGTTGAAGCAAATAATAAAGAGTATTCTTTTAAATGATGTTTACAACATCCACGTACCTTTGAATTTCGATGGCTACCGATAATGTGACAAAAGTTAGGGAAGAAATTAGTATATGATTGTATGATTAGTTTTCCAATCATAATAATGATCTTGATTTTGACAATTTTTAGGTAATTATATTTTCCTTCAAAGTTTGAAATATTTATAAATAAATAAAAAAGAATTCTTAGGTAACTGTATTTTCTATTAAAGGTTATGATTTTAACTTATAATAATCAATTTTTAATGTTTGATTAAAGTACTTCTGTTTGTAATTATTTGATCATCAAATAATAGAGTAAAGTTATACCTCTTTTGACTAATTAATACTTTTATTTCTATATGATATAAAAAGAAAAAAAAATGAGAGACATGATTCACAATCCCTTTCTTTGAGGTGATAGAAATAAAAATAATACTCATTATAATATAATATATTCTAAACTCAATAAAATAGAAGTTTTATAACTGATTAAATTTAATTAACAAACACATGCTATCGACTTTTTTGGCTAAAAATTAACATACACGTATTGTGAGATAATACAGATCCAAGGGTTAACAAGTCTTTTTGAGGATTAGTGGAAGAAAAGTAAATGAGCTCAAACCATACAGCTGAGGCTAACTCGAGAGGGTCTTGTATTTGGACAAAGTCATCGCATTTTTTTACCAAATCAGATATACGTTAGAGGCTATAAATAGGATATCTGTAAGCCTTAGAAGACTAGTTTATCATCAATAAATAAATTTTCTCTTTAGAGTTTCATCTATAATTTTATATGTGTTTTTTTTTTCTCATATTTTCCGAGTTTTACGTTTGTAAACTCGTATTCGTTGGGATTTAGACATTTGTCGACCATATCCTTATGTGTTTTTCTACTGGTATCATATTAACATCTTTATGCTTAATAAAAACATAGAAAACATCATCACATTAAAAGGTAAAAAATTTTGTTTTGAATTTAACTTTAAGGTTTATATCTATTATAAAATTTATATAAATTAAATATTCATTTTTATTTTTTTGTTTCTGTGTTAATTGGAAGCATGCGTACCATGAGACTTTCATGAACTATAATTGAAGAAAGAGTGAGGGTGTAATCTAAATGTTAATGTAAAGAGAGCCAAAATCATCAATTTCATTCAAAGTCAATTTGATTTGATTTTGGGTCAGAAATTAACCTCATTTTCCTCATAAAATCCAAAAACAAAATACTTTTTCCTCGATTAACGAAAAATAAGATTAAAAGCATCTGTTTAACCGGTGTTTTAAAAACCGGTTTAACCCGGTTGGTTGAACTGGGATGAGGAAGCGATCGGGTTTATGGTTATAACCGACCTGTTGCAACCCGGTCGGGTTTCACAAAAAACCGATTGAACCGGAGTTGAAACCCGTTAAAAATCAGACTAATAAAATTCAAAAAAATTAATCCAGCCGAAATAATAAGTAGACTCAACAAACCATCTTGTTGATGAGGATGAAGTTGATGGTGATTGTGAGCTTGATGCATTTAATACTCCAATATCTCAAAATCCATGATTTGGTTCGATCGTAATGTGGTTTGATGGTTATGTTTCTTTTTAATGTATTTGGATTGATAAAAATTTTTATGGTTATGTGTATTTTTTAATGTATTTGGATTGATATAAAACTTATTGTTTGTGTATTTGTAATGTTGGAACTTGTAGACATCAAATTATTGGTTATATATATATATATATATATATATATATATGTATGTACGCAATAAAATAAAAAAATACAAGAAAATTATTGAAATCGGCTAACTCAGTGGTTAAACCGGTTGAACCAGTTAACCCGAGACCCGGTCACCACACCGGGTCAACTAAAAACCCGGGTTTTTAAATATTGTGTTTCATTAAAATACGTTTTAGATGATGTTTAACCTGATTTATATTGGGCTATAGTTCTTAACTGCCTAATTTAGTTTTATATATAAGGGCTAAATATATAAGTAAAATCGACCAACTATTAAATAAAGGGAATTTAAATGAAATAGCTTTTTCTTAAATGTTACCTAAATAGCCTTTTTTTTCTTTAAGTTTACCAAAATAGCTTAAAACTTCACGAAATACAAGAATTCGTGGCCTTTTACAAAAAAATACAAGACCCTGCGATTTCGTGGGTTTTGGAGTTTAAAATGAAATTTATTTTTACTAAATGACACCTACCCAACTCTATCTAACGATTATAGTTTGGTGTGGATTGTGGGTTGTAAATCATTTTTTATTATAAATTTACATTTTTTACCTTTACATTTAGTTAATAAATTACTTTACGTTATTTTCTTTTTAATTTTTCGTTTTATACATTTATCACATTAACATATATAATCGAATATAAGTTAAAATACGTTTTTATTTTAACAAGTTACACCATTATAATCGTCCTGTCAATACTTTCGAAATGAACACAATATTGAATATTTTTAGATTTAATTATATTATTATATATTATATATACTATGAAAAAAATATATATCGTAGAGCGTACTCGTACTCGTTGATATGTAGATTTAACATAAAAAATACGCACGACTTAATATGTATATGTTTTTTCGTAGTATATATAATATATAAAATATAATTAAATCTAAAAATATTTAATATTAGGCTCATTTCGAAGTTATTCACTAGACACTTATAATAATGTAATTTGTTAAAAATAAAAAACGTATTTTAATTGATATACGATTATATATATTAATGTGATAAGGTGTAAAACGAAAAATTAAAAAAGAAAGAACGTAAAGTAATTTATTAACTAACTGTAAAGGTAAAAAATATAAATTTATAATAAAAGAATGATTTTCAACCCACACCGACAAACCCGTTGGGTAGAGGGGTCATTTTGTAAAAAGTAACATTCATTTTAAACCCCAAACCCCACGAAATGGTGGGGTTTAGGGCTGTTTTGGTAAACTCAAAGAGAAAAATTGGCTATTTGGATAACATTTTTAAAAAAATGTCATTTTAATTAAATTCTCATAAATAAATGTATCAAAATTGCTACATCTAATCTTTAAGGTTGTTAAACATTTAACTTATCGGTATCTTTAAAATACATCTTATACGCATAACTAAATGGAAGGCTTTTACATACGAATTTTTCCCTGAGAAATATGTTGCTAAATAGGTGATTTGTCACAAAACCGGCACAATAAAATTGGTGAGTAGTTTTAATCAGTGATAAATTACTCAGATATTTTTTAGGTGATCCGTTGGTATTTTTCTTTTTTTGAAAAACATCAGTTTCTATTGAAAATGTTAGTATTTTCTAGATGAAGTGTTGGTAATCAACAACAAAAAATTCTCTAAATAATTTTTATAATTAAAAGTCATTTGTTTTATATTACATTTGATAGTTTAAATCTCCTTTTAATTGTCTTATCGAGATGAAACAATTACCAAAAGTTCCGTTTACACCCTATATTAGGGGTGCCATTAGCACTTCCCTTATTTATGGGGAGGCTAATGACACCCCTAAGAGTGAATGTCATTCTCACACAAGTCAACATCAACACCTATTAAAGTACCAAAAATTTCATGCATACCCTTATAAAGTGCATGAAATTCCGTGCACCCTATATTAGGGGTGTCATTAGCACTCCCCTTAATTAAAACCTCTATAATTAGTTTTTTTTTTATTAATATTATGTCATTATTTTGATAACTTAATTTTCAATGGGTAAACCACAAATTTAGTCCTTCTGTTTGTTAAAAATAACATTTTTTACAGCTTTGCAACTGAAAGATGGCCATCGTGTAAAAACGTTCGAATTTGATCCCTACTTTTATCGACCGTTAAATTTTTTTGTTAAATAAAAGATATTTTCATTATTTTATCGACTTTTTTGTATGTTTTACCCTGTTAAAATAAGTTTCATAATTTTGGTCTTTGTGGTTGTTGATTGGCTAAAAGACAAAAAACAAATTCAAAGAACGAAAATGTTTCTCATTAAACAAAATTTTAACGACTGTTAAGAGAGAGGAAACAAATCCAAATATTTTTACAAATCAGAATGATCATCTTGTAGTTTTTAAAACTGTAAGAACAAAATATGTTATTTTTAACGAATCACATAGAACCAAATTCATAGTTTACTCTTAATATTGATTTATTAGGCCGAAAAGTAGCAACTATATATTTTTTACATAATGGTTGTCCATGTATATAGTTTTTATAAAATTTATATAAAACAACGTTCCAATAAATATCAAGGATATTTTTATTTATTTCAGTCATGCTTTTATATAATTTCATTTAATTTTTAACCTGTTTTTTTAAATTCATTATATCTTATCATATAATTTATCAACACGTTTTTTATCAAATATGATCCATTCCTGCTTTTTTCCCTAGTAAATATCATAAATAATTAAAAAAATTTAGATCATAAAAGAGACTGTAAAGAATTTTTAATATATAATAAAAACCAAAAAAATTTAGTAGAGAGCAAGACCCAAAAATGTACTAATAAATTACATTGGAGAAGAAACTTGAATAAAGTTAAATGACCATAATATGTTATTGCTTACTAAATATTTATCTAGTTTTTATATATGGTAATAAGGTCTAATGTTATTACTATCTCTATCTCTTTGACTATTACTGAGCTTTAACATTTTAATTGATAACAACTTTAAGCTCGTGTGCTTATTATTGCTATATGTTTTTGTTGTCTATTTTTATTTACTTTTGTTTATTTGTTGCTATTTGGTTATGTTGTTTCATAATTGCATTTGTGATTAATCAATAAAATTTTCATGTTGAATGCATTTCAAAAAAAAAATTATTCCCGTCATAAACTTGTAATCCGTACATCTTATTTTTGTAGAACACGGAGACAAGGAAAAAGAAATCCAAATATTTTCAACTGTTTGACGTCTTTTCTTGGGACTCCATTGCACTCTAATATCCTATTAAGTATTTAATCAACTGTCCTTTGAGCTTGCAGATAAAATGTCATATTCATTTTTTTGGATCTCAACGAATAATATCTTCTACCACATTCTCACTTATACTTCTTTGTGCTTTTGTCCAAAAAAAACCCTGATAATCTTTTCTATTATTCATCGTTCATTGACTATTTTGATTACTTCATCCACATCAGTTCTATTTTTATAACAAATTAACTCATACTTTTTTGTTATAAAATAAGAAAATTCTTACGTTTTATAAACTTACCAACCATAATTTATGGTCAAACTCAAATATATACTCTAAGATTTCAAAACTCCGATTACTTTTTTATACATGCTTGACTATTAATTACCTAAAATGGACTTTCCTACCTAAAACAAGAACAAGATTTCTTGTATTCAATTTATTGATAAAAAAAACTTCTATTAAATATAATTTTTTTTCAAATTTATGCCCAAGACCTATGAAATGACTTAAACTAGCCTAAACTCGTTTATCAACGAATAGTAATTTATTAGTCGACAACTAGTTTTTTAATTAATTGTTGACGTATTAGATAACAGTAAGATTATCAACTAGTTTAAAACAATATACTATTAAAAGTGCATTATTATAAGAACATGTTGTTTTTCCAGGTCAGGTTACACGCATCGACTAATTCTTTGACAACTTAAATGGCATGGATTTCTCAGAAGTGAACTCTATGCCCACAAAATTTTTGACAACAACGGCTGGATTCAAACCTCAAATAGATGATATTTTTTAATTATATCTCCTGAAACTTAACCAGTACATTACAAACCATGATATATGGTTATTATATATATGTATATATATAGGGGCGAGTTCAAATGAAAACTCAAATTTGGTTGTGAACGTGAGGACAAATGAGAGTGCGACACGTGTCACATTCAAAGACATATTATAGTATATATTCAGTCTAAATATACAAATGAATATTCAGTCTGAATATTCCTTTGTATATTCTGACTGAATATATACTAGACTGAATATTCCTTTCAGTACTAGAAAATTGAGTATTTTCAACGGAAAATGTCGTTGAAAATTTTCTACGAATTTTAGAGGATTATTGACAGAACATAAATTTTCAACGAATTTTCAACGAATTTCCGTTGAAAATCTCTCACAAACATATATGCATTTCAACCAAAAAAATTTCGACGGAATGTCTCGTCAAAAAGTTTTTGGTTGAAAATGCATTTTGTGAGAGATTTTCAACGGAAATTCGTTGAAAATTCGTAGAAAATTTATGTTTTGTCGATAATCCCTTTAAAATTAATAAAAAAATTTCAACGACATTTTCCGTTGAATATATACTATATTCAGTCTGAATATTTATTTGTATATTCAGTCTGAATATTACTTATTTTGACACGTGTCGTGCTCTCATTTGTCCTCACGTTTACAACCAAATTTGAGTTCGTATTTGATCTTTCCTATATATATACATATATATATATATATATATGTTGTTATCTATTAGAAAGTATACTATGAGATTGTGTATGGTTAAAGAAAGGTCCAAAACATGGATGGAAAAGGAGACCATAAGTCAAAAGGGATCAGGAATGGAGAGAATACCAACATCACCATTTTCAAACCCTCTACTACCCCTACAAGGTATCAGTCTCTTCTATCCCTCATTTATTTACCTGCTGCCTACCCCCCCCCCCCCCCCCCCACCCCCTCAGGGTAGTATCCCAAGATCTAATCCTACTGCCACTATATCTATCGCTCTATCTATATGTGTGTGTATATATACAAACACATGTGAACCACCACTGACTGATCTGCATGTGCATACTCCATCCCTACATATATTGCCATATCATAGATTATATATACACATGTACATGCATTCACATACAAATCATCAAACATATATACATATTCATATACATCAAACATATTCATATACATATACATACACATGGAGAAAGTTTAAACAGGGAAGATGATAAAAAAAAGTTGAGAACCTGGAAAGACATGATTTTTATATAAATCATTGATAAACTCGACAAAGAATCATTTGAACATGCACATGTGAATTTACATTCTCTTCCCTACCTTAATTTTGCTACCTATTCACATATGAATATATATAGGGGTGGTATCCGTTGTAAACTAATCAATATTTGCAAACTGTGCAAACTCGTAGTGAACACAATGATAAAACTCCAATTGGATATTCATGAATGTTGAAAGTGTTCACGAATGGTAAAAGTGTATTCACGAATGGCGAAAGTATATTCATGAATGGAGAAACTTGCCGGAAAACTCGCCGGGGAAGACGGAGTCGTCGGAAAGTGTGTTAATGGCAGGAAATTAGTAAATATTAATTAAAAATGGTTAAATTATAAAATGATGATGATGTCCTCAATGAATTAATAAAATATTAAAACAATATTATCCACATGGCTTATTTCTATTGGATAACGGTGAGTTTGCACAGTTTGCAAATATTGATTAGTTTGCAACGGATACCACCCCTGCCTATATATGTGAACACATATGTGTATGTATTATTCATCTACATAAGTTACATGCATATGTATATGTATAAAAAAACCTCAAATAAGAAAGGCAAAATGGTTGCAACAATGCAACATATACGAACAAATGATTTATATGTGAATCAATAATAAAAAAATCGTAAGTTCATATATATATATAGGTACCTAGGGTTAGGTTCAAATGTGAACTCATTTTTGGTTGTCAACGTGAGGACGAATCTCAGCCACACATCTTCGGTTATGGTGGACGCGATCACGGAGGATTGACGTGATTCATGGGAGGGTGGAGATTATTAAAGGAGGGAAACCAGGTCAAAACCGCCTTTATTGACCGGATAAGTGGCTGAGATTCGTCCTCACGTTCACAACAAAAAATGAGTTCACATTTGAACTTTCCTCTAGGTAACCTATATAGGTATATGTTATATATTGTTGAAGTACATATATTTATTTAATATAAAAACCGGGATCTAACACATCTAGGGTGGCATGTTGGAGTTCTACACTGATTAAACAGGTATCGTAAAAAACATGTATATGTAGAAACCTTATGTCTCTCTATAAATCTTTTTAGAGAGACTAAAAAGGGTTTGAGATATCTTCACATATGTATGCATAGATGCATGTATCTATATATATATATATATATATATATATAAAAGTACGTATAATGCATATATTTCAAAACCACACGAAACTATAAAAACAAAATCAAGAAAAACGAAGAGTAAAACGAAACATTGATTAACGATTTAAGTTCTCAAGTTCAGAATCAAAATATATATAAAAGATACCAATCTACCATTATAGTTTTAAAAGTATATTTCTGTACAGCAGATCACAGATAGATTTCATAACATGTTAAGAGTATTAAAATTGGCTGAATTTATGGGAATAATTTTTTAAATATTAAAATCAAATGTGGGACCAAAACTCAGTCAAACACACTGCAAGCCATGAAAAAAGTTATTACAGATTAAAAACTTCTTTTACTGTTTATTGAAGAATATGTTTACATAAAAATATATAATCTTTTTGTTGGGAATTTGGTCACTCCTTTTACTTCTACACATGGCACCTCCCCCCATCCATCCCCCACCACCCCACCCCCCCCACCCCACCCCACCCACCCACCACCCATAAGGGCCTATATATACACATTCTTTACAATCAAAACACTTCAGCAAACCCTTCTCTTCTCTTCTTTCTTTCTATACATACATCTTTTTGTTATAGAAAGAAGCTTGAAAGAGAGCATCCATGGCTGTTTTAACAGTGATTATTGGTGTAGTTTTGGGACTTTGCCTCTTGAGCACTTTCCTTTTGAGATGGAATGAGATGAAGTACAAGAAGAAAGGCCTACCTCCTGGTACCATGGGTTGGCCACTTTTTGGTGAGACCACAGACTTCCTCAAACAAGGCCCCAGTTTCATGAAGAACCAGAGAGCAAGGTTTTTTTTTTTTTTTTTTTTTTTTTTTTTGCATTTTGATGTATAAAAAAGCAATCTTTTTAATTTCTTCATCTTCTTGAAAAAACCCAACTCAAAAAATTTTGCATCATTTAAGTCTTTTTTTTCTTGGTTTTCTTGACATATACAACTAAAAAAAATGCATCATTTTGCACTTTTTTCTTGATCTTCTTGAAAAACCCAACTCAAAAATGCATCATTTTTGCACTTTTTTCTTGATCTTTCTTGAAAAACACAACTCAAAAAAAAGGCATCATTTTGCACTTTTTTCTTGATCTTTCTTGAAGAACCCAACTCAAAAATGCATGATTTCTATCTGGGTGTTTTGTGATTTCACCTTTTTTCTTGAAAAAAAACCCAACTAAAAAATGCATCATTTTTTTTCTATCTTAGGTGTTTGGTAATTTCACCTTTTTCTTGATCTTCTTGAAGAACCCAACTCAAAAATGCATGCTTTCTATCTGGGTGTTTTAGTGATTTCACCTTTTTTCTTGAAACCCAACTCAAAAAATGCATCATTTCTATCTCTATCTTAAAAAATTCCACCTTTTTCTTGATCTTTTTCAAAAACCCACCTCAAAAAATGCATGATTTCCATCTGGGTGTTTAGTAATTTCACCTTTTTTTTCTTCAAAACCTCACCTATGATCATTCTTCTTGATATATACAGGTATGGAAGTGTGTTCAAATCACATATATTAGGATGCCCAACCATTGTCTCAATGGATCCAGAGCTAAATAGATATATTCTCATGAATGAATCCAAAGGGCTTCTTCCTGGATACCCACAATCCATGCTTGATATCTTGGGTAAATCCAACATTGCAGCTGTTCATGGCCCTGCTCATAAGAACATGAGAGGTGCATTACTATCACTTGTTAGTCCCACCATCATCAAACAACAAATCCTCCCAAAAATTGATGATTTCATGAGATCCCATTTATCTAATTGGACTCATAAAGTTATTGATATCCAAGAAAAGACCAAAGAGGTACAACTAACTATTCATTTGCATTCACACCTTCCCCTGTTTCCATTTTTCTCATCTTTTTTCTTTATATTTATGTAAACTTTTTTTTCATTTCATTCACAGATGGCTCTTCTTTCATCACTTAAACAAATCTCTGGGATTGAATCTTGCTCATTATCTAAAGAATTCATGCCTGAATTCTTTAAACTGGTTTTGGGAACACTTTCACTTCCAATTAATCTCCCAAACACAAGCTATCATCGCGGGTTACAGGTACGAACAATAACTGATTAAAAACTTTCATTATTCATGAATAAGCAAAATATTCACAACTGAATTCAAGAAATGTTGAATGCAGGCAAGGAAGAACATAGTGAGAATGTTGGGTGAATTGATTGATGAAAGAAGAAAATCTGAAGAAACCCATGAAGATATGTTGAGTTTATTGATGAGTGGTGTGGAAAACAGATATAAATTAAGAGATGAAGAGATAATAGATCAAATAATCACCATTTTGTATTCTGGGTATGAGACAGTTTCCACTACTTCAATGATGGCTGTCAAATACCTCCATGATCATCCAAGGGTTCTTGAAGAACTCAGAGTAAGTCTTGATTTATTTCTTGAAATTGGGATTTTTTTTTTTGGTTTTTTTATGATTTAAAAAACATGAATTTTTGTAAAAAGATTGGATTTTTATGATTAAAATCGATGGTTTTTTGTAGAAAGAACATTTGGGAATCAGAGAGAGAAAAATGGCAGAGGACCCACTTGATTGGGATGACTACAAGTCCATGAAGTTCACTCGTGCGGTAGGTTTTGATTATTAATTAATTCATTAAAATTCGAAGGAATTTATGTAGATTTTCTTTAATAATTTAAAAAAAATGTATATTTTTATTTATTTATTAATAAATTTATTAATTTATGTTATCATATATGGGGTGGTGCAGGTGATCTTTGAGACCTCCAGATTGGCAACCATTGTTAATGGAGTTTTGAGGAAAACTACAAAGGAAATGGAACTCAATGGTGAGTGTTTTTTTAATTACTATTAATTAATATATTTTTATATATGAAAAATAGGTGTTAAAATGGTAATAATTAATTAAAATAAATATTAAAGAAACATGTTGATTAATATCAGAACTTATGGAAATAATATATGTACTTAGAATCTTTTATTGTCCACCCAAAAATAAAATAATAAAAAATTTAATTGATTTAATGGTTTTAAACCACTTTTTATATTTAAATATTAAAAAGTAACACTAACTACAATTAAATTATAAATTAACTTTTTCTTGAAAAGGAATCAATGTTTTCTACATAGTTTAATACATGATGCTTATTAATCATCCATTGTCTTTAATTTTATTCCATGTTTTTAATTTTTATTTGAATTAAAAAATTAAATAAAAATACTTGTAGAGTTATTTATCATCTTAAAGACCTCCGGTTTTGTTATTTTATCGTAAGAAATATATAAATGTAACGACATTTAATTGTCAAAAATTAAAACCATATTCTTCATTCTGAATATGACTCGTGTCGCTCTTTCATTTGTTATTACGTTCACAACCAAATTTAAATTTTTCATTTGAACTTTCATATATATATATATATAGAGGAAAGTTCAAATGTGAACTCATTTTTGGTTGTGAACGTGAGGACGAATCTCAACCACTTATCCGGTCAATAAAGGCGGCTTTGACCTGGTTCCCCTCCTTTAATAATCTCCACCCTCCCATGAATCGCGTCAATCATCCGTGATCGCGTCCACCATAACTGAGATTCGTCCTCACGTTCACAGCCAAAATTGAGTTCACATTTGAACCTAACCCTATATATATATATATATATATATATATATATTTAAAATACATATTAAAAAATATATTGATTTGTAGCTTTTTTAAGAGGGGTCTTTGGGGGCTCGATATGCTGTAAATGGTGTCATCATCTTACTATGGACCCTACCACATATCATAATCCACATGGCATACCTACTCATCCAGCTTGGATTACTTGATCCATGACCCATCTCATCTTTTTTTTTTTTAAATTCAATTATTATTATCTTTATATATTTTAATAATTTAAAAAAAAACGAGCCCATAATCGATATTGACGGATTTTAAGCTCGAAACCCTAAAACGTAGCGGAATTTTTATTTTTTATTTTTCGTGTTTTCTAAGATTGATCTGAAGTTTTCTTTTACAGGATTTGTGATTCCCGAAGGATGGAGAATATATGTATATACAAGAGAGATAAATTACGACCCATGTCTGTATCCGGATCCATATACTTTCAACCCCTGGAGATGGCTGGTGCGTATTACACGTTTTACATGAATTACTGATCTTTTATTTTAATAACTAAAAAATAATAATAATAATTCGGTTTTTGTGGTCACGAAATGCAGGACCGCAACTTGGAGACACAAAATTATTTTTTCATCTTTGGAGGTGGGACGAGGCAATGTCCCGGAAAAGAACTTGGCATTGCGGAAATCTCGACCTTCCTTCATTACTTTGTAACTAAATACAGGTATTTTGTGCTTCTGAAATTTTTACTCGGTATTTATTTATTTAATTTTTTAATTATAAGTATTAATTTAATGGGATTTAAATGGAAAAATGCAGATGGGAAGAAGTTGGAGGAGATGAACTCATGAAATTTCCAAGAGTTGAAGCACCAAATGGATTTCATATTAGGGTTTCCAATTTAAATGAATAAAAATAAATAAAAATTGTGTACATGTATAAATGATTGATAGTAGTAGATTATGACACATTAATTAGATATTGTACAAAATAATTTTCTAACAAAATATAGATTTTTATTTTCATATATTATAATGAAATTGTCGTTATTTATATCAATATTTTGTTTTTTATATACGTATTATGAATGACCGATTCATTTGTTAAATTCACATGAAACTTCTGAAACAATTGATGATGTGTGATGACACATTGTTATCATATTGAATATGAGTTGTATGTTTGATCATGAGTTTGAATACTAAACACGACTGTTATTTTATAAATTATATAAATATTCAAAATGTAATAATAAATTAGTATTATATAGTAATATTGAAATTAACTGTAGGTATAGTAGTTAACAAACTACAAGGAATAAATTTGTAGTTTAGTTTTTAAATAGAAAATGCAAAACAGGGATAAACATAAATTGTTTTCTAGGAAACTTTTCCAAAGAAAAATGAAAATTTAGAAAATCTTTTTAATTCATTCAGCTTTCAAATAATTTCTAAGAAAACAAAAAATTTCATTTTTTTAAAATTATATGTAATATAAAAAACTACTTTTAATATTTTTTCAATTTTTTGTTTTCTAAAAGTTTTTACACATACACTTTTACGTAGGTATAAAAGTTAGTATTATCTTGTAATATTGAAATTAACTGCAGGTATAAAAGTTAACAAACCACAAAGAATAAATTTGTAGTTTAGTTTTTAAATAGAAAATGCAAAACAGGAATAAATATAAATTGTTTTCTAGGTAAATTTTTTAAGTAAAATTGAAATTTAGGAAATCTGTTTAATTCATTCAGCTTAACCAAAAAATTTCATTTTCTAAAAAGTTTAGAAAACTACTTTTAATATTTTTCTAATTTGTTGTTTTCTAAAAGTCCTTACACACACACTTTCACATGCACATACACACTTTCACTTTCACACACATATACACACTTTTTAGCTAATTTGAAAAAAAAATGGCAAATGCTAAATGAAAAGTGATAGAAAATGCACAACCAAACGCGTTTTCTAAAATTTTCATAAAAAATTGATAATGAAAACTCAACTCTATTTTCTGAAAACGTTTTCTATGAAAATAAAAACAGTTTTTTACAACCAAATGCACCCTAAATGAGCTAGCCCATTTCAATTTCGACCACATGAGATGAAAATGCCTCCAAAAATAAATTTTACAATTTCTTTAACGTCAATTTTCTTAAATTCGGGTTTATAATTTATTATGATGTACAATTTTTATAAAATTCACTTTTGATTTAATAAAAATATGATAAAAGTTGAATCCAATTAGTATTAGAGAATATTCTATAATATGTTTATTTTAAATAAGATATTACATAATATTTAAATTCAAATCTTAAAAAAAGTACATTCAATTTTAATATGTGTTTTATTTTGGAGATTATAACGTAAGTTATAATATCAAAATATTTTATACATTTAATAAAATATTATTTATTTTTTATAAACGTTTTAATTTCAAGGTTTTTTATTGGTCGATATATAATAACTAGTAGAGTTGTTTACGGACAGGACGGTCTGCAAGACATGTCCTTTCCGGCCTGCAAGAAAAGTTGGTTTGGACGACCATTATCGGAGAAATATAGATTTTTATTTTCATATATTATAATGAAATTGTTGTTATTTATATCAGTTCCTGAGATTGGAATCACCTTGTAGCCAATGCTAACTGCATACTTTAACTCCTCACTATAGTAGACACCGACAAATTCCCCTGTTGGAAAGATGAGAATCCCATTCTTGTCTTTTGGTTTTTATATATGTATTCTGAATGACCGATTCGTTTGTTAAATTCACAAGAAACAATTGGTGATGTGTGATGACACATTGTTATCATATTGAATACGATTTGTATGTTTGATCATGAGTTTGAATATTAAACACGAGTGTTATTTTATAAATTATATAAATATTCAAAACGTAATGGAAAAAATAAATTATTATGAGTATTATTAAATCTATCTTGTAATATTGAAATTATCTATAGGTATAAAAGTTAGCAAACTACAAGGACTAAATTTGTAGTTTAGTTTTTAAGTTGAAAAGGTAAAACAGGAATAAATATAAACTCTAAGTTGTGTATAATTGTGGAAAATTTTCCAGAGAAAATGAAAATTTGAAAAATGGGTTTAGTTCGTTCAGTTTTCAAAAAAATTCCAAGAAAACGAAAATTCTCATTTTCTAAAATATTATTTATCTTTTTTAAACGTTTTAATTTCAAGGTTTTTTATTGGTCAATATATAATAACTAGTAGAGTTTTTTTACAGACGGGACAGTCTGCAAGACATGTCCTTTCCGGCACGCAAGAAAAGCGGGTTTGGATTACCATTATCGGACAAACATGTGAGCACAAATTGACTTGTTATATTTATTAGCTGGCATGGACGATGGAATTTTTTTTTGGCCAGGATCGCCTGACCTGTTAATATTTTTATAATAGTAAAAGTTTATAATTAAAACTTAAAATAAATTTGAAAATTCTTGATATTTATCAATTCCCAGTTAATTATTACTTGTGATAATAAAACTCTTTAAAAACCTAAAAAAGAAAAACATAATTACCTCAATTGGTTAATTCTTTATTATCTCATTTTGGTCAAATTCCTTTATCGATGAATCCATACTTCGCGAAATAAAGACTTTTGAATTATTTTACATAACTTGTGATTCTATATATGTTTTGTTTTCTTGAAAATATAAAAAGACTTTTACACCTGTTAGCCCGTGGCCAAACCCAATCCGTTTATATGGCAGATACAAGCAAGTTTTCATGCCCGTAAAAAGGGCTCGGCTTTGCTATGTTAGGCCGTTCGACAATAAAGGTAGGTTAGGACAGGCCCAATAACGAAAATGATCAACTTTAATAAATACTCATTTCTCTCTAAGATATATACATTAGTATTTTAGGAGATTTTGAGGTATTTGACATCTTAATATCTTATAAAGCCAATTTTATTGTAATCCATGATATGAATAATCTTGAATCTAATACTTTGTATTCACCGTTTTTGGTTGTATGATAATTATAGGCGATATGTAATATTGTAAACCTATACATATAACGCAACAACTCATTTGTAAACCTAAAAAAGAAGTTCAAAGGCATATCTTGGCAAAAAGATATGGTACTTTTCTTTCATCTAGCCATTATTTTGAAAGAATACACAAGAATTTAGTCGTGCTATTTGGAGTTGGCGATCGAAACAGGTGAAGGATAAGTTAGGGAAGATGGATCCGAATTTTGTGGAGCTTGCAAACGACAGCCATGGCTACATGGAGAGAAGCTTGGGATGAACTTAACCCAACTTAAAGAAGGCTGCTATTGGCAAGTGATTATGGAATTAGAGTTAAGAAAAGCTGTGTTTTTTTGGGTTTTTGAAAGTTATGTGGCTGAATTCAATATCTTTGAAACTAATTGAGAGTCATTAAATGAGAATCATTTTCGTCTTTTTATCCATCTTTTTAATCTTTTACCTATCAAAACCAATTTAACGATTTTGGTATATGTGGTTTTTATTGAGTAAAAGACAAAAAATGCATAAAAGACCAAATGTATTCTCATTGAATGGAATTTTTTTACGGCCGTTAAGGAAAGAAATCTTTGTCTTTTACAAATCAAAATCGATTTAGATCTTGTTTTTTTTTTCATTTTAAACTCTTAATCACCAGTTACGTCTAATTCATTTAGACGTTTCATAATTCAGACTGTTTGTTTTTATTATTTTCAGAGCTTCTTATCACTTAATATGATCTGAATAAATAAGTGGTAATCTAACCTCTTAAATCCTCCTAGTATCTTCTCATGTCTCCGCTTCTTTCACTTTACTTCTATTTTCAAAGTCTTTGACTTTTCAAACCACAAATGTTGAGTAGTTGATACACTCCTAGACAACGACATTAACAATATAGTTTTGATCCCAAGATGAAAAGATACCGGTCATATTAATTTAGATTTCCGAGTTCAGACATAAAATCAAACAGTCTTACTAATCCATATCTCAGACTTCAGCACCACCTCTTATAAATCATAAGTGAAATCAGACTTCAGTATTCAGGATCTCTTAAAAAACAAACGTCACCTTAATGATTTTTTGTCCATGTGGCTTTTTGATTGAGTAATAGACAAAAAAACCGATAGCAATTGAAAATATCTCCCGTTTAATGGAATTTTTTAACGGTCATTAGCGAAACTTAGGTGGCGTTTGTTTTTTAAGAGGTGCTGAAGTCTGAAGTATGATTTCACTTCTGATTTATAAAAGGTGGTGCTGAAGTCTGAAATTTGATTCAAGAAGACTGTTTGTTTTTACATTTGAACTGAAATTTGAATCATAAATTTGAGGTTTTTGATAATATCAAGCTCAAGAATAATATTATATATATATATATGTGTGTGTGTGTGTGTGTGTGTGTGTGTGTTAATGGAGAAGGATATGGAAGATTGAAAGAGGAAGAGGCGTGGTATGAAAAATAGGCCTGGTAAGCAAATAAGAGGGATTTAAGAGGATAGTTTACCACTTTTTTATCTAGACCATATTAAGTGATAAGAGCCTCTGAAAAACAGAAAAAAAAAAGTCTGAATCATGAAATGTGTGAATGATTCCGACATAAGTGGGGATTAAAAGGTAAAATTGAAAAAACAAACAAGCCCTTACCAAATCCATACGATTTTACAAACCATAATGATAATCTTATAATCTAAAAAATGCAGGGACTAAAAAGTATTTTCCACAAACCATGTGGACAAAATTTATAGTTTACTCTTAATCATATAAAAAAAACATTTCATATATAAATTTATATTCTAATTTAATGTTTTAGGTCAGTATATAATGAACTCTAAAGTCTAAACTGATCCGAAGTCCAGCCCAGTCCGGGTCAAACGGGTCAAAAAAGTCGAATTAAATGGGCCACTAATATTTAGCTTAAAGCCCAATTTAAATAAATAAATGGCCCAACAAATTACAAATTTTTGTCCATGTAATTTGTTAATTCTTACAGTTTATAAATTACAGTTTTCATTCCTATAATTTATAATTTATCGTTATTTTTGTCTTTATAACTTACCATTTATCGTGGTTTCGATTCCTATGATTTATAATCTTTTACTGTTTTGGTCCCTTGTAATTACAGCTAGGATTGGGTATAAACAAGTCGAACACAAAATAAAACTCATTTAACTTAAGTTGTCGAACTTCATAAAAACAAAGTTCGATTTGAATCCTTCGAAAGCTCGATTAAATTTTTGAGCTGAGTCGTGTCATTCGAGCAAAAAATAATCGATCCAAACATGTTTATATGTTCATAAATAATATAATAAAAATATAAAAATTATCAAATTCGAACCAATAAACGAATTAATTGATTATGAGTATGAGTCGATAACTCGGTTCGTAGAAATTAGTCCAATGAGGAAAACAGCTATAAATTACAAACCACAGGGACGAAAATTGTATTTTTCAAAACTATAGGGACGAAAATGGTAAATTACGATTAAAAAATAATTAAACGCCGCTGCCGGGGATCGAACCCGGGTCACCCGCGTGACAGGCGGGAATACTTACCACTATACTACAACGACCGTTTTTGTTTTAATTCAATTAATTATTTTAATTAATATTAATGGTGCATAAATAATAATAATGAATCCTGTTGATTTTCTGTTTTATATATAATACAAAAATGTCTAAATTGTTATTTAATTATTTTATTCTAATTCTTATATTAATACTCAAAAAATCATTTTAAAGAGTAAGACACATGAACAAAGAGTTAGAGAATCTTTAATAATTTTCCTATAATTTTTTTACCATCTCAAATAAAAATAAAAATAAAATAAATGTTGCATAATTATTTCATCGGTCTACCTTCAAGCTTGCCCACGGAGGCAGACTTAAAAAAAATTGAAATTGTGAGATCATTTGACTGTAAAAAAAAGAAGCTATGGATTTTTTTTAAAATCATCAAGGATGTGTTGGTTAGTTTTCTTATTTTTTGTATGTGAGACCTTGTGTTCAAGTATTTTATCCCAATTATTTTTCAGAAACATAATAAATCTAGAAATCAAAACTACGAAAATGACGCAAATGGATTCAAACCCGCGGTTCGAAGAGGAGAAAAGACTATGCAAACCAAGTTTACCAAGAAAAAAAAACTTGTGTAATTATTGTAGTTTTAAGGAATACATGTTTGCATTCAATAAAATAATACGCTGACACCTTTCACAAATCTAAAAAAATTAACAGCAACAGAGGAATGAACCCCATCCAGTCATTCTCATTTAGTGCCGCAAAAGCCTTGTAGAAAGTTTCAAACTCTTGGACCACTAATTCGTTTCTTTACCGCTTATGGTGACATCTAAAGAGACACTTTGAACACAATTCAAGTTTGAAGGGGGAACTACGGATGTCATCAAAGAGGATTCCAAATCCATTTCGTCTTTCTTTATAAGTGAATAAAGCAATCTTAATAATAACGATATGTATATATCAAGAAAGTGTAAGATTATTTAATGGTTTAGCGTTACATATTGGTGTCTAAATCGACATATTTGTATTAAATCAATGGGGTGCATCCATCAAACAATATATATAATTCAATGCACCACATGGTCTACTAGCTCATTCTTCACGTTTTACATATTTTAAGTGGACGTTTGGTTAGCAAGATTCTAACGGAATTTGAAAGGATAGGAATATGATCAATTTTCATTGATTCAAATTCTATTAAAGCGTTTGGTTTACCTATTGAATGGATTTGAACTCCACGTATTCCACCATTCATGGGCCATGGCTTTGACCATTCAATCAGAATTGAGAAGAAATTCAATTATATTTCATCATTTTTTTCTTAAAAAGACAAAATTATCTCCATCTTTTCTACTTGATTTATTCTGACCCATTTAACATCCATCTGAACCACCGCCGACCATCACCAACCACCACCGATCTGAACCTCCGTCGAGCACCATCAACCACCATCGATCTAAACCACCACCGACCACCACTGATCTGAACCATTGTCGACACCACCAATATGAACCAACGCTGACCACCACCGACCTGAACCACCAACCGACCACCATCGTTATAAAAGGGGTATTTTGGTCACTTGTTGTTTATTCATTCCAATTTCGAAGCTACATTCTACCAACCAAACAGACAGCTTCCAAATCATTTAACAAATTCCAATTCATTCTAACCAAATATGCGGTCAAATTGCATTCCAATTTTTTCAAAGTCAAATTTATTTGACAGATCCCCCCCCCCCCCCACTAACACTCCAATACCTGAAATAGCATACTAGATGCTGATAAAGCATAAAAGTGAGGGTGCGTTTGGTTTGACATAATATTTTTAAGGATTTGGATTTTGTAGAAGGATTTGAAATCTTTGGTGTGTTTGATTCGTAGGGTTTGGAATAAAGTTGAATTCCATTCTTTATAAATAATTATAAATTCAAATCATTAAAAATTATGAAATAATTAAATTATCTTTTTGTTAATTAATTATTACCAAACTAATGTTTTTAACATCTTTTAAAACTTTATTACAAACAAATTCCTGCAAAAAAATCAACTACTCATGGAATTTTTAAATCCAATGTTTGTGGGATTTTGTTAAATCTCGATCTCACTTATGTAATTTCTTTTAAACCAAACATGGAATTGAAATGGAATCCAATTTCAAAATCTGGCAACCCGTATAGATCCTAAGTTAATCAACAACAAAAGAGTATCTGAATGAGATGAAAGATCACACGCATTACCACATGTTTCACAATGACTGGGTTGGACAATTTGGTTAAATGATCTTCTGTCACATTTTATTATTTTAAATTCATGACCTACTGACTAATTGAGAATGTTACTGGTTAATACAAGAATGCCTAGCAACCAATCAAAATATATGGAATTAAGAAAAACACTTGTCAACGAAATAACCCAATTGGGCACAAGCGGAAAAAAACCAACAAGTTGTTTTACTTGGTGCTTTCTTTTAGAATTTTTGTTATTATTGAACCTAGTAGAATTGTGATATTATAAAATTTGTGCGTGATACATCGGGGTATGGTTGCATTATATCTTGTTGATAAAGTGTGTTTTCATGCCAGATTATGAACACCAGCTTAGTTTTAGACGACCACGAATGATATGGAGTCATCGAAGGTGAACCTTCATGACCACAAGAGTTTTGGCAATACTTATATTTGAACCCAGAAAAGATGAGATTTTCACTATATCCCCAAAATCTTGACGTATGCCATGATTTTGGTAGGCAAGAATCTAGTTTGACACGTGGGTGAGCATGATTGGTTGCTTTGATATACAAATTTTTAAAAGGTATACCATCCCAAAGTTGTTTTATATACTTCCAATTATTAATTATAAGTCTCTTGTATACTTGATTAATCCTAAGTTGCTTTATTCAAAATAATAATTGAATCATTATTTATTTGTAATTTTATATGGAAATTTTATATTACAAAATTTCTAAAATTAAAAAGAAAAATAAAAACATGTTTGGGGTGTTCCAAACATCTATTTTTTTATTCGCTATCGAGTTTATTAGATCCACATATTTTGCATTTAGTATGCAAACAGATACATTTTTTAGGCTGAGGGTACGATATAGTGGTCCTGTAACACCTCGTTATTAAAGCAGAAAGCAGGGGCGGAGCCGAGATTCAAGTTTTGGGAGGCTAGAAGATGTCAAACAAAATGATTTTAACTTGTCGATCCAAGGTATTGAAACAAAAGGTTAATGTGAGATGCCGAATTAGTATTGATTTTCACGAGTTTTGTAAGACTTTGAGAGGAAATTTGAGGTACGATGAGTGTGTAGATAAAAAAACCCATGAATATTGTGGTTTTGGTTGTAAAATGTCAGAAAAGAAATAAATATTTTTGTATCCTAGTGTTAATTGAAGCATAAAAATATATTGTTATCGTCAAATTAACTTTTATTTTACTTGATTTATAACTATCAAATAAATAAAGTTGATATAAATATCAATATCGTATATCATATACATGAGGAGGAAATAAAGTTAATATAAATTTCAATGATTAAATAAAAGAACAAGGTGACAACCAATTCACATGTGATTTTATACTAAATTCACGTGTAAAATTACATGTGATTAGGCGTGACCTTGGTCACAGGCCAATTCACTTGTGCACCCATTCTTTGATTGTGTTTAATAATCACATAAATTTAGTAGACAGTCACATATGATTTGTGTGTTCTTTTATTTTAATTGTGTTTTCGCTTTATCATTCTTCTAGGATTTTGATCAATCAAATTAATAATAATCAAAGTTTCTATTTAAAAAAGCAACTTAACCTCAGTTAAGAAATCAAGCAACCACAACCTTAAGAGCTACAACAATAGTGAATTAAACCTTTCAAAATAGTTTAATCTGCGGTTCAATTCTCGATGTTCAGTGGATTCTTGATGAAATTTTTGTTCTCTTGTGGCTCATTCACGGTTGTATTTCCAAGCGAGCTTTGAACAGGGTTTGTTATCTATCAGTTTTGTTTGTATTTATTTTTTATTTGTTCTGTATCTTATGGCTTGTTTTATTATTGGTTTGTTGGGTTTTTCTGTATCTTACTGAAAAACTTTATTGGGTTTTATTATATGGATGCTTCTTTTAATTAAAAATTTTGTTTTCTTTTAATTAAAAAAAACTTTAAAAATAGTTCACACCAAAAAAACAAGATATTTCAATATAGATCTCTTAAAAGAATCTTATCCTCATAATTCAAAATATTGAGTGCCAAATTCAATTCTCTCACTTATAACAAATACATTCTCGAAATTTAATCAAAATGGCAAGCAATATTATATGGAAATTTAGTCTTTTACGTACTATCCTACTTAAAAGGAATTGGTCCCCAAATTTGTACACTTGAAAGTCTTTGTTTATTAGCATTAATCATTAAATCTCATTATATTGTACTTGTAAGTTGTAACTTCAACGAAGGTAAGTCACATTTATAGTTTATTGGCTCCAATAACGTATACAAATACCCACAAACTATTGTTTCATAATATCGATTAGTTTTAAGTCTAAAAACAAAATTATATACAACCAAAATTGCGTGTGAAATTAAATGTTAAATTATTAAATAAAGATTAAACTACAAATTTTGTCCATATGGTTTATCAAAAATAATATTTTTCGTCTTTATAGTTTCGAAATGACATACAGTATGACCATCATGGTTTATAAAAGCGTCAAATAAGTACTTTAATCTAAGTTGTCATTAAAAAGTTCTGTTAAATAAGAGGCATTCCCATCCTTTAATCGTTTTTTTCCTTTAATTACAAAATCAATTTGATTTTATGATTTTGGTCCCTTTGGTTTTTGATTGAGTAAAATACAAAAAGATAGATAAAATGATGAAAATCCTTTTTATTTAATGTAATTTTTTAACGACCGTTAGAAAAAGGACCGAATCTGTATGTTTTTGTAAACCACGATAGTTATCTTGTAATTTCGTTTTTAAGGAAACCATGGTTACCAAATCACCAAATGTATAGTTTTCTCATAAATTAGAATAATAATAAGGTAAGTTGTTAGGAAGAATTTATACAAAAATAATCAAATGTTATGCTTATACAACTTTAGCTTATAAGCATCTTTAACCGACACTACAAAATGAGGATTTTATTATTTATTTTGCTTCAACAAGCTTTAGGCAGAAAAGCTGAGACAGAGCCAACAATTTTTTAAAAATAAGGACGATTAGCTAGTTGTAGTAGTATTGGGGAATTCCTCTATCTTCTTTGAATGAGGAGAGATAGTACTCATTCCTCTACACCCAACGGAAGATTGGCTGGGTCAGCAAACTCGAGCTCTATATATTGTTATTTAAAGAGATAAAACATTAAGTTTAAATAATTCTCTAAAATTTAATATAAGGTGTTAGAATGATTTTTTTTAATTCTTTTTCTTCAGTGGAATAGAGTTATTATCATTTTTTTTGAAGTATATATCATATTTATATATAATAAATGGAACAAATAAACGTACACACCCACGTCACTTTTAGTGAAATTTGAATCTTGACTTTCTACGATGCTAAAAACTCATATACCGTTTGACCAAAGACTCTTTAATTGGAGTTATTGCTATTTTATATAAAGATCTTTTAAACATTACATTGTGATAAATAAATTAGATAATCTATACTATATTATAAAGCATTTGGCAAAAAACTCTTAAAAACAATCTTTTAAGTCTTAAATACTGCTATTTAATGCTAATTACTTAATTTTCAAGATTACAAGTAAATTGTGCGTAAGTATAACTTATTAAAGCTTTAATTCTAAATTCGTGTAACTAACTGCAGATAACCATCATCCAAAATACAGGATAAACATTTAATTTTAAATATAAAAAATCTAAAGTATAATTAAGATAATCATTGAGTTTTAACAGAAAACTTAATTATTATCGTTATAAAAAAATTATATTATTAAATTAAAATAAATTATTTTGTTATTAAACATAATTATATTATGATTAAAAAAATTGAATTAAAGAAATTACATAAAAAAGAGAACTTTTAAATGAACATTAAAATCGTTTTCTCAAAACCACATAAAACCATTAGAATATCGATAGGGACAAAAATTAAAATAAAACCTAAAATCGAGTTGTATCTTGCTGCATTGCACGAGTACCCTTCTAGTATTTTTATAATATAACTAGTATTTGAAATTTATAAAATTAAGAACTTGTTGTAGACTCGTAGTTATATGTAAAAAAATTTAAAAATTAAAAATTTGATTTTCCATGCTTAAAAAGGAAATAGAGGATCTTGTTAGGCGTTGGCCCATGTACTAGGCTCATTTATAAACTGACCCAGCCCATAGTTGATAAAAGAATAATGCAATTTTATTAATTCGTTAAAAAAATTAGGGGTGTTTGATTAAACGTATTAAACAGTAATTAATATGAATAAAAATAAAAGAAATTATGTGTGTATGTAGTTGTTGTTCGTACGGATCATTTGCAAACCTCTCAGAACCCTACCAATCAATCTCAATCGTTTATCTAGTTTAATGAATATCTGATTCAATTAATATATAGATTGTTTCCTTATATACAAGGTTGATCATAATAAAAAGCTCCGATAATCTTCTATAAATATCCAAATCATAATAAATAAACACTTATCATTTAAATAACTGTCTCAATTAATTTGTTTCGAAAGTTTGTACTAATGGTTGAGTTTGTAAACAAACCCCCCCCCCACACACATATATATATATATATATAGAGAGAGAGAGAGAGGGGGGGGGAGGAAGTTCAAATGCAAACTCAAATTTGGTTGTGAATGTGAGAACAAATGAGAGCGCGACATGTGTCGCGTCTCATTTATCCTCACGTTCACAACCAAATTTAAGTTCGGATTTGAACTTTCTCCCCTCTCTTTCTCTCTCTATATATATTAATTATTTATAATATGATAAAATATATTAGATACAATTTTTTCATTACTTCAATTTAAAAAAAATCATGTTTATATAAAATTTTAAATTGTCAGTGTTGGTTGAACATGTGTTGTTAATTTGAGCGTTCTATAAAATTAATTTAATAAAAATAAAGAAATTGACTCAAATGACTAAGGTACATTTTTTATTTATCATTTTAACCATTTCTCTCTCAACTTTAAACAAATGTCACTGTGTTTGTAACCTAGGTACACAAGTATTACTGACACACCAAAATGACGTCGTTTGGGACTCTGGTCCGTAAGTCACCTCTGTAATACTTATTGACCCGACCCAAAACCCGGTACCACCCGCACCCGTCATATAATGTCAAGTCTAAAAATGACGTGAAACCGGGTTTTAGGTCGGGTCCACAAGTGTTACGAAGGTGGTTTATGGACCAGAGCCAAAACAACGTCATTTTGGTGTGTCTGTAATACTTTTTTTTATTAACCTGGATATCCAACCCGTTACGCGAGCCGACTAATCACAGGGCGACCACCTGCTTTGCGGGTAGCCAGGAGTCACCGCATTTAAACCTCCGCGGCCACACGGGGATTTTTTTTAACCCTCCCTAGATTTGAACCTGGGATCTCATGGTACTTTTGACCTTTGAAATCCAAACTCAAACCATTGAGGCACCACCCTTGTGGTTGTGTTTGTAATACTTACGGACCTGGATTACGTACCCATTGACAAATGGGTAAAAATAAAAGAAGAATGGTTAGGAGGATAAATTTAATATATCATTGTTAATTATAAATTATTAGTAAACTATTTTATTTTAATCATAAAGTAAACATATTCTATTAATTAAATTGACCCCATACTATTACTACGTGCCTATTTTAGGAATGAATGTGACAATTCACCTTTTTTCCTCATATAGTGTATAGACCAACTTACAACTGGTTTATATTGTTTGCGGACCAACCTTATTTAGGTGTTGTCTGTAGTGTTTTAAAACCCGGGTTAACCCGGTTGGTTGGACCGGATTAAATAATGTCGGGTTAATGCATATGACCGGCTCGTTTTAACCCATTCGGGTTTCTCAAAAACCTGGTTAAACCGGTGGTAAACCCGTTTCTCAAACCCGGTTAACTCGTTTTTATATTAATTTTTTTTAAAATGTGTGTTATATGTGTTTTTTAATGTATTTGGATTGATGTAAAACTTGTTGTTTGTGTATTTTTAATGTTGGAACTTGTAGACATCAAATTATTACTTTATATATATGTATGTACGCAGGAAAATGAAAAAAATACAAAGAATTAAAGAAATTATTGAAACCGGTTAACCCGGTGGTTGAACCAGTTAACTCGGGACCCGGTCACCACACCGGGTAAACTAAAAACCCGGTGTTTAAAACATTGGTTGTTTGATTGCTTTTCATCAAATCTGATTCAGATATTAGATGTTTATATTTGTTAAGTTATTTGTATGCATTAAAGTAAATTATTGTTTATTTATTGTGCTAAGTAATGTGTATAAATGATATAAATGATATAAATGGTTATTTTATCCTTTTTTTTTAAACTCATACTTCTATATTATATGATTCATAAATAACAACTTCATAACACAAGTTTATTCCCTTTATGTAGTTAATGTTGTATATTTATGTTGATTAAAGTAGGTTTTTCTTCCTTGCCTCAATACTTAGGAGAAGGAATATCAATCTTCCATGATCAAAAGAAAAGGGAAAAAAAACCCATGTGGAGATGTAAGAAAGCAAACATAATTTTCTAGTAATAACGCAACCAGATTAAGAGAAGGGGGAGACGAGCAAGAGGAGGGCAGAGAAGTGACTGAAAAAAACAAAACCATATAGTTTGAGCATGGAAGTTCTTTGAGAGGAGGGGTATGGTTGGAAAAAACGGAAAGGGAGACTGGCTAAGCGAATTAGGGGGTAATAACTTAACCCATAAAGCCAAAATAACCGAAAAGATTTACCATCAAGTCGTAAACAAGCACCCTATTATAGCTGAGTGAATAGGCCTTTCATTCTATTAAGCATCTTAAGTCATAAACAAATAGACCCTTAGTATCAACTTAATTGTCTAATTGGTACCCAGTGGCGGACCCAAGGATGTTATGAGCATGGGTGCACCTTTAAGGTGGGTTAGCAAAATCACAGTTTGACCTGGAGGGAAGTTGCCATGGTTTGATCAGAAAAGAGTCGATTATGTTGATTTGGAGAATTTTTTTTTTTTTTTTGCAAATATAATCAATCTTAATCTTTAAAATTATTATACGTTGTCTTGAAAATAAGATAAAAAACAATGATTTTTAAGATGAATGGACATTGATAATGAAAATAAACCATGAAATTATCATAAAACTTAAAATGGGGACAAAAATTAATAAAAAAATTGTCTTGGCATTGTGGTAGTAAGACATATAATTGTACTTCTGGTCATGAGTTCAATTCTCCTAACTATATTTTTACTTATAGTATTTTCAAAAATAGGATTGTAGAGCATGAGTCGAGTTAATGGCTTGGGCCAAGCCACCTAAATTTAGAAAATCAAAAATTAAACTTTTACTTGATATACGATTCAAACCCAGACTTCTTGCATGTAGGGTGCTAATCCAACCACCCTGTAACTCCCGAAAATTTTAGAAAAAACTCAAAAGAGGGGTAAGAAACTCTTATTTATCTAGATTTAGCGTTCTTTAGTGAAATCATGTTAATTTGGGAGAAATTAAGTTAAGAATATTAGTTTTATGGTTGGGGAAAATGTTTGGTAAGGATGGGGAAAAATTATGGCAACTCATGCATTAAAAAGGCCCTCACTATGCCTGAAAAAGCTCCACCGCGACCTGCCACGCGACCTAGGGTCGCGGTCGTGTAAGCCATTGTTTGTTTGGCCTACACTCTCACATACGCGCGACTAGGCGCGCGACTTAGGGTCACTGCCTAGGTCCTGGAAGTCGCGATTTTCGCCCAGTAAGCCCTTAGGAATCATATTTCAGCATAATCTTTGTCATTTCTCTTTTGCTACTCGTTTTTCTTTGCTTCTTCTCCATAAAATCCAAACCCTAAAACCTTACCCCCATATTTTCACTACTTTTGGATCTCTAACCCACCATTAAAGCTAGAGATTCAAGATTTAAGCTCCAAGATCCTTGTGTTCTTCATCTTCTTCAAGTTCTTTTCCTCCATTGATGACCAAACATTGGATTTCTCTTTAAATCGAAATTGTAAGTTATGCTAACCTCTTTAAACAATATTTCTTGTCAAAACTTTTGGTTGTGGTTCTCTAGAACTCTATTATTGAAGTATCTTCGGTATTTTAAAGTTTTGATCATTTTGGGAGATTGGAGGTTTTTTACTAGGGTTTTATAGATCTGATTGTTGGGAGTTATTATTGATGTATTTTAGGTTGTGTATGAGCTAGAGATGGTTTCTGGCAAGTAGTGCTTGCAGATCTGGACTTCTCTTCAAATGAAGCTTTTGGGGGTAAACCTAGATTTAGCCTAAATCTAGCAAGGTGAATTCAAGTTACTTTGTGAAAACGTTGTACTTGCCAAAAATGTCTATTTTGAAGTATTAACATGTTTCACTTATCAAATGTGTAAGTGTTTTGTTAATATGCATATCATCTAGTATAAATGGTTTTATAAATGATGTAAAATACTTATCTTTAGGTCCCTTAACATGTTGCTAAATAAAACGTCAATATGAGTTGTCAAGTGTTTTATTTTATAAATGAAAGTTATTTGGTATTATGCATATTTGGGAGTATTTGATTTATAAACCATTGGAAAATAAATGTTATTGCATTATGAGACATTTTGAAATATATGACTATAATTCTATTTGGGAATATTTACAAAATGTTTGCATTTGGAAAAGTGATTGTTCCAACTAATAATGGACTTTTTGGATAAATCTTGTTTTTAAAGCATATATTGCACGAACATGGATTAAATATGTTTATTGACTTTTGTTGACTTTTAATTATTAGTAATTTGAATTTGTTGGGATCTTTCTTGTCTTGAAATGAGTCTTGGGGACAGTTGTCTGACTTAAATTACTCTATGTCGGATTTTAGAGTTATGTGCAGTTAGGACCTATATTTTTGATATATTACACGTTGTGGATGTGTTAGTCATCTATTAGTGTTGTGTAATTTCATGGCTAGAGTGCAATGGATCCATATGCATATATTATTTACAAATGAGTTATAATCCATAGTGTAGAGCTTGGTACCCATAAAAGCAAAATATATAGTGTTGTTGAGCTTGGTGCCCATATAAGCAAAAGACATAGTGTTATTGAGCTTGGTGTCTATATAAGCGAAAGACATAGTCTTGTTGAGCTTGGTGCCCGGGTAAGCAAAAGACATAGTATTGTTGAGCTTGGTGTCTATATAAGTGAAAGACATAATGTTGTTGAGCTTGGTACCCATATAAGCGAAAGACATAGTGTTGTTGACCTTAGTACTCATATAAGCAAAAGACATAGTGTTGTTGAGCTTGATACCCACATAAGCAAAAGACATAAGGTTTTTGAGCTTGGTACCCTTATAGGCAAAAGACATGGAGTTGTTGAGCTTGTTAATCCCTGGAACTAAAGATCTAGGGTGGTCGAACCTAATGAATACGTACGGATATGTGGTCAACTTATAGTTCGTTACGTCTAACGGAAACGGGTCTCCCCCTCACCGAAAAGTGTAGTTTTGGATATAGAGTCTTATCCATTATTTTCGATGACGTTTTTAGAGTATGAAGTATTATCCATAATTTATATTATTGGATCTTTGAGATGTGATTACCATATTCTGGTATTCTAGAAAATGGAACTTTGTCCACATTTTGGTATTTGGGGAATTTAAACTTATTCACGTCTTGGGTGAGTATGTGGAATTGTTTTGAATGAGTATTTCTATTTAAAACTTTCGATACTAGCTGATATTTTGGTCTACAGCTTTACTATGAAAATGATGAATTCGGGGAAAGATGTTGCTTTTATAATGAAGTCGTTCTATTTAAAAAATCATTATTTTATCAAGCAATCTTTTGATTTCAACCAATTATGTAATAACCCAATTTCTTATTTGAATACTTTTTAGAAGTTGAAGGAAAACTTGGTAAAGAAGTTCGTTTTATAAGGACCAAATATCTAACTTGGGATCAAAAAGGGGTTTTGCATCCATTTTATTCATTTGTGCAAATCGTATACTTCACTCATATGTGTGTGAAAGAGAGGGCCCTTTGAGAGGAAACTTGGAGAGAAAACTATGGATTTTTGAAGAAGAATGAAACAATGGATTTTCTCATGAAGGTATGAAATATTCTTCCTAGTTTATTGTGAATCTCACCATCCTTTTCAGAGTTTTAATGTTTTGAGGATTTTGATTTGGAGTGATTATTTGTTGATTGAAATAAGGATTTTGTAGTAAAATCAATTTTGGGATTGAATCTAGTGGGTTTTGAAGATTTAAAATCATTTTATCATGGTAGATTTGTAGAAGCTTTGTTCAATATATTTGAACTTGAGGATTTTAATGTTGGAAGATTGGTTTGTGTTATTCCATTTTAATTGGGAAATGAAATCAATCAAAAACCTCCATGGATGACTTCATGTTCATCCATGTGAATGATAATCAATGAGTTATGTGGATAAATTGGATTTGTTAGTCACAAGGAAGGATTTGGGTGAGTTTGGGGCAAGTTCCAAAGTGTTGCTAAGTTGAAAACCATCAAAATGTGGATTTTGGGGTTTTAGAGAGTTCGAGCAGATTTTGTGCAGGGGACATAGTGAGTCTTGCGGCCTGAAGCCGCGCGGTAAACCGCCCAACTCCCTGACTTCCATTTTTGGAAGTTTTTCTTAAAGTGTGATTTGACGGTTCAAGCGGGATCCTAATCTTAGGGATTTACTAGTGGGATAAATAAGAGTATAATTGGGTCATTAATTCGTAGTTTAATTGATCCAATTCAGGTGAGTTCCCTTGTTAACCGTTTTACTAAAAGTGTTAGGTTCCTTATTTGGTGTGGTGGATATTTTATAAATGTTAACTTTAAAGCATGATTCTTATATGCAAGTGTGTGCTTGGAAATGCTTGTTTTACGGGAAGTGTGTACCTGAACTTGGCACATGGATTTGTTTTATGTCGCCGTCTATAAGGGCAAGTGTGGGCCTATTATTAGTCACAAGTGTGTGTGGCATTCAGTGTAGAAGTGTGATTACGTGTGAGTTAATGTTAGTCCCCAAGGAGAGATGGCTAACTAATAGAGGGTTTTGTAGAAGGGGGGGTTGAATATAAAACACACAGAATATACTCTTTTTAAATTTTTTAATATAAATATTAAAATTTTACACACAGATAGTTTGATGCGGAAAAGAACAGGCACACTATTCTATCAAACTAAACACACAGATAACAGTAATTAACTTATACACTAAGGAAGTTAAAACAATACTGTTATAGCACACAGCTTTGCCACAGTCACACAAATAATCACTCTGAAGATTTGTTGAAAGCGTGAGATTTCTGGGGAGGACTTCATCTCCTTTTATAGTGCCCATGCATGGGATGCAAGTGGACAGCTGTCAAGGTTTCATTAGCTGGAAGATTATCTGCTGGACAAAGGAAGAGACCACTTCCTTTGTACTAGAATAATGGATGAACCATTCCTTGTAGCACGTAATGTCAGATAACTTTATCTTCTTTTCTTCATGCTCTGTGAAGTCCCATCAAACCTTTTAGCTAAAAGACAAATATTCCTTTTATAAGAATAAAAGAGAATGTCTTTATTTAAGGCTTGATGCCCAAGTTCTTGCTGGCTCACGTGTCTTGCAAATGATGTGAGTCAAGATCTTATCTCTTTGAAATTGCTAAGTGATGCATCACACTATGTATCATATCGGTGGATACCTTGTAAGGCTGGAATTGATAAGTGTACACTTTTCTTGATAAACTTCATCTTTCACTAAATGACAAGAGTGTACACCCTTGAACTTGTGACTTGATATCACAGCCTTAGAAAATATACCTGCAATTTCGGTGACCAAGATTATAGTGTCGGTGACCATGACATCAAACTTGATGACCTCATCTTATTTGATGTCCTTAGTACTTTAGATGACTTTTGAGTGTACCATCGGTGACCCACTATATTGGTCTTGACTTGGCAACATGATCTGAATATTGAAGTTGGTTGATACATTCAAAATTCCACTTTTTGATGTACAACCCTTGATTGAATAGTCTTTGACTCTTCAATACTTGAAGCATATTTCAGACCTTCAAAAGAACCTGTAAAAGTTCATTCATACAAAGGAAGGTGGTTCATCACCAAATCATCGGTGACCCAACAATCTCCCCCTATTTGATGATGATACCTGTAAGTTAGAAAAGAATTCTTTTTGACCATTTCTATTTTTCTTTTGGGTTCTTTTGACTCAGATTTCTTTTTTCTTTTTTTTTTTGATTTTTTTTTTGATTTTTTTTTAACGGAGTATGTACAGTATAAGTATAAGACTAAATGTAAGTATAAGTATGTGTAAGAAAAAATAAAATATTAACAAGAATTTTTAAGAAAGAAGAGTATGAACTTTTATTAATCAACACACAGCTTTGAAAAATAAAGTTCACACTATATGAAGAATATTCAAGGAGTGGGTTCTCTTCTTTTTAGCTCATCCAAGATAAGCCTAGTGATCCCATGGTCTTCAACCGGAGGTACTCCTAGAATAGCAGAGAGGAAGGAGCTGTGAGCCCTTGGGATGTCAGATGCTCTGAAGAAACCGATGTTTCCAAAGATGTCTTCAAAGAAAACCCCAAGCTCTGGAGTAGTCAGCATGGTTTGCTCCGGGTAAGCAATAGGAGTAGGAATGGAAAGATCTATACCCGAAGCATTTATCTGGATGCCTCTTTCATGAAGCATAACAAAATGTCCCTTCTTCTGGTTTTTAGGAGCAGTAATGACCTCTCCTTTAAGACCCTGTTGTATGAAGTACATTTGTTGTGCTTCAAGATATGTTACAAGAATATCATTCTCCTTTTGAATGTTGAGCATCTTGATGAAAAGTTTTCTGAGAATATTAAGTACCAGCTCCTTGTACTTGCTTTTGCTCTTGGAGATGCATTTACCAACTTCCATCCACTCAGTCATCCCAAGAACTTCCAACCATTCAGCTTCATATACCTTTGAGAGAATGTCAGCTCTCTTAAGGATAACAAGTAACTTTGGAGAATTTTTGGTTGGAGGTTGGATGGTGGCACTGATAATCTTGGAATCATCCTTCCTATTCTTTAGTCTCCTTTTGAACCACTCTACCTCCTTTGCCTTCTTGGCCTCATCAACCAATTTTGCAGCTTCAGATTTCTTCTTTATATTTTCAAGCTCATCTTTTTGAGCTTGAAGAGCATCCTTTACCATTGCATGAGTGGCTTCATCTTGAGCCAACTTGAGTACATTTGTCTGATCATACTCAAGTTGTGCTCTAATGGCTTCTTCTTTTTCTGCTTCAGATAAGATTACCCCAAGAGGATCGGTCAGTGTGAGGGCAGGCTGAAGTCTGAGAGTATCTGCTTGAGGACTTCTCATCCTTTTCCTTCTTTTCTTTTCTTCCTGTTGATCTTCAAAAAAAACAGGCCTCTTTCCTTTGGCCTTCTCTTTTCTCTTCTTTTCTTCTTCAGTTTCAAGGGGTTGAGCACTGATACTCTCCCCCTCAACAGCTGCTTCAGGTAACTTGGTGACCAAAGGAACAGAGATAGTGGAGACCACGTGAGGAGTCACCTCGGTGACCAGATGGTTCACGTCGGTGACCGTGGCCATACCACCATCGGTGGATGGACCGATGTCGGCGGCTGCAGAAGCAGCGTCGGCGGCTGCAGGGGCAGGGGCAGTGGCGGCGTCGGCGGCTGTGGAGGTGGTAGCATTGGTCTTCTTATTTTTCTCCCCCTCAGTGGTTGAACCCTTGAAACCCACTGAAGAGAGAAAAGTCTTGATCTTTTCTATATCAGAAGCCATGGAATTCATTTTTCTTTCAATTCTTTGAAGAACAAATCTGTCTTGTTCCTGAAAGAAAGATCCATCCACATCAAGCTCAATAGTCGGAGGAGAAATTGGAATCTTGTCAATTTTGGTGAGAACAGTGGAAAGAGACTCCATAATGTTCTCTTGAGTAGTAGAAAGAGAAGCCAGTCTTTCCAAGTCCTTGGTTGCTTGGTCTTCCAAAGTTTCCACCCGACGTATAGTGTCATGGGTAAAGTTGGTGAAAGCTTGGAGAAGATCATCTCCTTGTTTGGAAGACATGGGAGCAGAAGGTTGAGGCTGTGGTGGTTGATCAGCATCATCATCACTGGAAGAAGAGTAATCCACCAAACCTGTAGGTTTTCTTGGGGGGATTTAGGAGATGTGGGGGAGACACGTTTAGGAGAGTGTCTATGAGGGGATTCCTCAGTAATGGGTTCTTTCACAACCTTGGTACGTACGGGAGACGTATGTGTCCAAGGTGTAGTGTCAGAAAATAGAAAATCAGTAAATTGGGAAGCTCCATCAAATGCATCTGGTTGTGATGCACTCTCATGTGGAGTAAGGAAAGGGAGCTGTGAGAGCTCACGGGGTGGAGAAGAGGTAGCTTGGATGGGAGAGTCCAAGTCTTCTTCATCAACTAAAGAGAAAGTTGATGAAGCAATAATAAGGATGTCCCTTTTTACAACCATGTCCTTTTGGAAGGGAATGGAGGAGCTAGGTTGGGTTAACTGGTCCTTGGGTGGGGTAGGAATCTTTTCAACACTTACTAACTTTTGGGAGTTAGTAGGTGGCTTGTGGGGAGAGACCCTTTGGGTACCCTTAGACTTCTTTGAGGAAGTCTTTGGGGGGCTTTTGGAGTGTCTCCGCTTTTGGGACTTAGATGCTTGGGTAGAAGCCAAAGGTTCTTTTGGCTTCGTAGCATCGGTGGGTGCGGAGGTAGATGTGCCCGACGCTTTGGATCTCTTATGAGATTTGGGCACATCAGTTATTCTAGGTGCAGAAGGAGTAGAAGACATACCTGAGGTCCTTTGCAGACGGGGCTCATTTTCTCCCCAAGATAGAGTTGCATTCCTTGCAAACTCAATCATAGATGGTCGGAGAGGGTTGTCTGATGCTAAGACAGCCTTTTTCATAATTTGATTTCCCACTTGATGAAGAGGGAGATCGTATATGATGTCATCTCTTTTCTCCAGTTTTTCTGCCAACTTTGCATTAATGATAAGGGAGAAAAGGCATTGAAAAGGTACCTGAGGACGTCGGAGGGTAGAGAATGAGGAGATCATCTCATTGAATAAATAGCTTGCAAACTCTATTCTCCTTTGAAATATTAGAACATGTGCCAATTCTGTCACTTGGGAAGGTGACTGATCCGGGCCACCTGTCTTCTTGCTCAGGCACAGAATCAAATGAGCAAATAGAAAGTTCCATATGTTTCCCATATTCTTGCGCAGTAAAGTACCTGGACCCTTTGAATTTGAATCCTTCTTCTCTTCTAAGTAGTTCAAAACAGCCACCACTTGTTGGTGTTCATTTCCAAGAGGAAATGTTTCATATGAATCATAAGTGGGAAGCCTAAGGATGTTTCGAACATCTTCAACATCAAAAACTACATCATGTTCATCATTGCTGAGAACAAATGCAAGGATTTGATCTGTAGAAGCATCAAAAGTACATGATAGCCAAAAGTTTCCAAGAAGAAACTCACTCATCTTGGGTTTTGCTGTCAGAGTATATTGGAGATGGCACCTTTGAAGGAACCAACAGATATCATTGTACTCTGGATGAGTATTATCAACTCCTATTCTTCCAAAATAATTGCATGCAGGAAAGGATAGGGATCCAAAAGTCATGGTCTGTTCTTCAGAGATCTTTGAGGGATAAGCCATTGAAGAAGATGGGAGTTGCAGGTTTTTGTATGAAGGTTATAAGATGAGAAAGAGAGAGGGTGCGAGAAAGGTGGTAAGGTAGTGGGGAAGGAGGTTATATATGAGAGGGAAATTTCAATTTTCAAAAATAATGATTACTTTTGGTGATTGAAAGGTCAGAATACTAAGGGTTTTAGGGTTGAATTCGGCGCATGTTACTGACATTGATGATGTCATTAGGGATAAGAACAAAGAATCTTGCTTATCAAGAGTGGTAAGTCAAGGGTTATCTCTAAAGTGTTACAGAAATGAAGGGTTTTAGGGATACCTCGGTGGATGAAGACAACGTCGGTGACTAGGACAAAACGTCGGTGGATTGAGGTACGGGTGAATCGTCGGTGGCTCGTGGTTGTCGGTGACGGTGGGTACGGATCTCGGTGGGTTGTATCATCGGAAAGTGGTGACGGCGTCGGTGGGTCGACGACGGTGGATGGGCCGCCGTCGGTGGATTGCGAGAGAGAGACATATGGCGAGTCGGTGGCCTCGTGGTTGTCGGCGACGTTGGCGAACGGAGAGAGAGAGAGAGACGGCGCGTCGGTGGGGTTGCCGTCGGTGGCTCGGGGCGCCGACGGTGGTGTTTCTTGGTGGTTTGATGGTGGATGCTTTTGGTGAGTGTGGTTTTTAGGATTAGGGTTTGGAGAGAGATGTGAGAGGGATATTTGAGAGAGGAAATTAGAAAGAGAGAGAGGGTAGTCGGTGACTTAGTCACCGACTTTGTGTATTGTATATATATATAAAACATATAACATATATAAGTTATAAATATATAAATGTATATAGTATATATATATATATGGAATATATATATATATATATAACATACATTATATATAAATATAAAATATATTAGTCTATGTTTACCATACCTAACTCACCAATGAGGAATTTGAACCTTGCTTCATCAAGGGGCTTTGTGAACAGATCGGCTAGTTGATAGTCAGTGGGAATGAAATGTAACTCCACATCACCTTTACAGACATGATCTCTTATAAAGTGATACCTAATATCAATGTGCTTGGATCTTGAATGAAGCACAGGGTTGTTGGCAATGGCTATTGCACTTGAGTTGTCACACATTATTGGGATTTTTGAGAAAAATTGATTATAATCACACAACTGATTTTTCATCCACAATATCTGTGCACAACAACTTCCAGCAGCCACATACTCTGCTTCAGCAGTAGATGTAGACACCGAATGTTGTTTCTTACTTGACCAGCTCACAAGCTTTCCACCAAGTAACTGACAACTTCCAGTTGTACTCTTTCTGTCTATTTTCGAACCTGCAAAATCAGAATCGTAGTACCCGATGAGATCGAAACCCGAGTCTTTGGGATACCAAAGACCCGTATTTATGGTACCTTTCGTATACCGAAAAATCCTTTTCACAATGACGGATGTGATTCTTTAGGATTTGCTTGGTATCGGGCACACAGACAAGTAGCAAACACAATGTCAGGTCTACTTGCAGTCAGATAAAGAAGGGATCCTATCATGGCTCTATAATTTGTAATATTAACATAAATGCCATCAGGATCAGAAAAGAGTCTAAGAGGAGGAGCCATATGAGTTTTCATGGTAGAGCAAGTATCAAATTGAAACTTTTTCAGAAGATCTTTAATGTATTTACTTTGATTTATGAAATACCTTCTGAAGACTGTTTTACTTGCAAACCAAGAAAGAAAGTTAACTCCCCCATCATGCTCATTTCATACTCTTTTTGCATGAGGGAGCTAAACTCATCACACAAGGATTCATCGGTGGCTCCAAAAATAATATCATCAACATAGATTTGAACAAGAATGATATTACCTTGTGATTTCTTGAAGAAGAGAGTGTTGTCAACCTTGCCTCGTATATACTTATTTCTAAGTAGATATTATGAGAGAGTGTCACACCAGGCACGAGGAGCTTGCTTCAGTCCATATAGAGCTTTATCCAGCCTAAACACATGATATGGATGGACTGGATCTTCAAACCCAGGAGGTTGCTTCACATACACTTCTTCAGCTAATTTACCATTCAGAAAGGCACTTTTGACATCCATTTGGAATACTCGAAAATTCTTATAAGCTGCATGGGCAAGAAATATTCGGATAGCTTCCAATCTGGCAACAGAGCAAAAGTTTCATCATAATCAATTCCTTCCTCTTTGCCGATATCCTTGAGCAACCAACCTTGCTTTGTTCCTTATAACAGTTCCTTCTTCGTCCATCTTGTTTCGAAACACCCATTTTGTTCCAATAATAGTTTTGTTGGATGGACGAGGAACTAACTTCCAGACTTTGTTTCTCTCAAATTGTGAGAGTTCTTCTTGCATTGCAATTACCCAGCTAGGATCAGCTAGGGCTTCATTTATCAGCTTAGGCTCAACAATGGAAACAAAGTTGACATATAAGCACAGATTGCTTATGCCTCTTCTGGTTTTTACACCAACTTGTGGATCACCTATGATTTGATCTATTGGATGATCCATGGTCCACTTTAGTGCAGGAGGTAAGGAGGAAGGTAGAGAAGAGGATGAGGTGGGAAGTTGAGATGGTGAAGAAAGGTTTGAAGGAGATATGGTGTTTTGGTGGGTAAGGTCTTCTATAGGGTTAGTTTCAGGAGGTGGAGAAGAAAGAGAAGGTTCTGAAGGTAAGGTAGTGTTTATGGGAGGCTGAGAAGGGTTGCTATCTGGAGGATTGGTTTGAGAGGAGGATGGAATTTCACCAACACATGAATTTATCCATAGGTTTAATTCTTCTTCATCACAAGATAATGAAGAAGTTTCAAACTCATCAAACTTCACATGCATGGATTCATCTATGCATTGTCTTCTTAGGTTGAAAATTCTGAAGGCTCTTGAGGAGAGAGAATAGCCCATGAAAATTCCATCATCAGACTTCGGATCAAACTTTCCAAGTTGTTCCCTGTCATTTAGCATGTGACATGCACAGCCAAACACATGGAAGAAGTCAACTGCAAGTTTTCTACCATGGAAAACTTCATACGGAGTCTTGTCATGCCTTTTGACTATGATAGATCTATTTTGAGTAAAGCATGCAGTGTTAACTGCTTCTGCCCAAAAATAGGTTGGCAACTTGGATTCACTTAACATAGACCTTGCAGCTTCACATAGTGTTCTATTCTTTCTCTCAACAACACCATTTTGCTGAGGAGTGCGTACGGCAGAGAAGTTCTGAGAAATTCCTTTTAGGTCAAAGAAATCTTCCAGAGCACCATTCTTGAATTCCGTGCCATTATCACTTCTAAAGGACTTCACCAGTTTACCATTCAAATTTTCAATCTTTCTTGTAAACCTGATGATTTCTTCAGCAGCATCACTCTTGTGTTTCAGAAAGAACACCCAAGTATATCTAGAGAATTCATCGACGATTACTAGCATATACTTTTTACCACCAGTTCGGGTGTGCTTACCGGACCGCACGGATCCATGTGAAGCATTTGAAGAGGTTGAGAGATAGAAGAGCATTGTTTTGTTTTAAAGGAAGTTACAGTGAGTTTTCCTTTTTCACATGCTCCACACATGCCTTTTCTGTTTCAAAAACTATTTTTGGCATTCCAACAACCAGCTCCTTGTTGGAGAGTTTGTTCAAGGTTTTAAAGTTTAGATGAGAGAACCTTTTATGCCACAACCAACTCTGTTTGGCTAGTTCTTGAGAAAGGAGACACACAGCTTCTCCTATTGCACTTTCCTTCATGTTGATTATGTACACGTCATTAAGTCGGGTTCCTGCTAGTACAATCTTGTTCTGTACATCAAAGACCAAGCACACACACAGCTGGAACATGACCTTATAGCCCAAATCACATATTTGGCTGATGCTTAGAAGATTGTACATTAGCCCTTCAACATGAGCTACTCTGGAGAAAGTGATGGTTCCATTTGAAATGGTACCATATCCTTTGGTGACCCCTTTTCCATTTCCTCCAAAGAAAACAGTGGGTCTCTTTTCTTTTGAGAAGTTAGATAGAAGAAGTTTGTTTCCTGTCATGTGTCTTGAACACCCACTATCCATGTACCATATGTGATCTTTATTTGGTACCTGCATCCAGAAACAAATTTAGACTTTTGGTACCCATTTTGAGGTGGGTCCTTTGGGATTAGAAGGCATTTTAGTTTTGCAAGGATCCAAATCTTTTGGGCAATTTTTAGCAAGATGAAGAGTGTTGCCACAATTATAGCACTTCTTTAAAGAAAAGGCCTTTTTAAAATCCCTATCATCAAAACTTTGGACAGAGGTTGACGACTGAGAAGAGGGGTGTCCAACACCTGGTCTTGGTCCAAGAATACCTTTACCAGGATTTCTTGATTTCTTCAAGTTCACTAACCGAGGAATGAAATCAGTAACTATTTGAGATTTCCTTTTAGATGAAAAATTTGATTTAGAAAAAATTTTCTTTTGAGGAGAAAATCTTTTTGGAGAGAGATACTCAGCAATGTCAGAAGGCTGCTCCTGGGAGTACCTTGACTCATGCAGACTTAAGGAGTTTAAAAGTCTTTGGATAGGTTTGGAAGAAGAAGAAGAGCTTGGAAGAGTTGAAACTTTTGAAGATTCAGAAGAGATTTCTTTAGCTTTAACAAAGACTCCAAACTTTTTAGAACCAGATTCTACTTTGAGCATGTCAAGTAGATCTATAGAGTGAACGGAGGTAGAATCCTCAGATGAGTAACCGAAGAGATCATCATCGTCATCGGAAAGGAAACCAGCAGGAAAACCTTGACACTCAGAAGAAGGAAGTGGAAGGTCAAAAGGTTGAGGAACATCTTTTCCATAACCAAGGCCAGACTTATCCTTGCTGGTGATTTGATCTTGAAGGATCCTTTCAAGATTCTTAGAGGATTTAGTCCATTTAGACAGGACCTCTTGTTCCTTTTCAAGAGTGGAAGAGATTTTTGATTTTTCCTCAGAAAGACTGTCGTTTAAGTACCGTAGGTTTTCCAGATCAGCTTTCATTTTGTCAAAATCTTTTAGTTTGGAAAAGCAAGAGAGAAGTTGATCATTTAGACATTTTATGTGCATATCAGCCTTTTTCTTTTGAATCTTTAAGTCACAGAAGTCAACAGTTAATGAATCAAAGGCATCAGCCTTTTGATCATCAGAGAGAAAGGTAAAAGGATGTACCTGAGGTTTTGTCCCTGAAGTGGATCCCTCAACAGATACAAGGGTAGTGTAGAGTGACTTCTCCATGTCTTTTAGCTCATCGATTTTGGCCATGAGGCATTTAGTGACATACTCACTCTCACTCTCAGAGGTTTGCTCATCTTCCCAGCAATGAGCCTTAGCAACCAAAGTTTTATTTTTACCTTGGTTTCTCTCTTTTTCTCTCTTGTATTTGGCTTTGTACTTCTTATACCTGGAGGTTTCTTTTGATTCAGAATTTTCTTTAGAGGATTGGCTATTTCTCTCTTCATGCTTCCTAGAAGCTGATTTTGAGAAGTCATGGCCATAAGAAGAAGAAGGTTTGACAGAAGAGGAAGCTTTTGATCTGCATTCAGAAGCAAAATAACCTTTCTTTCCACAATTGAAGCATTCTTCATTTGCTTTATCAGAAGAGGATTTTTGAGAAAAAGGTTTTCTATTGAATTTGGAGCGGTTTGAAGAAAATCTTTTATTCTTAAGGTTTCCAGCAAGCATTGCCATACTACCAGAAAGTATGTCAATGGATGATTCTTCTCCTTCATCATCAGCAGCACTATAGTATGCATCTGACAGATGAGAAGAGTCTTCCTTAATATCTTTTTCAGAATCAGAAGAAGGATAGGTGATTCTAGGAATACAAGAAGAAGATTTTGAATCACCTATCAAAGCAATAGAAGAGGATTTGATATCCTTTATAAGAGATTTTCTCTGGTTCTTAGTTTGTTCATAGTGAAGAAGAGTTCCATAGAGAGCAGTTAAAGGCATTATTTCTAAGTCCTTGGTTTGCTTGATGCAAGTACAGATAGTTTCCCAGAAATCTGGAAGACAATCCATGAACTTGCAGAGAACTTCTTCATTATCATAAACTCGTCCAAGAACTTTGAGATCGTTGAGAAGACAGTTAAAGCGATTAAAGTAGGTAGAAAGAGATTCTCCTTTTTCATGGGAGAAGAGTTCATACTTTCTAACAAGACAAATCCTGTTAGATTTCTTTACTTCTTTGGTGCCTTCATATAAGACACTCAAAGTATCCCACATTTCTTTAGCAGTGGGAAGGTTAAGAAGAGAATGATACACATCATCAGGAAGGGATACAGCAAGAGCAGATTTGACTTTAGTGTTTAAAGCAACTAGGCGTTTATCATCTTCACTGAATTTGTTAGAAGGTTTGATGATATATCTACCAGTTTTCTCACTTCTTTCGTCATCTGACTCTATGTCCTTTCCTTCAGCGTCCTTTTGAGGGCCAAAGCGAGCCCATATTTTAGGAACAATAGGTCCCTCACTGAGAATGTTGGGATACCTGCAATCGATCCCTTCCAAGAATAATAACATGCGATTTTTCCATAACCCAAAGTTGTTTGGGTTGAATCTTGGAGGTTTAGCCAAAGATCCTAAATCATATGTATTACTGGAAGAGGTCTACAAGGTACCATCAACATTTGAGGTTGTAGCCATCACAGATCTGGTTTATTGAATTAAACCAACTGCTCTGATACCACTTGTTAGTCCCCAAGGAGAGATGGCTAACTAAGAGAGGGTTTTGTAGAAGGGGGGTTGAATATAAAACACACAGAATATACTCTTTTTAAATTCTTTAATATAAATATTAAAAATTTACACACAGATAGTTTGATGCGGAAAAGAACAGGCACACTATTCTATCAAACTAAACACACAGATAATAGTAATTAACTTATACACTAAGGAAGTTAAAACAATAGCACACAGCTTTGCCACAGTCACACAAATAATCACTCTGAAGATTTGTTGAAAGCGTGAGATTTCTGGGGAGGACTTCATCTCCTTTTATAGTGCCCATGCATGGGATGCAAGTGGACAGCTGTCAAGGTTTCATTAGCTGGAAGATTATCTGCTGGACAAAGGAAGAGACCACTTCCTTTGTACTAGAATAATGGATGAACCATTCCTTGTAGCACGTAATGTCAGATAACTTTATCTTCTTTTCTTCATGCTCTGTGAAGTCCCATCAAACCTTTTAGCTAAAAGACAAATATTCCTTTTATAAGAATAAAAGAGAATGTCTTTATTTAAGGCTTGATGCCCAAGTTCTTGCTGGCTCACGTGTCTTGCAAATGATGTGAGTCAAGATCTTATCTCTTTGAAATTGCTAAGTGATGCATCACACTATGTATCATATCGGTGGATCCCTTGTAAGGCTGGAATTGATAAGTGTACACTTTTCTTGATAAACTTCATCTTTCACTAAATGACAAGAGTGTACACCCTTGAACTTGTGACTTGATATCACAGCCTTAGAAAATATACCTGCAATTTCGGTGACCAAGATTATAGTGTCGGTGACCATGACATCAAACTTGATGACCTCATCTTATTTGATGTCCTTAGTACTTTAGATGACTTTTGAGTGTACCATCGGTGACCCACTATATTTGTCTTGACTTGGCAACATGATCTGAATATTGAAGTTGGTTGATACATTCAAAATTCCACTTTTTGATGTACAACCCTTGATTGAATAGTCTTTGACTCTTCAATACTTGAAGCATATTTCAGACCTTCAAAAGAACCTGTAAAAGTTCATTCATACAAAGGAAGGTGGTTCATCACCAAATCATCGGTGACCCAACAATCTCCCCCTATTTGATGATGATACCTGTAAGTTAGAAAAGAATTCTTTTTGACCATTTCTATTTTTCTTTTGGGTTCTTTTGACTCAGATTTCTTTTTTCTTTTTTTTTTGATTTTTTTTTTTTGATTTTTTTTAAAGGAGTATGTACAGTATAAGTATAAGACTAAATGTAAGTATAAGTATGTGTAAGAAAAAATAAAATATTAACAAGAATTTTTAAGAAAGAAGAGTATGAACTTTTATTAATCAACACACAGCTTTGAAAAATAAAGTTCACACTATATGAAGAATATTCAAGGAGTGAGTTCTCTTCTTTTTAGCTCATCCAAGATAAGCCTAGTGATCCCATGGTCTTCAACCGGAGGTACTCCTAGAATAGCAGAGAGGAAGGAGCTGTGAGCCCTTGGGATGTCAGATGCTCTGAAGAAACCGATGTTTCCAAAGATGTCTTCAAAGAAAACCCCAAGCTCTGGAGTAGTCAGCATGGTTTGCTCCGGGTAAGCAATAGGAGTAGGAATGGAAAGATCTATACCCGAAGCATTTATCTGGATGCCTCTTTCATGAAGCATAACAAAATGTCCCTTCTTCTGGTTTTTAGGAGCAGTAATGACCTCTCCTTTAAGACCATGTTGTATAACTAATAAATACATATTTAATTAAATATTTAAATATATAAATTTGGTCGGGTACTAATGTTTATACCATTTATATTAGGGGAGTGTTAATGGCACCCTTTTAAATGAGAGTGTTAATGGCACCCTTTCAACAAATTAGATTGGATGATCGATTATCTATGCGGTTACGATATTATTTTTTTAATTAATAAAATTTCAGCCTTCTATTTTTTATTAAAGATAAATAAAATTCGAACGAAATATATTATACCAAAACATGATAATGTTTTTCTCGTTAGCTACAAACCGCACCACATCTCATGGAATAGGTTTTTACGATTTGGAAAAATGCTTGAACCATATATGTGGCATGGTTTGCTCTTAATGTTGATAAAAAAATAAAACACGCTATTTTTTTTAAATTTAATAAATATAATGTCGATTTTTTTAATAAAAATAAAAATAAAAATAAATAGATATAATTGCAATAGATATATGTCGGTCTATACATAGCTCGTGTTAATGCAACTTGTACAAGTCCAATTTTAATGCATCATTTATGGGTTTAGTGATAATTTTTAAAATTCAAACTATCTTTTTTTTAATTAATTTATTGCTATAAAAATATGGATCGTTTATCAAACATTTATCGAGTAATCGTCTACCGACTGGATAAAAGACGTTTATTAACAATTAATTTTAATGAACAAGAATGTTATCCGATCAATTAAGTGAGGTTGATCGAACGTTTACTAAAAAACATTGTCATTTATTCATAAGTTAGAAAAATTAGTTGGATCGATATAAATTTTAAAACAATAAGATATTATTTTACGTATGTTTGTTTTACTATAAAAATATTTGTTTTATAATATGAAAATGAAGCAACTTTTTTTTTTACATGTAACTTAATAATTTGAACATAAACTTATATGAAGCAATATCTTATTATAGTTTTTGATGAATTTTTTTTATAAGAAAATATATTTTTATATTAGTTTTCACGAGTTTGTAACTTTAGGGGCAGGGTCGTGCGCGGAAATGTTATAAAAATGCCCCTATGCCTATTTTTTTAAGCAAATCAAACTCCGAAACATGCAATTTATTAAAAGATTTGGAAGTTATAAAAGCTAGATGTCTCATCTGCACGCTAATTTTATTAACTTATAATAAAAAAATACAAATGGAAACATAAAAATCAAAACCCTGAATTACAAAATATAAAATGATAAACGGATAAAACCTGGGTTGATTAAGATCGTGCTTCATTCTTTTCTATTATTCTAGAATAATAGAACCTTTATTTCAATATACAGAACTTAAGGGTGCGTTTGGTACATGGTACAGGACAGGACATGATGGGACAGAACTTCCTGTCACACGTTGGGTGCAACATGGGACAAGACAGGAATTCACTGTTTCACGTTTGGCGTGACAGAGACAGGACTGGGACAATGTGGAACAGAGTGGGACAAAAAAAGGTTTTTTTTTGTTCCACCAAAATAGGTGGAACAAGATGGGAAAAGAATGAGACAGAAAATCAAATATCATTAATCTACCCTCATTTGATATATAACCTTAATATGATACTTGTTTTAATGGTCAACACCACAAGTCACGACCGTCAGCGACCACCGGTAGCCATAGTTGGCCACCAACCACCATCATCCATTGCCACTACCACCACCACCACCGTTGGCCACGTCCACCTTCTCCTCTAGAACAACAACCTACTTCACTACCTCTACAACCATAGTCGGCCACCAACCACCACCATTCATGGCTACCGCCACCACCGTACCATGGCCACCTCACCTCCACCATAACCACTACCACTACCGACCACCACCGTCACTGTTATATACTATCTTCACCTCCTTCACAACCACCATCCATCGCCACCATCACTACCACCGTTGGCCACCTCCACCTTCTCCTCTACTACACCAACCTTATCTTCCACCTCCATAACCATCGTTGGCCACCGACCACCACCGTCCATCTCCACCACCACCACCACTGTGGGCCACTTCACCTCCACCATAACCACCACCGCCGCCGCCGACCACCACCGCCGCCGACCACCACCACCATCATCGACCATCATCTTAAGTTATTAATAATCAAAATCAGCCGCTGATCACCATCGCCTATCATCGCCACCAATACTAAAGCACAAATATTGTGAATTGAGTTTTTCAAACTATCATCAATTATAACAAAATTCTCATTCAAATTTTATACTAATATATATATATAGGGGATGGATCATACGAGAACCACCACTTTTTAAAACAATAAATGAACATTTTGTGGACCACATATGATGTGGGTCCACATAATATTAAATCATTTCTGATTTAATATTAAATAATATTAAATTAAAAATGATTTAATATTGACCCACATCATATGTGGTCCACAAGGTATTCATTTATTCCTTTAAATTTACAAAGTTCTCATTTGAACGTTCCTATATATATATATGCATGTATGTATATATATATATAAGCTGAGTAAAAATGGTTATAAATTAAACTTTTTTTTGGTGTAATTATAACTATTATATAATATTTAAAATCGTCAAATAACTTATGTGACAACTTGTCTAGTTCTGTCATGTCCTGTCCAGTCCTAGGTGTACCAAACATACACTTGTTCTGTCTTGTCCAGTCCTGTCCCACCCTCTTGTCCTGTCCAATCATGTTCAGTCCAGTCCAGTCCTGTCTTGTCCTGTCCAGTTCTGTCATGTCTTGTCCAATCATGTCTGCATACCAAACGCTACCTAAGAGACAAGGACAACTATAATTAGTTTTTTTTTTTTTTACCAATAATTAGTTTTTTACTAAAATAGTAAATTACATTAAAGTTATTGTTATAGTATAAGCAAAAAAGCAAAACTCAGAAAGTTAAGAGCATCTCCAACAACTTATATAAAATAGAGAAAATAAGGATTTGAGCAATTTTTTGCTCTAACAGTATCCCTAAAACTTTCTCCAAAATAGATAAAGTAGGGGAGAGGATACAAAAATCTCCAAACTTGGAGATATCCCTAAAAATGATTACCTTGAGAGAGAAACATTATTTTATTATTTTCCACCGATACGAAATATATGGTTTGAAGATGTGTCTATATATATAATAATATCAAAATAAATAAAATATGATATTATTGTAGATTTGATTTATTTAATTTCTAAATAGATTAAATTATGTTGTTTTAAAAAATTAATTATATTAAATACGATTTAATTTTATTAAAATTTTCAAATAATTAATTATATAAGTAAGTTTTAATGTTTTAATGCAATTAAATTTTAGATCAAACAAATCAAATCATAAAATCATATCTTATTTTATTTAGAGCAAATAAATAAGATATGGTTTTATGATTGATTTATTTATATTAAAAAAATAATTATGTTCAACACGATTTACTTTTATTGTTCTTTTTTCTATCATTGCAATAAACAAACTTATTATCAATATTTTAACACCAAAATTATTTAAAATCACGAAGAAATGAACTCCACTTTTATCATACTAAAATAAGGTTTTCGATTTTCATATAATTTTTCATTCAAAAATTCAAAGTCAGTTATTTAAATTTTCACCAAATGAAAAATTTATATGTATTATCATCTTTGTAACTTAAAATTAAACAAATTCCTATATAAATTCAACAAGTTTTCATACCGAAATAGACAAAAATATTAAAATGATAAAATTATATCGTATTTAATATAATATATTTTTTAATTTAAAAAAACCAAATGATAAAATAATATCTTATTTTATTTATTTTGATAATATATATGTGTGTGTGCGCATAATTTCTTTTTATAGGAAAAAGACAAAAGAATAGGTAAAATGCAAAAATGGTCATTGATTTAACAGAGTTAACGGAGGCGTTAATTAGAGTCTAGAGGGACCATGGTCAAAACAAATTGAATACCACAAGGACCATATCCACAATAAACATAGTATAAGGACTTGCTCGTTTAGCGGGTTGGATATCCAGGTTAATAAAAAAAAATAGTATAAGGACTGTAGTCAAAGAAACTATTAAACCACAGGGACCAAATCCACAATTCACTCTATAATAAATGAAGTTTAAGGATCAGTATTTAAATTTTATATAATACAAGGATTAAATATGTAATTTCTCAAAACTTTTTAACAATTATTTTTTAAACGGCTTTAAATGCAAGGACGAAAATGGAAGCAAAATGAAAAGCACATGGATGAAAAAAACAGTTTTTAAACCACATGAACGAAAATCGTTATAAACAGTAAACTACAACGACGAAAATCATAGTTTACTCTTAAATATAATAACCATATAAAACAACTTTTATTAAAAAAATAACGGAAACCCATCGGTTAATGGTTCCAAAAAAATGAGAACCGAAACCAATCCCGATCGATTCTGTATTTTAGAAAAATGAAACCCGAACCAATCATATCGGTTCATATTTCGGAACCGGCAGTCCCAATTTCAAAAGCAGGTACCCGGTTCATTTTTTTGTCATACACATTAACATTTAAAACTTATTTTTTACGTTTTTAATATATAATTTGACTTGATGTTAACATAAAATAAATGCATATAAGACCATCCACATAGGCTTGCAAACACAGTTGCATTTGCATTTCTCCTTTCACGTTGGATTGCCAATTGCAAATATTGCAATCGGCTTTGCAAGCAAACTGATTATGGTAGGACCCACCAAACTCCAAACTCATTTTTATAGGGAAATTATATTCATACCCACTCTTATAGGGTGTATGTGAGTGAATTGAGGAGGGTAGAAAGTGAATGGTATGTGAGTGAGGTAGGGATAGATAAAAAATGAATTGTGTGGAAGAGGGTAGGAATAACAACCCCCTTTTTATATTTACTTTTTAATTATTTATAAAAACTATATTATATATGTTTTTTCTTCGTATGTGTATATATTATTTTTATATAAAATATAAATACATCATAGTTAAGTAATTTAGACATTGAATTTTATAATTAATTACAATTCTATATATTAAAACATATAATTTATGAAAGGGGAATGGTACAATGTTTAATGTAATTTTTTTCTATATGTAAATTTTAAAAGTTATGTTTTAATATAACTTAATAAAGTATATATATTAAATTAAAACAATGAATTATAAAATACATAAAATATTAATAGTATACAATTATATTATGTATTTATTAAAAATCAAAATGAAAAATTATAAAAGATAATTGTAAAAATTAACGTGACATAATTAAAAGTATAAATGAATTATAAATTTATATGAGATAATTATAAAAATTACGTAACACAATTAAAAATATAAATGAATTACAGAAACGTAGATGATCCATCATACATTTTCAATGTCACGAATTATAAAACGTTGAAAAATGCAATTTTTTTGGATTGATGGCGATCAATCTCTACAATGTCTACAAATTTTAAACTCAAAAATAAAGAAATCTACTAAATTTAATACTACTGTAGATGATGAAAATGAGCCAGACAAAAATGTAAAGAACCAATCAGAACTAGACAGCACATACCTCCAAAACCACTCTGGTTTTTTAGATCATCATATCCAAGCTTTCTTTTTTGTAAGACAGTATTCCAACCACACACACACACACCCCCCCCTTCTTTTCTCTCTCAAATTCCCATTCTTCTCCAAACACATGTAACAGATTTTCATCCAATGATATTTATACACCAAAATAGAAACAAAAACATTCTTCTGCTACTTCTTCTTCTTCTTTGATTCTTAATTCTCTAAGCATATATATATATAGACATATCAAGAATCTTGTTCTTCTTTAATTTTAGGGTTTTCTGGATCAAGATCAAGAGGTTGGATCTCACATATATATACTTACCTTTTGGGGAGTTTCTGAAGCAATCAATCCAAGAAGAAGTTGAAGGTAAAACCAAGAAATCTTGTTCATCTTTTTAGGGTTTTGTCAAGTTAAAAAGCTAAGATGATCAAAAATCTTGTTTCTTGTTACTTTTTAGGGTTTTTGGTGGATACCCAATAAGAAGAAGAAGAAATATAATTAAAATTTGAAGTATTAATAAATTTAAGTAAAGATGGGGAGAGGAAGGGTGCAGTTGAAGAGGATTGAGAACAAGATTAGCAGACAAGTGACATTTTCCAAAAGAAGAACTGGTCTTTTGAAGAAAGCTCATGAGATCTCTGTGTTATGTGATGCTGATGTTGCTCTCATTGTTTTCTCCACTAAAGGAAAACTCTTTGAGTATGCCACTCACTCCAGGTCCATTTTCTTCTCTTTCTTTCTTTATATATATACATATATATATATATATATAATCTTGTATGAAAGTACACCCACCTCAAAGATCACTTGTTTAGTTGTTTATAGAGCTTTTCATTTTAGTTTTTTGGGTTTTTTTTTCTGAATTAGCAAAGAAAGATGATTTCAAGTTTTTAAGTTGTGAGTACTACTACAATTGGTGTGTGTGTGTGTGTTTATCTTTAATTAAAAAGTACCTACACAATTAGTTCATAGATTTTATTTCTTTCATTCTTCTCTCTCTTGCATGCATTCTAGTTCAAATCTTATGCGCTCTCTCTCTCCTCTTCCGACTTTCTGGTTCATTAATCTTGTTCCTTTTGTGGGGGGGGAGGGGGTCTTTCCTTTCTATATGTGTACTTGTTTTGTTATGAATTGAAGGTCCTATCAGTATTGACATAAAAGCATCTTTTATAAGAGATACTATAACTAGGAGTATACATACATACATATATTTATATATACATATATATATATATATAGCTAGTACTACCCAAACCTTTATCTTTGGGTGTGTTTTCATGATTTCATCTCAACCTTTCTTTTTTGGAGGAATGGAAGATTTGAAGGAAAATGTTAAACTTAAAAAGAACCCACATTTTTGTGCAATTTTCAACAAGATCTTATCTTTTTCATTATATATAAAAGACTCGACAACTATATCCAAACGAATTATTTATAATCCAACGATCGAGACACCGAATACCCAGATGTAGAACTTGCATCATGATGAAATAGTGAGAGAAAATGAGATTTTTTTAAGGTTTTCCTAGTAATTTGCTAATAAGAAGACTTTTTGTTTACTAAACATGTGTTTTTGCGTGTAACGTGTTTTAATGTTCGTACACAGTACATTTGAATTCGTAGGTATGTATCAAAGAACCTAGTACTCAAAAACTCCTTGGGTACTGTGGGTAGTTGAACACCACTTTACTTTCCATAAGAAAAATATGGTAATCAACATTCTAAGATTATTTTCAAGATTTCTAACTTTGTATGATCTTTTCTTGATCGGTTAATTACAATTAGTTGAAAGCAGGACCAACTCAATTTTTTTTAATATGGTGACACCATATAATATAAATAAAATATAATTACAAAAAACACTGTTTTTATCGACGTGTCATGTTTTTACTAATCGTTCTATGTGTTTTTAGTCTAACCCGTTTCGAGGGATTTTTTGGTTTTTTTGGTTCATTTTAAGAGTTTTCCCCTTTTTTGTTGATTTTAAGAGTTTTTCCATTTATTTAGATTGATTTTAAGAGTTTTTTGGTTGATTACGAGGTACGGTTGCACCTTATTAAACTTCTAAATATCATACGATAGCACCTTCTAAAACGATACGGTTGCACCTTTCGTAAATGTAAATTTTTTAACCTTTCGGCGGAAAAATAATACAGTGGCACGTGCTATCGTGTGCCCTTCAATAGGTCACTCCATGGTTTAAAGTAGATTAAATCGTTATGAATTTGAAACCCATATTTTCATATTGTTTTTGGAATTAGAACAAAATTGATTTTATAGCTACATTACTAAAATGGAAGACTTTCACCTATGGACATTTCCCTGGGAAATCTGTTGCTAAAGGATGATCCGTCAGAAAACCGTTATAAAAGTTGGTGGGTAAATCAAATCAGTGAGAGATTACCCAGGAAATTCCTGGGTAATCCGTTGGTATTTTCGTAAAAATATCGGATTTCGTCGGCATCATTAGTATTTCTTGGGTGATCCGTAGTAATCACCCACAGAAATTTTCCTGGGTGTTTTTTGTGGATGAAAGCCATTTTTTGGTAGTGCTAGTCTAAGTATTTTAATAGAATACTTTATGGAATTTAGGTTTATAGGACCAAATTATAAAAAATCGTTCCATCTAAAACGTTACAATAGTTTATAGGAGGCTTTTAGGCATTTTATCAAGTTTTTAGGAGACTTTTAAAATAAAATGTCTTATTGGTCATTTTATAAGACATTTTTTAGAAGTGTCCTGTAAACTCGTCTTTTTATAAGACACTTGTGTTTATGGAACAATTTTTCAAATAATATTGTATAAAATAGTTAATACGACACTTCATTTTGAAAACGTTCTAACAAACTTGTTAAAACGTCTGAAAGCGTTCCATAAACCTAATGTAACATTTGTAGATATTATGTTTTTTGGTTGGTTTTATAAACTTAAGTTCTATAAAATATTTTTTTAAGACGTTTTTACATTTTAAGCATCCTGTATAATCAATTTTGTTGTAGTGTTATCTAAAAAAAATCAACCTTTTAGGTTTTTGGATTTTGAAAGGAAAATACATAATTATTATGCTAAGACACAAATTTAATTTATAAAGGCTTGCTTTTTTTTCAATCTATTTGTAATAAAAAAAACACACATTAGATATATTTAATACTCTTAATTTTTTTATATGGTTATTTGATGTAAATGAATTTTACAAGATAAATAAATACCAAACATGTTATTCTTGTCTTCAAACATGTTTAAATATTTTTTTGGGATATTTTTATGACATTGATATGGTGTTTTTTTATTATATTAACGGTGTGTGTTTGAGCCAACATATATATATCGACATGTAACCCACGTAAATGTGATTCTGTGAATTATGCTTACCTGAATGAAAATGGTGAACTTATTTTAATCTTTAATTTGATCTTTATCCAACTAATTAAGTTTGATAACAGAAATTGGGACAAAGACGATACAAGATTATTTTCAAAATTAAAAAAGTGAACTTTTTACTCATAAACATAAAATAGTTCATAATACATTCATAATACACTACAATAAAATTGATTTTATAAAACTTCTAAAATGTTTAAGCGTCCTTATAAAATATTTATGCATATAAAATAACTAACACGACATTTTATTTTAAAGCGTTTTTAAAAAACTTGTTGAAACGTATAAAAACATTCTATAAATCTATTGTAGTAATTCTAGACAAGACGTTTTTTGGTTTTATCTTATAAACTTAAGTCTTAAAATATAAATGTTTCAAAGTTCCTTTTTAAAAGCATTTATTTAAAATTTAGATATTACCCATGCCATTTTCATTTAAAAAAAATTGGTTATACTTTTTCCGAAATTATTCTAGGTTTATTATCCTCTGGACAATAACCGTTGGTTTGTAACAGTATGGAGGCAATTCTTGAAAGGTATGAACGATACTCATATGCAGAAAAGCTGCTTACTGCACCTGAAACAGAAACACAGGTATGTACTTTTCAAAACCAACAAGAAAAAACAAATTTAATCATCATTTGTTTGCCAAAATAAATGATTTTTTTTATACTATTAATTATGTAAATATAAATGCATAAAATAAGAATCATTAGAGCTACATCTCTTGGTTAATTAAATTCCCATTTTTTTACTGAAAATTTTCATGTTAATTATGATGGTTTAAAAAATGGGTTATTGTATGTAGTAATTTAATGTATTGTTAGCTCAGTTTCATAAGAATTGTTGGAGTGGGATACATTATGGAAGGATCGTACGAGTTTTTGGTTTGCGGGTTTCTCTCAATGGATCGTAAACTTTATAAAATGCAAGAGAAATAATGCATGCAAAGGGTTTTTTATGTCTCTAATGAATTTGTGAAGCCTTGGTGCACCAAAAAGTGTTATCTTGTTGTTGGTTTTTTGTGCGCAGGGAAGCTGGACTCTTGAGTCCTCAAAGCTCAGGGCTAAGATTGAGGTCCTAGAAAAGAACATAAGGTATCTGTATGTGTGTTTGTTTGTGTATATATATATATATATATATATATATATATAGAGAGAGAGGAAAGTTCAAATGTGAACTCATTTTTGGTTGTGAACGTGAGGACGAATCTCAGCCACTTATCCGGTCAATAAAGGCGGCTTTGACCTTGCCTCTCCTTTAATAATCTCCACCCTCCCATGAATCGCGTCAATCCTCCGTGATCGCGTCCACCATAACCGAGAAGATGTGTGGCTGAGATTCGTCCTCACGTTCACAACCAAAAATGAGTTCACATTTGAACCTACCCCTATATATATATATATATATATATATACTTTGGGACTGTTTTTTAAGACCCGTATGACCAAACTTTTACGGTTGAAACTTCACAGAAAAACAATGTGAAGGTCTTCACAGTGTTTTTGCTGTGAAAGTTTGGATTTTTTTTTATCCTTAATGTTTTTGCTGTGAAATTTCAAGTGTAAATACCTTGTCTCGTGAAAAAATAAGTAGTATATATGCTTTTAACTTTCATTCTGGCTATGGATATTTGTTGAGTATGTTTTGAGGTCAAGTCTTGATACTGGATTTATGATATCTTATAGAACTAAAATTATGTGTTTAAGGTTTAGGATTTTAGAAGCTAGGATTAGGGGTGTCCAAAAAAACCGGAAAACCGAGCCGAACCGTTTGATCCGAAACCGAAAAACCGATAACCGTAAAATCCAAAATTCAAAAAACCGAAAACCGAAAAAAACCGGGTATTCACGGGTCGGTTTTGGTTTTAAATTTAAGGTAACCGTGGATACCCGAAGCGGACCGGATATAATGTATATATAGTATTTACTATTAAATATTAATATTATTATTTATATATTTATTAACCCAAAGTTAAATGAGTGAAGTGTTTTACATTTTGGTGCTAATAATTATGTTGGATGATTAAATTTGGTGGTATAAGGTTGTAAAAGCGTCAACATTAACCGAAAAATGGATGGTCTAAACGATTAAACTTAATTTAATTTGTAGCGATTTGATTAGTTTTATTTATTTGTTTTGTAATTGTTTTAAATGCTATATTTCACTACTACTTTTATATTGTAAATGACATTTTTTTTATAAATCTGGGTAACTGTGAACCGAACCGCGAGTAACCGGCTTATTTCGGTCCGGTTCGGTGCGGTGTGGTTCAACTCGCGGTTTGGTTTCGGTTTGGATAGTCAGGTATCTGCCTCTTGTGGTTCGGTTCACATTTTCCTTACTAACCGAACCGTGAACACCTCTAGCTATGATGGTTCTGTTTGAAAGGGTACGCGGTTTGATTTGGTTGAAACGACGAACCCAGTAGACTCTAGTTGTTTTAATTGTTTTGAATCGATAAGGTGAAATTAACTTTCAAGCCAATGGAACATGTTGTTTGATGTCTAATCGTCCTTATAAAATACCTTCTTTGACTTCAGTTTATAAGACCAAACCAATAGGTTTATAGGACGTTTTTAAAATAAAGTGTTGTATTAACTATTTATACAACATTTATTTTTTGGAAAAACATCCTATAAAAAGATGAGTTCATAGGACACTTTCCAAAAGTGTCGTATGAAATAAATAATACGATACTTAATTTTTAAACGTCCTAAAAACTTGCTAAAAATGCCCAAAAACATCCTTTAAACCTATTATAACATTTTTAGATATATATGACGATTTATAGTTTGGTCCTATAAATTAACTTAAATTTATAAAGTATTATATTAGGATGCATAAACATTCTAGACGTCCTATAAACCTAATCTTATCATAAATAGATCAAGTTTGATTTGATTTCGCTACAAAACAAATGACATTCACCCACAAAAATCACCTAGAGAAATTTCTGTGGGTGATCACCATGGATCTCCCAGAAAATACCAATGGCTCGGTAAAATCCATGTTTTTCCAGAAAATACCAATAGATCACTCATAAAATCCCTGGGTAATTCGTCACTAATTTGAATTATACCCACCAACAATTTAGCCACTAACTTTTATGACAGTTTTATGACAAATCACCCTTTAACGACAGATTTCTCAGGAAAAAATTCGGAGGTAAAGTTCTTTCATAGTAGTGTTTCTTGGTTAAATTAGTCTTTCAGTAAATATTTTTCAACATGATGAAATCTCAAATTAATTTCTGAAAGCAAAACAAAAATGTTTGGTTCATATACATAACATATCATTAGCACAAAATTGGTTTTATAGAATACATAGATTGTCTAATTAAGCGTACTAATAGAATATTTTTTATAGAAATTAGATTTATAGGACCAAACTATAAAACGTCTTATCTAAAAGCATTAAAATAGGCTTAAGTCATTTTAGACGTTTTAACACGTTCTTGGGACCTTTTTAGAATAAAGTGTTCTATTAGTTATTTTATAGGTCATTTTTGAGAAATGTTCTATAAACTCGTCTTTTTAGAGGACACTTGTGTTTATAGACACTTTTCAAAAAAAAAATTGGAACAATAAGAAAGAAATTTATTAGAATGGAGCCCTAGCAAGACGCTAACTTACGAAGCATCTGAAAAAACTTAAAAGAGGGTTACAACACCTAATTCCCTTTGCGATCTTATCTATGATATATGAACTTGTTAAAGCGTCTAGAAACACCCTATAAACCTATTGTAATACTTTTGATTTTGTTTTATAAACTAATCAAGTCTTATAAAGTATTTTTTGTACGACGTTCTATATTATTGGCGTCCTATAAAATCAATTTTGTAGTTATATATACATATACATGTTAGAGTCTACATCGTCTAGTCTTGGATCATTCCTCTTAAATATGTGGCAGTACCTCCTTTCTCTCCTCGAAAAGCTCTTTTGAAAATAATATAACAGGGTTACACATATTCTCTGGTCTAGGGCTTGTATTGATGTAGTAATTTGAACATATTGTTTAGGCACTATGTTGGCGAAGATCTCGAACCCTTGAACCTTCGAGAGCTTCAAAGTGTCGAACAACAACTTGAGACTGCTCTCAAACGAATACGAACAAGGAAGGTATATATTCCCTCAATATCCAATATTTATGGTGTTTTTGCTTTGTTCTTGCAAGTTCATAAATGTTTTACTCAACAACCCTAAATTTCTATGCAGAATCAAGTCATGCATGAGTCCATCTCAGAACTTCATAAAAAGGTAATCCACAAACCTAATATATATATATATATATATGTGTGTGTGTGTGGGGAAAAGATCCACAGAACCGTTTGAATGGGTTCTTCAGTTAGGCTATCTTTTGATCTCATTCCTATATTATATATATAAGTATATATAGTCTTTTCAAGGATGAGCAAACGAGCAACCGATAAAAGTCACCTTTTTATATATGATTAAGAAGATCATGGATTAATTTGAACCAGAAAACAATCTCTATTATGATATTATATATATATATATGGTCCCTTCAAATACAAAGCAAGGAAATGTTACAAACAAATTAATCAATTAAGATATCTATGTAAATGATATTGTTATTTGAATATTTATGAAAGATGATTAAAATTCATTTAATGCTTTATATTAATTAAGAAACAATCAACATATTTATGAAACTCGTTAGAATAGATCAACATTTGAAATTTGTTTGTAAAGATTTTATCCTTTCCATGGTTGATTTGATTTGTCATATATATATATATACATATATATATATATATATATATATGAAAATAAAGAAAAGAATACCTCATAAAGCTTGAAAAATCAAGAAACCTTGATGACCCAGGATTGATTTTTCTGAAAAATTAAAACTTTAATGTTGTAAAATATTTGATGTCAAGAAAGCAATCAAGTCTCTGTCTCTGGTTGATCATCTATTTTGGTTTTTTTTCTTTCTTTCTTTCTTCTATGGCAGGAGAGAGCACTGCAAGAGCAAAATAATTCACTCTCAAAGAAGGTACCTCTATTGCAATTGTTTTGTTGTTGCAGTTAAATTTAAATTTCTTAAAATTGTTTTATTAAAATTCTTTAACTTTGTTAATTAATACTCCTAGTTTATGTCTAAAGTGTTTTAATAACAACAATCAGGCAATATATAACCATGGTTTCTATATGTGTATCTTAATCTGGACATATATATATAGTTGAAGGGGAACGAGAAGAACGGTGAGCAACAAAATGCAGGGTTTCAGTTGCCTCCACCACCACCACCGCCGCCGCCACCACCACCACAGCCACATCACGTAGCTCCTCTTACAGTCGGGAGGTACACTCTTTTGTTCACTACACCAAAATCGACTTTATACATGCTACAGATATCTAAATGTCATAATGCACTGCAAAAAAAATACTTTCGTCCACAAAAAAACATCGAGGCAAATTTTCGTGGGTGATTACCACGGATCACCCAGGAAAAATTAATGCTTCAAATGTTTTCAAGAAAATACCAACGGATTACCCAGAAATTTCCTGGTAATCTGTTGTCACTGATTTGATTTACTCACCAACTTTTGTGACGGTTTTGTGATGGATCACCTTTTAGTGACGGATTTCCTAGGGAAATGTATGAAAACCTTTCATTTTAGTAGTATGAACTGTTTTATAAAGCGTAAGTTTATAGTTGTATGTCCTATATATATATATATAAAGTGTTACTAGTATTTTAGAATGTATTTGGACATCCTAACAAATATTTAAGGCACTTTTGAAATATCTTTTACAATATAGTCTTAAGATATGACATTTTTATAAGACAAAAATTTCAAACAATGTCATAAAAATAATAATATGATGCTTTATTGTAAAATTGTCCCAAAAACTTTTGGGAGTCCTATTTGTTTAAGTCCCACTTTGCTTAGACTCTGACCATGTAAAAAAGTAGAGTTAACGTGAGAAACGTGAGAAGGGATCTGAATTTTTAATCTCAAATTCACCAATGAATTGCGCTTGATAAGATGATTGATCGGTGCATCCCATCCTAATGTGCATCTAAGGGTTGAGATTCCTTCTTACGCTTCTCATCTTAACTCTCTTTCTCACTGAAACTCAAGCCTATATATATAGGGGCGAGTTCAAATACGAACTCAAATTTGGTTGCGACATGAGGACAAAGGAGAGCGCGACACGTATCGCATTCAGTCTGAATAACGAAGGGTATTATTCAGACTGAATGTTGTGTTATTCACCTGAATATTGTGTTATTCACACCGAAATGCCTGTTATTCATACTATTTTCAGTATGAACTTCACATTCTTCATTCATACCGAATGCTCTTTGCTATTTAGACTGAATGGGACACGTGTCACGTTCTCTTTTGTCCTCATGTTCGCAATCAAATTTGAGTTTGCATTTGAACTATCCCCCCTCTCTCTAGATCTCTCTCTCTCTCTCTATATATATATATATTATAAGTATAAACCATGCAAACGAACCTCAACCGTTCGTCTAATCTAATGAATATCGTGTTCTATGAATATCTCGATCGTTTCCCGATATAAAACGTTTATTATAATAAATGAACTCCGATAATCTTCCATAAGTATCCAAATCATAATAAATAAACTATCATCATTTTTATAATTATCAGTCAATTAGTTTGTATGGTTTATATATTAATAGTTGAGTTTGAAATGAAATCACCTCTTTCCATCTATATGTGTGTTTTGGAACCACCTTTTCACGAGGAACTTAATGAGGTTCCACGTATTCTCACTATCACCTTGTTATATATATACGTATTTACATAAAACGCACAGTTTATTTGGTCATGTACAATAATCTATTAAGACATTTAGACATATTTCACGTTCTGTTATATATATATATATATATATAAACTGGTTTTCTTATTGTGGTTGTTGTTTTTGTTCTCATGAGGAATTAAGCAGCAAATTAAAGTGAGAACTTAACATTTGGTTTCGAATTGCAGTAGTGGATCATTTCAGGGAGCAGCAGTGATAAGGAATGATGAAGCTGATCATGCGAACATATCTGCTTCGATGATGCCGCCATGGTTACTTCGTCACATTAACCAATAAATAAATAAATTAATTAATTATCGACATTAATTAATTAATTACTCAAGTATGTTTATATATCTATAATTAAAGTCTCGTAATAATTAACCATGTCTGGATTAATTCTTACCATAATGTTATGTTCAATCATGCACTGTTATAATTATGAATCTGATAGTTTCTACCACTATTATATATATATATATATAGAGGGAGGTTTAGGGGAAATGCTGAAAAAAAGAAAAATGAAGAACACTCTGAGAACCCGCCATCTAGACGGTATTTTTTTTTCTACGCATCAATGTATATATATGCATTAGTGCATATGCACAAATGCATACAAGCGATTGAAGCTATTTTTTTCTATGCATCAATGCATATAAATGCATTAGTGCATATGCACAAATGCATGTTAGGGCATACCGTCCAGATGGAGGCCTTCCATGATGTTCTTCAGTTTTCTATTTTTTTAGCGTTTTCTCCTGAACCTGACCCTATATATATTAATTAAAATAGATGTTTCTGCATATTAATTCTTGATGCATATATGACTGTTCTTCAGTGATACAACTAGGAGGGTTATGTTAAGACATTACAACAAAATTGGTTTTATAGGACGTGTCAGTTATGTCTAAAGGATTGTTTGATTTGTTTTTTTATTAAGTCATGTATCATAAAGGTGTTTGTGTGGATTAATCAATATGTATATATTGGGTAGATTTTTGTTTGAAAGTGTTTTTTCAAAGATAAAAGGAGCATGTTTTTTCTGCATAAAACTATCTCCTAGGAGCTTGTTGAATAAGTCAAATTATATATCATTAAGTCACTATCAAACAATTACGTATAGATGAGCGAATAAGTTACAAGTCTCATTGAACTCATAAAGTTGCTAACAAACATATCCTAAGTTATAGGTTGAAAAGATTTTGTTTGTAATGGTTTTTTTAATTTTTATAGATGTAAGGAACATGTCTTTTATTTGATACGGACATGTTTGGAAAAAAAATATTAGCTTTCTGCATAAAGCTCATTCAGAAGCTTACTGAATAAACCATTTTATATATCATCAAGCCGGTACCAAACAATCAACTGTGAGTCTCATTAAACTCATTAACTGCTTTATACGAGTTAAGTTTATTAGACCAGAACATTATGCATTTTATATAAAAATGTTACAATATGTGTTAGAATGTATTTAGACATTCTATAAAGTTTTTAGTATATTTTTAAATAAGATATTATATTAGTTTTTATCGGATGTTTTACATGGGACACACAATATGACACTTTATTTAATAAACAGTGTCTTCAAAAAACCTTTTGCCAATAAACTGAAGTCATATAAAGTCATCTTCAACACATTTAACATCTTATAAAGTCGATTTTATTATATACTTGTAGAGAAAGACTATCATGAAAACATGCCAACTAATTGCACGTAAATGGAGTGTCTTATTAAGTAGTAGTATATAGAAGAAATACGTTGTTAAATTGGCAAATGGCCCATGCTAGTGTTAAATATATTAACAAGTTATTAGTTTAAAAAAAAATCATATTTCTAGTAATCTATATATGATTGGTTTTTTTTAATCAACTTGTATTAATGTGCACCCAACGGGCAAACAAAGATCATGAGAAATATATATGAGACGGTAATCTATTATCTATGATTGTTTTTGCATGTTTTATTGGGTAATTTTTTTTCTTGGATATGCGCTTATCCATGTACTTTTAGGTTTTCTATGTTTATCTCGATCTTTATATGTTTTTCAGCATATACTATATCTCGAGAAAATAAGCAACTTAAAGAATGTATCCTGCTCCGAGTTACGAGTTACAAGTTATGGATGTATGGTCTCCCGAATTTTAGATGAGAACACAATGAAGCACCATGGTTTTTTATGATGGATCATCCCAAATTGTTACTAGCTAGGACGTAGATGTAAAAAATAAGAAACTTGGATAAAAATCAAATTGGTTTATGTTATGAGTTAAAAGTTATGGTCTTGTCAAGTTTACATGACAAGAATAGGATGTGACACAATGAGATATGATGGTTTCCAATGATGTGATAAGTTGTCATCAAATTTTACTGATATATAAAACTTGAAACAATAAAACAACAAAATAACTTTAAAAAAATCTTGCTCGATATTCGAGTGGGAAGTCATAGGCCGTTGGTCTGCCATAGTTTACAAGATGATATATATACCCAGGCACGATAAAACGTGACAATTTTGATGGTTTCTGATGACGTACTATTTTTAAAAATTTTATCATCATATAGATCATAAAAAATAAGCAACCTCCAAAAATTAATTGGATATGAGATATAAATAATTGTGCAACCTAAGTTTACAAGATGAGAACAAAACATGACATATGTTTGATGAAATATCTTCAAATTTGTTGGTAAGTATCAATAAATAAATTAACCAACTCGATAAAACTTAGCCTGACCCAAATTATGACTTCGATTCCGGTATTCACATGTCTTATTATATTTCAATAACTTTTAACTCGTACGACATAATATTTTGAAATTGTTTATTTTATCAGGTCTATATGCTGATAAAATTTGAAGATAATTCAACAGATAACGGTCATTTTTTGTCATTAACCCGTTGTATTCTCTTCGTGTAAGCAACATATAAAAATTCGGGAGGCCATAACCTCGTAGCTCGAATTAAGATATTGTTTTTCTTTTCTAATTCATTTCTAAAAATAGGGTTGATTAAAATCATTTTGAAAGATATAAGGTTGTTGATATTTTTATTCACACCCCATTCTTTTTAAGTTTTATTTTATTTTATAAAGATACGTTTGGTACACTGGACAACACATAACATAAAAACGATTACTGTTTGATGTTTGACAGAATTTTAATGTACAACAGACAAGAATATAGTGAAACAAAATGGAACATGCATTGTTCCATCCCCACCCCATGTAACAAGCCGGAACAAACTTTATATTTTACCGATATAACTTCAAAATAAAACACAATATCTTATAAAACATCAAATACGTTTCCCTCTTTATATTTTATTTATTATTTAAATTTTATTTAGTGTATATTATGCTCTTTAAACTTTTATTTTAATGTCCTTAAAATATTATTTTTATACGATGTCTATATTTTGGTTAAATTATGTAATTTATTAAATATCAATAAAAATAAAATAATATAGAAAAATGTATAAAATAAAAATGAGAAACTACATAAACTTTTTATTTTATATTATTTTAATTATTTTACAGAAAATTTTCTAATAATATATTTTGTTATAAAGATATTTATTTTATTATAATTTAATAAATTACAAAAAGATAATCAAAATATATAACAACTAATTAGGGGTAAATTAATCATTTTATATGTTCTGTTCTGGTTAAAGACCAGCGAGGTTTAAAGTTTAGACAAGGTTCATACATGTTACTTTGTTTGTCCCTGTAATTTACATATTAGTATAAAAAGACTAAAATACCCCTGACTCAAAAAAGTATAAAAAGACTAAAATACCCATTAGAAGTAGGGATCGGGTCGTTTTTATATACCTTAATGATGATACTGTAATTTTTAAGCTGTAGGAACCAAATGTGTTACGATAATGAAATAACCACATGGACCAAATCTTGGTAAATCGGTCAATTTCATCGTTCAGATCATTCATTCAGAAAATAAAAAAAACAACAATATAAATTTATCTGGACAGACAAATTTATCTAGACAGACAAATTTATCTGTATAGAACTTAATATAAAATTCGGTAAATACGCTTGTACTCTGTAAAATAATAACCGGATTTTTTAATGACTTATAAAAAAGTCGTACGTTCCACTTCATCTTTGGATACAAGAAAAAGAAGTGTTTTTTATCCAAGATTTTGCCATTGCCGGCCAAACCCACCAAAATCTATAGATCTACTACTACTCGCCATTCCCCAAATCCTAGGGTTTTAGTTTTCACTACCATAAACCAAACTGATTTCATTACAATTCAGTCTCTGTTTCACCAATTTGGCATTTCAAGAACCCTAATTCTCTTTCCCATTTCTGGTTTTCTGTCAACAAAAAATGCAGAGCTCGTCAACGAGCTCTGTGGCTCAACCAGATGCCATATTGGATTGGCTTCAGAAGGAAATGGGTTATCGACCATTGGGTCCTTACATTGCTTCAAGTAAAGCATCAATGCCGTCCTCTGATGCAATTCGTAGGGTTTGCCGTGGGAACATGATTCCTATTTGGAATTTCTTATTGAAAAGAGTTAAATCGGAGAAAACTGTTGATAATATCCGGCGTAACATTCTGGTTCACGGCGGAAAGGAGAATGCCGGTGGCGGCAGCGACGGTGGTGGTGTGGAGGTGGGGAAAAGTGGGGAGGTAGGAAGGCGGAGTAGAGGAGGAGGAGGGAGGAGGAAGGAGAAGGTGGTGGGTGGAAGTTCCGGCGGTGGTTCAGGGGAGGGTAACGGTAGAGAGATGGCGGTGCAGGAGCGGGAATTGGCGGAGAAGGAGGTGGAGCGGTTGCGGCATATGGTGAGGCGGCAGCGGAAGGAGTTGAAAGCTCGGATGTTAGAGGTGGCGCGTGAGGAGGCTGAACGGAAACGGATGCTTGACGAACGGTCGAATTATAGGTGCTGTATGCGAAAAGCCCAATTGAATTATGTTTGTATTTTATAAATTATGCATTTGTTTTGCTTCTTTAGATACTTTAAGTTTAAGTTCTGTATGGATAAAGATGTCTGTGTGGATTAATCTGTATAGATTGAGAAGGTTTTGGCATGAAACTTAGGCTTTCTATATTAAGCTCCCGCTAGAAGCTTACCAAATAAGTCACTTTCTATATCATTAAGCCACTACAAAAACGGTCATATATAGTTGACTGAATATGCTGTGAGTCTCATTAAGCTCATTAAGCTGCTAACAAACATCTCCTAATAAGTCATGTATGGATAAAGTTGTCTGTGTGGATTTCATCTGTCTGTGTAGATCATGAAGTTTTTTGTTTGAGAGAGTTTTTTTGACTTTTTCATAGATGGAAGAAACACACTCTTTAATTGGGAGGGGCATATTTGGAAAAAAAAACTTGGCTTTTTGCATAAAGCTTCCCCTAGAAGCTTACCGAATTAGTCACTTTCTATATCATTAAGCCACTGCCAAATAGTCGCATATAGCTGACCAAATAAGCTGCGAGTTCTGTTTAAGCTCATTGCAAGGGCTTTTTGGAAGACTAATCTAATAGGGTTCGCATATCTGACATTGTATCTATGTCAAGATTATTACTCCCTCAGTTCCAAAATAAGTGTATGCATTTTTATCTTAGTTTGTTCCAAAATAAGTGTATACTTCCCATTATACCCTTAACTATGAGAGGGAGAATTTTTTTTCTCTCTATTATTAAGGGTAAAAGTGTCATTTAAAAAGTGTAATATTTCACATTTCTAAAACTGTGTGCCTAGATTTGACCTCTACCCCAAAGGGTAAAAGGGTAAAGCAGGTGTTTCCATGTTTCCATGAAAGACCTAGAAATGCGTAATTATTACACTTTTTAGTTAACGAGATGACAATTTTACCTTAGGATTAGTAACAAATTTCACAATTTTACTTATTTTGTGGACGGAATGATTAGAAAGACATTGAAGCTTTTCATTTTCAACTAATAAATGCAAACATTTTTTTTAACATTTTGCCATTTAGTGCAGGCACAAACAGGTGATGTTGGATGCTTACGATCAACAATGTGATGAAGCAGCTCGTATATTCACCGAATATCATAAACGTCTTCGATCTTATGTTAATCAAGTTAAAAACGCTCAAAAACCGGATACGGATTCTTCTATCAATAATGAAAAAGGAGACGTTTATTCCACCTTAAAAGGCTCAAAATCCGATGATGTAATTCTGATCGAAACAAGCAGGGAAAGAAATATCCGAAAAGCGTGTGAATCTCTTGCAACACAAATGATCGAAAAGATTCAAAACTCTTTTCCCGCATATGAAGGAATCGGTATCCATTCGAATCCGCAAATTGAAGCTGCGAAATTAGGTGTCGATTTTGATGGGGAGATACCCAATGAAGTTAAAGATGGGATTTTTAATTGTCTTAAAAGTCCTCCTCAGTTACTTATGGCGATAACGATATATACTCAGAGGTTGAAATCTATAGTTGCTAAAGAAATAGAGAAAATTGACGTGAGAGCTGACGCTGATATGTTGAGGTATATATATATATATATAGAGAGAGAGAGAGGAAAATTCAAATGCGAACTCAAATTTGGTTGTGAACGTGAGGACAAATGAGAGCGCAACACGACCGAATAATCTACATTCAGACACGTGTCGGGATCTCATTTGTCCTCACGTTCACAACCAAATTTGAGTTCTCATTTGAACCCACACCTATATATATATATATACTTGAAAGGCTGTTGAGGTAAATATTATTTATAGTATCTTTAACAGGCTTGAATTTATACTTATGATTATTTAATTTTTTTTAACTCGATGGTGATTTTTATATTTGTTTAGGTACAAGTATGAAAATAATAGAGTAATGCATGATTCTTCTCCTGATGTGAACTCGCCATTACCTTTTCAACTTTATGGTAACGGTAAGATTGGAGTGGATATGCCTTCGAAAGGAACTCAAAATCAACTTCTTGAAAGACAGGTATTTTCTTCCTTACTTTATAGCCTTCATGGAGTAGTCTCATTTTGGCTTAATTCATTAAGCCAACTAATGTTGCCTTATCCATTTGTTCAATATTTATCCAAAAATACCCTCTTCCCCCATTTTTTTTATTCTTCCATTTGTGCAAATCTTTTTTCCATGCCCTTTTCAAGTTTACTTTGGCCAGATATCTTTATTGTTCTTCTATTAATATCTTATCCACACTTAGGGCCTGTTTGTTAGGAGCTTGATGAGCTTAATGGGACTAACATCTTATTCGGTCAGCTATACATGACTGTTTAGTGGTGGCTTAATGATACAGAAAGTTGCTTATTTAGTAAGCTTCTAGGGGGGAGCTTTATGCACAAAGCCATTTTTTTTCTGAACCTTCCCCTCCCGATTAAAGAACACACTCCTTCCATTTAGGAAAAAACCTTCCCAATCTATTCAGACAAATTAATCCACACAGACAGTTGTATCCATACAGGACTAATGGAAAAACCAACCAAACAACACCTTACTAAATTTGATCATAGGTGGTTGTGTTATAAATATTGTTTTAATTTTTTTTGATAATTCGTCATTGAGGGTTAAATCGTAATTTATCTTAATCTATACAGACGACTTAATCACCTTTAGTATGTCAATGAGACAATGACTCACTTTGGTAGTAACGGTTTTCCTTTTCCACTTCACTTTTGTTAGTTTGATTGAAGTGCGTTTTATTTTTTTATGTGTTTATGGAACGTACTTTATGTATAGTGTTTCTTTCTTTCTTACAGAAAGCACACGTTCAGCAATTTGTGGCTACCGAAGATGAACTTAATAAAGCGGCTGAGGCAAGAAGCATGTGCCAAAAGCTTTTAAAGCGTTTATATGGACGTGTTGATATAGACCCTTCACCTTCTCTTGGTGTTGGAGGGAGTTCGCAGACTATGAGTAGTCTTAGGCAGTTGGAGGTAATATCTATAAAGCATTTAATTCGAAGTCTTAATAAACAACCATTTAAGCATTCAGCACTCTTGATTAATGCATATCACGTAAAATTCATGCGTACAAGTTCTTAAAGCTCTTTGAACTCCATAAAACTAACTGATAAATATGTTTAAAAACAGGATAGTACTCTCCGATCATTATCTTTATGTGAAAAAAATACTCCATCAATAGAAGTAGAGTAAAGTACGTTTTTGGTCCATGTGGTTTGTTAAAATTTGTGACTTTTGTTCTTGTGGTTTTGAAATTGCGTTTTTGCCCCTATGGTTTGTACTTTGTAATTCGTTGCTATTTTTGTCTCGTGAGGCTAACTTCTACCTTTAAGTATGAGGGACTAAAATAGCAATGATTTGTAAACCATAGGGACGAAAACAACAATAAGTTAAACTCATAAGGACGAAAACAACAACGAATTGCAAACCATACGGATGAAAATCATAAGCTCAAAAGCATAAGGACAAAAATAGCAATTTTCAACAAACCCTAGCGAAGGAAAACATAATTTACTCTTGAAACTATAATAAGTTACATTTTTTTTAAAAATAAAAAATGTTAAAATTATGATCAAAATTTGAAGTAAGCAAATTATACAATAAAAAAAGAATTTGGCACACCCTTATGGATATATTATTTTTTTGGGTTCTTTTAACCGCAAGACATGTTGAACCACCACTTGTAGTTTTCTATTTTGTTCAAGCATAAATTTTGTGTTTTCTTTTTTTTAATGAAAAATTACATTAATTTTTAATTCTCGTTTTACAATAAATCTACTATCTTTACTTATTCAGCTAGAGGTTTGGGCCAAGGAAAGAGAAGCTGCGGGATTGAAGGCTAGCTTAACGACATTGATTTCCGAAGTTCAACGATTAAACATGTTGTGTGAAGAGAGGAAGGAAGCGGAAGATTCTTTAAAGAAAAAATGGAAGAAGATCGAAGAATTTGATGCTCGGAGATTGGAACTTAAGTCCATCTATAGTGCTCTACTGAAAGCAAACATGGTAAGGTATCGTTGTTATAATATATTATATATATCTTACATAGAGCCATGTCGAACAATATTTACGAAAATGCCCTTGTATCATCATGTAACATATCCGTTAGTTGCTTTGTTAACAATCGGCCGTTTTGTTACTCTAATGATTGTACAATAAAGAATAAGCATAAACAATAGCTATCGTGTACTCCCTTCGTCCCAGAATAAGTGTCTACAATGAACAAGGCACACAATTTTAGGAAAGTGTAATTATCACACTTTTAATGAATGAAATGACGGTTTTACCCTTAATAAAAGTGGGAATAATTAATTTCTCGTCTCATAATTAAGGGTAGTAGAGGGAAAATATGCACTTCTTTTGTGACAAACTAAAATAGAAATGTGCACACTTACTTTGGGATGGTGAGAGTATGTGGAAATTAAAATGAGAACCATAAATATATTTAGAGAACGTGGGAACCAACTATTTCATGTATTTTCATGATGAATAACCTTGAATAATCGTGAACATTATTCATTATGAATATTACTCCTTGTGAATATTATTCATTATGAATATCATGTATTTTCATTATGAACAATTTTCTTCATGAATATCTATCATGACATTCATAATGAATAAAACATGAATAGTTGGTTCCCATGTTCTCAAATATTTACGGTTCTCATTTGAACCTGCCCCTATCATGTAATAATTTAATTTGCTCATCTATTTCACAATGTAGGATGCGGCGGCATTTTGGAGTCAACAACCCTTAGCCGCTAGGGAGTATGCATCAAGTACCATTATTCCGGCATGCCGAGTTGTTATCGATATATCAAATGGCGCAAAAGATCTTATCGATAAAGAAGTTTCCGCCTTTTATCGAAGTCCCGATAATACCCTTTACATGCTTCCATCAACCCCACAGGTCTGCATGTTTATGTGTAATATGACCCTATATTTTGTTTACACCATCTCTTCTTGCCCCTAATGGGAGTCAACGCCATCCATTTAGTGGATGGGCATTTTGGTCATTTTGCCTTATATATATATATATCGAGTTAAAGATAAACACAATGTTACTTGTTTGCTTCATACATCTAGAACTTGCATATGCTTGAGCCATCAATTCACACACTACACAAAATTTGATTTTATAGGACGCCTAAAATGTAGAAGACTTCCTAAAAGAATACTTTATAGGACCAAACCAAAAAGTTGTCGTATCTAAACAGACGTTTTTAGGCGTTTTAACAAGTTTTTAGGACTTTTTTTTAATGCAGTGTCGTTTTAACTATTTTATAAGACATTTTTTGAAAAAATGTCCTATAAAAAGATGAGTTTATAAGACACTTCCCAAAAGCGTCCTATAAAATAGCTAATAGGACATTTTATTTTAAAAGTGTCCTAAAAAACTTGTTAAAACGTCTAAAAGCGTCCTATAAATTTACTGTAACGCTTTTAGATAAGACGCTTTATAGTTTGGTCGTATAAACCTAAGTTCTATAAAGTATTCTATTAAGACTAGACAATCTTGACGTCCTATAAAGCCAATTTTGTTGTAATGAGATAATTAAAAAAATGGACGTTATGTCAATTAAATTTATGACCGTTATTCTCCACCAGGCACTTTTGGAGTCTATGGGTTCTACCGGTTCTTCTGGACTCGATGCAGTCGTTGCTGCAGAAAAGAATGCGGCCCTTTTGACTGCAAGAGCCGGTGCCAGAGATCCGTCTGCAATTCCTTCAATATGTCGTGTTTCTTCGGCCCTTCAGTATCCCACAGGTGTGTTGAATTTGAGTTATGCAATTTATATTGCAATATTCACTACAATAAAACCGGGTTTATAGGTTGGTTTTTCATTAAGTCCTGTATGGATAAAGCTGTCTGTGTGGATTAATCTGTCTGTATAGATTGAGAAGGTTTTTGTTTGGGAGGGTTTTTCATAGATGGAAGGAGCGTGTTTTTTTAATTGGGAGGGGCTGGTTTAGAAGGAAAAAACTTGACCTTTAAAGCTCCCCCTTAGAAGCTTAGTGAATAAGTCACTTTCTATATCATGTAGCCACTACCAAACAGTCACGTATAGTTGACCAAAGAAGGTGAGTCCCATTAAGCTCATTAAGCTGCTAACAAACAAGCTCTAAGTGTCCTAATAGACTGCTTTATAGAACTTTAAGTTTATAGTACCAAACAATATAACATCCTAGTAGCTAGTTTTCATAGGACACTTTTGAGAAGTGTCCTATTAACACATTTTTTTATAGGACACTTGTTTATAAGACACTTGTTTCAAATAATGTCATATAAAATAGCTAATAAGACGTTCTATTTCCAAAATGTCCTTAAAAAACTTGTTAAGATGCCCAAAAGTGCCCTATAAACTTATTCCACTTTTGTGTAGGAATGGTGACTATATTGTTGATGTCTTTTTTAGCCTGCTACTACCTCTGTCCCAAAATGTCCACAATAAAAAAGGCATACAGTTTTAGAAATGTGTAATGGCATACAGTTTTAGAAATGTGTAACCATTACGCTTTTTAATTAACTAAATGACAATTGTACCCTTAATAATAGAGTGAGTAATGAATTTGTTGATCTCATAATTAAGGGTAGAATTGGAAAGTAGACGCTTACTTTTGAAAGTGGACACTTATTTTGGGACAAACTAAAATAGAAATGTGGACACTTATTTTGGAACAGAGGGAGTACTTTTTATGGTCTAGTTTGGTATTCTTTTATTTATTTTGTACCAATCTTTTTATGGACCATCTAATTCTTGTTTTGGTGTTTATTTATTTAGGGTTGGAGGGTTCGGATGCGGGCTTAGCATCGGTGCTTGAATCAATGGAATTTTGTTTGAAATTGCGGGGTTCCGAAGCTTGTGTGTTGGAGGACTTAGCAAAGGCTATAAATTTGGTTCATATCCGGAGGGATCTTGTTGAAAGCGGTCATGCGTTATTAAATCATGCTTATCACACTCAACAAGATTATGAAAGGTATATTATGGACACCCAACATGGTTATTTTTACTTGACACTTACACTATGAAGAATAGGAGTTATTTGTGGATATATATATATATAGGAGCGGGTTGAAATGAGAACTCAAATTTGTTTGTGAACGTGAGGACAAATGAGAACGCGACACGTATTATATTCAGTCTGAACAATCTACATTCAGACACGTGTCGCACTCTCATTTGTTCTCACGTTCACAACCAAATTTGAGTTCACATTTGAACCTTCCTCTCTCTCTCTCTCTCTATATATATATATATATATATAGACACACACGTATCATATTGTGGGCATGTTTAAATGAGTGACAAAAAGGTTGAGAAGGTGAGAAAGACGAAAAAACGGATGAAAAATTATATCAATATGGATGTCAAATTTAAGAGTAAAATGCTCGTTTTTTGGTATAATTTGTGTGGCTCTAATTTTTGTTATATTTCTCCGGTTTTTTATTATAAAATATGTGGTTTTTTTTTTTTGGGGGGGGGGGGGTGGAGGGGAGGACAAAAAGATGGTACAAAAAATATTGTTGGTGAATAGTGTTACACCAACTTTGGACTATTACTATTCACGATGCTCAAATAGTGCATTCATTGGAGCAGAATTGGTGCAAACAAATTGGTATCTTACCTTCTCAACATTTTTGTCATCCTCGTTTCAACCTCCTTCTCTCTCTCTCTATATATATATATATCTATATATATCTATATATATCTATATGTAGGGGGGTTCAAATGAGAACTCAAATTTGGTTGTGAACGTGAGGATAAATGAGAGCGCGTCACGTGTCATATTCAGACTGAATATAGTATTTATTCAGTATGAATAAGCATTATTCAGACTGAATAAATACTATATTGAATTTGAATATTTCTTTGATTATTCAGTCTGAATAATCTACATTCAGACACGTGTCATGCTCTCATTTGTCCTCACGCTCACAACCAAATTTGAGTTCTCATTTGAACTTTCCTCTATATATGTATGTGTGTGTGTATATATATATATATATATATGGGGCTAATCATGTGAGAACCACAAAAAGGTTATAAACTGTGGGAATAAGTGCAAGTTCTCTATATAAGATGTGTCGGCCTTTTATACATCACACTATTATTGACACCAAGTTGTTGTATCTTGTAGAACAACAAGTTATTGTTTAGATCTGGCTTCGGAACAAGAAAAAAGCATCACAGAGAAGTGGTTGCCTGAGTTAAGGAATGGAGTTGTGAATGCTCACAAGAGTCTCGATGATTGCAAAAATGTCAATGGCCTGGTAAGTAAAAATATCATCCATAAGATCCGTTATATCATATCTCCATAATCTGATTTGCTAAATGAAATAATAAAATATTAATGCACTATAAGCAATGTAGAGGGCAAATTCATATAATGAATTTTCTTCACATGATTCTGAACCTCAAATGTTTAACATTTGAGATTCAGAATGATGTTAAAAAAAGATCATTTTTGTGAGAAGGTGAGACCAAGTGAAGATACCTTTATAAAATGTGAAAGATTGTGTGTTGGAAGGTTACGTTATATTGTGTGAATGTTTGTAACTTTCACACAATATAAAGATATCTTCATAGTTCTCACGACAAATCTTTCATATAATATAAAGATTCCTTCACTTTTTCTCACGTTCTCATGAAAAGGGGTCCCGACCATAACCCAAAATTTGGATGTTCATGGCATTGAAATTTCGTAAATTTAAGTAGCCAAGTATGTGTTAATCTCATTTCGTAGTTTGTATACTTGTTTGATAAATTAGTTGAGTAATATACTATTCTTTTTGGGGCGTTTTTGGTATGCGAGACATGACAAAATAAAAACTTGTTTGCTCGACATTATAGGATATGACCGAGTGAGACAAAAATGCCACCAAAATAGGCATTTTTAAGGACTTAAGTTTAAAGGACGACTAAAATGTCAAAGCGTCCTATCGAAAAGTGTTACAATAGGTTTATAGGACACTTTTAGGCGTTTTAAAGAATGAAATGTCGTATTAACTATTTTATACGACACTATTTGAAAAGGTGTCCTATAAAAACAAGTGCACTATAAAAGGATGGGTTTATAGGACACTTCTAAAAAATGTCCTATAAAATAACTAATAGAACACTTTATTTTAAAGGCGTCCTAAAAACTTATTAAAACGTTATATAAACCTATCGTAAAGCTTTTAGATAGGACGTTGTAAAAACTTATTAAAACGTTATTTTATTAGGACGCTTAAGACATTCTAGGCGTCTTTTAAAGCCAATTTTGTTCTAGTGTAGGCAGATGGGATAAGATTGGTAAATTACTAAATTGCAATGTCAGTTTAAAACTACAAAACCTTCCACAATTCTCTCACCTGCCAAGCTCACTTTTGCCGGTCTAGTCCTATTTGCATAGCAAACGCACCCCTGCGATTCATTTCTTTATTCAATTTGTATTGCATAAAAACGAACACAAGGCATGTGGCGTACTGGTTAAGGCTTGTGGGGGATGAGGCTAGATAACCCATCTACCCCAGGTTCGAATCCAGGCGCAAACAACTTGTGGCCACTGAGGAATTATCTCAGGGCTGCATGCTTTAGCAGTCTTAAAATTGCCAGGGATTAGTCTAGGCAAAGACCTAGGATACCCTTTCCAAAAAAAAAAAACGAACACAATTTTGATCTATTCACTCTACTAATAACCCAATTTTGGTTAATACGCATAAATTACGATGGCAGCTTGAGGAGTGGTGGGAACAACCGGCCTCAACGGTCGTTGATTGGGTGACAGTGGATGGGCAAAACGTTGCAGCGTGGAACAATCATGTGAAACAACTCCTCGCTTTTTATGATAAGGAACTTCTATGAATACACGCATTCTTGAAATTATTTCGTCCGCCTTATTTAAATTTAGGTGTACACTTGGAGACTTATTATTGTTGCTAATTAATTACACATGGATGTAGTCCGAGAAAAAAATCTCTCCATGGAGACGTATTTAAAAAGCCAGTTTACTGTGGAGGTCAGATCTGCATACATCTTACCCTCCCCAGACCCCACTTCCAGGTGGGACATAATGGGTTCGTATGGTTTGGTTTAGTTTAGTTTAGTTTTTACGATCTTCTAGTTACTCTGTATAGATGGCGTTTATTGTGTAGGTGATATTGTGAGCGGATTTTGTTCGATTTGCTTTTGTTATAATATAACCAAATATAGAGGTTTGGGCTTTGTATTCACTTGTGAATTGTAACTTGTAATGTGTGATATGTTGTTGGCTAAACGGGAAATTAAAGCCGAAATCTCTTTATTGTTTTAATTTCGTTCTTCATTTTGTTAGCGTTGTAGTCCAATGATAATTTCGATGTTGTTCTTTTTTTTGTGCATCCACGTAGAGATGGGCATCATTAACCGGTTACGATGGACAGATCCGAGACCAACCATAATTGGTTTCCTTTTTTGTATTTATATCTAATAAATAAAATAGTATTTGATATTAGTATAGCTTAAAGTTATTAACTCTCTCTCGTGCGCTAGTTAATCATATGCCGTCCTTAAGAGTGCAGTAGGGGTGTGTGGGGTTAACCATTATCCTTTTTGTAATGACGAATCCTGTATGTGTTCCTAAGATTGTTATTGTCCGATTTGCTTAGTGTTGACACCTTCGTATACCGATCTTACAATGAAGCAGAAGAAGCTATTCTATTTCCAGTCTGGAATAACAACAGATTGAAACACAAAGCAGCCAATTGAAACCAACCTTTGAAGAGAAGAATCACATACCTTTTTGACAAAACGGATTAATTTTGAATAAAAGGGAAAAGTTAAAAAAAAAAACTCAACAAACTTTTACATCTTAAATGATTTAGTCCAACTGTTTTCTCATTCAATCTTTTAATCATTCAAAATGAGAAAGTTTAATGATTTTTTTTATCAAAAAAAAATTAGTTTTAAGGACTAAATCATTGAAAATGAGAAAGTTTGTTGGTTTTTTTAAACTTTCCTAGTTTAAAACTACAAATTACAAATTATATATATATATATATAGAGAGAGAGAGAGAGAGATAGTTGGAGAATAATTTTGTATTAATCATTTATTTGAATAATGCAATAAATATAACTTTGTTAAAAATCATCCAAAAGTGCATGCGTTATTTGTTGCATTAAGATCAAATATGGAAATTCATTTATTTATATAAAAATAATTTAATTTATATATATACATATATATATATATAGGCAAAGCAAATCATAAAGTCAAAAATCCAACATACCATAAAACAAACATTCAGAGTTTAACCAACCAAATTAAAACATTCTACAATAACTTTTATCATCCGGTGTTTTTGCGGTTGGTTCAGCGAGGATGCCGCCGTTTAGGTTCAGGTTCAGGTCTACCTCCAACAGATGAACTAGTTGCACCTGCCTGCATCGGCTGCTTGCCTCGGTCCAACCGAGCTCGAGCTCGAGCCGGTGTTGGTGCCACTGCCACTGGACATGGGTTCGTGATGACCACCGTTGATGGTTCACCTTGAGGTGAACCAAAGGACAAGTGTACGGTTCGGTTTCCAGCAGATGAAGGGACCGCAGTAGCAGTTGAGCCAAGACCATAAACCGTTTGCGTAATCCCAACTGGCATTGTTTGGAAAGCCGCAAAAGTAGGTGGCAAATTCATCTGTGTAGAAGAAGTGTTTCGTTTTCGTTTTGCCTGCCATGTTTACGTTTCGTTTCGTTTAGAAAATGGAAAATGGAAAATGGAAAATGTAAAATGTAAAATGAAAAATGTTGATGGATGTTTTGAGAAAAAAAGATTAATTACAAAAATCGTAAATTATACATACCTCCGTGGGACGGGGGGTTTCGGAGTACGACATGGTTGTACCAAACAAAGTGATACTATTATTACTTGGACCAGCTGCAACAAGAAATAAGATCAGGAGTCAAATTTCAATTCTTTATTTGCAATCCTTCATTCAAACACCTTCACACACACACATGCATATGTATATATATATATATATATATTAATATAGAGGAATGTTCAAATGCAAACTCAACTTTGGTTGTGAACGTGAGGACAAATTTGAGTTCTTATTTGAACCCACCCCTATATATATATATATGTGTGTGTGTGTGTGTATACATATTCATTTACCTCTGCATACCTACTTGTATATCGTTATTACAGAAATTTTAACAAATTCATACATGTGAAAATGACACATGACTGAAGATATGTGAAAATAGGGGTGAAGGTTTGTGTTTTTTGTGAGCCATCGGATTATAAAAGTTTCATCCAAAGGCTTAGAATTAATCTCACCGTTCTCAACAAACTTATATATCCATCCAAAGGCTTAGAACTAATCTCACCGTTCTCAACAAACTTATAAATTCATCCAAAGGCTTAGAATTATTCTCAGCGTTCTCAACAAACACGTTTGTTCTCACATGATCCCAATTCTCTCTCTCTCTCTCTATATATATATATATATTCACCCCATATATATATATTCAAAGAAAATCGTTAAAAAAATTAAAAATTGAGGAACACCCTGATAACCATTCATCTGTGAAGTATATACATGTGCATAGAATTATTTTAAATGATATGCACATGTGCATGACATACATAGAAACCAGGAAACATTTTCTATTACTTGTACGCACATGTGCACACTATACATATGAATGATTATTATTAGAGTGTTCCTCGGTTTTTCATTTTTTTTTTTTGGGGGGGGGGGGGGTTCCCCTCAACCTCACTCTATGTATATATCTAGAGGCCGATTCAGCTAAGACTAAATATCGCCAGAAAGTATAAGGGAAATTTCATATGTGAATCCATTGAAAAAATCTATTTAAAGATGCATATATTAACCAATTTTGAAGACTATTCATATGAGTTCCTATATGCACCTTCAACTGGAATTTTTTCGATGATTCACATATGTGCGTACACACCTAATAAACAACGTAGCCACGATACACATACACAAATTCAATAGAAGTTTAAAAATACCAATTTTAAAAATTTAATACAAATATATCATCATTTTGTAAATTTAGTATATAAATGCAAAAAGAAATGGGGTAAAACTTTTTGAAAAAAATGTATAATATATAATTGGTATTTTTATAAATACAACTTTGACATCCAAATCAAGAGTAAGATCGATAACAAGAACAAAATGTAAACAATTAGCTTAAAATGGTAAAGAAATAATATACGACAATTTCATCCATTACTTTCCATCTTTCCCATTTCAATTTGACTTTTTCGTCAAACGAATTAAATGTCAATAAAGTATTTAATTAGGAATTCAAAAAATTAAATAAAAAAATCAACTAATACAACAAATTATTTTAGAAACGTCCTAAAATTTGTTGAAACGCCCACCTATTGTAACCTTTTTAGATAGGATGCTTTTTGGTTCGGTCCTAAAAAATATTATATTAGAACACTTCGACATTTTTTAGGCATCTTTTAAGTATTTTCCTAAAATAAAATTTTAATGAAACAAATGCATTTTAGATGCAATTTTCCCTTTTTAATTCAATAAAAAAACAACATACCATTGTCGTGAGAGCCATTAGCATCGCGCCTTCCATGTGAAGTCCCCACTTCCACATTCCCTACATCTATTTTACAAATTCATATATAAAAATGTGTAATTACAATTAATCTCAAGTTATACAAGTAGTTAAAATTTCACCGAACCATTTAAAAAAAAAATACAACTCGTTACTTACTTGTGACGGTTCTTTGACCCTTTTTGATGTTTTCCACAATAATCTTCTCTTCTTCCTTTAGGGATTTTATAGCTGAAATAAACATTAATCTTATTAGAGCATACGATATGAGTATTCAAACAATAAAAGAACCAAATTAAACAAAATAGGTGCTATAAATCAAATTCTGAAAACATAAAGTAAATTATGAAATTCTGTAACTTGTTGCTACAAATCAAATTTAAAAACTTAATCGTTCAAAACCCTTTTAGGGTTTTTAAGATAGTATAAAAACCGCATAAAAAATATGGTAAATATTGTGGAAATTAACGAACAAAAGGCTTACTGTCATTGAGAAACAAGCTTGATATTAGAAACGACTCCGATTGAGCTCCAATTTTTGAGACTTCTGTTTCTAATTTATGCTTCATTTTTCGAACAATATCCAACCTATGATGTAAGTTCGGGATTTGTGAGAAGTTGTTTAACATGTTGCTCCAAATTCTCGGAGTGAAAATGGAGCCTGGATTAAGAATTTGCTCAATGGACGATGAATCCATAGTCTCTCTTCTCTCTTTATTTTCTCAGATAAGATGTTTTTGAGTTGGATGGTTTATGCGTGGAGACTCGGGGATTTTATAGCACGGAATTTGAATTAAAATTGGCTTTTGATTAAAAAAATACAACCTTTGTTATCTATATTTTGTTTTTTTCCTATAATATATATAATTTTCTTGCTATTTTCATAATATAATATTTGAATTTATGGTTAATTTTTAATGTTGTGTTCTCTAGTTTTTTTTACGAAGGAAAAGGAAGGAAAGTAGAAGGGAAAGAAAAATGGTTGTGTTCTTGAGTTTTTTTAAGGAGGGAAAAGGAAGGAAATGAATTTTTTTTAATAACAATTAAAAATATCTATAAAATTACACATATATTCATCAATTACATTCTACTATAAAATAAATAAGGGTATATTTGTCCTATGTTTGGTGCGACAATAAGATTCGGATATGATAGAACCGAGTAAAACTACCGATGTGAAATTAAAACCCTCAAACCTTGCACAATTCTTTCACTCCACCTACCTCAATTTTGTCTGTCCTATCATGTCCAGTACGCATACCAAACGCACCAACGAAAATTTACAGAAAGACAAGATAAAAATAAAAAATAAACATTAAATGGCCAATATATATATATATATATATTTGAATATTTACAGAAAAGGAATTAATCAATTTACTAGGCTCATATATAAAAAAATAATTTGTTACAAATATATTTATAATATATTTACAAACAATCATCCTCGTTTAAAAAGTGCAGTGTTTTACTCAAAAGTTGATTTAAAAAAAAATTAAAGTGGGGCCCACAAAATCATTTGTATAATATAAAATATAATAAAAATTAATTATAAAATGTAGGGTATCACTGAAAATGATAAACAAGTTTTTTCTTTAAAAATATACAAGAATTATATATATATACACATATATTATTATATAGATTATATATGGGGGACCTTTTTTTGACAACTCTCTAAATTGTGAGATCTTAGAGAACCATTGCATCATGTGTTATTTCATATATATATATATATATATATATATTCCATCTATGGCTATAATTTAATGAAGTGATTAACATATATTTTTCACAATGTGTTTATTTCACATGTACTCGCTTCACAATGTGAACATTTTGGACTTGCTCGTAAAACAATAAATTCACATTGTACATTGAATACATAAGAAACAATCACATTATGAAACATATATATCGAATACATATGAAACAATCACATTGTGAAACATATATATGTTAATAAATACATTAAATACTATACTTAGATGGAAAAAATTCATGTGAAACAAAACCTTAAGGTAGAAGTTCTCACAGATCTCACAAATTTTGGAGTCTTCAAATTAATGAATAAGCCCCTATATATATATATATAAAATCAAATGGATGCTTCAAATTAAAATACTTAGAATACACTTTAAATAATTTAAAAACAAAATTGAAAAAGTTAATATATATATATATATCTTTCTAAAACACTTTGAGAATAAAAGTTATTATTGTTTATTAAATAAAAAGAATTCAAAATTTGTTGAAGGTTCATTTAATTCCTAGGGAACAATTAATACTAGTTTTGAACAAAATAAATACATACATTGAAAGACCAAATAAATAAATTACTATGTATATATATGCATGTATAGGGATATATATATATATATAGAGGAAGGATCATGTGAGAAGTTAAACATTTTGCGAGAAGGCGAGAAGTTTCAATATCATGTATGATTACACTCCTTTGGGTGTGTTTAATCATATATGATTAAGCTCGTGTCTCATGCGAGCTTAATCATATATGGTTAGACAGACCCAAAGGAGTGTAATCATACATGATATTGAAACTTCTCTCCTTCTTGCAAAATGTTTAGCTTCTCGTTTGAACTTGCCCCTATATATAGGGTAAAATGCATGAAATAGCAACTTATTTTTCAGAAATTTCCTTATTACAACATTGTACTTTTAGTTTTTCTTATCACGACAATGTACTTTCAAATTGTTTTTATTAGGGCATTGTACTTTGAAATTTTACCTCTTATAACATTGGTAACCTTTTGATTTAACTTTATACATTATACCAGGTTTCCATGTCACTTCACTGTGGATGTCGGCTGTCCACATGTACTATACCGCTGACGTGACATTTCTTATTACAACAATGTACTACCAAAATTATTTTATTATAGCATCACCGGTTCATATTACAACATTGTACTTTTAGTTTTAATATTTTATTATTTAGACATTGTACATATAATCAAACATGTTTAACTTAATTTAGTATCCTTTTCTAATCCTAAACTTTAGTTGAAAATTTAGTCTCCCAAAATCGAGATTGCTTTTCATGTCATGTCATTGTCCACATGGGTTATCCACGTGTAAATTTTTGTTGTCGTGACATTTCTTATAACAACATTATACTTAGAATTTTTTTTCCACATATTTGATAAATATATTAAATGAATTAGAAAATTTCTAAATTATTAATATACCAATATTAAGAAAACTAGTAGAACACAATTATCTCGCTAACATTTTTAAAAAATTGATCTTTTTGAAAAAAGATAATAAGAATTGTTAGGGTTTTTTTGCCCAAATTTTTTTATCTTTTAAAGAATCCATCATACTTGTTTAAAATTTTACTTGACATAAATATATTAAATTAATTAGATTTTTTTGTATTATTCATTAATATAACAATATTAAAAAACTTGTCGAGCACAATTTATCTCTGTAACATTTAAAAAAAACTTTAAAAGCTATGTATTTTTTGAACAAAGTAAAATAAGAAGTTACCTTCTTTTTAGAAACAACATAGTTATCTTGAAAATAATATATCATATTTATTTAAGATATATTTTACTCTAGAATAAAATTTAATAAGAAATGGTTTAGAGAGAGTTATGAAATGTTATTTTTTAAATCGGAGCAATGAGAAGTGAAAATCGTTAAAATGTTTTTTTTATTATAGTCATGTCATCAAAATGACGTGTCGTCCAAATCAATTTAAGCCTAGAAAGCAAAAAAAAAGTAAGGGGTTAACCGGTTTAAAAGGTAATAGGTTACCCATTGCTATAATGGGTAGATTTTTCAAAGTATGATGCCCTAATAAAAAGTAATTTGCAAGTACATTGTTGTAATAAGAAAAAAATAAAAGTAGAATGCTATAATAAGAAAATTTATGAAAGTAGGCTGCTATTTCATGCATTTAACCCTGTATATATTATGTTCTCCTAAAAAATATAAATTTTCGTGAGAAGTGTGTGAAATTTAACATTCACATAATATAAATGCAAACTTACCGTGAAACTTGTGAATATTACTTTATATTATGTTAAGGCATATGACGACTAATACATTAGAATTTCATGTGACATACACATGATATAAATGTACATTTATCATAACTTTAAATATAATATTATATATATTTAGGATCATGTGAGAACCTTCATGTGTTGTTTCACACTGTGACACAATGCTTGTGAAAGTAGAATATTATTTCACAATGTTATTAATTACTTTTATGTGTATTTTTTGTTTCAAGGTATGAAACAACACTATAATATCTATAGATAAATAGATATATATCAACTTTGAGTAATATAATACTTTTTTGTTATATTTATAATACAAAAATATAATATAAATATATATAGATAAATTATATATATTACATTAAATATATTCACTCGGTGAAGTTGTTGAATTCAAGTGGTGAAAGTGATATTCTAGGGGTAGTCTGGTAATTTAGTAAAATAGTCATATCTTTCTCATTTTTGTTTTTGTTCCACTTATAACAGTGGGACCAAAAAAATGCATTTTTCCCTCTTAGTCATATCCCATATATCAAAGTCTAACATCACACCAAACATAGAACAAGCTTTTTCTTTTGTCCCTCGTGCAAAACGCACCCTGAACGATGACATCAACATATTGCAAAGCCAAACTATCCTTACTCATGCTTATATACTATTACCCATAGGGCCACTAGTCTTCGCCACAACAGTCAACTTAATCAACCGCCATCTCACTCCAACTCTACAAAGCTCTTGACCATACTTGAAACTATTTGCCAAACCTTTCAACAATCTAAAACTTCAAAGCTTCGATTATCTCTGCTACCCAAGGATTCACCCCAAGTCGAAGTGCTTACTACCCTTTATATATACAAACTAGGAAAAGTTTCACTTTTCGTCAAATGCAATTTGTATAAATCAGATTCTTCTCTCAAAACTAAAATTAGAAAACACCGTGTCTCATCATTTTCGTCTTCATTAATAATAAGTCATGGGGCTTGGTAACACTGTCATGTTGACAAAAATGCCATCAGATATGCATAATTTTTAGAACAAAATCAAACGTTACAAATCCCGCCTTGTAACAAAAGGGTTTCACCAATGAATTAGCCTTGGACCACAATGGAGCCTTTGGTGTCCAACTATTGTTTGTGTTAATTTATCTCTTGCAAACGGTCAAACGGGCCCTTTTTGAAAGTAGATATCAACTAAGCCTTCACATGGATACCTCTAGGGACATGCTAAATATATGTGAAGTAAAAAATCTCTCTATGGCTTAAACAAGCACCCATGGCATGGTACAAAGAGTTTCTTCTATTCCTTCTCACCTCTTATTTCAAGAACCCCATAATCGATTCCTCTCTGTATATTGTAGCAAAAACCATTGTCACACCCTTGCAACCTAACCGCCTCTCACTTTGACGTGAACAATGCTTGTCAATCCCACAATCTTCTCGGGCAACACTTGGGAGTCTACAATATCTCAGCATCACAAGCCTTAATGTTATATATGCTCTTAACAAGCTATCACAATATATGCGGTGTCTCACAACTACTCATTGAAATTCCTAAAACATCTTCGATATCTAAACGACACATTACAATGAAACTTGTCTCCATCAAGATTATCCTCTACTTATTAATGCATTCTCTGATGCAGACGGGCTCGCCACAAATACGACTACATTGTCTATTTATAGCATAACTAGATAAAGGCATTCCAAGAAATCTACTGTAAGTTTAAATTTCCCTAAAACCAAACCAAACCAAACCTGTGATGCCACACAAAGTAGGGCCTATGGAAGGTAGGATGTATGTATATATATATATACCTTACCACTACCCCAAGGAGAAGAAGTTCATTCAAAATCCCTTCTTGTGGTTAATTTGGTCCAAGAGACTTGCATAAAACCCATCTAGAGCTTGCTTATCCAACGAAGATATTGGCTATTGTTGGTGCTTGTGGTGTGTGTTTTAGATTTAGATGCAAGCCGGTTATATTTAGTTGGCATTATTGATCTAATTTTAGATAAATAACAACATGCTGACCTTTATCTAAATTCATACAAGAATGCTGCCACGTGAAGATGCTTTAAGATGAGGCTGTTGCAGGTCTTCAAAAACCTTTTTCCCGTCATCTTGTACGGTTGAGGAACAATCCTCGTGATCGTCGTACCAAACAAGATGGCATCCATATTGGTTCAGCTGCAAAAAAACAAATTACATGAATATGCAACCAGATCATCAACCAAATTTAAAATTTAATTGTACTCCATAGACATTCCCAATCTAAAACTACATTGGTTTCACTTTTCATATTTTTTAAAACAAATTAAACATTTAAGATTTAAGAAAGATTAAAAGCCACCTACCTCTTCTACTCGACATATGTGGACCATTTGAACTCAGCTAGCTGTCTTTGTCTCCGGAAGCAAGGGTTAATTGGCAATGGAGGCAATGATATTGCTTACTGGACTTCCTTCTTGCTCGTACGACGCCATCTATCTCTGTCGAACGAAAAAAGAATCATAAAAAGCAAGAAATTTAGATTTTTGAGTTCCAAAAAGGTATTTTGTCAAACAGAGAGAAATAACAGGCAGTTGGATGGATGGAAGTAGATTTTTAAGTCTATCTAAAGTAAATCCCGACATATTGCCTTATGTTGAAGGTAAGCCTCTTTGGTGTTTCTTTCAACTTCTTGCAGAAAGTGCTAGCTAGTTCAGTTTATTCTTGTTTCTCTTGGTGGTTTTTTCCTTAATAAAATATGTTGCCTTCAAAAAAAATCCCAAATGTTGTCTATGTGTGCTTCTTTGTTCCTTGCAATATTTTTGAACATTCTTTTGGTTGAACCCCAACATAGAGGCTCCTTTATCAAACCCAAGCATAGGCTTAATCGTATTTCCAACCTTTCATGAATTGCATGATTGTAAAATGAAATATTTATTGGTGCAAAGAAAAGAGGATTGTTCTTATTATTTCATCTCAACAATTACATAACTAATAAAACTATGACGCTAAATACGAATAAGAGTAATAAAAAAATATTTTTTGTTGAATAAAAAAGATTTATAATAGAATAGCCCAATACAAAATCATATAAAAGCCGAACAAACACCAGTAAACAAGAGATGGATAAAGTAAATCATTGGATGAAACTAAAGTCATGAAACCGGAAACCCTCATGTATGTTGTTGTAATGTTGTCTTCCCTTCTGGAATGTAGAAGCAATCAAAGTATCCACTTTTATTAACTATTTTCCTTAAATAAAGCTTGAATTCTTTTGATGAAGAAATATTTTTATGTTTTATTGAAAATCGATCCTATTGAATGTTACCCATCATTAATTATTAAATTCTGCAGTAACTTCCATTTAAACTAGAAATGAATCTATTCCAAGATCTATAATACATCATTATGGAACAAGAGACGTTAAAAGTTATGAAAGGAAAGAGAATAATATAAGTATATAGTGTTGAACATACCACGTATAAACCATTATGAAGGGAGTGGGAAGAACGAAAGCAATTCCTATACATCAAACAAGATTGACTAGCATAATCTAGATAGTCATCATGCATGCAGGCATTTTAGTGTCACTAGGAATAGGAACCAATACATACGCTTCTCTCCTCTTGATTTCCTCTAACCAAGATACCGTGCTTACTCCCTAATATGTGGGGTAGGTCCCAAATCAAACAACCTCTACTACATTATGTTAAAATCTGTACAAAGTCAACAACCATTAAAAAACCAAACCCACACAAAAGTAGGGGATGGGGAGGGTAGAATGTATGCATAAGTTACCTCTACCTCTAGGGGAAAAGATGCTGACAAATAAATGACAACCCATAGAAAACTATATTGACTCTCTTGTTGGATGTTTGATTAAATTCACTCATGAAGTCATTGTGGGTTAAACATGCATCGTTCTCTCAATCTTGAATGTGAAATCTATGTCGTCTCTAATATCACAAACCGCCTTCGCATAGATCGCACAAAGGCTCATAATTTTGTTGATAGATTTTTTTTAATATTTGGGCCTTCCGGTTGAAAATTGATTGACATGGGATCGCTTATAAAATTTTAAAATACGACATGGTATTTAATGAATTCTAGATTTTTTTAAATAAGACCCAAATATTTAAAAAAAAGAAATTAAGAAATATATGAGCCTTTGTGCAATCAAGGCAAAGCAGACTTGCGATAATTAGAGATGACGTGAATTACATATCCAAGATTGAGAGATAGAACATGTTTAACCCACAATGACTTTCCAAAAGTGAAATTATTCAACGCTCCAAAAAGAGCCAACATAAAGTTCCTTATTGATTGGCATTTATTTGTGAAGTTCAAATCATTTTTTAATAACACAGGTAGCGTATGCAAAATCCACCAAGTCATGAATTTAACGCTTATTTCCCCCAAACCTAAATCAAAATCTAGTTTACTCCAATCCATGCGATCAAAATCAAGAGGTGCATCAACGCATGTATCCCAAAATTTTCTAATAACAAGATTGGTATGTATTCAACGACACAAACAAATGAAAGTCAAATCCAAAGATAAGCAGCAGCTTCCGAGAATCAAAACAACATACATGATCGATGAATGTTACGATTATTAATTAAAGAAACTAGCTAGACAAAGAATATTAGAAGATAACTTAAGACAATGAGAGAGGTAGGTAGATGATTATGTTGATCAAAATCAGCAGAAGAGACCTACAAATCCAACTTTGGATGTTTCAAGTGTTTATTATAGACCTAGTGAAAAATCAGCCATTAGTAACACGAATTATGGGCGCTCACATGTGTAAGATACCCATTTTCGGTATGCATGTACTAAGCTCTTATTGGGTGTGTAAAAATTCTCTTCTTTTTTCCTTTTAAATTCCGAATCATTCAAATAAACCAAGGGAACATGTGGTTCGTAGCAAAAGAAATTGGAATCTTAAGGATTTAGATGTATGTTGACAGAAGATCGGCTTTCAATTCCTATTAAAAATTTAGGCCGAACATGAATATGTATGAATGCATATAGAATGAATAGCCGTGTGTTTCCTACATGTCAACTAAAGTAATATGCCTAATATTGGTATCATTAAATCGAGTGCTTTGACCTTTAAAGGCAAATTAAATCCCTTTTATATCCAGCATAACCCCCCCCCCCTTTTTCCAGCATACACACATACATATGCAATAGCGTTTCAACTAGTTTCCTTTCAATTCAACTTTAAAAGTGAAGCAATCTAGTAATAGATTCAGTCATATATATACTCCCTTACGAAGAGCTCCACACCAATCAAGTATGGAACTAAAAATATAAGATTGGATTCAATTAGGGTTTGATAATGATATAATAAAACAAGAAAATTAGATCGTTTTCTTACACAATAATCAATCATCAGACTTCATAAACACAACAGATCGATACCTTTTGAGCTGTATATGTGAGTACAAAGAAATCGATGTGTTAAGCTGAAAAGGGGGTTTAGATCTGTACCTTCGATTGGAGTTGACGGAGACCGATGTACGCAAGGTGGAGGTGGAAGTGTAGCCGGAAGGAGGAAGGGAGAGACCGGCGGTGCAGCAGCGGTGGCCGGCGACGGCGGTGTGGAGGCAAATCGGGCCATGGATTGGGATGAAGCATACAATTTAGGGATTCGCGTAGCTACCCGTTCCATGCAGCCGTTCTTACTATTTTATTTTGAACAAACTACAATTTTGGTCCTTATGGTTTACACAAAATTACAAAAAATACTTTTTATGATAAAAAATAAGTACAAAAATAGTCATTATAATTTGCATTTTCCTTTGAAAATGGTCCCTAACGCTAATTCTCTCTACGTTCCCGACCTCCTCTTCTTAGATGTTCGTTCTTCCTCACAAGTAGCCGATAAGGACTACTATATGTCGGATAACCATCAAGTCGTTACTAATATCACATGAGATTATGTTTCATGATTATCTTTACTCACAAAAAATATTCAGTTGTTATTTTTATCCAAAAAAAAAATCATCAGTATCTTTATCTACGTGACAATCGTCAATCGTGTATCAAACCAATCAACATGTGTACCAAACGTACCAGTTAAATTGGTACCAATTATATATATGGATGCAGGTCGGTGCTTTTGATCTGGCCGTTTAAATTGTTGCTGAGATCAAATCCTGACCGTGTAAAATCCCTATTTTACGTTTATCGCTTCCGTCTGAAGCGTCCCCCCTTTCTCTCCCACGTCTTCTCAATCAGTTATCCAGTCCACTCCTCCCCAATATCTCTGCCCATCTCGTCTGAACTAAGCAACGTAAACTCCCATGTCCCCTAAACCTAAATTGTATCTGATGATATTCAAAACCGCATCCTAAGTTCCCTCAATTGTGTGCGATAATTTTCAAATATCAGGTGACGATTCAAGGTTTTAATTTTGATCTATCTCTCGATCTCTCAATCGATTCTTCATATCTAGGAAATTGTAAGGATCATGGAGAGATTGTTATTGCTGCTCAAGAATTTCTTTAAGTTTTACTGAATTTGTAGAAGAATTTCTTTAATTTCTTATGTAGGGTTTACCTTTCTATTGGGGTTCTTTCTGTGGTTTATTTGCATCAGGTTCTATTGTAATGACCGATAAGATTTTTGCTAAGCAATATTCAGATCTCGACTCCATATCTCGCTTTCTTCAAGGTCGGACTCAAATGTTTGTGCTTCACATTTTTTCTACTTTATTTTCTTTCAGGTTGAGAGATGTGGGGCAGTTCCAATGATCTTTGTTGTAACTATCATGTCGTGTGGCTGAAGACAATGCTCTGCAGGTATGGCAAATGGTTGAAACTATTTATAATGAAGACGATGACATTTAAACACTAGGAAACATATATGAGTTATTAATGTTGTATCATAATTCAAATCCATTCTTGAAGTTCAATGCCATCAAGAAGCTTCAAATTCGGGTTTGATTCTTAAAACATGTTATTTTTTGTTTTAAGATTCAACTTTCTTAAAACATGTTCTTTTTTTGTTTCAAGCTTCAAATTCAGGTTTGATCCAGCTTTCTGGGTACGAAGTATTTGCAGAAAAAAGAAGATTCAAAGTATAAATTTTTGAAATTTAGAACGAAATTGGGAGCAGATCTCGAGAAGAATGCATCATCGCCCCAATGAAAATGGTCCAACACAAGAAAGTGGTAATTTATGTTGTTGTTGTTCTATTTTTTTAGGTCTTTGAAGTCTGGACTCACAAAAAATGAGACTTTCTATGGTTTTACTTTTAAGGATCATTAGGTTGTTGGGTTGTGATTGGAGTTTGCTTTTGTTATTTGAAGACTAAATTTGATTTTTAATTTCTGTTCTTATGCTGGTTCTGTGGATTTGGATATGGTTTTTTTGGAGGGATAAGGCTGCAGATCAATTTTTAGAAATTTTATGCTATTTGTTTGAATTTGGCCGCTCTCCAGATCAATCTTGGTGTTTATTTGTTCCTCTGTTGGCTGTTGTTGGCTTGCATCAGCCTTGCTTAAAGTAATTGCCTTCTCAATTATAAACTCAGTCTTATCAAGTGCAATCATTAAATGTATGTCATTTATGCAGATGTCAAGATTATCTATGAACAAGAGATCTGTTAATCGTGCTTAGTGGTGTACTTTCTGCAGGTGACATAACATCTCAGTCCTAAAGACGTTATGAAGCCTAACATGTCAGTCCGAGAATACATAGGTAACAACTCCTCTATATCAAACCATATAAATGCATCTTTTTCATACCACTGCAATTTGCAACATGATCCTTACTTAAACCCCAAACAACTCAACTGATGAGGAATTAGGAGGCCTACAAGAATGTTTCTTACTCAAGGGGTTGTTTACTTACAATTTAATGTGGCTTATTCACCCGGCCATATAGGAGTGTTTCTATACAGCTTAATCATTAAGCCAAAATGACTATATGGAATAAGACATGACCCCTCACTCTTCCCTATTTAGCCACCTCAAACAAATTAATACCATATATGCCCCATAACTAATCCAAACCTCTCTTTTTGCCTCCCTCAAACCTTTCGATCTTTGGTATATCAAACATATAAATTTATCTAAACATACAACTTAACCCATACAAGACTTAATGGATGGAAAAGAAAAAGGTAAACAACCTCTTGGTGTTAAATTGATGATAAAGGAAAGCAGTGTAAACATTTTTATATCTAGCACTGATGTAAACAAAAATCCAATTAAACTCCGATTGACATTGATTTTGCATTTGACAAAGATTGTGATCTCAGGAGGCAAGTTGATACCAAACATTTTAACAACAATGGATTCCCAGTCGATTTTAGCTCCAAGCTCTGGGAAGTATGTTGTTTGACACAACATGGATACAATCTCTCGATTTGGGTTTAAAAACGAGGAGCAAAAGTGCAATTCGAGTTGACAAATAGGTTTAAAAACGAGGTTTGTTTGCTAATCCTATTGTAACTTTAGTTGCTTACTATAGGAATAATTTTGCGTTGATATATCGTATTCATAGTCTTTGATTTTTAAATTATGTTGTCAGCTAACTTTACCTGTTTGGCAAGGTACTAATAAATTTTTTCTGTGATTTATAATTACTGGTTTGGGTAGATATTTGGATGGAGATTGAATCAATTCATAAATTTTTTTAAGTTCTTGAGAAAGTACGAAGAGATAGTAGTTTGAGAGAGTTGAGAGGTCCATTTTTCGGAGTGGCTGTAGGTGGGATATATACATGGAGGACCAGAAATTTGACAGGTGGACTAGATTAAATAATTTGATCACTAAGCTAGAACAACCCGATTTTGGCGATCCTGTGGTTCTTTTTACTGTATGTTGAACACACTTTTTTGTTGATATGTCAATTTATTGTTGATACGTTTTTGTTCTATGTATAGGCTGACGATTCAAGCAATGCTTCATTACTTGGTAGTTTTGTTTCAAATGATTTTATGGTTTCCTGCTGGAGATAGTTAAATGCAGGCGCGTGTTAAGGTGGACCTATGCATACGGTTATTACCTACCCGAGCAAGAACATGCAAAAAGACAGTTTTATGAGAACTTACAAGGTATGTGAAGTTCCCACATTTTGCAAAAAAAATGTACTCCCTCGGTCCCAATATAAATGTCCACAATGATAAAGGCATAATTTTACAAGTGTGTAATTATTTTACCTTTTAATTGACGAAATGACAGTTTTGCCTTTAATAATATAGGGAGTAATGAAGTTTTAATATCATAGTTAAAGAGGTAGAATCGGAAAGTGGGAATTTACTTTTGAAAGTGGACAGTTATTTTGGGACGGATGGAGTATGAGTGTAGCGTGTTCCCTTCTTTAACGGTTTGGCAAAACTGTATATCGATGGTAGGTGAAGCAGAGGCTGGTTTAGAAAGGCTTCATCAATGTGCAGAGAAGGAATTACACACTTACCTCAATGAAGATGCCTCTCAAGATGAATTCAATAATTTCATAACAAAGTTGGCCGGTTTGACTAGGTAATTGTTATATTTAGGTGTTCAAATAAATGTGGTAAAAATGTGTATTTGTTCTAAACAGTGTGACACACAACTGCTTTGAGAAGTTGGTGAGAGCACTAGAAAACGGGCTATCCGACGTGGATGCACATGGAGATTCAAGCAAAACAAGTAGCTCGAAGAAGGCTGCAGGAACAAGCAAGGGAAAAGGAAAATGGTCCACTAAGGGTGGAGCCGCAAGCAGAAACAATGATTCTACCAGCTGGTTGTGTGATCAGTGCATCTATATGAACCCAAAACCTGTCACATCATGCCAGATATGCCACACCAGCTGGTGAAATGCTTGATGATTACTTGCATTAGACTGCATATTACACCCTTGAAACAAAGGATCAAAAGATTGGATAACATCAGGTATGTTGGGAAGGATTTTGGAGATGAACATGAGACTTAAGTGATCCTGCTGCTGAAGTGAAAATCATATTTGGTTAATTTTCATGGGTATAAAGCTACCGATATGTGCATTGTTTCAGTGACAATTCTTCCTAGAAAAGCTATAAAACTATAGTTTTGTTTAAAGTTCACTACTACATCCTTCATAAGCAACTTGTAATCACGTGGTTTCTAGATGTGGTTAAATCTCATTCTTTTTTATATTGCACGTGTTTTAACTTATTTTTTAGAGGTTTTATTTTAATTGGGACCAAGTGGTTTTATACATTGTACTCCAAAGGTATGATTTAGGTTTGAAGCTGACATGTTTATTCTTGTACATGATCACTTGCTAATGTTCTTCTTTCTTATGATAATACATCTCACAATGGTGTACTTGAATAACATTGCAATGGCCTCAGTCGCAAATTTTGGAGCGATATTGTAGCGTGTAAGATAGGTGGGAAATAGATTAAACTGCCATCTATTTTAACACATACATGTTTTTTTTAAATTTAATCTAGGGTGTTTGTTCTTTTTTATGGTCTATTTATGCTGGCAATAACTTAATTAAATCATGGTGTCGTAAATCATGCTTTGGTTCTTTTGTTGCTGCTAATTAGCTATGCACGTAGCTGGTTATTTAATTATTGATTTAGGAGCTAAAGTGAATATTGTGATCTTGCTCTAGCCTCTATAAGTAGTTGATTATTGTACCTTTATTTTATTACACAACAGCCGGGTGCTGCTCCATAAGTCCATATGTTATTTATTATTTTTTGTAAAAATTATGTCGGTACTTTTTTATAGTTTAATGATCTTTCTTTAGCTTTTTTTTATCCCACCTGTTGGAGAAGGCAAGTCTATTACTACCATTGCTCTCCCAACCTTTGAGAGCCTTCGTTGATAAAATGTAATATTTTAGTTAACTTCCAGCGTTTTTTGTGTGTTAAGGATATGATTATATGATCATGTCTCGGTCTTCAATTATAAATTGGTGTTCTGCTTGTGAATGCTTTTATCGATGGGTGGCACTAAGGATTCATGGTCCCTATTTTAATTGAAATTGTATGGGATTCGTGTGGAGAACTTTTTTTAATAATGTTACCAGTCTAAAAAACAGCAACTATGGGGTTGTTTATCAAGTATTTGTCCCCAAAACAGCAGTTATACAGTGTTGTTATCGAGGCAGATACACAAGAGCTGATTGCGGCCTATTTTGGAGCATTTTCGGGGATTTTTGAGGTTTGTTTCAGGGACTTCAGAATCTTTTTAAAGTCATGTCGTGTACCCGACCAACGGACGGGTATAACACTAAAGCACCAAGAGAAATTATATATATAATATATTTGGATGCGGATCGGTGAGATTAATCTCTGCCGTTAAAAGTCTTTCCGACTTTTGATCTGGGCTGTTGTAAATAGGTCTTTTACAGTTATGTAAACCCACCTTTATCTGTGGCCACTTTCCTCTCCCGCTCCCTTCCACGCCCTTTCTCCCTCCACGTTCCTTCAAAACTGATTCAGTTCCCACACCCTGCGATGCTATTCGGTTATCCCATGTTCCTTCCCCACTCCGCTTGATTTTGCGGTGACATCTGTTCGGTCATTCCACCCATATTCAGCCCATATTTCTCCTGGTTCCGAAGTTTCAAAGCAAAAGGTCAGTTTCAATCTCTTATGGTTTTTATCTTTTCAGAAACATTAGTTATTTAACCCCAAATGGCATACTCACAATCATCAAACCAATTACAAAAGTTAAACCCTACATATACAAACCAATTTGTGATCAGAAGTTTAGAACGATCATCAAACCAGAAGAAGCATCACAATCTGTTGTTGATTCTTAATCATACAAATGATGAATCCAGAAAATTACTTTGAAGATGTTGAATCTGAATCAGAGACGAGCGATTCTGATGATTCTCAGAAGGTCCCAAGCTTCTACATTTTTGAAGACAATTATCAAACCGAATATTCGGGTATCAAATTTGGTTTATTTTACCGACCGAGGTTCTCTGATCTCTCCATTAAGAAAAAATCCAGAACTCGGTGATTCTCCATTACTTCTTTTTTAGTATACTGTTAATTTTTCAAATTCCGATGTGTTTTGTTCTAAAACTTCCAGATTTGTATCATTTTCTTTCATTTTCAGTGTTCCCGTGGAAGTGAATGAGGATGAGAATGAGAATCAGGATCAGAATGTTGATTGTGTAGAGATTGTTGCACCTGATCTTGATGCAAGTGATCAGAAAAGTTTCGAGATCGTCCAAAAGATCATCGACGGTTAATTGCGAACCTAAATTTAGATTCTTAAATGGAAGACGAACATAATGTGGATGAAATGCCTCTTTTTTGATGTTTTCATTTACCGGTTTTCCTCCTTTTATATGAATAGATGACAAGGTGGAGAAACTGAAAGTTGAACAATGTAAGTTGTATCTAAGGAAACATGGGTTGAGATTAACAGGCAAAAGGGATATCCTCATTCATCGCATTAAGAAACACATTAGGTATATGCTTGATCATTTGAAGATCTAATTGTTCTTGTGCATTTGATAAATTTTTAACCTTGATAACATTCGATTCTGCTTAATCCCAGTATTATGAATGGTGGAGGAGAATCAAAATACCCTGCTTCAAGTTTTGTTATGAACTGTAAAGGTACTTCTTGCTTTATCTAATCTTGTAAAGAAATGGAGTTTGTAGATTTGCAGTCAATTCATGTCTACCATTCAATAGTATAATCTATTTGTATTCCATCTTGGCATTTCATATTTTGTTTGATATTTAAAGCTTATAAGGAGTAACTCAACTATTGCAGGTGATGCATGCACAGGAGATTTTGTTATGTTTGAACAAAATGTTTATGAAATGTAAGGATCTAAATTAAGATTTGTAAATAAGAAATTGAGAGGATGTTTAGTGTTATCATGCTAAATTTAAAATCTTGATAGCTTATGGTTCATCGATGATATTGAGATATTCCTTAAAGATGTCGTTTTTACATTAATTCATAATCAGGTTTAGCATTGCATCAAGGAGTGCTACTGGTCCTCCTTGTGGCACAAGGGCTATAGCTAGCTGGCCGGATAGTGAAAGAAAGCTATGGTGCTTCTAAACGGCAACATACATTTACGGTTAGCTACATATTCGTCCAGTTTATTGTAAATTCTAAACTTTACCATTCTACCTTTTAGACTGAGTTTTACATTTTCATTCAGTTTTATACTTTGCAGTCAAAGGTTCTTGGCCCTTCGTAACTTGCAAATTCTAAACTTTTACGTTTCTATTTGTTAGATTGAGCTTTTATGGAGCAAAGGGGTGAAACCGAATGAAACCACTCCCTCCCCTTCATCCTCTGCTCATCAAAGGGAGAAACCTTTATAGGTTAAGCACAATGAGACAGGTCCGTACATTATTGATTCAACTGCGTTTTTTTTATAGATTTTATTGTATATTGTGGTTATTGAACATTATTGTTAATTCTAGAGATGGGAAAACGAAAATGAAAGGCAAAAAATTTTGTTCGAAAAACATTCTAGAGGCAATGCTGCCCGGAATGATAGGGCAGCACGCCTTCACGAGAAGGAAATAAAGAAGGCACTAAGGGAAAGGTACACCAGAATTATTGTTTATAAAGCAAAAGTTTAGTTTTGGGCAGCATCAAAAACAATATTTACAACTTTATTTTCATCTGATGGGCTACAAAGATAGAGTTTATCATATATATGCATGCAAATATATATATATATATATATATTTATATATATATATATATATTAGTTGGTAAAAGAATGCGATAATTTTACTCAAATATAATAATATAAGATAGGTATGTGTTCAATCCATGCTCTCTCCCACTAATCTCAGCTGTTGGATAAGGCAAAAAATGTCTCCTTACATTGGTCTTTGAAGGCAAGTTTCATATGAGATCGATTGAAGTTGCCACTAATCGGCTTTTTATTCAAGTACATATTGTTCAATGTAATGGCTATGAAATCATATTATAAATAAAGAATGAAAATTTAATTTAATTTTCCATTAAAAAAGAAATATAAAATTTATGAAATATTATGTTTTATCAGTTGAGTTCAGCATTTATAATGTATCTGAAAGTGTTTATCAGTTGGTTCATAAATGTTATTTTAAAAAGATGGGTATTCTAAAAGCATCGTCTTAGTCCACCAAAATGGGCTACAAAGATAGAGTCAAAGTCAAAGGACCAGAAGTCTTATCCAGTAATTGAGAGTAACGACTCTTACCCGGTTAGTACTTGCCGGATAAATTATTGCATATGATGTCGTTCCGATTGACTATAATTTTACCCGGTAAGTTAAATAATAGTGTATGGTCTGATGGGTAAATGCTTACTGGGTAAGCGTTTAGGTAAACAACCCCTTAAGTGTATTGGACAGAGTTTTTAGAAGAAGCTTAATGAATAAACCATTTTCTATATCACTAAGCCACTACCAAACAGTCATATATAGGTGATCAAATAAGCTATGAGTCCTATTAAGCTCACTACGCTGCCAACAGATATGCCCTTAAAGATTCCGTCTTTTTGACTCTTTTTAGAATGTAATGAGGGTTTTTTGTGTTCTACAGGATGGTTTTAGTGCACACACGTGGACGTTCTCTGATCACACTCTCCCAGACGTGATTCGGGAGATAGTTGTTCCTGCCATATCGTGGGATGAAGGCAAGAAACTTATGTTTGTTCCTGTAACTTTCAGAAGAAACGGGACTTTGGCCATTGTTAGCCATTGCAAGCTTGCTGGAAGATCTCATGTACTACTCTTTTACATCTCTCTTTTATTTGGTGTTGATATGAACCGTTCAAACGATTTTAAGAAGTTGATATTATAAACCCGTGTCTCAAGATTGTCCGAAAAACTGGTACGTCTTCTTTCATCGAATATGAGGTCATTGAAATATTACAATTTGAGGGTGCTTTATTTTGTTTATATTGCTTTCTTTAGCTTTAAATAATCTCTTTATTGATGTTATCGGTCAATATTCAGGCCATATATTTGTTCCAGCAACTTACATCATGAGTTTAATGCTTCCATTTCTTTGTGCTTGATTAATGTAGATGGTTCAAAGGCTTAACATCTTCGGGATCTTTACTTCAAAATATTTTAATATATTCAGCCTCTTGAAGAATGTAAAAGGTTGGAAGAATGTTACCTTAACAATGTATGCGAGTTTAAAAAAGGATTAGTTGTTCAACCACAGCAAAAAGGCATATAGACTACAACACAACATACGAAAGGGAAGGATTACTTATGGTTTTCTTTTTACATTTTTGAAGATTTCAGGATGTGAAATGGTGGGAATCTGCAGTCATGACCGTTATCGGGGACAACATATGAATCTGACCGACGCCTCCATTCTTCATCCCAAGAACTGTTGAATCTTAAGGGGAATTTGGGATTTGAGGTTATTTCAGGTACATTCAGTAGATTGGTTGTTGAAATGGTAGCCCGAGTGTTTGTAGAAATGTGGAGGAAATTACAACCTTTTTCTATACTATGCAGAGATACTTACATCAAACATTCTTTGAAGACAAAAACTTATGAGAAACTAACCAAGATTTATTTTTATTTGCCACTGTATTCCTATGTAATTTATATGGTAAAAATAAATGTTTGATTCTTGAGGACCGTTGGGAGTTTGAATGCTCAAACCGATATGGTTTGATGTTTTACACCTGCACCTTCCTTGATTTATTTTATTTACCCACTGAGTTTTAAAAAGCAGTAGTCGGTTATTCTTGAATTTTAAGTGGTACAATCAATTAAATATATTGTACAAACTTCTTAAATTTTACAATCTTCCAACCAAATCATTTTTAATTTAATTTCAAAATTATATTTTATATTCTTATAATTAGTGGTTTGATTTACTTTATATTCTTTTAACATAAATAATCGTAAGATGCATTTAAAAAAATCTTTTTTATTCAAATGAAAATATTTAATTCTAAAATTACAAAAGACCCAACATTTTATGCCTATATTGACCTAACCAACATCAACAACAATTAGAAAGCATAAGACACCGTTAATCCCTTGTACATATCATTAGTGTAGTTTTTGTTGCTTCTATACTCGAATCAAGATTACAATCAAGGATCAAGTGGAACAAATATTGATTGATACAACAAAGTCGCCTCTAATTTTCAAAAAATAAGATGCATCGAATGCTAAAATGATATGCTACAAAACAATATAAAGCAATGGAGTTCGTTGAGTAGCAATTGGTAGCTAAACAACAACATTTGTTCCACAATCAAATGTTTAAGTACCCAATATACAAATTATATGGCATAAAAACAAATAAGATGTCACTAAATCACACATTTGAAGTAAGATATTCACACTAAATTTAGGCTCACGTTTCTCATATTATCGGTTTTTTCAGTTTGATAAATCGTCTTTTTTTTTTGGAGTATGTTTTGGAACGCTTAGAATTTGTTTAAAATCATGTCATATACCCGACCAACGGACGGGTATAACACTAGTTATTTTTAAAGTTAGACGGTAATTTAAAACAAATTCGATTTACATGTGTGGAAATCCCCAAACAAGTTTTTTACAAATTTAGCCCCTTTATTTTTTTAAGCTTCATTATGTTTCTATATAGTATAGTTTAATTTTCTTATGTATCGACCACCACTCTTCATTTTTCTTGCTTTTATGGTCTAGAACTTCACATATTCACAACTAATATTGTTTAAAATTCCAATAGAATGAATTATATTAAAATAGAACCAACTTGATTCATTCATATTTTTGAAAACTATTTTTTAAGATCTTCATTTTGAGGTATTAACTTTTCATTTAAGCAATTTGATGACCAAATTTATATTCCCAAAATAGGTATGAACGAAAAAGTTGGTTCCATTTTGATCTTATCAAATAAATTTTTTTGAAAGTTGGTTCTTTAAAATAAATTTTTTTGAAAGTTGGTTCTTTAAAATAAATTTTTTTGAAAGTTGGTTCTTTAAAATAAAGATTTTAAAAATTGTTTCCTCAAAATAAGAATGAATACAAAATCAATTTTTTTTTAATATAAAATTATTCATTCAAATATTACATGATAGTAAACAAGTCATGATAACACTAACATGTAAAAAATATTTTTGCTTCAGAAAGGCTCAAGGTTATTGTATTCACTTCAATTTTCATCATCTTTCAATGTCCTAAAATAATGATAAAAAATTTGTTAATTAAAACACGTAAACTTTTGATATATATATATATATATATAGATATAAATATAGATATAGAAAATCTAAAATATAATTAGGATAATAATTGAATCTTAAAATACTTAATTATTATGCTTATAAAAAATACATAATTAAACCCAAAATTAAATAACCTCATTATTAAATTTAAATTGAAATGACACTAATAATTCCGAATCTTTAAAATAAATTAAACAGAAAACAATAGTTATCCATAAATATAATGCTATATTATCAAATTAACCTTTATATAGATTTAATTAATTATATATTGGTACCGTATATGTAGTAGACGATAACAATAATCAAAACAGTAAAAAGGAAAGTCAAGAAACCCTTATTGGTTAGGACTCTATATAATACCTATTGTAATTTTATATATAAATAAGATCCTCTACTCCCACCTATATTATATATTGTGTGTGGAGAAAATATATTCAAAAAAGAAAGAAAAAGGATCCTCTACATATATTGACTGTGTGGGTGTGGAGAAAATAAAATCTTCATGATCGTAAAAAGAAGACGCCGCCGGAGCTTTTACCAAAGTTGCCGGCCAAGTCCAGACTCCGGTGTAAGTGTGTGTGCAAGCAATGGCGGTCCTTTCTAACAACACCTATGTTTGTGAAGATCCAGCTCCACCATGTAACCACCGTCAACCGCCATGAAAAACTTATTTTCTTGCATACTGGATTAACATCAACATCACCCAAGTTCCAAACCATCGGTAGTTTCCACACCTCGTTGTTACCCGTTTGCAGCAGGCAGAGGCAGTAGTGCTTCGATTATAGCATCTCCAGTTAATGGACTGGTATGTGTAGGCATTGAACGATTAATATTATGGAATCCTTTGACAGGTGAATATAAGATGTTATCACGACCCATTGATACAAAATGCTTGTAGTGATGATGACTAGAAGATTCTACGTATAACAATGTTTATATATATTCATTGAAATCCGACTCATGGAGAAAGCTCGAGAAAACACTGGACCACATCCAACGTATACCCTATTGGAAACCAAGTGATCATGATCATAATCATAATCATATGTTGGATGAAGATGTACTCCATTTCTTAGTGCAACTCAAGACAAGTTATGTAATTATAAGGCTCGACTTGAAGACGGAAAAGTTCACAAAGATACAAGTTCCATCGATTTGTCGACATGGGTGTTTGAGTTTGAAGGTTGTAAGAGCCAGAGGGTGCATTGAGTTGACGATTTGTAGTAATTTCACCATATAAAAACATCATATAAAAACAAATGTAGTTTAAAAAGATGGGTTTATACGAAATTTCTTAAAATGTTGTTAAAACATACATTATAGTCTTATGTCAATCAATTGACTGTATACGGATATGTAGTAATTTCTTTTATTTGCTTCTTTCTATTTAGGACTAAAATAAAAGGGTTCCTTCTTGGAAAGGACTCGAAGAAACTGTCCATGAAAGTTTAGTTTTATCTTTGTTGAAGGGCTGTTTGGTTAATCTGATTGAAGATGAAGGCTGTGTTTACAATGTTGGAGTTTGTTCAAGGGTAGCAGAGCAAGAATGTCAATACTTGAAGGACTAAACGTGTAAATCCTGAATATAATCAATCAAGAGTAGATCGGCGCTTTTGAAAAAAATTTATACCATCTTCTTCAACTTTTATCTCAGTACATTTTAACTCAATTCTCTTCTTAGCTAGGGTTTTGTAATGATTGACTTTGCCTTAAGGATCGATATTTTCATTTCATATATCGTATATTTAGACATGTGTCGCGCTCTTATTTGTTTTCATGTTCACAACCAAATTTGAGTTTGTATTTGAACTTTCCCCCCTCTCTCTCTCTCTATATATATATATATATATATATATATATATACACATATATATATAGGCCTGGGTTTATTTACAAACCAAATAAATCTTGCAACTTTTACAACCCCAACTTAACCGTTGGATTAAAGATAAGTGGTTATTTGGTTTTTAAGGTGGAACGGTCTGTCCGGTTACAACAATTTTCACCTTGAGACCAGACCGGGACTGGTAACATAGAACCAATTAGGGGTTTATGAGATTAAGGGACTGTTTAGATAGACCAGGCTTAAAGTAACCGTGCAACCACCATGAGCTTAAGGAACCAGTCCAGACCCAGACCCATACAACCACTAGAGACCAGTTCAGACCCAGACCCACACCAAGCCCGGTTATGGCTGGACCCATTGCAGGCTATGAATCTAGGACAGGTCAAACAACAATGGACCCATTATATTATGACAATATTCGGCAAAAATAAGCTAGCTTATAAGCTGAATTACACGTTTGGCAAACCATAAGCTAGTTTATTGAAACGCTACTTGAAGTGACGTTTTGGGAGCTTATTGTCACATTTTCCAATTATAACCCTTATTAATATTAATTATTATTTTTTAATATACCATTTTTGATCATTTTACATTCTTATACGCTAGTTTTGCCAAACATTTTTTTTTTTCATCAGCTATCTTATCAGTCATCCGCTAGATAGGAAAACCACTTACTTTCCCACCTTATAACTCCATTTGAGCAACAGACCAAATTTGGTACCAATTTCTGATCAGGGAAAACATCATAGTAACCAAAATTGAAATTTCAATTTGGTGCCATTATAATACTAAAACAAACAGGTCTATAAGCCATTAAAGGAAAAAATGTTGCATACGATGTTTTGATGCACTAAAATCTTACCCGGTAAGTTAAATGAAAGTGTTATTCTTACCAATAAGAGCTTACCGGGTAATAGTTGGGTAAACGACCCCTTATGGTCTCATCTTCCGTAGGATCTTTAACCTCCTTTAATCCCCACTAAAATTCAACTTTAAAGTAAGTAAGCATGAAACACAAACAATATTTTGAAAGCATAAACCAATTTCTTTACTGAATCTAAAAACGATCAAACCTTTAAAAAAAATTATCTCTTTAGAACGTAATAAACACCAGCGATGTAAAAAGAATGGATGCAGAAATTCGTTAATCACTTACAGGTAGAGAGGAAAAGAGCAAAAAAAGCACTTTTAAGTCTCTTCAACTGTGAACGATTTGCATAGAAAAGGGAGAAGACCAAACCCATTGAAAGATTTTGTAGGGTATAGTGTTTGTATTCAGACTGAATATAGGCACTAAGAGTGTAACAATGCACTTTAGTGTTTCTATTCATACTGAATATGAGCCAAATTGAATCTTAGTGCTTTTATTCAGTCTGAATATAGACACTAAATTATTTTATACTCTATAGTGTTTATATTCAGACTGTATAAGCTACAAATAGTTGTTTGTTTAATAGTGGTATATATTTAGACTGATATAAGCTAAAAGATTTTGTAGGGTATAGTGTTTGTATTCAGGCTGAATATACAAAGAACAACTTTGTTATTTTGCAATTGTAGCTTGTATTCAGACTGAATATGAGCATAAATCGTGGTAGTGCTCATATTCAGTCTGAATATGAGATACAATTTGCTTATATTCAGTCTGAATATAAGATACAAGAATTGTTTTAGTATGTATTCAGACTGAATATAAGCTAAATCAATTTGTGTTTTGTATTCTTGTAGCTTATATTCAGACTGAATATGAGATACAATTTGCTTATAATGTACTTTGTATATTCAGTCTGAATATGAGAACTAACAGTGTAAACACTGTTAGTTCTCATATATAATCATCTATCATCCAATCTTAAAATACATGTGTTTAGAATTCGATTTCAATTAAAGTTTCGTGATTTAAAACATGTCACAAAAGTATGAATAAAAGAACCTGGAAGCAGATGACGAGACCAGAGGCAAGGACAAATGTGATGAGATTGTAGCAAGATCAAGAACGGATGAATCACACCTGCTCAATATCCCGTTTCACATAGATTTAGCTTATATTCAGTCTGAATACATACTAAAACAATTCTTGTATCTTATATTCAGACTTAATAAAAGCACTAACAGTGTTGTCATATTCAGACTGAATATACTGTATAAGCAAATTGTATCTCATATTCAGACTGAATATGAGCACTACCATTGTTTATGCTCATATTCAGTCTGAATACAAGCTACAATTTCAAAATAACAAAGTAGTTCTTTGTATATTCAGTCTGAATATAAGCACTAACAGTGTTTAGTGTTTATATTCAGACTGAATATACTGTATAAGCAAATTGTATCTCATATTCAGACTGAATATGAGCACTACCACTATTTATGCTCATATTCAGTCCGAATACAAGCTACAATTGCAAAATAACAAAGTAGTTCTTTGTATATTCAGTCTGAATATAAGCACTAACAGTGTAAACACTGTTAGTTCTCATATTCAGACTGAATATACAAAGTACATTATATGCAAATTGTATTTCATATTCAGACTGAATATGAGCACAAACACTGTTTGTTCTCATATTCAGTCTGAATATAAGCTAAAATTATGAGTTTGTACATTATATTCAGACTGAATATGAATATAAACAGTATATTCATATTCAGTCTGAATATGAGATACAATTGGTTATTGTGCAATTGTAGCTTATATTCAGTCTGAATACAAAGTAGTTCTTTGTATATTCAGATTGAATATACTGTATAAGCAAATTGTATCTCATATTCCACTACCACTGTTTATGCTGCTCATATTCAGTCTGAATACAAGCTACAATTGAAAAATAACAAAGTAGTTCTTTGTATATTCAGTCTGAATATAAGCACTAACACTGTTTACTTAAGTTCTTTGTATTGTTGTTTATTCGACAAATTTCTTGATTAAATCAAGCTATGAATTTTGCGAGAAGTGTCGTTCACCGGTTTACTTAATTTGAATTTAAATCAGATTAAGATGAACAAGTGATGGATAAAACAACTTAGTTTGGTGGGATAAAACGAGCATGTAATCAATATATAATGTTTAATAACTCAACATTGAAAATACACGAGTGTCAAGACTAAGGTGGGATTTGGTTTGCAGATTCTGGAGGAATTTGATGGAATTGAAATGTTGAATTTCATTGACCAATTTCACTCCCCTCATCTGGTTCATTATTTTTCATGGAATGAATCTTTAAATTCCATTGAATTCCACAAATAATGAATTAAACATTTATTGGCAATAAGGTGGTATTTTGATGGAATGGAATGAATAAATTTCATAATCTCAAATATGCCTCTTAACCCTATTATGATAAAATAGACGCACACCTCCTTCTAAATCTGAACCACTGCCAATTTGAACCGCCGCCGACCATCATCGATTTGAACAAACGTCGACCACCACCGATTTAAACCGTCGCCGGCCACCGTCGATCTGAACCACTACCGACCACCGCCACTAATCGGAACCACCGCTGACCACCATCGTTCTAAACAACCATCGACAACCATCGGTCTGAATCGTCGCCTACCGCCATTGATCCGAACCACCGCCGATCTGAACTACAGCCGCCCATGCAAATCTAAACCGCCGACCACCACAGATCTGAACCAGCTGCCAATCGGAAACACCGTCGACTACCATCGATCTGAACTAACGCTGACCACCGCCAATCTAAACCACCACTGACCACCCTCAATCTGATACACCACGGACCACCATCGATTTTAACAACAACCGACTACCACCGGTATGAACCACCCCGACCACCAACGATTTGAATCATAGTAGTTGGATTTTAGTTTCAAAATTTTCAAGAAAGAATATTATGGTCATTTAACAATATTTCATTCTAATTTAAAAAACTATTTAATGATTATTTTATTAAAGTATTTGTAGTTTAAAAAAATTAAAGTATATAATAATAATTTTATCAAAGTACTTTTAGTTTAAAAAATTAAAATTATCAAAAAAGGTGTTTGGTCATTTACCGGTATTTCATTCCAATTCCAAAGCTACATTCTACGAACCAAATAGACAAATTCTAATTCCTTTTAACACATTCCATTCTAATTATGCCAATCAAAAATGTTGTTAAACCAGACAACATTCCATTCCAATTCTTTCAAAATCAAATTCTTTTGACATATTCCATTCCATCCAAAAACATTCTACGAACCAAACACCATCTAAGAGTTTATTTGGTAGACACCGAATGAATGATCCGGTGAACAACGACTAAGAGGTCAGAATAACTAAGGGTGCGTTTGGTTCGCGGGATTTGGATTTCAAATCCAATCCATTCCGGTGTTTGGTTTGCCTCATGGTAAGGATTTAAAATCCATGGATTCATTTAAAATCCCATGAACATTGGATTTTGAAATCCTTGGCGGATGCTCGGGATTTCACGGGATTTCGTAGGATTTCTATGAAATAATGTTTTAAAAATGTTAAAAACATTTGTTTTGTAATAATTGACTAATAAAAATGTAATTTAATTATTTTTTTAATTTTTTATAAATTATTTATAAATAACGGAAATCCAATTCCATTTCAAATCCTACAAAACAAACACAACTATGATTTTTAAATCCATTCCAATCCAAATCCCTCCAAATACAAATCCTTCCATGAAATCCAAATCACTCAAAAACAATTCCGCAAACCAAACAGGCCCCAAGAGAGTTTTCATGATTTTGATGCAAAATGAAAATTTGTCTTTTGGTAAATGTTCTGAATAAGGAGTTGCAAATAGGGTGGCTAATATGAGCTCAAGCTCGGGCACTATTTTGAAAAAATTATTTGCACTCGAGCCTAGTATGTATGATATGTATATATATATATATATACAGGGGAGGGATAATACGAGAACCGCCCCTCCTTAAAGGAACAAATGAACAATTTGTGGACCACATATGATGTGGGTCCCACATCATATGTGATCCACAATTGTCTCTTTGTTCCTTTAAAAATGAAAAGTTCTCATTTGAACCTATATATATATATATATATTGAACCAAGCTCAAACAACCTACTACCAGACTCAAGTGACAACAGACCGGTTAACACCTCTAGTGATAACTCGCTTTACTGAGCCTTATCAAATAAAGAAAATCCGTCCATAATCGACTAACGAACGAAATATATTAAACAACTACCAACTATCCTCATGGCATCCATATATAAATAACAAAAAGCTAAAGAAACAACCATATATTGCAATACCAAATAGCAAGATAGGAGTTAAACATCCAACATTCCAACAAAACATTTAAGATTCTGAGTTCAACATCAAAACATCCCACGAAATTGACCATAAGTTCGATAACGCCCACAAAAGTTGTTAACGACGAGACTGGACTTCACTAGATGCAACGGCACTATTCGGGTTCTGCAACGGTAATTTTGCAAAAGGTGGAAGTGCATCAAGGTTTACAGGAATGCCAACACATTTGCTAACCTTGTTGACCGGCTCTTCAATTGCCCGCTTTCGCTTCGATGATTTACTTGTCACCTATCATGATACAATTTAATTAAAAAAATGTAGTTGAACAAAAAAAACTAGACCAAATTGCAACAAAATGCAACAAAGTTAGCCCGAGTTACCAAAGGGGTCATTGGGCCAACAATACTCAAGGTTACAAATAGAGCCAAAGATAAGTGTGGGTGAGCATTTCCGTATATAAGTATTATGGGTCAGGTTAAGAGGAAAACCTCAAAAAAAACTTGAAGAACACCCTAGTAGCTTCCCATCTGGACAGTACGCACAAATGCATACTGATAATTTGTAATATGCACGCGTGCATACAAAAAACAACTTCAATCGCTTGTATGCACAAATGCATACCGTCCAGATGGAGGGCTCCCAGGACGTTCTTCAGTTTTTTTTTTTTGAGGTTTTCCCATTAACCTCCCTCCAAATATTATAGACTTCAAAAAACAATTACCCGAGTTCCTATTTCATATGCATTTTGACTAGTAACCAGTAGATCTTGTAACTACCGATAATATGGATGTCAAGTTGTTAAGCTATACTATAAATTTTAATTACGTGAAAAAATGTCATATCGAAATGAACCGATATCACGTAGGCTGAAAACCTTTTATCAGTTAAAAACTTAAAATTCGTACGGAATATGAAAAATTGAATGTTTATTACACTAATTGAGAAGAATTTTTTTTCGTTGCACTAAATTTATAAACTCGTATTTTGTGAGTCAACGATCATACCTCCACAGACTGCCGGTTTTCAGCGTTAAACAAAGCGGGACCAGAACTGGCTTCACCTGCAAAAAGAAAAAAAAATACATGCAAATTCCACAAGGTCATTAAGCCAAAGTTCAAAATTTTATTTGTTGTACTTTTTTTCGACCAAGTGATACGTTCGTTTCCATCTTGATATTTAAAATGCGAAAAAAATAAATATTTTAAGGTTTAAGGAAGACTAAACAAACATCCTACCTTTTCCAAACAACCTTTCTTTGATCCGATTATATGGACAAGTAGGCGGTGTATCTTTGTCTCTAATAGCTAGCGATGGCAGAGATGCAATAATCTCTTTGAACGAACGTTTATCGTTCAGGTAAGGTGTCACCTGTGTTTGTTATCCGAAAAAATAAATCATAAACCAAACGATGGTTATTATGTAAGTTTAATTCTATCATCCCTCCTAAATATATAGCTAACCTCGTTTTGCAAGAAAATAAAATAAAAAATTAGGGTGCGTTTAGTTGTGGAAATTTTTTCCAGAGAAAATAAAAATTTGGAAAACGCGTTTAGTTCGTTCAATTTTCAAAAAAATTCCAAACGAAAATTCTCTTTTTCTAAAATTACATTGAATTTAGAAAACTACTTTTACCACTTTTCCAATTTTTTGTTTTCTAAATAATTTTCTACACACACACACACACTTTCACTTTCACACTCACACTCACACTTTCACACACACTCACACTTACACTTTCACACACACACTCACACTTTCACACACACACTCACACTCACACTTTCACACACACACTCACACTTTCACACACACACTCACACTTTCACACACACACTCACACTCACACTTTCACACACACACACATACACACTTTCTAATTTGAAAAAAATGGAAAATGCAAAATGAAAAGTGATAAGAAAATGCACAACCAAACGCGTTTTCTACAATTTTCATACAAAACTGAGGATGAAAACTCAACTCCATTTTCTGAAAACGTTTTCTAGAAAAATGAAAACAGTTTTCTGGAACCAAAAGCACCCTTAGTTTTCCAAAAAAATAATTAATTTGGAAGAAAGCCGGAGCTAAAAAGATCTAAAAAATGTATGCTTTGAAAAAAATATAGAAAGCAAAGTGTTGGGTTCTTTAAAATCAGAACTACACTTTAGTCATAAAACTAACAAAGACACGATTGTCAAATTCTTATTCATTTTTCCCACTATGAAAAAGCTTGAATCATAAAAATTCTAGAAAGAAGGAAATCATTAATTCCTATATATTATGCAGCCATTAGCTATGGTGGCCTATAAAGAGTGTATGAGAGAAAATTACCTTCTGTAGCTGCCGATTGAACAAGGAAGAAGAACTTCCTGAAGAATCATTGAAGAAAAAATAACTATAAAAATCATAAACAAATTCCAAGCATAAACAATGAAAAAAATCACTACAAAAAAATCATAAACATCAGGGAAAAGGATACACAAAAGTACTAATTAAAACCGAAGAATTCTTATAAAAGAGGCTAAATTCATAATGATTGATTAAATTAAAGTCATAATCTCTTCACCAAAGTAAAGACGAGTGGAGTTAGAATTTGGGGAGAAAAGAAAGAAATGATTTTTCATGTTCTTGAATAGGTGAGAAAGGAAAAGAAAAACGTCAACTTTACAAATATACCCTTTGCAAAATATATCCTTTAAAACGAAAGATTGGGTAGTTATGTAACTTTAATAATCTTTTCAAGAATTCTAATTCCTTTCCTTTCCTTTTCTTTGTAATAAAGCAAAACAGGGGAGAAAGTATATGATAATTCTTGGACCATGTAAAAAAAGAATTTACAGGATAAGATTATTGCGATTTAAGAGTTATTTTGCCAACTAAAATCATTAATTGGCAACAAGCCATCATAAATTTTAACCAAGAAATTTCGAGTAACAATATGTCAGATTGTATATCTCATACGATAAGTTAAGAGTGAAAAATCTTCACTTTGGGAGTTACTATTACTTATTATTCACAAGATTCTGGTTAATCTAACCGGCAATTAATTGATGATTAATTTGATCATCATTTCAATGAAAGTTTAGCAGGATCTGCCTCCTACATTGCCTCTATCCTTTTTTTCTAATAATATTAAATGTAACGTTTTTAGATTATAGGGGAGAGATGGTTGTCTTGCTATGATATGCTTAAAATAATAAATAATAAAAAAAATAAAAAACGTATCGAATTTTAAAGTGCTATGGGTATATTTTACTTTTGAGCAAAAAAACAAAAATTACAACAAATCTGATATTTGAAGTTTAAATTAAACAACAAAAAGAGAATCAAAGGAATAATAAAAATATGAGATAAAAAATAATTCAAGCGAAACACGTGAAATGGAAAAAGAAATAACATATAACACAGCTAAGCAACATCATGCCTTTTTTGCTCTTTCCGGTTTCAATTTTGTCGTCAAGCGTAATAATCTTTTACTCCAAGTTATGAACTCTTAATTGATTCAACAAATTTTTACCATTCCTTCAAGGACGAGTTAATATCGGATTTCAACTTTAAATTTATTTAAAAATAATACTCCCTCTATCCCAAAATAAATATCCACAACGAAAAAGACCGTCAAATTTAGGCAATTTTTTAATGAACTCAATGGCAATTTTACCCTTAATAATAGAGGGAGTAATGAATTTATCCGTCTCACGATTAAGGTATAACTGAAAAGCAGGTACTTACTTCTGAAAGTGGAAACTTATTTTGGAACAAACTAAAACAGAAACATGGACACTTATTTTGAAACGAGGGACTATATAATATATAAAATTATACCCTTTTTAAGCCTTTAATCTAAAACCAATATTTAATTTTGAATCGAGATGAAACAACTCACCTTCATGATCAGCACACCTTCCTTGTAGAGTTCCCTCTTTTGCGACCCCTGTACCTTTTGACATATCCGCATCTAAAATACATAATTTAAAATTAATCCAAAAATAGAAGTGCTTAGAAATGCAACAAACTTCACAAAAAACACGACTCATTACTTACACGTAACACGCGTTTCAAACTTTTTCATGACACCTTCCTTTTGTTCGTTTACAGCTATTATCGCTACAATGAAAATTCAAATTGTTAGATCATAAGACCCAAAAAAAATTCACCTTTGATGCTTAAAAAAACTAATCAAAATATGAAAAAAGATTTGTGGAATTCAAAAGACAAAAAAAAAGGCTCACCATTGGTAATAAGCTCCATCGCTACGCTAAATGGATCCACTTTTGCAAGTCGTGCGGCTTCTCGCTCCAACCGAAACTTCACCTTATTAACCAGCAACAATTTGTCCACTAAATCATGGGTTTTTGAAAGATCATCAAGAAAGTTATTCCAACATTTAGGAAGGTAAATCTCGGATGGTTGGAGTTTTGGTACAAAAGAAGATGAATCCATAGTTCCTTTTCTCTAAATTGATGTATGGACTCTTTTGGGTTTGAGGATTCATATGAAAAAAGTTGGCATTTTATAGTACTGAACTTCAATTGAAAATAGCTATTTATTAGCATAATCCAGCCTCATATTTTCAATGTATAATTATCTTATTTAATAATTGCTTCATGAATTTAATGTGCCATTATGACAACTTTGTTTATTTATACTTTATTGCCGAATAAGCGGTCGGATTGGTTACAACCGTCCAATACAATTTATTTATGTATATAATATTTATATACGGGAAATTGAGCTCACGCGCTCCTCACCTTTGTTGAGGTTGGAACCTTGACCTCTATGAAGGTCGGGTTACTAAATACCCCTGGACCAAAGTCCCTTTGGTCCAGAACAATAAGAGTAGAGACTGGTCTCATTGCAATTATACGTATGCACCTATTAATTTTCATAGCTTTTTGAGAACTCCTAACAACTTTTAACAAATATATACTCTCATAAAAATGTACCTAGAACTTAAATTTTTTAGAACATATTGTTGAAGTAGTATTTGTCACACATCGTCATGTTGCTAATCTATATAGGGGCGGGTTCAAATGAAAAGCATAAATATTTTGAGAACCATGTTCTGGTTCTCATGTTCTCAAAATATTTTGAAAAGTGTATATGCATCAATGAATATATTAGTTCTCATGTTCTCAAAATATTTACAGTTCTCACATGAACCCTCCCCTATGTGTGTATGTATATATAAGGTATATAAAATACGGGTCAGGTTCAAGGGAAACGCCAAAAAAAGAGAAAACTGAAGAATACCTTGGGAGCCCTCCATCTCGACGGTATGCACTAATGCATACTGGTAATTTGTAACATGCATTTGTGCATATACACTAATGCATATGTAGTTATAGGAGCATTGGTGCATAGAAAAAAAAAAGAACGTTTGTATGCATTAGTGCATACCGTCTGGATGGAGAGCTCCCAGGGTGTTCTTCAGTTTTCTCTTTTTTAGCGTTTTCCCTTGAACCTCCCTCTATAAAATACAAACCCAATATTTGTTACAAACCTGCAAACCAGATGTCATGTGTTGTTTCAAATATGAAGCTTTCAAGACTGTTTCGCATGTGGAAAAAAACATTATTACACGTTTCACATAATTATATATACATTGATTAGTAATTTTAAGATAGTAATGGAGTATTCTCTCTTTGAACTCCAAAATAACTAACTAATAACCGATTGATAAACACGTTCATATAAGATAATCACTGAATCCTACTAATAAGAGAGAATACTCCATTACTATCTTTATCCAAAAAAACCCATCATTATAACTAAAATAAACTATATCTTTATTTTTAAATCTAAAATATTATTATTTTAATAAAACTTTGAGTTATAGACATTATACCCAAAAAACCAAAAAATTATAACATTTTAACATCCATATCGATGTATTTCAGGTTTTTTATCTTAGTCTTGTCTTCACATTATCAAGAGATGTTTAACCACCACTTGTAATTTCTATTTCGTTCAAACAATAATTTCAGATAAAATAGCAAGTTTGGCTCGAAGTTTGGTGCTATAGAATCTTCTAATTCGTATATAAATTATAAACTCAAAGTGATAATACATATAGGCTACTCTTCTAAACCTTTATGAACAACTAGAGGGATAGAAATAAGGAACAAACTTATGACGTAAGATTTCAATTCTTTAAACATAACACTCAAACCAAGCAATATTTACATTTGTAAACTTAAGAGAACTATTGCAGGCATCTAAAAAAGATCCACAAAGATTATTGACATTGTGACAAGAGTTGCATCTATTAACGTGGCACATCATCAGAGGAATGATGACCTTGCCCCCCACTCACTTCCATAAGCTTCTTGATGTAAGTGTAAATTCACTATACTCAAATTTTGGTGTAATGAGTCGCTAAAAGGATACACATTTTGACTAGGTTAATAGTGTAAATCTTTAGTGCTACTCAATGGCACTCATTTTAGACAAAGTATTGTATAGTGTGAGATTACATAACCTATTAGACGACCTTGTCGGTTTTTACTTGGCGCTACAACAAAATTGGGTTTATAGGACGCCAAAAGTATTTAAGTGTTCTAATAGACTACTTTACAGGACTTAGGCTTATAAGACTGAACACTTGTGTGTCCTATCTAAAGTGGTGTAATAAGTTTATAGAATGATTTTGGGTATTAAAACAAAGTTTAGGACGTTTTCAGATCAAAGTGTCCTATCTAAAGTGGTATAATAAGTTTATAGAATGATTTCGGGTATTAAAACAAAGTTTTAGGACGTTTTCGGATCAAAGTGTCCTATTAGCCCTTTTAGGGTGCATTTGGTACCCGAACAGGACATAAGATAACATAACATACGAAACAACTGTTCAACGTTGGGCAAGACATGACTGGAGAGAACAAGACTGATAAAATGATCAATTTACCCCTAATGGGTTGTTTAGTGCTTTTTAACCAAATAATCAATCTAAATGAAAATTTAATAAATAACATTTAAAAATACAAAACATCTAATGTTAATTAAAAAGCTACATTCATACAATCGAAAGACCTAAACATTTCTTATTCTATATCTTAAATCTTATTCATAAAGACCAAAATATAGAAAATGTATTAAAAATGAAGTTTTGTGGATGGTAAAAAGAGAATAAAATAAATAAATAAATAAAATTTAAAAAAAGAATAAAATGTAAAGAAGGAGGCGTATTTAATGTTTTAGAAGGGAATTAGGTTTTATTTAAGGGTATATTGGTAAAATACGAGCGCGTTCCACCTTTTTCCATGGGGTGGTGGTGAAACACGCCAGTTTCACTTTGTTATTGTCTATCCCATATAAAAGTTATGACAAACATGGAACACGCACCCTTATAGTACACTTTTGAGAAATGTCCTATAAACACATCTTTTTACAGGACACTTGTTTAACCTAACACTTTTTTCAAAAAGTGTCCTATATAAAAAGAGTAATAAGACCTTTTATTCTAAAAGTGTCCTAAAAAGCTTATTAAAACGCTAAAAAGCATTCTATATACTTATTACAACAATTTTAGACATGACACACTCACACACATGTGTTTGGTCCTATAAACTTAAGTTCTATAAAGTAATCTATTATGACAATCACACATTTTTGGTGTCGTGTAAACCCGATTTTGTTGTGTGGAACATGTTATGCATGATGAAGTGAGAGATAAATGACGTGATGGAATTGCTATGTACATTTCATATTATTAATGAGTTGTTGTATGTAATCATAGCCGTAGGAGTTATCTAGGTAAAGCTCTTTAGTATAAAAGATAATGAAGGACAAGTATAAAATTTGTTGAAGATTCATTTGCATTCCCAACAAACAACTACTACTAGTTTTTTAATGAATGTAAAAGTAGGAAAAATATGATGCACTAGAAGATAATAAATATATTACTTCCTGAGGGAGGTTTAAAGGAGAACCTTAAAAAAGGAGAGTCGAAGAACTTATCCAAGGCATTAAATTAACTTCATTTTATATCAACCCCCCCCCCCCCCTATTCTTTAATTTGACATCCATATTGAGTTATTTTTTGATCTATTTTTTTGTGGTTCTTCGATTCTTTTTTTGGGGGGTTCTTCCTTGAACCCACGCCTTACTTCCTTTGTTCCAAAAAGTTTTTTGCAGTGTCTCACTTGGAACTTAATTTAGCGAGTCTTAAACAAATAATAAATTGAGAAAACTTGCCAACCAAAATCAATATTACAAATATCTTGAAATGATTGTGAATGGAAAAAGTACATTTGGATTGGAATCTCACAAAAAAAGTTGCACGAGGACCCAAAATGAAAGTGCTACATTAACTCCTTCAAGTGTTTACATTTCTATTTAAGTTCGTCCCAAAATATGTGTACACTTCCAAAACTCGTTAATTTAAATTTCCAATTCTACCCTTAATTATCACGAACGAATACTTAAGAGCTAATGAGATGGAGAGAGAGAGAGAGAGAGAGAGTGTGTGTGTTTGTCTCTATCATCAAGGTTTTTTCGTCATTTAGTATTTTAGTTGATTAAAGTGTGTAATAATTACACTTTCTAACCGGTGTTTTTTTATTGTGGACACTTATTATGAGACGGGGGAATATTCGAATAATACAAAATGATGCAAGGACAAGTGCAAAATTTGTTGAAGTTTCTTTTGGATTTCCAACAAACAATTAATACTAATTATTTGAAATAAAATGAAGACGTTAAAAAAGTATAATACATATAAAAAACTAGTTCCTCTCCCAAAAAGCTTGCAACATTTCCCCAGGCACTTAATTTACAAGCCTCAAACAGATAACCATACTGAGAAAACTTGTGGACCAAAATCAATATCACTAACATATTTAAGTGATTGTCCAATGGGAAAATTTAGATTTACATCTAACCAAATAATAAATTGTTGCATTTTTAGGACAACCCAAAATGAGAAGTGTCACATTGAAAAGTCATAGGCGTTATGTTAATAAAGTTGTTTATCATAAAATATTACGCACATACAAGTAAAAAATCAGTTGAAGCTTCATTCAAATTCTCAACAAACAATTAATACTAGTTTGTTGAAATAAATGAGAGGAAGTCGCAAACATATAATACGCTAGACGACAAAACAAATAATTTACTTCATCTTTCCCAAAAAAGATGCAAGGTTTCCTTAACCATGTAATTTAAGGAGTAATAAACATGTAACCAAATTGAGAGAACTTATGCACCAGCAGAAATATAAACAAAATTGGATTGAAATCCCACTAAAAAACGTTGCATTTTATGAGAAAACACAAGATGGGAAGTGTTCCATTTTCAAGGGTTAGGGAGAGAACTATATACCCCAAAATATATTGAAGGTTGTATATCAAAGGATGTCAACTATTTTGTTTCTTTGACGGTGTAGTCTGATAATAATTTCTTCTAATTGAATTAACCAAACCAAACAAAACGAACCCGATATATCCCACTCGAAAGTAGGGTCTGGGAGGGTTAGAATGTAAGCAGACCTTACTTCAACCACTAGGATCAAGAGGCTTATTTCTTCTAATTTAATAATAGCATATATTTAAGTGGGAAAAAAAATACTAACTCGCACATCTTGCAAGTCTTAAGATCGATAATTCGGAAGAACTTGTGAAAAAATTGTGAAACAACTAGAAGATGTCACTAGGCCACACAAAAAAAGCACAATTGATTTTAACAAAATTAAAAAAAAAAATTGGATTTCTTTCAACATTCATTAAAAAAATTATTCAATGTACTTATAGGCAAGATAATATGGTTTTCGTTATTTTATATATTTATCTTGATATTTACTAATACCTTGCTTATTGAAGGAAAGATAATTGAGCAATTGTACCACTTGCAAGGTCAATACTTTGCTATCATTTTCCTTCAAAGACCGAGAGTAGTTTCATAAACCAAACCAACACAGTATATCCCACCTAGGGTGAGGTCTAAGGAGGGTAAGATGTACGCAAATTGATCTCTACCCTAAAGAGTAGAGCAGTTGTTTCCATGAAAACCCTCCCGACTTGTGCAATGTGTGTGTGTGTGTGTGTGTGTGTGGGAAACAGAGAGAGGGAGGAGGCAAACAATCAGAAACACAAGCCAGCTAGAGACAAGACAGAGATAGACAGGCATAGCAAAAGAAGCTACACCCCCCCTAATCTACCTCACCAACTCACTTCCTCCCAGCCAAGCTAGGTACATGACCCTCCTAGTTTGCTACCTTAGTCTTGCGCCTCCAAGCATTCCTAAAGATCATGAAACTACTAGGGCCACCATATCTAGTAATGGATAATATAATAAAGTAGTAATTGCATGATTTCCTAACCAAATGATAAACAAATAGTATACATAATTGCTCCATTGTGATACTAGTATCTCTTGTACACATTGAGACACACATAGCTGGTGAGTAAATTGTTGGTGGGAAACTCAAAACAATGACAATTTGTATTTTCTGGGTGATCCGTTGGTATTTTCTTGAAAAACATCGGATTCTAGCAGAACCATTGGTATTTTCTAGTTGGTAATCACCGACATAAATTTCTCTGGGTGATTTTTGTGGGTAAGAGTCATTTGTTTTGTCGTAACTATAGTGTTACAACTGAACATTGCATGAGAAATGCACATGACCGAGTTATATGAGCATAATCTTCTTTGGGTGCGTTTGGTAAGCGCATGGAACTAGACTAGACTAGACTAGTTGTATGTTTGGTACAACTAGGACAAGACGGCATTTTGTTGATCACTTGATCTTCATTATATTAACTTGTAAGTATGTAATTTTCCATTAGATTGGGTGCTAATAAAAATTATCTCTCCTCTCATATGGACATACACCATCACATCAATAGTGGAACCACGTTCAATCTCTTTCATTACTTGTTTTTGGAAATATGCATTGGATTATGAAGTTGTTATGTTCGTGGTTGCATACTTGCATAGCATTGATCATAGTTATTGTTCGAAGCTATAAAGCATAGTTTCGATCATTATTTCTATTTCATATTGTTGTTTCGTGTGTTACACTGATCTCTATATGTCTTTATGATTGGGAGCACTAGAGATCTTTGGTGTATCTGGTTAGTACGAGTCACCATTCAGCCTACAAGAAATGTGATAAGCCAACGTGCACTGACAATGATCAAATATTAAGTTTACTTATCCAACCATATCGAGAGTAGCCCATGATACTTCAATAGTCAAATATTATGAAACTCTCCCTCTTCTCGTGAACCTAGGTGATGTATGCTTTCACCTACCCATGCCTAATAACTAGTCAATTTAAAATCCTTCCTCATTCCCAAACTTGTTGACTTTATCGTGACTACTAAGGGGCTGTTTGGCAGTTGCTGAATGGTTTGGTGCAGAATGATTAAGTGGTCAGAATGATTGAGAGGCTCTTATGATATAGTGCAAAATGAAATATAATTGTTTGGTAATTGTTCATGATGTAATTAGGGCTCTTACTGGTTAAGGAAGGTTCAGAATAAAAAATGATTTAGAGGATTTTGGAGCCATTAAGCGACAGACTTATTTTTTGCCAAACGTGATTTAGCTCTTAATGATTCAGAGGTTGTCTCTTAATGGAACTGTTAGGAGGTAAACAAACAACTCCTAACCCTATGATTGACCATCCCACTAATCACTTCTTGCCTTCATCCTGACCATACAAAATCCCTCCCTCTCACCCTTTACGACTTCCATAACATCTCATCAACTCAAGAAGGTTTCGATGCACCAATTCCCTAAAGATTTAAAGATTTATTCGGTAATGGAAAAAACAGGCACTAAAAGGTTAGGAAGTTGATTTTTTCAGGCCAAACAAAGTAAGGGCCTGTTTTTTAGCAACTTAATGGGCTTAATAGGACTCACAGCTTATTCAGTCCGCTATACATGACTGTTTGGTAGTGGCTTAATGATATAGAAAGTGGCTTATTCTGTAAAGTAAGCTTCTAGGGGGAACGTTATGCAGAAATCCAAGCTTTTTCAAACCTGCTCCTCCCAATTAAGAACACACTCCTTCCATCTGTGAAAAAACCCTCCCAAACAAAAACCTTTCCAATCCATACAGATTAATCCACAAGAACAGCTTTATCCACACAGGACTTAACGAATAACCAACCAAACAGCCCCTAAGTGACTTTCTTTAACCCTGCTAACATTGCCTAGAAGCTCATTTGTCAACCCCTAATATAAGGTCAATCTGATTTTAAACAATTTTCATGAATCGTATGATTGTAACATGAAGACTCACGGTGCTAATAGAAAGGGTTGTTCTCCATGGGTTACCTAGATACGGCTGGGCCAAAGGCCCTTTGGTAACAATTGCAAACTGATATTATCTGATGCTAACAGATGCTATGTAAAAATTGACGAAGTAATTTTCATATAAAAAAAAACAGACAGTACCAAAATTAATAATATAGCCTTATAAAACCAGAGACAACTTATAGTTATAGAAGGAATAAAAAGTAATACAAGCATACATTGAAGAACATACCGTGTATACACCATTCTGAAGAAAGCAGCAAACACAAATGCATTTCCTATATGTCGAACCACTTCAATTAGCATAATCTTCATTTTTGTCACACATACAGCATTTCTTTTAAGCATTTTTTAACCAATATAAGATCAAGACCAATGTTGTGTAGGTCCTGAATTGAACACCCTCTACACCTGCATTAAAGTGTAGATAAGATCAACACCAACCACTTCTTTTAAACAAATCTTAACCAATATAGTAATAATAAGCAAATCTTGACCAATATAGTAATAATAATAAGCAAACATTAGATATAAAACCAATAGCAAATCAAGAACTTTCTGAAATCAACGGGCCATCGACTGTTGTAATCAAAAGCAACCAACAGAATAAATTACACATCCAAATCCAAGATTATGAAAGTGAGCACATTTTACACACAAAAACTTCCTTTAAGCAAAATTAATCAGCAGCTTCAACTGCCAAAAAAAAAAATAAAGTCCATATAAATTTGACAATAATCAGCAGCTTCTGAGAACCAAAAGAAAAACATGATGGGAAGATGGTAATATGGAATAATCCAAAAACAGAATGGCAGAATGGAAAGAATATAAAAAAATAACTTAAGACAATGAGGTAGGCGGAAGACTATGTTGATTAGCATAGAAGAAGACCTAGGGATCCTGCATTGAACGTTCGCGAATTTAGTGTGTCCATTAATGAACTTAACATATGGCATCCATTAGCACCGCCAATTATGGGTGGTCATGTGTGTAAAGTACTAAAGTACCAGGGATACCCACGGTTAAAGTTGTTTGATCGATTTTATATATCATATAACAATTATAAATGACACAAAAGGTGGACAGTGGTGGTAGCCAATAGTGGTGGATATGATTCTATGAAGGTGGTAGTTGTATAGGAGGTGGAAGTGGAGGTGGGCGGTGGTAGTGGTAGCCGATGATGGTGGTGGTTATGTAGGGGGTCAACAGTGGTCGTCGGTGGCTACTGCCAGGGGTAGTGGTGATGGGTGGTGGTGTCCATTAAACCAAATACCATATTAGGGTTATATCAAATGATTGATGCTTTTTTAGTTATACATCTCATCTTGATTGAGTTTTGTAATACTCTGTTCACTCCCATGTACCAAAAGTAACCTAAAAAGAGTCTTACAGGCTACAACCACAGGGTTGTTTCCATGTATATATATATATATATATATATATGTATATGTATATCCAAAGTGATTATTGTAGATTTAAGGATCATAATCAAATCATTATAAAATTAAATATAGGAATGGTCATATAATTTATGACTTCTTGCAGAAACTTCTCCAAAACAAATCCAACACTGCAGCCCCATATATAATCCGCAAAATATTGTTTTATCGTAACATTACAATGAATGACCTTTGTAAAACTTTCATATATTTAAATAATTTAAGCTTGGATTCAATTAGGCCTTGCACAAACGATAAAAAAAAGCTTGATTTTTATAAGTCATCCCACTTCAAATACATAATAATAAATTAATGGCTTTGAGTGATACATATGGTCCAAATTAATGAAATGGAGGTGCGAAGTTGAAGTGTGTGGGCTTGAATGCATACCTGCCGGTTGAGTTGCCGGAGACGGCGCTGAGGGAGGGGCGGCGGCGGTGGCGGTGGCGGTGGCGGTGGCTTGTGACGGGAGTATGGAGACCATTCCGCCGTAAAGGAATTTATAAATCCAGATAAATTGCTATTTTAGTTCTGGTTTGTTAAAAATTATGATTTTAGTCCCTACGGTTTATAAATTGTAGTTTTTTATCTTTATGATTTGTAATTTATTGTATTTTCGTTTTTATGATCTACAATTTATTTTGTTTTGGTTCTTGTGGTTTACAATTATTTAGTTTTTTGGTCTGTTGTATTTAAAGATAACAATTAATTTAGGGGCGAAAATAATAATAAATTATAAAATATAAGGATGAAAATGATAATTTCCAAATCACAGGTATAAAAATCAAAATTATTAACAAACTTTAGGGACGAAATTTGTAATTTATTCTCAAAAATAGATTTTTTGTTGCAATATTTTTGCTCCAAAAGTTATGCCATAATGTAGGTATTAAAATAGAGAAAATAAAAAAAATGGTAGAAATCTCTAAAACTTAGTATTTATGAGAAATAAATAAATTTAATGTTTTTTTTACCGATAGGAGACATATAAATTAAGTGTTTGGAAAAAAAAAATACAGCATTTTATTAAATATATTAAAAATGGTATATTTGCTAAAACATAATCTTGTTTAAGTTGAAATTAAAAAAATCTGAGAATTTAATTTTTGATACTCTATTTTAGAAAAATTATAGCATGGTTGTTGAAGATGTTTACTGTCCAAATTTTTTGAAATTTGGAGCATTACAGATGAATGAAAATGAAAATTTTATAATGTTTTTGATTGCTAAGGATTAAAATAGAATATGTAAAAAAAATTACAGTTAATAATAGGTTACCAAAATAACTTTTTGTGATATTTTCATATTTTTCTTCCTTAATTTATAAATACTATATAATGATAGGATTAATAATATTATTAACCGGTAGCATTAACTACATTAACTATGGCAATGATGGTGGCGGCGGCAATAATGGTGGTTGCAGCAAAGATGGGGGAGGCAATAGTGGTGTTAGCAACTGTGGGAGCGGTGATGGTGGCAATGGTCTTATCCATACAGAGTATACCTACATTCACCCAACTTTCATTTCCATCAACTTGTGTATAATCCAAATGAATAAAAACGGTATTTGTTGAGTTTAAATAAAACTATAAAACCACTGCATGTAGACTTTATTTTTTTTCATCTGTCCAGTTAGGATAATAGTTCGACTTCAAACACCACCCATGACAAAAAAATTACTTTCATATGATTGTCGTGAAACCAGTACAATGAAAACTCTCCCGAAGGAAACATACCTTTTTTAGTAAGATTTGCATCACACCGAGTTTTTACTCAAGACCAATGCCCTCGTACTAGAAGATGAAAAACAACCAAATCACTCCTTTCGTACTCATGGTTATCTACTTATTTTGCTTGGTTAAAACATATGAAAGTCGCATATATATATATACCTCGAAAGGTACCTTTTTAAAAAAAATCATGCACACACATCTTACTAGTGGTTGGAGTCGAACACAAAAGGCCACAACTAATTCAGAAGACTTGAAAAAATCGAATCAAACTAAATCCCACACAAATTAAGGTTCGAAAAAGATAAGATGTCTAGAGATTATACCTCTGTCTAAAAGAGTTGAGATATTGGTTTTGTACAATGCATTTGGTACACAGAAATAAGGTAGGCAGGTAAAAAATTTGTGCAAGATTAAAATTCGACATTAATGACTCGATAATTAATCAATCTTGTCTCATTTCTTTTATTTTTTTGCACTTATTTTGTTGGAACAAAAAAAATGCATTTTTGTTCCCCTAGGATCTTTTCCGATCTAAGGCCTTGTTTGTTTTTTTTTAATTTTAAGCTCTTAATCACCACTTATGTCTGATTCGTTTAGACGTTTCATAACCATTTCAGAACTGAAATCAGACTTCAGACTTCAGCACCTCTTCCGTTTAGACGTTTCATAACCATTTCAGAACTGAAATCAGACTTCAGCACCTCTTCAAAAACAAACGCCACTTAAATGTTAGACCAAACATAGAACAAGTTGTTCACTCTTAAAAACAAAGGTTGTGGCATAGTGGTTAAGACCCAGAGAATGTAGTGGAAAACATCCCAGTTGTTCTGGATTCAATTCCAGGCGTTACAACAATTGTCGTTACTGAGTCTATCAAGATTAATGTCTTACGGACACAATTTGTCAGAATTATTCAGGAAAAAAAGAAAAAAAAGGTTGTCCAATGATCGTGTCCCACATACCAAACGCACATATAAAGACCACATACTTATAATAAGTCGATCACAATACTCCTAGAATCGTTTGAATGAAAACCCACCGATTTATACCTCAAGGATACTTATAAGTCAAATATAAAAACACGATATAACAATCAAGAAGACAATAAAATATCACAAAATCGAATACAAGCAACTATGACCTTCGAGCGAACATGTTTAACGCCAAATGTCATAAAAAGCCATGAATATGGATCTCGACATAAAGACAAAAACCATACCCTTTGTAACTTTCTTGTAGGCTTTTTTTCTCAGACCATTGCATCATAATCATCCAACTTATCATTATACACCATGACTTTTCTCTTTATCTTGGATGTATCTACCCAAGTGACGAAATCTTCCATGTTTCTTGTTACTAGAAATGCGGGATCTGTAACGGTATCTGGGCCCACTCGGATATGCCCTTGTTCTATATATGTCACTGCTTCCTTCAAGTGTTCGGCAAATTTCAGTCGTACCAATAAAGTTGCAAGTCTACGTCTGAATAAGATGATAAAGATATCGGTTCTCATGATCATAAAATGGATTTAAAAAGTATGGTGAGATGTAGGCAGACTTGATAAATAACTTAAAGAAACAAATTATAAAACTAATTATATTACCTTTTTTTTATTAATCAATTTATTACAAAACAAGTGTTTTTAACATATTTTAAAACATTGTCACAAACAAATCCTATGAAATTTTGTGAAATACCAACTGCTGGCACTGCCATGAGATTTTTCTAAGGTCATTTAACTAAATACATCATGCATCTTTATGTCGTGTGTGTGTATATATATAATAAATGCTTATAAGATGAACACCAGCTATCTTACCGACAAAATGATGAAACGGATAGGCGATCACACAACGCTAAGCTTTTTTGAGATGGTATCACACCCATGTTGTACCTGCATTGCCAAATGTTAAATGTAAGAATATGATTCAAGAAATAGATAATTGGTGAAAAATGCCTTGCATAACATGACACCCCAAACACCCAACAAATTCAAAATGCCAAGCACAGTTAAAAAAAGAAGGTTTAGTTTGAAAAATGGTGAAAATATGAAGGCAATATAGATCTTTATAGCCAATGGCGGGTAGCTCAGTTGGTTAACGGGCGAGGAGATGTTTGCTCCAATAGGTCGTATGTCTTGGGTTCGATCCCAGGCCCCCTCGCAATCGCCTTGCCGCTGAGTGAGTCGGGTATGCCCCTCACATTGGGAATTGGCAGCCTGTGTGGGCCGGTTTGCGTGTCCGTAAAATACACGTTTTCCTCCAATATAGATCTTTATATATGGACAAATATAGATCTTTATATTGCATACCCTTTGACAAATAAAAACTGTGTGGTTTAAAATCTGTGATAGCATGAAGGTAATATGGATCTTTATATTGCATATTTTGGTATTATATACTTTCAACTTCCTATGTTAGCTAGAAAGTTTGTACTCCATATAATGGGCATCCAAGAAATAAAATTTCCAATTGTTGATACATATATATAGGGGCAGGTTCCGTTAGGAACTGGGAACAGAAACTGCCTATGTGTCACTCTGCAGGATGATATTCATGATGAATATGCTACAACATTGATGATGAATAACACGTCCATATTCCTTATGAATATGGTGTCGCGTTGTGGGTGGTTTTGGGTTCCTAATGAACCCGCTCTATAAATACATAGAGGAAACTTCCGTTAGGAACCCAAACTTGATTAGGAACTCGGGAACTGCCCATAGAGCACCACATGTCTTTTTTTTAAGATGAATATTCATCATAAAAAACACATTAATGAATATGGAACTCTATTCATCATGAATCACATATTCACGATGAATATGTTACAACATTCATCACAAACAACATGTCCACGTCTCTAGATGAATATGTCACTTATCGCACTGTAGGTGATTCCTGGTTACTAATGAAGTCTAGCTTCCTAACAAAATCTCCCCCTGTATATATAATTATATATAATACATAATGAAAGAAAACTCTCTTTACATTACTGTTCACTGTTTTCTGGTTCAAAAGAAATACCCTTTTATAGGCTTAATTCATACATCTAAAAAGTAGGTTTCCAAAATAATACTAATAAACTCACAGCTTTTCAAGGAGGGCATCCGTCATCTCGATTCGATAAGGGTCTCTAGGATCCATCTGCTTCAATATGTTCACTAGTTTCTGTGCCATTCTACACAAACTCGAGTACCTAGTTTTCCACACCATAACATTCAACAAAACAAACAAATACATCAATTACTATGAAATATACACAAAACTCACTAAACCTAATTGCAACGCAGTACTTGAAAACATGCAAAATCGAAAGAAAACGATTAGGGTTCTTACTTCTTGTAATCATCACGGCCAGTAACATGATAACGATGCATAACTTGAGCTTCTCTGTGACCTCCTTCTCTCTTCCATTCCAAGAAATTGACCTTCTTCAGTAGCTTCTTTTCATGAAACTTCAGCTTCCTCATCTTCTAATTGATTTTGAGTTATGAAAATAGAAACACGAATCGAAGTAAAGGCACAGAGGGTTTGGAGAAGAAGAAGAAGAAGCTTAAACCCTAGAAATTTAATCCCAAATCTTTGAAAGTCTGAAAATGTTCCCAAAATCATAGAAGACTTTAAATGGATTAGGCTTTTAATATGTTAGTTATCCATCAAAATGGAAAAAAGCCCATTTGTATTTTGAAAGCCCAACACCACAATTCAAACGTTATTAGTTACTATCTCCTACAAATTTTCAAAATTTTTTGAATAAAAATATTTAAATATTTTCATCCATATTAAAAAATTAAACATTAAGAGGTCATTTACCCAACTTTTATCCGGTAAGTGTTTACCAGTATAAGTCAACACTTTCACTTAATTTATCAGATAAAATTTTAGTCCATTAAGCTATATCACATGTCATTTTTTTCTTAGTAAAAGTCATCACTTTCACTTATAGGGTGTGACTCTTAGGGGTTGTTTACCAAGGTTTAGGGGCCGTTTACCAAATCTTACATGGGTAAGTGCTTAACAACAAAATTCAACACTATCACTTACTTACCGGGTAAGATTTTAGTCACAAAAAACGATATTGTATGCAACGATTTACCCGGTAAGCGCTTACCGTTGTAAGAGTCATCGCCATTACTTACCGGGTAAGACTGTTGGTCCTTGCTTTCATTGTCTTCGCTCTTACCTGGTAAGATTTCTGGTACTTTTCATATTTCTCTGGTAAAGTAATATGACTTGGTAAACATTTACCCAGGCAAGCATTTGTTAACGGCCCCTTACTAAGTCGCATTATGTTATTAGGTGAATAAGATAAGGACAAATAATCTTGTCCAGTAAGAGCGAGAAGATGACCAAGAGTCTTACCCAGTAAATGAGAGCGACTATTCTTACCACGATAAGCGTTTACAAAGTAAATTGTTGCATGCGATGTTGTTTTGGTGGACTAAAATCTTACCCGTTAAGTAAGTAATAGTGTTGAATTTTACCGGTAAACACTAATCGGGTAAGTGTTTGGTAAACGGACCCTTAGTTCTTTTCATTGCTCTTACCGGGTAAGACTCTCAACCCTTAGTTTTTGCCAAACATATTTAATTCATCAACTAATTTACCAGTAATCAATTAGTTTATCAGCTACTTTGTCAAATATAAACTTATAATGTTTGAATATATATGTTTTAAAATAATTAGAAAAAAAAAATCACCATAGTCATTTTTGCAAAACTAGTCAAGTAATTCGCAAAGTCACCTTTTGCTATTGTTTTTATTAAAGGGATGTTTTAAAAAACAATCTTTTTTTTCCTTTTAGAAAACCAATTGCAAAATTATTGGTTATTTCTTGATGACTAAAAAACGGTGGTTTAGCTGATTATTAATAGCTAAATTTAATGATTTTATTAAATAGCTAACCACAACAAAATTATTAAATCGATTAAATTTAACTATGACAGATGAACAATAATAGGGTGTAGTGCGTAAATGACTCGAGCTAAGTCGAATAGTATGTTATTTGAGTTTGGCTCAAAGAAAAATAATACTAAGTTTAAGCTTGAATAACTTTTTCAAGGTACAGCTTGACCTTGATAACTTTTATATTTTTACTATATATATATATATATATGTATTACTATACTTGACTCGAAAGATGCATCTGACTTGACTTGATTCCGAAAACTTAATCGAGTTTTGAATGAGGCTAGTCGAACATCGGTGTTACGGTTTACGAAATCGTAAGCTTAACTCAAACGAATTTTATTTTATGTTCAAGATTCACTCGAACTCAACAATTATCTATACTATATTATAAATCATTTGACCAAAAATACTTAAAAACGATTTTTTAAGCTTTAGGTACTGTTATTTAATGCTAATTGTTTAATTTTCAAGATTACAAATAAATTATGCGTAAGTACAATTTATTAAAGCTTCATTTCTAAATTTGTGTAACTAACTATAAATAAGTATCATTAAAATACAAGATAAACATCTAATTTTAAGTATAAAAAATCTAAAATATAATTAAGATAATAATTAAGTTCTAACAGAATACTTAATCATCATCTATATAAAAAGTCATATTCGTTATTAAACCTAAATTTAATTATGATAAACATTATAAATTAAAGAAATTACATAAAAAAGAACTTTTAAATGAAACATTAAAATCGTTTTTTTAAAACCACATAAAACCATTAGGACATCGATAGAGACAAAAATTAAAATGAAACTTAAAACTGAGATGTATCTCGCTGCATTGCGCGAGTACCCTTCTAGTTAAACTTAAATACAAATCATATCTAGCTCCGTTGGTTTTCCCAAGAACGGTAACATCCTGGGGGGATTGTGGATGGTATCCCAATCTACCCGGGTTCAAATCCAAAAGGAGTCAATTTGAGTGCATGAGGAGTATCCAGTCCTTGGGCTGGTCCAGTCTTTGACTGGGCTGCCCCCACCCTAGTCTTAGACTGTGGTTGGGCTATAGGTTAAGCGTAAGCAGGACCGGGACAACGGCGGATTAGTGGGCCGTCCGTGGATGCCCGATACCGCCGGGGAGGTGTGCGTGTGTTTGTGGTAATTGTTCGTTGGTTCGATGCCGCTATGTCTTCCAAAAAATAATAATTATTAAACTTAAATAACTCATTAAAAGCTATAACCATTTACACCTCTCATTGTATAGGATTATTTATTACAAAACTATAATAAATACTTAAAAAGAATATTAAGATTCATAATAAAAGTATAATAAATACAACATTTAAAAACCTTAGCAATCCACAAAGCAACTACTTGTTTTTGCTTGAATTCATTTATGTTCTATTAAATTTATAAATATCTTAAATTTTTAACTAATAATTATATCACACTTAAATGTTATGGTTTCTAAACACAAGTATAACATTATTCAAAACTGCTATTTTACAAATGCTAACGATTATAAAAAAGTTTGTTGCAACAGTTATGTTAAATTTTCCTATAAAAATAAAATAAAAAAATATCTAAAAACACATCCAACAATTTTTTTATGATTTTGGAATTTTCGGCCCTTTTTGTTATAACAGTTTTTCCAAACTTTCATCAAAACAAAGAAGGTATATCCAACAATTTTTTTTCAAAAACGAAGATTATGAAGATTTAGATAACTTTTTTGGTTCAACAGATTTTTAAAATAGATAAAACAGATGAGACGGTGTGTAAAATTCTACTCTTGAATAACTCCTCAAAACGATTACCATAAAATAATCCAGACATACATAAGCATTGTATATGCTGAGTTTATCAGAGTTGCCTTTTTACAATTAAAATTTGTTGGGATTAGTCTAGACAAAATATGAGACACCCTTTAAAAATGATAAATATTTTTATTACATTTTCACCACTAATTTTTTTTGAAATTAAATGTTTATAAAATAAAAATATTAAATATATGAAATCTTAATAATATAATCAACTCAAAGTTGATTTTTTTTGGCGTTTAATGTATTTTTTTTAAAATTTTAAATTTTGATATTTTATTTTGTATAAATTTTAGGAAAATTTATTGAATATTGCTTAAGAGAAAAAAATTGTGAAATTATAGGACATAAATAATGTTTTAATATAATATCTCCAATAAAAACCCTCAAAATTTAAATAATATTATATTAAAATATAAATGTTTTAATAACACAACTTATGATGTAAACTTGTATGTCAAAAAATTATAAGTCACTAGGGCTGAATGTGTTTTTTTTTAGATTTTAAATTTAATTTAGATACTTTTTAAAAAAAAAAGAAATTTAGATACTTTTTAAAAATCTATTCTAGATGCTATGACAATTTAACATAATTATTTACCTTTTAATACATAGTATTTAGACAACACAAACAATTATCTTTTATTTACCTTTTAACATGACTTTTAAGTTTTATCTTTTAAATCTCTTATTATTCTTTCAAAGAACATAGAATTGTTATAAAATTATTAATTATATACAAATTAATATTGTATAAAAAAAAATCTTTTGATTTTTATAATATTAATATTTTGTTTCTTCTCTAAACAATAAAAGTGAAAGACCGAAAGATTTTTTGAAACTCATATCATTAACTCTTTATGTAATAACAAATTAAACTTTACCCACAAATTTCTCTCAATTAAAAAAATCTAAATTTTCTTAAATACAAATAAAACTTACTGATGAATTTTTTTTTATCAAACAATAATATTGTATTCTATTTTATTTGATACTCAATGTTGATATATAAATTTCAAATCTTTAATTCCAATTCTTAAATCTATGACTATCGATATATCTAACAATATTTTTATTATATTATAAAATTACACAAATTCATAAAATCCAACATAGTATTTTCTTGCTTTCTCAAATCCATATACATTTATTTTATAAAAAAAAAATCAAAAGATAAGAAATAAGAAATAAACACTTGCTATTAACGGCGTCCGAATCCCACAAAACATCTTAATTGATAAGCTTAATTTATTATAAAATAAAAACTGTGTGACAGGAGAATAGAACATATGACCACATATACAGGGGTCATATACACATAACCATCTGAGCTAAGCGCAATTCATTAATAATATTTCTAATATCTAGTATTTAAGAGATAAAACATAGGGGTCATGCCCCCTAGGCCCCTATTATGTTCCGTCTCTACTTGGTATGTTAATTTTATTTTATAATTTTTTACAGTTATACCGTAGTAAATATTTTTTTTAATTACGTTATTTTAAATAAAATAAAATAAATGATGGGAAATAGAAGTGGTGGGGTTTGACAACTGTGAGTCTGTGCCCAATCAATGCACCGTCATCAAGTCTCCCTGCCGGTGCCACCACTAGTAGTAATTCTCAAGGAAACTTTTTATTTATTTATTATTATTTCTTTTTAAAATTTTAATTTTTATGTATTCTTGAAAATTAATTAATAGTAAAAGTTGTAAAAAAAATTAAAATTTAACAACTTTTTTTGGTATTTTTTTATTTTATGTAACATATTCATAAATATTCATTTTGGTATACCTTATTAGTTATTGATATCTCTAATATTTAGGTATATAATTTATACATAAAAATATATGAAAATGTGATCTCGAAATGTTACATGTAAGATATCTAAATAACAATTTTAGAAATATGTTATGAAAATATGCGTTAGACTAAAATAAATTATATGTATTTTCATGTGAGATACCTTTAAAAAATGTTACTAGCTTTTTTTGTCTCGATTATTTATCAGGTGTTTGAATATGTGTTATGAAAAAAAGATTTCAAATTTTTAAAAACATGATAATAACCGTATAAATAAATGATGATTTGATGATTTAATTGATGTTATAAATAATCGAACAAATTGTATATTCTGAAAAGTCAAATTATTTTGATCGTAAAAAAACACAACTTTTGCAAAATAAATTACCACGACTTCAAATTTTGCAAGAAGGAACCACTCAAAAGCTATTAACAATAGAAAGTCCGAATTTGTTAGAGCATTTCTAACAGCATCTTTAAAATGTAGGAAATAGAGATTTTAGAGATTTTGAATATTTTTTTCTCCAACAGCCTCTCCAAAACTTTCTCCAAAATGAAGAAAGTATGAAACAGATTGGAAAAATCTCTGAATTTGGAGACATCTCCAAAAATGATTATCATGAGAGAAAAATTATTTTTTATTATGTTCCACCAATAAAAAAAATGGGAATTAAATGTATAGATTATATAAATAATATTTTATTAGAAACATATAATATTTTAATAATAAATTAATTTTGTAATCTCTAAAATAGAGATGCTATTGGAGTTGAATATAATATTTTTTAGAGACATTAATTTTGATTCTCTATTTTAGATAAAATTATAGAGCTGATGTTGGAGATGCTCTTAACGAATAACGACTGAAACTGTAAATTTTGAAACATAATTATCTGAAACAATTATAAAATTATACCCAAATAAATAATGTAACTAGAGAAAAAAATTTGTTTTTTTTTGTGATCTTATATAATTAACGTAATAAGGGTATTTATGTAAATTATAGTTAATATTAAAATTAAAAAGGAATGGAAAAGTTGAGATCGAAGAACCTATGATAAAATTGATTTATTAATATAACTAAAAGCAAGACATCTTTAAATTATTTAAAAATATCAACCAAGAGTAAAATAATATTATAATTCAGATAAGATCATAAGATAGCCGAGGGTAATCTTGTAATTTCACTTATGGGTATTCCTATTTTGACAAAAACAATCACGGGTTATTTGGAAACTTTGTAACTTACGAATGCTTTAAAGCATGTGGATATTAGAGGTGAGATACATTAGTACATACATTCATATATGCATGTAGGTGAAGTATAGTAAAAAAGAGAGTTAAAGTGAGAAATGTAAGAATAAATCTGAACCCTTGATCTAAAAATCATGTTTGATACAAAAATTGATTTGGTACATCTCATTCTTATGTGCATCTGAGGGTGAAGATCATTTCTTACGTTTTTAATCTTAACTCTTCTTCTCATCGGAACTCAACCCTACTCATGTATATATTCAGTAGCGGATCCAGGATTTTTATCCACTAGGGTCCCATTAAGGTATACTAAAGATGCATAAAGTCACTCGACGCGTTTCAGGAATTTTTTTAGTGTTTTTATCGATTTTGAAGGATTTTCTTAGTGTTTTTGTGAATTTCGAAGGATTTTTTGGTTTTTTTATTGATTTCAAGAGACTTTTTTTAGTGCTTTTGTCAATTGTCGGCAAGATGGGGTCCCTTGGAAAACTTTACTGAGGGGGATCTAAGGCTAAATTTAGTATTTTTGATATTTTTTTACTCTATATAATTTTTTTTAACAATTCAACGGTCCTTAACCCCCCCCCCCCTTTCTATACCAAGTCCGCCACTGTATATATTTATATATGTGTGTACGATTGGATTTAAACGAGAGTAATGTCCAACTAAAAGAATCCGATAACAATTATATCACATATGTAGATTAAAACTCACATGTGATTCAAATTCAATCTACGCTCTTAGGTCGTCGGTACAATTGCACACGTACAACCCTATACATTGACCGAACTTGAATCACTTGTGATTTTTAGTCTACAATAACATGTGATATAATATTATCCTATTTTAACTATATATTATCATTTGCAAATATTGACTTTTGAACTACATCTTGTATCTAGGTTAAAATCAAATGGGGTTAAATAAATTCTGTAGTGTATACTTTCTTAACGGCATGATTATGTTGTATATATAAAAACAAGATGTCATGCCATTGCTATCATTGTATGGGAAAATGAGTCATTATTGGTCTCAGGTTTTCGTCCTTCACAGAGATATACAACTGGTTTATTATTCTCTAATGTTTTAAAAACCAAACCATTCATTGAACTACAAAAGTCAAAGCCTGGTACGGTCAACTATGATCAACTTAAATAATTGATTTTTATTTTAAATTAAAGGGAAAACTTAAGAATTGGTACTTGACAATGTTGATGATTTTTAGTTTCTCATTACTGAAAAATATTTTAGATAATTAAACCTTTTTATTGATTTATATATCAATTCGAACATTATAAACATTTAATATATATATATATATATATATAATATTGTATTTACCATCTTATTTAGTATCAAACCTCCATTTAATTTAATAAATAAATGAGATTGACCTTTGTGACTATAAGGTATTAAATTATAACTTAATGACATTTTAATAGGTTGTTATAAGTTGATTTAAGAGGGTAATTTCCACAAATTGAAACCTTATTCAAATTATACTTTAATGAATTATTGACTTTAAATTAAAATAGATTAGTTTTTAAATATAAAATATTAAAAGTGCAATCATAAGTGGAATTAAACAAATTTTACAAAAACATGTGTTTTAGGGTTTTTTTTTTTTAATTTGACATTCATAGTGTTTTACTCTTTCATTTGTATTTTTAATCATGTTTTTAATTTTTTTATTATATCTTGTTTCATATGTAGAAGCTATATTGTAAATGAGCACTATAAAAACTTAACTCCAAGAGTCAAAAAAATTCAACATTATTAAGATAGGATCCACAAACCTAAAGATAAATGATTTGATTGAAAGGTAAATTAAAGCTTGTTGCAATAATAAAGTTATGTGATCTGATATGGAGCTTCATGTGAAACTCAACATGGAAATTCACATGTGAAGTTGTGCATATTCATGGGGGAACTTCACATATGAAGTTGTGCACATTCTGTGAAGTTTCACATGAATCTTAACATGCAAAAGTGTATTTGTAAATAGATAACTAATAAAAAAGAGTTCGGTTAAAAAATGGATAATCAGAATAAAAAGCATACAAATTAACTAATATGACTCAAATAAAAATAAAATGAAATAAAATACTTGTTTTTTAATAATTTGTTTGACTTAACTTTGATAGTAATTCTGATACTTTAAATTCCTTTTATAATTTGTTTGACTTTAATTTTGATAGTACTTCTAACATTTTAAATTTAAATTAAGGTGGTAACAAGAGGAAGAAAAAACATTATTTATTAAAATAAATTAAAAGCAACTACTCCATTTTATTCAAAATATGCAACAAAACAAAATATATATTTTAAAAAAATTATAATCCATTTTATGGTCATTAGTTCTAACTAGAAGATACAACATTAACACTTTCTCTATTTCTGAGCTTCATGAATGGTGTGTTTGATATTTTATGGAAAAACTAAGTATAAAAGTGAAAACAATGTCACATTTATGCATTACCACTAATGTTTCGCTTTTTACAGAAAACACCCAAAAGCAATAAAATTCTTTCATTATTGTCCTTCCAAGATTCTTTCAAGGACTCGAAAAACCGAATTGAAACTCATATTGGACTTGAGACTTTCAGGTTATCATGAAGGGTTCTTTGATATTTTATCGTCACAAATAAGGCTGACCATAGGTAAAGATAAATCTGTTACTCGTTATATTTCGATTCGTTGGATAATAATATGGATAAAGTAAATTTTATCCACTTATCCATTACCCGTTTACCTGACATTTTAGTGAATGGTATGGATAAAGTGTTTTTCGTTTTCCATTTATCTGTTACCTATTTATATATACATATAGGTATGAGATCGTGTGAAGAGTTAAGGTAATTAAGAAGTATAAGAAAATATCTGAACCATTGATCACCTTTAATCTCACACCCACCTATGAATTGCGCTTCTTACGGAAATTTATCTGGTGCATCTCATTAGTGTCGATCTTTAATTACGAACGATCCAAGAGTCCAAATCTTTTCTTACACTTTTTCACCATAACTTATCTTATCATCGGAACCCATCCCCATATATACATACAAACAGATGGAAGGCTCTCAAGGTATTTTTCAGTTTTTTTATAGGTTTTCCCCTGAAACTCCTTCTCTCTCTATATATACATACAAACATACGAAATTATATAAAGTTAAATATTAATATTTTTTTTAGAATGTTATCTTATATATTGTATAACGTATAATAATTGGTAATTTAATTTTTTTTTTCATATTCATCAAGTAAAAGAGTTAATTAGGATAATCAAATGAGAAGCAATATGTGCTCAATAAAAATATAAAATAGATATAACAAAATGTTATTTTTAGATTTTATATTGTTTTTTAAAATATTACGTTATAATATATTTCAAATAATATTACAATATTTATTAGAACAAATTAGATATCAAATAAATAATTTATTTATGAACTTATTATTACTTATATGTTGATGTTTAAAAGTATTGAGTTCAAAATGATTTTTTTAAAAATATTTTTCCATTACCCGTATTTTTACCTGTTATTTTAGTGGGTAGGGTATGAACATGGATAAGAGTTGGGTAACACTATACAGTATATCCTACATGTTTCCCGCCCTAGTCACGTAGTACTAAAATTACATTTTAACTATTCCGTAAAAGAAGATACTATTGAAAAGGGTAATCAAATTCAACCGAATCGAAACTAAGATTGAACTTGAGACATTTAGGTTATCTTAATGGCTCTTTGATATTTTATCGCCATAGAGTAGTAAAATTACATTTTAACCCCCGTGTAAGAAAATAGATTATATCGAAAAAGATAAACAAACACAACAAGTTTTAACACGTATTTTGTGGATACATATGAGACAGAATCAACGTCTTTTAAATACAGTTGAATGAACATGTTATTTTTCCCTTTTAAGCTTTCTAATTTCATTCATTTAAACAACAAAAAGAAGAAATACCCATATAGACACTTCATTTATTCACAGAAAAAATATCATTTTAAACAGTCGTTTTTTGAACGATCTTGTTACGAAGAATTACGATTTTTTTGCGATAAATTCTTGAAAGCAATAGCAAAACCATGAATTACCAAATAGATGAAACACAAAACGAATGTTTTAATAATGATAGATGGATCAAAACTTAAATTTAATATCGAATCTAGAAAAATCTTCACATGTGAATAAAAAAAAAGGAATGATCAAAATTGCAATAACAATCAATCGGCTCCGTAATTAGAGGCTTCAAAATCCAGTTTCAACTCGTCTTCTAACAGCTCACAAACAAATTAACTACACATATATACAAAAATCCCTTCTCATCTCTCAACAATTATTCACCGACTTAACCAATCTCTCTCCTACTCTCTCTCTCTCTCTCTCTCTCTCTCTCTCTCTCTGTTCTCCGGCGAAACTCGCCGGAATCTGGTCGGAAAACTTATCCGAGAATCAAAGACTGAAATGGGTTTCTGGTACTCTCTTCATTTGGTTCTTTAATTGATTACATTGATCAATACAAGATTCGTAAACAATAGCATTTCGTCCACCACAACTTTGGGATTCTTTCTTTATTTCTGCAAATGAATTAGGGATTAGAATATATGATTGGATCAGGTTCTTTTCAATATTAAATAAATACCCACATTACCAAATTACCAAATCTAAAATACCCACTTCTCTAATTGTCTTCTTTCTCTTGATTTCTGAATCAAAATGGGGTTTTGTTGAAAAAAATGCAATCAAGAAAGTAATCAAGAAAATGGTGGTTCTGTTGGTTTTTAAGTAGAATGTGTTGTAGATTAGTTGAGAATTGTGAAGAGAAGGAGCAGTTGAATGAAATGGGTGGTTGTGTAACATTTGGTGGTGGTGGTGGTGGTGGGGAAGGTGGTGGTAGTAAAGGAGACAAATCAAGTTTAATGGTATTATCTCAAGCTAAGATGATATTGTGGATGACTAGAGGAATGACAACTTTGTTGATATGGATCTGTGTTGTTCAATTCTTGACTGTTGGTGAGGTTTGGGGTCCAAGATTGTTGAAAACTTGGCCTTCTTGTTATACCACTCCTCAAAATAACATCAATTCTCCTTCTTTCATGGAATCTAGAGTTTTTCTTCCCCCTAAAAGTAAGTTTCTTTCTTTCTTTTTTGGTTTATTCATTTGTGATTATGCATACTTCATTTGGTTTATTCATTGTGACTATGCATACTTCATTTGGTTTATGTATAGTTTGTTTGGTTTTCAAGATGGGTATTTGCAGAATTTGAATGTAGATTTCTGTATTCTTGATTGTTTGTTGTTTAATGATTGTATTGATTATTGAAATCTTGCTTCTGGTTATTCATTTGGTTTATTCATTGTGAATATGCATACATTTGGTTGATTATTGTGATTATGCATAGTTCATTTGGTTTTTTAAGATGGGTATTTGCAGCATTTGAATGTAGATTTTCTGTATTCTTGATTGTTTGCTGTTTAATGATTTATTGAAATCTTGCTTCTGGTTATTCATTGTGAATATCCATAGTTAATTTGGTTCTTAAAGATGGATATTTGCAACATTGAAAATCTAGATTCATGTATTTCTGAATTGTTTCCTCTTTAGTAATTGTATTGAAATCTTGCTTTTCTTTATTGATTGTGCTTAATTTCAAGTTCTCCATCTGGAAAATTTTCTTGAATCCCAAAGTATGCATAATGAATTCTTATCATATTCACATAAATTTGTTGTCAAATTCATAATACATTTTTCATTGGGAGTCTTTACAAATCTTGAACATGAATCTTTTTAGTGATTGTATTGAAAAAAAATCCCCCTTTTCGGCTGGCAATTTTCTTGAAATCCAAATTTTGTTTGAAATTTTCATTCGAATTTGCAAGTTTTTCAAATCTTGAACTTGAATCTTTCTTGCAGGAGCTTATAAGAACAACGGTTATCTTATGGTTTCTTGCAATGGAGGGCTTAATCAAATGAGAGGAGCAGTAAGTATTTTTCCGTTCTACTTCCATTTTCAATACAAAATTCCTTCAGTTTTTGAACGATTAAACGATTAACGATCTAATTTTTCATTCGGATATACAGATTTGTGATATGGTTGCTGTTGCTCGTTACTTAAATGTCACGCTAATCGTTCCTGAATTGGATAAGTCATCATTTTGGGCTGATCCAAGGTAAGTTCATCGTTTTCCCAATTAATTTTTAACCAGAAAAAAAATTACACAAAAAACGATTGAAATCTGATTCAAGATTTGGAAATTTACGGTCCAGTGACTTTGAAGACATATTTGACGTTGATCATTTCATTAAGTCGTTAAGAGATGAGGTTCGAATATTGAAAGAACTTCCCCCACGGCTTAAAAGAAGAGTTGAGCTCGGAAAATTTCACTCTTTAGCACCAATTAGTTGGTCCGATATTTCTTACTATCATCATCAGGTTCGTTTTTTTTTTACACCCATAAAAACCTTCGGGTCCTTTTTGGTTAAATGACCATCTGACAGATTTGAAAATGTCACTGTTTAACATAAGAAGAGGGTCCCACCTTTCAAAAAGCACTTGTCAGAAGGTCATTTAGCTGAATAATCCGTACACTATCACCTTTTTATGGTTTTAACACAAAAAAAATGCATCTAATTTTGTGACGTATTTATTTATCCACAGATTCTTCCACTTATCCGGAGGTATAAAGTTGTACATTTAAATAGAACCGATGCTCGGCTTGCCAATAACGGGCTCCCTTTAGAGATTCAAAAGCTGCGTTGTAGAGTAAATTTCAGCGGTCTTAGATTCACTTCGCAGATTGAGGAATTAGGTAGAAAAGTTGTGAATATCCTTCGGAAAAAGGGGCCTTTTTTAGTTCTTCATCTTAGATACGAAATGGATATGTTGGCTTTCTCTGGCTGTACGCAAGGCTGCAATGGTGACGAAATAGAAGAACTAACGAGAATGAGGTGTGATTTTCTAATCAAGATTCGATTTTTCTTTTTACCCTTTTCGTTTTTATCTATTATCTCATTTGGATATTTTTCGAAAAATCGTTTAGATACGTATTTTGTAATCAAGATTCGGTTTTTCTTTTTGCCCGTTTCGTTTTTACCTATTATCTCATTTGGGTATTTTTCGAAAAATCGTTTAGATACGTATTTTGTAATCAAGATTCGGTTTTTCTTTTTGCCCGTTTTGTTTTACCTATTATCTCATTTGGGTATTTTTCAAAAAATCGTTTAGATAGCATTTTCTAATCAAGATTCGATTTTTCTTTTTGCCCGTTTCGTTTTTATCTATTATCTCATTTGGGTATTTTTTGAAAAATCGTTTAGATACGCTTATCCGTGGTGGAAAGAGAAAGAAATCGATTCTGATTTCAAGAGGAAAGAAGGGTTGTGTCCAATGACACCGGAAGAAACGGCTCTGATTTTACGAGCGTTGAGGATTGATCGTAATATTCAAATTTATATTGCCGCTGGTGAAATCTATGGTGGAGAAAGGCGGATGGCTAGTTTGGCCACGGAGTTCCCGAATATGGTCCGTAAGCATTGATTTTTTAACCGTTCTTTTTTCTTTTGTTTAACCGTTATGTTGGTTAACGAGTTAGCCGTGAACAGGTTCGAAAGGAGATGCTGCTGGACCGGTTGGAGCTTGGATTCTTTCAGAACCATTCGTCACAAATGGCTGCACTCGATTACTATGTTTCTTTAGAAAGCGATATATTTGTTCCAACATACGATGGGAACATGGCTAGAGTCGTTGAGGGTCATCGAAGGTATATGCCATTTTTTATTTCTTTTGTAGTTAATTAAGCACACAGTTGGGTTATAGGGTGGTATACTTGCACAAACAGATGAGGGTTCGAAACCCTCATCTGATAGTTGCACTGTGGGAGGAGGGAGTTACAGTCCCAAAAGGGATTGTGGGCCAACTGGGGCCCACCTACCAAACCTTTGTGACTCTGATAGTTGTGGTGTGGGAGTTACAATCTCTTTAGGGATTGAGCTTCTTTTGGACACTGGGCTCTTAAGCCAGCTACCTAGTAGACCATTAAGAGCCCAGTGTGCCCACAAGGAGCCCAATTCCTAAAGGGACTGTAACTTCCACACTGTAAGAGCTGCAGTGTGAGAGTTACAATCTTTTGGGGGATTAGGATTTTTGTGGGCACTGTGTATACCTGATTTGTCTCTCACATGATGCTCTTGGTCTGCTTCTGTTGAAACGTAACTAGATACTTGGGGTTCAAGAAGACGATTCGGTTTGACAGAAAGGTCTTGATTGACTTAATTGATCGGTACACTGAAGGGTCGTTGAGTTGGGATGAGTTTTCAAACACGGTGAAAGAAGTTCACGTGGATCGAATGGGACGACCAATGCGAAGAGTGACGATTTCCGACCGACCAAAAGAAGAAGAATACTTTTATGCAAATCCATATGAGTGCTTGGATTCATAAGAAGATTTTTAACTACTACTGATGATGATTCTTACTTTTGTGATAGTTTGATTGTATACTTGTGGTATATAACATTTTCTTTGGAGAAAATGAATCATGTTCATGTGTTGGTGAAAAAAGGGGCATAAAAGGGGATTTGGACATGTAACATTTCAAAACATTTGAGAGTATTTTGAATATATAGTATACATAAAGTTTCTAGCTTTAACAAATATCAAGTGTTTGTTTGTTATTTTACTTCATTTTTTAAATAATGGTTGGAGTTGGAAATTTGCTGACAATTTTAAGACTGCTAAAGCATGCAACCCTGAGATAATTCCCCAGTGGCCACAAGTTGTTTGCGCCTGGATTCGAACCTGGGATAGATGGGTTACCTAGCCTCATCCCCCACAAGTTTAACCAGTACGCCACAAGCTTGTGGTTTGATTATAGTGTTCTCGTATGTATATATGTGTGTGTGCATATATATATATATATATATAGAGAGAGAGAGAGAGAGAGGGAGGGGAGGGGTGGGGGTCGGTTTCATGATGTGTTTCAATATTCATGATGAATGTTACAATATTCATTATAAATATCCCATGAATGTCTCGGAAACGTATCACTCACTGGTTGGTCCCCTAATTCGTAACTGAGCCTATAAAAATCTTTTTAATCATTTAATCAAAACAAAGTATTGAATTAGGCACATCAAACTAATTAATTCAATACTTCATATCGTTTTGTTATTTAGGAAAGTAACATTTTCTGAGCCTTCAATAATCATCATCTGAAATTATTTTGTTAAAAAATAATTTAATCATTAAATGAATGATTAATTATATCAAATAATATATGAATTTAATGATCATAATAGTGTGGAATCCCATTGATGGGATGGCATTGGGGAACAAAATAATTTTCCCTTTTTTCAGGATAATCATTCATGATTTTATTAATTTTTAACAATTCTTATTCATGTATTATATAAAATAATAATTTATGTAATAGTTATTTTCGTAAAAAGAATTGATTATCGATAACCCTAGTGGGTTGCATACGAATCAAGTTATAATATCATCAAGAATTATTTTTGTTGAAATTTGTATTAATTTTTTTTTTTGTATTTTTAAATGACGAAAATAGTTTTATAAAGTGTATGAATTATAAGAAAAGAGCAAAATGTATTTAGAAGACACATACCTTCATTTAATTCTTATTTTAAATAAAATATTAAAAAAAATATTTAAGTTTTATATTTTGAAAAAGACACTTTCAGAAGATAATTTAATAATATAGATCTTTAATACATACTTTTCAAATTATAGGCTTTTAAAATATATAATTTTCGACCTATAGATACTTATATGTATTATTTTAAAAATGTTACCAATTAAATAGAAGTATATATAGTTTAAGCATAATTAGCTCTTTAGAAAATCAGAGGAAAGTTTAATTGCAAACTTAATATCTATAATGAACCGATGACAAATGAGAGCGTGACATGTGTCGTCATTCATCATGATTAATAAACATGAATTGTTTACAATATTCATGAGCCATGACAAATGTTACACCATTAATGATAATATCCCGTAAATGTTTTGGATAAGTGACACAATATCGTTTGTCTTCTGATTTACAAAGAAAGTCAAGTCAGATTCACAACTGCACCTGCTTCTAAGAGCATCTCCAATAGCATTTCTATAATTTTCTCCAAAATAGAGATTCAAAACTAAAAATCTCTAAAAAATATGACATTCAACTCCAAGAGCATCTCCGTTTTGGAGATTACAAAACTCATTATATTATTAAAATATTCTATATTTTTAATAAAATATTATTTATCTTATCTAAACATTTAATTTCAATTTTTCTAATTGGTGGAACATAATAAAATATGATTTCTCTTTCATGTTAATCATTTTTGGAGATTTTTTCAATTTCTCCAAATTTGAAGATTTTTGTTATCTATTTCATACTTTCTCCATTATGGAGAAAGTTTTGGAGATGCTGTTGGAGCAAAAAAATGCTTAAAAATTTCATTTTCTCCATTTTGAAGATGTTGTTGGAGATGCTCTAAAAAACCAAAAAAAGTACCCTTTTCAGATTCAAATAAAAAGCCAAAAACCAAATTCAAATTTGACTTTTTTTTAGGGTTCAAATCAAATATTAGACACCCAACCCAATGTCTAAATATATAAATATATGATTTTGATCCTCTTTTTAGGGGTGTACAACCATGATATTATAATTGATATGTGTATTATTTGGGGTTTGTGATCCAAGAAATCCCAAATGGTTGAATGATCCAAGAAAAGAGCTTTTTGGGGCTTATTCAACATCATCAACTCCAAAAAGACCCTATCCCCCATTATATAATACCCTTCTTCAACATAGGAATTTGAATTTTTGGGCATTAAATTTTTTGTTCTTTTTATAGTATATTTTATACATAACTTTTGCATAAAGCAAAAGAATAATAATAATTGCAATTCTATAAATAAAAAAAACTTGATAACTTACAGTTGTATACATCTCATAATAATTTCTCGGTTGGAAAAATAGAATGAAACAATATTAAATTTTATATTTTTAGTCAAATGATAACGTGTCATCGTTTAAAAAATATGTTTCAATAGCAACTTCTTTTAATAGAATGCATGTTGAGATGGTCCGATGGATTTTGGATGCACTCAAGAAAAAGAACATACAAAATGAGAAGAAATAAATAGAGGAAAATTGAACATCTTCAATAAGTATGTTATATTTTATGTTTTCTTTTAAATTTAAAGATTTTTTTTATTCTTTATTATTTTTTCTTTCTTTTAGAAAAGAGTTTAACATAAATGTTGGAACAAGCTTTTTTTAAATCTCCAAAATTTCTAAAATAAGTTATTAGAGATAGCCATTGCAACTATTATTTAATTTAAAAAAGTGAATAGTATTGCTAAATAAGTCATTTTTTTTTTTGCAAAATAAGTTATTTTTTTATTTTGCTACTGTCATCCTTTGTAAATGAAAGAAAATAAAATATGAAATAAAAAAGTAGTTGTGTACTCATACAATGCGATATTACCTAGAATTTGCTGGTAAAGTAAAAATGGAGATTGGGTTCAATGTTTACCCCCTCTTAACATATTTATCAACTTGTTATCAATTACTTTTCTAGAATTTTAACATAAAACTTTAATTTTATTTGCATATGCATTAATAAATTGTAAGGTTGAAATTATTTTAAAAATAATGTGTAAATAATCTATCATATAATAAAATTTAAATGGTTAAAATTTGTAACTTAACTTGAAAAAGAAGTCAATAGCAAAATGTGTAGATCAACACAACTTATTAGAAGACAAGATAGCATTAAAAAAAAGGCACATACTATCTTGCTAAAAGTCTTTCAAACATTTGAGCATTTCCAACACTTATGTTATTTTAAGTTTTTTTTTCTCTCACATTTGGGTAAAATTTACTCCAATAACAATTCCAAACTTTAAAATAACATATGAGTTAAGTTAAAGATGTTCACTATATCAAAATAAAAATTTCGATATTTTTTTACTCCAACTATGCAAAAAGAGATGGGGTAGAAAGTATCGGAAAAAGTAAATTTATCCTTGCACTTTGTTGTAGGGGGTTCATGGGTTGGATGAACACATTTATGCTATGTTTGGCAAAAGTAGCTAATAAGGTACCTTATGACTTTAAGATAGCTTATCAAAACCTTATTTTTATTAACTTATCAATAAGGTACCTTATAAGTTAACTTATGGTCATCCAAACTACTACACTAAAAATAAGGTACCTTATAAAGTGACTTATAAGTCACCTTATTTTTGCCAAACAATGCCTTAAGCAACCCAACCCAATGTTTACAGTTTGAAAAATCTCAACCCAAACAAAACTACAACCCAACCCCGTGCGGGTTGGTCAGGTAGAAACTTTGGTACATCACTTTAGGATTTTACTAAACATTTTGTTCAAACGAAGTAAAATTAAAATGAGAACATATAAATTGGATAACAAATTCTAAAAAAAATAGAAAATTCATGCAAATAAGAATGTAAAATTACTGTTGAAATTGTAATATAAACTTTGAAAATACGTAATTACAGGTTGGTTTAATGTACATATGTTAATCAAAAGCATCGGTTCATTGGGTTGGGTTGGGTTGGGTTCAAATTACCCCAACCAGATTCCAACCCAATAGATGCGGTTTGACCTATTTTTGTATCAACAAAGTATCAGGTTACCTCAGGTTGATTTTTTTTAGGTTGGGCTGGCCGGGTTGATCAGGTTGGTCGGAATTTTGAGCACCCCTCTTTTGTTGTATTTTGATGGTTGACTTATATAAAATGTCAATTACTTTTATAATTATAACAACTCTTAAAGATACCAAAGAGTATTAGCCCAACGAACTAGAGGTCAAGGATTCAAACCACCAAAGGTGAGGAGTACGTGTAACAGGTTGTTTACTTACAACTTAATAAACTTAATGATCTGAGCGGCATATTCACTCAACCATACACGAGTGTTTCATTTTTGTCTTAACCGTTAAGCCATTAAGCCAAAATGGCTATATGGAATAAGCCAATATCCCTTACACGTCCCATTAAGCCACCTCAAACAAATTTTATACCTTAAATTCAATTTCCTTGGTAACTAAACAAGAAAATGAGCCAAAACTTCCACAAATGATGAATCCATTTCATCTCTTTTTCTCTTCTTCTCTCCAAACAAAATGAATCAAAGAGTTAAAAACAACTCGAAATCTCTAATAATATGCAATGGAACCCTAATGACTACAAATAACATAAATACATTCCAAAAAGATTTTAGCCATTTTTCTACGTGAATAAACATGTACAAACAAAACAAACATACCATATTCCGTTACTGAAAAAACTTAAAAAACAACAATAAAATGATGAATGGGAAGTAGGAGTAATTACTGGTTTTGTTCGGTTCTTGGCCTCTTATGCACTTGATTGCTGACATCATCGCCATTCCTAATCCCACAATGTCTCGTTGCTTGATTACCCGGAGATAAAAAATCATGATCCTGAATGCCCGTGTGTTAATCAACCCATAAGAAAGGGTAAAACGGTCTACAAATTTTTTATAAAGAAACTACTAAAAGTGTAGAAAAAGAAAATATCATTGCATGAAAATACAAAACCAAGATAACCTAATCAAACCAACCCTAAAGAGTAAAACAGTTGTTTCTGTGAATAAGATAACCTAATGGCGCGTCTTGGTACGCGGCCCGGACAGGCGAAAGTAAGACAAGGGTAGTTTAGTAATTTACAAGGGTAGTGAGACAAGGGTCGTTTGGCGGGTGAAAGAATTGTGGAAGGTTTTTAGGGTTTTAATTTGACATGGGTAGTTTACCAATCTTGTCTGTCTCCTTATTTTGTTCCAACTATTTTTAGTGGGACAAGAAAAATGCATTTTTTGTCCCACTTTTGTCCTATCCAATCCCGGTCAAATGTCATGCCACACATGAGACAAGAAGTTTTTGTACAGTCTTGTCCCAAAGTACCAAACGCACCCTAAAGATAAAAGGACGTATATATTTGCTTTTTGTCCTTCAAATATGGGTTTCTTCGAAAAAGTACGATCTAATAATAGTCTGACTAAGTTCCAATAACTAGTTTCCTCATATGACACAAAAGATGTACAACTGACCAGATATACCATGATCAAATCCTATGATACTGAACATTATTACACCCTCCTGCTACCACCATACTATTTCATCATATGAACAGCAACAGTAATCAGTGGCAAGTTAAGTTTGTCCCAAAAATAAGTGCCCACTTTCATGTATAGATAGTTACAATTTACTAAATTTCCAATTCTACCCTTCATCAGTGGAATCATTACACATTTATAAAACTATGTGTGAGGGTGAAATTGTCATTAAGTTAATTAAAAACTGTAATGATTATTAATTATAAATCTAAAACCGGGTACGTTTTTTTTTATTTCTAGACACGTATTTTGGGACAATAATAGTAACAAACAATTCAAGGTGAAGATCATAGATAAGATTTTCATTGACCTTGATACCGAAAGACGTTGAAGTTGCTCCACTGTTTGCCCCTTTTCTGATATCAAATTGCACAGAAATGCAGGCTTGTGATAAATCAACACCGGAAGAACCCAGTGCCTGGGTTAGATTATTTAACAGCCTGTGGAACAAAAATCAAATATATAAATTACACATACATGATACATGTTCATTATAATGAAAATGGCTACAGGATTTTATGTGCAGATGAAGAGTTATATACTTATATAACTTATATATCCCATTCCAACCTAAAATGGACTATGAAGTAACCATCTATATAGGCAAACAGTGGTATATGACACTTAAAAGAACCATATAGATATAATCTAGGAGATGAACGTAAATAACACAAATATTGCCACCTTTCATAAAATTGGGACATTAAGAAAATCAATCACATAGCGGCCACCTGTTGCTGATGTAAGAAATTTTTTGCCGTGATGGCTAACAAGTATTATCCTATGAGAATATGTGGAACCGCAATAGATTACTCTCTCCAAAAGAACCCTTGAGGAGCGAATGGAGGTTCCAACATATATCGGGGAAAATAGGTCAAAGAAGGACACTAAGGGGTCGTTTACTAAACACTTAGCGGGTAAGCGCTTAACTGTATCACTTACCTTATTGATTGAGCATGACAAGGACTGAGAATCTTACCCGGTAAGAGGCATGACAACGACTTACACGATAAGTGAGGGAAAAGACTCTTACCTGGTAAGTACTTACCAGGTTTAAGACTCTTACCCGGTAAGTACTTACCAGGTTTAAGACTCTTACCCGGTAAGTACTGACCAGGTTTAAGACTCTTACCCGGTAAGTACTTACCAGGTTTAAGACACTTACCAACAATCTACTTTGATGGCCAAAAATGTTACACGACAAGGTAAGTGAGGGCGATGTCTCTTGCCGGTAAGTCCTTACCCGGTAAGCATTTGGTAAACAGCCCCTAAGTCGCTAACATCGCCCCCTCCAACAGAGACTATTGTTTCAAAGTGTTGAGTGGGGACTAGACGGGCACGGATTGTCTCAAAATATCTAGTCCCAAGAGTGGTAGACATTGGCTCTGATACCATGTGAGAATATATGGAACCCTTTACATTACTCTCTCCAAAGGAGCCCTTGAGGAGAAGATAGGGTTTCAACATATATTGGGAAAAAAGGTCAAAGTCTAGCAGATATGGGACTCTTTTAACATATTGCCATATTGGTATCTCCAAACTCAAAAACGATGAATCTAAGAAATTAAAGGAGATTCTCTCACCCCTTAGAATAGGCATTTGAGATGCTAGTTTCTTCTCTTTGCATTTTCAATTCTTCCATTTCACTTGGAGTGCAGTTTTGAATAGCACCCTCACTCGAAACAGGCCTACCATTCCAAAGTTGTGTTCGTGATTGAGAAACCAAGAGCTCAACATCAGGAAAAGATCCCCGAGGAGTGTGGGTAGGCTCGGCCTCAAATGTATTTTGCTGCAATGGTACATCCATGGAAACTGCTCGGCCAGCACCATGGTCTGTTGTTTTGAAGCCAGCTGAGCCACTTAAGTCGGACTCTACCAAGCTCTGTACATTTGTCAGTAGTGCTGGTGCGAAAACAATATTACCCTCATCAACAGAACCATTTTTTATAGGCGGAGATTGATCTGCAAAGTTATCTGCACCGCAATTTCCTCTCTGTTTCAAATAAAAAATTGATGATAAATATCATATATATCCATGTAATACAGACAATCATAAAGCTCCTTGCTTTTAACATAAAGAAAACCTTCAACCTGATTCTCACAGTTTTGTGGGATCAACAAAGATAAAATGAAGCAATAACTTAATCCACTCAGCCTGGTTCCAGTTACGTCGTCTGTATGAATATCCACTGTTTCATTTAATCTAATCACTTTCTATAAAAACCTATATGTGCTCCATTATCAGATAGTAAGTTGTGTTGGTTATGTCCAACCTCTACAATTTTAAGACATTTTTTTTGTCTGTGGTAATTCATGTATAATGTATATGTATAATACACGAACAAAGAATAAGAAAAAATATATACAACTGTGAATTATCATTTCCATTTGCAGAAGCTGTTATTGACTCTGTCATGTTTTAATGTATATGTATAATATATGAACAAGGAATAAGAAAAAATATATACAAACTGTGAACTATCACTTCCATTTGTTATAGGCAGTTCTAAGCTTCACTCAGTATGCATTTCCTTATACATCATCTTACAAACGGTTTAGCTGGCCAAGATAACATTAATTATACTTCCATTTGTTAATAGGCAGTCTTGCCATCACTAGTATTTTGTTTTAAAAATCAATATTAAAAATATTAAGCATGCTCAAACTAGGATATAGAACGATTTTAGTCACAATGCTTTTGTGATAATATATAGCAAGCAGCATCCCATAACTTGGGATGACTTATAACCGGTATTTTATGGTGGCATAAATTCACATTTAAAAGACAAATTGTATCAAACCAATCCAATGCTATTTGGAGACGTAAACTAATTCAGCAAAAGCTTATTTAAACATCACCAACCAACAGAATGCAATAACAAGATCAGGTTTTCAACGATGGGATAGAAAGGTTGCTAGTAAAATTTCAGAGATCATAAAAAACACCATCCTTTAGTAGGAGTAGAAAAGTTCTTCTAAAACTTTGTTAACAGGTGATCTCTAAATATCAAGTTCTAAGTTTCGGCCTTAGACCAATGACTAGTTACACAAAAAAATGGTCATACAACAGGCAAAAAATATAAGATGTACAAGTAAACATGCCAAATAATGAATACAAAAAGAGCCCAAAGTCTCGTATCGTGAAGACATCAAGAACCTGCTTTCCATCTTTCATTGTATCTTCCTTTTTCCTTTTTTAACTTACATTTTTGTCCTTTTTTATCTTACATTTTTTTCCTTTTTTTTATCTAACATTTTTTTCCTTTTTTTATCTTACATTTTTTTTCCTTATTCTTAATTTGCTTGGATATGTAAAATGTGCGCCCCCTATGCATGCCGAATCAATGTACACATTGGACCCTTCCTAAACCCTACAATGGTGATACATAATGCATTAGACCCCTCAAGACCCTGCAGTTGGAACTTGGAAGCATGAAAACAGCGCCACCACTAATTGCCAAAGAAAAAAACGAAACAACCTCACCCGGTAACAAATGAACATACAAGTCTAGGAGTCAAAAAGTTTATTGCTAAAAACATCCATTTAAAAAAAACGACAAGGTATAACTTCTACCCTAAAAAGTAAGAATATCACAGTAACAAAATGCAGATATGATGATAGATAGATTATACCCATGGCATCAATTTTGTGGGCTCTGGACTCCAGCCTTGGTATGCTCCTTCATACACCTGCAATTTTTCTTGTAAAAACTGGATGTATTGTATGACCTATGTTCACCAAAAACACTCCCAAAGTCATACTCAAGCATCAAGAAGCTACAAGAGAAGTTATATACAACAGCAAGGATACAAACCTCCAACAAGAATGAAGCTCTGTCTCTTTTCTGGTCATTTTGAGGAATTAGGTCTCTCAAAATCTGAAATCTGCATAATTCAAGATTATCAGCTTCAAACGCATAACAACATAGTGCATAAAAGTCTGTTCTAGAATAAGTTGCACCACAATTAAAAGAATGCATCAAGTTACATGTAGAACTTTTTTTATTCCCCATAGCAAAAGCATGGATTTGGAATATTTGTTTTATACATAACTGTTATACATGGTCCTAAAAGAATATATCTTTTTTATCAGCTAAAACTCACCAACGATTGTGAGGACATAACTCAATAACATCTCCCCAATCATCAGGATAGATGGTACTACATGAATCCTTTTCCTCAATTCTTTTCTGTCTGAAAAGACAATTATTTCAGATGTAGATGGTTTTATCTCCCTTAAAGACAAGAAATTGAATTCCTTGATGAATTTATCAAGTTAGGGCATCCAAAAGACCCCCCACCCCCCCTTTTCCAGCTTTATATTTATCCAACAAGTTTGTGCAATCCCAATAGAGACACCCACATGCCAAATCAGCGATATCAATAAGCACACAATTAACCCATTTTCTTTAATCCTATGCTTAAAAAAGCATGTGTATGTAACAAAATATAATAATCATTAAACTAAAATGACAAAATATCAAGCATGCATGCCTCTCGTTAATTTTACTCCTTCGTCGCTGCTCCGTCTCAGAATGCTTAGAACGATGAGAGCTCGCCTTCTGATCGTTCCTCCTTCCATCTACATTCAATTAAAACCTTCAATTTCAATTATGCATGCATACATCTAGATACATAATGCATGTATGTATATATAGATGAAGGAAAAAATAACCTTTCTGTGAGGAACCATCAGTGGTTCTCGAAATGAAATCTTCGTCATCCTCTTCTTCTTCTTGATGATGACGATGATTCTTCACAGTCCTTACCATCAGCTCCGATTCCTTGTAAATGTACAAAAAATTCCACCATCAACCTAAATGGCGCAATTAACAGAAACAAAACACACTCACAAGCATGGACATAGATAGGGAAAGAAACCTACTGGTTAAGAGACGAGATAGATAGATGGAGCTGGTGGCAGGCGGTGGTGGTGGCGGTGGCGGTGGAGGAGTACGGTGGTTTAAATTGAATGGACTCACCGGAGGAATGGGAACGGTACAACTGTACGGGTTACTGAAAAGCCCTAGCTTGATTTTTATTTTATTTTCAATTAAGGACAATTTTTATGGTGGTAATGCTGCGCCATAAAATACGCCGGGGTGCGCACATTAACGTGGATCGGGTTTTATTTCGAGACCCGCAAATTTTATTGACTTTTGGGCTTGTACCGTAGACCGTGTAGTTGTACGAATAATAAAACCCATATTTTCAATTTTTATGCATTTTCTAACAAAATGGTTATAAACTTATAATTTAGACAAACGATGGATCAAACTTTTGAAGATAGTCGGAAGATTGATATATATATATATATACCAAAATTACTAGTCTTTATAGTATCTATACTATATTATAAAGCATTTGGCAAAAAACTCTTAAAAACAATCTTTTAAGCCTTAGATACTGCTATTTAATGCTAATTACTTAATTTTCAAGATTACAAGTAAATTGTGCATAAGTACAACTTATTAAAAAAAAAATCTGAATTCGTGTAACTAACTGCAGATAAGCATAATCCAAAATATATGATAAACATTTAATTTAAATATAAAAATCTAAAATATAATTAAGATAATCATTGAGTTTTAATAGAAAACTTAATTATTATCATTATAAAAAGTTATATTATTAAATCAAAAATAAATTATTTTGTTATTAAACATAATTATATTATGATAAAAAAATTGAATTAAAGAAATTACATAAAAAAATAGAACTTTTAAATGAACATTAAAATCGTTTTCTCAAAAGTCAAAACCACATAAAATCATTAGAATATCGATAAGGACAAAAATTAAAATTAAACCTAAAATCAATATGTATCTCGCTGCATTGTGCGAGTATCCTTCTAGTATATCTATACTATCTATACTATATTAAAAAGGACGAGTTTCGGTTATTCTTGAATTTTTAAGAGGTACATGTACTATTGCTTGATGTACAAATCTTAAAACTCCACAACTTCTCCACAATTCCCACATCTTACGGAAGTTACTAAAAAAATAATTTTTTTTTTAAATTACACTTTGCATCCTTATATTTAGTTGTTTAATTTATTTTTTATCCCTTACTTTTTCATTTTTCATTTACCATATTAACATCAATAATCGTATATAAGCTAAAATACATTTAAAAATATGTTTTCTTTTTTTACAAATTATACCATTATAATCGTCTCATCAATACCTTCAAAATGAGTCTAATATTGAATATTTTTGTATTAATGCATACTATCAAATATTATAAATACATACGAATTAACTTGCCTTATATTCGAGTAAACTACGATTTTCGTCCCTATTGTTTTGAAATTTCGTTTTTCATCTATATAGTTTGTAATCTATTGTTGTTTTCATTCTTACATATTGTAATTTATTGTTTTCTCGCCCCTATGACTAAATCTATTAAAATCATTCATTTAAGTTAGGGATATTTTAATTTTTTTTGTTTATTAAATATTGTTTTTGGTTGGTTTTTGTTATTTAAGTCTTTTTGATTTAATAAAACTATATATTTTATGATAAAAGAATTAAGTATATATGTATATATATGTATTTAGAGTCAGATTCAAGGGAAAACACAAAAAAAAAACTAAAAAACATTCTAGAAGCCCTCCATCTGAACGGTATGCACAAACGCTTACTGATAATTTGTAGCATGCATTTGTGCATATAGAGTAATGCATATGTAATTATAGAAGCATTGGGGCATAGTAAGATTTTCGTCCATTTGATTTTGAGATTTCGTTTTTTGTGTCTATGGTTTTTAATTTACTGTTGTTTTAATTCCTATGATGATATCGGTAAAATTGTACTTCCTTTTGCATATCTAAATCTATTGCATGCAATACTACTCTGACCTAAATTTTGTACTTTCTTTTGTCGTAATTAATCAAGATTTGTGAAAGAGAGTTGCATGATCGCTGAGATTGCAATAGTAGAAAAATCAACAGGGTAGTCTAATATTTTTGTTACCGAATGATCCTATAAATAATTAGGTACACGTGGTTAGCTTTATTTTTTAATAATAACAATAGACCTATGAGTGCCCAACAGGTCTTGTGCATCGCCCAATTAATTTTTTCCAAATGTTGCATCAAAATAAACCAAAAAACTTACAAAATCTAACAAAACTGTGTAATTTGTTTAAAAACACAATGTACAACTTTATAGTCTTTGATCCACCTTAAAGGTATACCCGGTCGACAAAATTTATAGGTTTGCTGCTACGCTACTCAGCCTGATGCCATCAATACAATGAGGATCAATTTGATGATGTTTGTTTCCTTCAATTTTCTCCGGCTCATGCAACGTGACCATAATCTATGTTTGCAGATACATTATAAAATGAATACCAAAATTTGCTTTTTATTCATTCTCAAATTCTACATAAAATCTAAAATGGATCTATATTATATATGTTTTATTTGGTAAAAATTATTTGAACTAGGTTTTATTGCTAACATGTATTCAAATTTTACACCTAACTACATCATATACAAATGGTATCGATACGAACTAAAAATAAAACAAAAATAAAACATGATTGACATTTTAAGTTATCGACTTTAAAACAAGATTCACCGCCGCACCGCGCGGACACCTTACTAGTATATATATACTCACATGTTCTCTAGTCATTCAACTATATTTGATTTTTATTTGACTTTTCAGATATATCTTGTTTTTTTGTTTTATTTGTCATCAGATGTTAGGTGGACACCTGTATCTTCATTTGTCTCTATTCCTTTATGTATTTTGTAACAAAATGGTTTTAATTTAGATAATTAATATATTAAATATGATGATAAATAATATACTGTTGAAATAATAATCTAATAATTTAAAAACTTGTAAATATTCAAACACTTCTTGTACAACATTAAAATCATTCAATCTTAAAACAACATTAAAATCATTCAATCTTAAAATTTTATTAAGAAAAATCATGTTTGGGAGCTTAAAGCTCGATCTAGTCCAAGCCTTAGAGCTTGATCAAATTGAAAATTTAGAGACGTGATCCGAAAAAGTCTGACCAGAAAAGACCAATTAATTTTGATTAAATTTAAATAAACTGGTTTAAAAGCCTAATCGAGTCATCTTTCAAACCTATAGTTCAGTCAGAATTTTTTCCTTTATTTTTCAATACTAGATTTGACGAAGCTTAGACTCTAATTTGACCCGTTTATAGATATGTATATTTTAGTTCATAAAATTTATCTATTTTACTTTTATTAAAATCAAATAATTAAAACCTTAAACTGAATTTTGTAATTTATTCTTTAAATAATTAAAATACCTTTCATATTGTGTTATAAAAATATAACCTTTTCTTTGATGATGGCTGTAAAATATAAATTTAAGAACCAACTCAATTGACAAACAAAAATTAGGTTAGATTCCTCCTTATAATTCGTTACTTTAAGGTTTTTTTTAGAAATTATTGAGATTTTTTTGACTCTTATCTTCAAGGTTTGTGAAATTAATCGAACTATACATAAGTTAATCAAAACCGCACAGTTATTATTTATCGTTAATCGCATAAAAGTAGAACGAACTTTTAACATCGTACATTGAACCCTTAAACTAAAAGTTTTTAAAGTGATTTATTTCAAAAAGAGTTTTAAAAATATTAGACAAAGTTAGGTTTTATTTTAATACAATTTATTATCTGAAAATATTAACTAAATTGATTATACTCTTTATATTATAATTACGATTTTCGTCTCTATAATTTGTTAATAATTTTTATTTTTGCCCTTATGGTTTAGAAATTATAATTTTTGTCTGGTTTACAATTTATTGTTATTTTCGTCTATAAACTATTTTCTACCTTTCTAAGTACAAGAAACCAAAAAGTAACAAACCGTAAGCCATAAGAACTCAAATAACAATAAATTATAAACAATGTTCAAAAAGACGTTAGGCGTGGCGTGACAGTAGGGTCAAACCTTAAGCCTTACGCGCCATGACGAAACGTGGCATTTTTCAATGGCGTAACATAAGACGGCAAATTTACATGTCATATATATAATTATATATAAAGATATATGTTTTCTATATATTATTTAATTAGATAATAATATTAAAAATATCTATTCATATTAGAAGAAGAAAAATCATATAGATTGTTATTATAAAAATAGGTTTTGATTAATTAATTAATATTGAACTTAAAAATGTAATTTTACAACTTCATTTTAATCATGAGTCAATAACGTTGAAATTTAAAGTTAGACGTGTAAAAACACAAAAGATTATAAAACAATAAAAATAAAATAATTTTTTTTGAAAAAAATCACGCCATACAAAAAACGCGCGCCATGGTGCGAGCCACACTTTATATAAACGTATCGGCTATTTCGTAACGACGAAGACACTTCTTACGTCATATCGCCCCATGACACACCTTTTTTAACACTGTTTATAAATCATAAGAACAAAAATAACAATGAATTAGGGTTTAAAATACTAATTTCTAAAACCAAAAGAACAAATATCACATTTTTAACAAACCACACAGACAAAAAATATAATTTACTCTAAAATTTATTTTAATTTGATTTTGTTAACCGGTAGTATTTTAATATTTAGGGGATGTTTGGATTAGCTTATAAAAACAACTTATTGACTTATTCCGGTATGACACCGGTAATAAGTCATTTTAAGTGTTTGGAAAAAACAACTTATCCGGTGTCAAACCGGTGATAAAGTTATTTTTTAAGAATTCAAAAATTTTAATTTGTCAACTTTAATAAGCACTTTTCCAAGAAGTCAATAAGCTATAAGTTAACAAGCTAATCAAAACATTATTAGTTAAATTTATATAAAATATTGTATTTATTTAAATTTAAACGATGGATGCATTGTTGAAGCAAGAAATCTTGAAAACCAAAATGATGAGAAACCCCAACACACTTGACGTCAATCATAAGGACAAGAAGAACACATCAATTTCAACGGCCAATCCGGCAATGGCGCTATTTGAGTTTTTCACTAAATGCAAATTTCCTATCTTTGACCGCTTTCATTCTTCTTCTTCTTCTTGTTTCTTGATCACCCATCCACCAATGTAGTATCTGATGATCAACAGGTTTGCTCCTTTTTTTTTGCCATTGATTCTTATTATTTGCTTATCCATGTTCATCTTTTTTTGTTTTTGATCGATGGTTTTTTTAATCTATGTGGGTTTATGTGATTTGCTAATTGGTTTTATGTAGCTTGATTCTCATTAGATAAGAGGGAGATTTGATAAAAGATTAAAAAACCTTGATGTATGGGAGAAAATGAGTAATCTGATAAACCTTCCCTCCATCTGTTCGATGAAATTCCTCACAGAGTTAGGTTCATGACAGTTCATTTTGATTCTGAAACTAGTAGAAAAACAGTTTCAATTTGATCTTGAAACTAGTAGAAAACAACTTCAATCTATAATCTTGAGGAACCTAAGGTGTTTATCATCTTCTTAAGTCTGTTATTTTTCAAAAGCCATTCGTGTAAAGTTCGTTTATAAGCAGAAAATAATCTCATCATTAACTTGTTTTGCTTAATTGTTCTATGATACCTTTGCTCTTAATTATGATTTTTTTTTCATGAACAATGATTATATCTATTGGTGTATAATAACAGTTTCCACAAAATTAATGGTTGTAATATAAAGAAAGGATATTGTTTCACCAATGTAAGTTCACTAGATACCAAATGATAACACTAGATAAATGGAAAGACCATTATGGCTATGTTTGGCAAACTAACTAGTTGTTAGCTGAAGAGCTAGAGCTTAATTGATAAGCTAGCTAGTAAACTCATGTCTGGTAAAAACTAGTCAGCTGATAAGTTAGATGACAATATAACTGAAAAAAGGTCATTGGAGCTTATACCAAACGGAACTTTTTCAATAAGCTAAAAAAGAAGCTAGATTAAGGTTGCCAAACATGGATTTTATGCCGAAACAAAAGATCATATCATCATTTCTATGAAAATAACCATAAGTTTTCATCTAAATGTTTTCTTATATGAGTCAATGGTAACAATTGAATTTTCGTTTTTATGATATAGCACCTGAAGAAGTTCCTTGCAAGATGTTATTATCGACAGTGCAAAGAGATCAAAAATATGGTTCAAAAAACTGATTTAGTAATCATCGGAGTCTCTGTTGGTCTGGCTGTTGGCATACTTATAGCAACACTTGTATTCTTTGGCATACGGTGGTATAAAAGACGTTCTCATCTACGAAAATGCTCTGCATTGGCACCCCCTATACGTAAAAGTGGTACTATCTTGAGTGAATCCTTAACCAACCCTGTAACTGTAAAACTTTCAACTTATCCTGCAAAAAATTTACCACTCGCTACAGTCTATAACGGTAAAGAGCGGCTGGCATCAGTTTCTGGCCTAGTGAAATACTCTTACAGGTATGTGGTTTTTTACGGCTTTTATCTGTTACTATATATATATATATATATATAGAGAGAGAGAGAGAGAGAGAGAGGAAAGTTCAAATGAGAACTCAAATTTGGTTGTGAACGTGAGGACAAATGAGAGCGCGACACATGTCATATTCAGACTGAATAATTTGGGGGGTGAAGCTTATTGAAACGCTACTTAAAGTAGCTTTGTGTAAAAGCTAGCTTATAGCTAACTAAACGAGATTTTCTCATTAAGCTCAAAAAACAAGCTTTCTTATGGCCAACTAAATGGGACTTTCTCATTAAGCTCAAAAAACAAGCTAGCTTATGGCTAAATAAACAAGACTTTCTCATTAAGCTCAAAAATTAAGCTAGCTTATGGTTACCAAATATGGCCTTAATCTGTCTGATTCATGTACTTTTCAGGGATGTCCAGAAAGCCACAAAAAACTTTACAACTATATTGGGACAAGGATCTTTCGGTCATGTATACAAAGCCGTGATGCCTGCTGGTGAAGTTGTTGCTGTGAAAGCTCTAGCTTCTGATTCCAAACAAGGGGAGAAAGAGTTTCAAACCGAGGTAAGATCGAACCCATTGGCTTAATCACCACAAATCAACTCTTTTTTTAACCATCCTAAATAGTATTTCTTGCTGTTTGTCTTAAGATTTGGATGCTTATTTTGCAGGTATCTCTTTTAGGAAGGCTGCATCATAGAAATTTGGTGAATTTAGCCGGGTATTGCGTAGATAAAGGGCAACGCATGTTAATTTATGAATATATGAAGAATGGAAGCTTGGCGAACTTTCTTTATAGTAAGTTGATTCACTAGTTTCTTGATCTTTGGGTTTCTTTTCTTTCTTGCAATAACTTTGAATTCTAACTTAAAACCATGGTGGAAGTCATTAGTAGCCCACAACTTTGAGCTCAGAAGGAGCTTACAAATCCAATTTTGTATCTATGTGGGATAAATTGTTACAGAAATTATATTCATTTTTCGGAAATGTGATACATAATTAGTACATTAACTACCCATCTCAAACTAATTAGTATAATTCTACTTTGGAACCATGTGATGACAATTAGGCCATGTTTAAGCCGGCTTATTTTTGAGCTTATTGAAGAAGCCCCATCTTATTGCCATAAACTAGTTTTTTTAAAATCCTCTTTAAGTAGCCTTTCAATGAGCTCTAGTGGATTTTTTTTCCACTTTTTTCCAATTATGCTCCACATATTTTTTTCAATTAATTTTTTAACACGTCATTTTAAGATAGTTTTACATTATCATCTAACTTATCAACTAGTTTTTACCGAACATGATTAGTTTATCAGCCAACATCCAGCTTTTCAACTATCTTTTCAGCTAACATCCAACTTTTCAGCTAGTTTACAATCAACTACCCCATCTCAAACTAATCATTATGATTCTCCTTTGAATCCATGCTTAGATGAAAAGAAGCACGTCTTGAATTGGGAAGAGAGGCTTCAAATTGCTCTTGACATATCACATGGGATCGAGTATCTTCATGATGGGGTATACATATCAATATGCTCCTTCCTTTTCTTATTGATTTTTCAACTATATATAAAAAGTTTATATACATTAATTATTCGAGCAGGCGGTCCCACCTGTCATACATCGGGATTTGAAATCGGCTAACATATTAATAGATCACTTAATGAGAGCAAAGGCAAGATCTCATTACTAAGATTCTTGTTTTATATCATTCTAGTATGCATAAATGTTTTTTTTTATAAAATATGGTGATTAAATTAAATAGGTTGCTGATTTTGGTCTGTCGAAAGAAGAGGTTTGGGATGGTCGTAATTCAGGCGTTAAAGGCACGTATGGCTACATAGATCCTGTATATATATCCACAAACAAATTCACAACAAAGAGTGACATCTATAGTTTCGGGATTATCCTCTTTGAACTCATTACAGCCATTCACCCGCATCAAAATCTTGCGGAATATGTCAATCTAGTAAGTTTATCACCATTCTTTTTAGGATTTTGCTACATTTCAACACCAAGATTTTCCGATCAGTAAGCTTCTTCTTGAAAAGAAAAGCTACTTCAATTAGCGTTTCAATAAGCTCTATGGGGTTTTCATCTTTTTTTCCAATTATGCCCTTTATGTTTTTCCAATTAATTTTTCAATAATGTCCTTTTAAGTCATTTTACACCGCCACCCAGCTTATCAACTACTTTTTTTTTACTTTTTACCAAACATAACTAGCTTATTGGCTAACAGTACCCGGCTAACAGATACTCACTTTGTCTCAAAATAAGTGTCCACATTTCTATTTTAATTTGTGCTGAGTAAGTGTCCACATTTCTATTTTAATTTGTCTCAGAGTAGGTGTTCACTTTCAAAAGTAAGTGTCTACTTTCCAATTTTACCCTTAGTTATCAGATGGAAAATTTTATTACTCCCTTTATTATTGAGGGTAAATTTGTCATTTAGTTAATTAAAAAGTATAATCCATTTTTAAAAGTGTGTCTTTTTCATTGTGGACATTATTTTGGAACGGAAGGAGTAGCTTATCAGCCAACAACAACTAGTTTATCAACCCGTTTGCTATTCAGAGCCATAATTTAACTGAATATAAGTTCTCTCTCTTCAGCACTAAAGCTTAACTTGTTAATCTACAACATATGTCCTTGTTAAAAAAAAGGCATCCATGAGTTCAGACGGTGCAGATGAAATCCTCGACAAGAAACTTGCCGGAAATTGCGATCTTGAAGAAGTGAGAAGCTTGGCTAGAATCGGTCACAGATGTTTGCATAAATCACCCAGAAAACGGCCAACTATTGGAGAGGTTTCACAGGCTATAACAAAGCTGAATCAGAAACATCTAATGAAGGCCGAGACTCACACAGCCATGTCTTTTGGCGGTGAAGAGTTCTCAGGGGTTGTCGGTTGCATAGAAGTGCAGCAGAATCAGTTGAAAAGAATGACCAGCATCAATGAAGGCTGATGAACTAGAAAATGGAAGAAAAATCTAATCTTTTTAGTTCATTTTCTGATGTATTTGACCTGTTGGGTTTTTTTTTTGTGGAAGCATATTGTTTACACATTAGATACAGAATGAATCAATGAATATGAGCCTTTGTTTTCAGTCGTACAACATATTCATAATGAATATACATGAATATTCATTGTGAATATACATGTATATTCATAATGAATATTCGGTTTCAAGGTTCAAATAACATACCCCTGCTTCGAGTGTTTTTCTCAATTTCTTCCATTCAAGGACTCTTTTCAAGGCGTAAACAACGATCTTGATGGTTGTAATTCATGGCATAATTTGATGGTTTTGAATTTTATGACGTTCATCCCAATTACCTTAAATTATAACGTGAAAACGGGTCCCATCTAGATTCATAGATGGGACCCGCAACAAGAGAACCTTGAAGTCAAAGTGGTTGGGATGAAAATATCATCCATGCTTAATGCTATCAAGTATCAACCTAGTTTTAGCAAGTAAGCAATGTAATAAGAGGTCCAAACCTACCTCAATTAGGGTGACTTCTAAGCTTCAAACAAAACTAAAAAATTTCCCTTTCAAGCTTTTTTTATTTTCTTTGTTTTCAGTAACTGTGGATGTCCAGACCAGTTTGAGGGTACATCGAATAATCTCATGGGACCTATGTGAAATGTCAAAACCACCCTCCAACAAAAAGGGTCAAAAACAACATTTTCAAACAAAAAAACTAACAATCTTGAGAAATCTTGCAAGTATTATAACCAATTTTCAAGAAGTATACAAAAGTTTCAATATAAGAACCGAAAATTTCTTACAGTTATGCATACGGTTTTTATCTTTTTGTCAAGAAACCGATCATAAAGAGGCTTGAGCCCACATCTATTTTTTTACCAATTTCTTCAGTAAATCGAAGCATCGAACCTTGGCTCATAGAAACACACCTGACTGTTATACAACCGAAGACCACAACCAGCAATCCAAGACCATTGCTTTTTATCGACATCATAAAGAAGACCTTTCCCTTGATTCCACGATGTAAAAAGAATCAAATTATCTTGCCCAAAACACTCGAATCGCTCTGCGGATAACCTTAAAAGCGCTCTAAAGAATCTTGGTGGCATTCTTGTTACTTCAACCCACATAGGTTTCGAATGATCCAACTCCCAAATCCTCATACTTTGAAGCGTACTATAAAGCCCGACTCTTCCAACTAAAAACAAACGCTTTTGGGTGCCCGCAACCAAATACCCATCTAATAAAGATCGTGGGAACTTTGCGGGTATATGTTCCCAATACCCTGAGTCAACTCGGTACATCATTAAACCAAGAGGCGAAAGTGTTTCAAGATACAATCTTGAATCGCAAAATGCCATCTTTGATGAACAAAGATTAACGGCTGGCATTTTCTGGTGGACGGACCATCTGCCAAGATTCGAGTCGAAAACTTCGGTGGGCAAAGATTTATCGCCATAAAGATCGTTTGCATTTGCAGCAATAATCTTGAAAGATCGTTGCTTTCTGTAAACAACCATGGTCAATTGTCGTTGCTGGTTGTTATGCATTTTTGGTAGGATTCTCCATTTTTGTGTTAAGGGGTTACAGATTAAGGTTCGGAAAGTTAAACCATCAAGACCCGAAAAGCAAACGAGCCCGCCGGATGATCCAACGATCCAGATCGCCCATTGGGGTAGAAACGTGAACGGAATTCTGTACCATTGTTTCAATGGCAAGCTGAAAACCGAACAATTTGGTGTTTGAGATTGTGAATTCTTGCAAAAAGTTAAAAGGCACGGCCCATGGGATGGAACTTGAGAATGGAATTTAAGAAACCCGTTATCTTGTAAGATCGAATTCCATCTTTTACAAACGGATCGAAGGCGAAAGATCATGAACGGTGGGACCCGAGCTAGGATTTCGTTCAATAAATCTTCGGGTAACATGGCCCATATATCGTCTTCCATTCGAACATCTGGGTGGGGAGTTTTGGCAAATTTGGCAATCATTTCTTCATCTAAACCCCTTGGTTTAGTCTTGATTGCCTTTTGTCTAGATGGGCTAATGTTTCTTGATCCTATGGCTCGAGCCATCGGGCTGGTGTTCCTTGACCCACTTCCTCCAAAAGAACAACCCATCATAACCAATTGGGTCATTAAATCTCTAGACCCAGAATCAGATGATTCATCCCTAATCCCAACCACCATTTATCAAGAACCCTAATTTGAAACCTAGTCTTTCCAAATCAACAATCAAGAACCAAATTTCATCGTACCCAATTACGAAACTGGTAAAAATTTCTTCATATACAGCTAAAAAGATCCAATTTCAATTGTGGGTTTACCAAATTCAACAAGAAAAAAACCCTAAATTCACTCGGATTTCAAAGGGAAGCTTTCAAATAAACGAATTATAACGGAAAAAGATTCATAAATTCTCAGTCGGAAACATCAAACACCGTCCCCAGTTACGAAAACTGGTTTATTTTCTTCATATACATCTACAAAGATCCAATTTCAATTGTGGGTTTACGAAATTCAACAAGAAAAAAACCCTAAATTCACTCGGATTTCAAATTGGGGAACTTTCAAAGAGGCGAAACTAACTATAACGAAAAAAGATTGATAAATTCTCAGTCGGAAAGTTTACCTTTGATGGTGGGATGGATTGCTTTTTTTTCTTGAAAGATTCATTAACAGATTAAAGGCAGGAAATCGATGAAGAAAGATGATGAGTTTGGGGATAGAAACAAAAAAAAGAGTAATGATTTGACGATGGGTGGTGATTCCTTTGGGGATAGATAGTTGTTGAGGGATTTTAAGTGTGTAAATTAATGGTGTTATTATTGTAATGTCGTCCCCACACATATTTGATTTAAATTCAAAAGTTGCCGCTATCATTTATCATGTTTTTGTTTATGTGTGTGACCTTTACAAAGGATATATGTCCTTTTCTCTAATCATGTAACATCTTATCTTCATATACATTATATATACAAGCTAGCTATATATATATATATATATATAGGTATGAGATCATGTAAGAAGTGGAGTTAAGTTGATTAGTGTAAGAACTAAGAAGAGATCTCTGTCTTTGATCACTTTTAATCTCATACTCATTCATGAATTACGATTAATTTGAAAGGGAATTGATCAGGTGTATCTCGATATATATCTCATTAGTTTTGATCTTCAATTATGATTGATCTAAAAGTGAGGGATCCCTTCTTACCCTTCTCACCATAACTTTATAAACCAATTTTGCTCATCATTCATTTAGGAGTCTAATAAATATTTGATTTTATTCTGTTTCTTAATTCAAAGTCATGATCATAATGAATGAACATAAGTATCTTTCATATATATATATATATATATATATATCAATCATAATCAATAAATCATAATAACATAAATATCTCAATTGTTTCCTAATATCATGGTTTGTATTTGAATTTTGAAACCATCCATATATATAATCAAACACGTAGGAAGGTTGAGGCCTTGAGGGAAAATCCCAAACAAATAAAAAAATTGAGGAACACTCCGGTAACCATCCATCTGGGAAACGTAAACATGTGCATATAAGTGATGAGTGAGGAGTCTTGATATTCTCACTTTGAGGACCAGCGCTCAAGAAGGCATGATGGTCATGTCGGTATTGTAGAGAGAAACTCGTGTAAGGTTGGACTCCAATACCGTGGATATTGTAGGGTTGGACTTTGGGACTCTTGTTTTGAGGCTTTTAGCCTAGTTGACTATCCACTAAGGACTTGAGTCTTGAGGTGCTACACGAAGTGTTGGGCACTAAGAACCATGAGAGTTAAGGTGCTACCTGATGAGGTAGGCACTAAGGTTATGATCTTTTAAGTGAAACTCCAAATAGTAGACACTAATATTATTGAGTCTTGAGGTGCTACCCAAAGTGGTAGACACTAAGAACCATGAGCCTTGAGATGCTACCCGATGGGTAGGCACTAAAGACATAAGCCTTGAGGTGTTGCTCGGATGAGTAGGCACTAAGGTTAATTGAATCTTGAGGTGCTACTTGATAACGTTGATATATGGTTTACTTCGTGTTCGCCACGTTCGACGGATAGGTCTCTCCTGTCACCAATAGGTATTAATTTTCGATATTGTATTATCCATATTTTTAGTGTTCTTTAGGTTTGAAGAGTATCCATATTTTATGGTTTTCGTAATTGGATCTTATCCATATTTTAATGTTTTGGATAATAGAGTTTTATCCATGTTTTTAGTATTTTAAACCTTATTCTTATTTTGTGTGAGTATTGGATTATAGTTCCATGATTAAATGGGTTATTTGATTTATGAGCTTTCATCACGAAAATGGTATGTTTTGGGAAAGACATCATTTTTTTCTAAATAAATTTCGTATTGGAGATTATGAATTAAATAACATTCTTTATGTTTTACCGTTTTATATAACTGATGAAAACTGCTTGAACTTACTAGGCGTTAAGTCTAACATTTTTATTTGTCGATATGTCCATCATGTTCTTGAGGGAATGATACCAGTGACACTTTGATGAGTTGAGTGCTAGTTAGAGGCATGAGAATAACTAAATATTTGAGAACGTCTTTCATACGTTGGAGATGTCGACTGTTGTTGGGTTTTAGTAATATTCGTCCCTAAATGTAGACTTGTGTAAGGTTTGAAACATATTACATTGATGTTAAATCTTAGATTGCTATTATAGGTAATTAGTTGTTGACTTTTTGAAAGGAATTAAATTCTTATTTGATGTGTTATCGAAAATTTTAAATTAGCAGTTCTTTCTAAACTCGAGGGTGCTACATAAATGCATTAAATCTATTTTTTTTATTGTGTAAATGATTATGATTATCAACAACACGTAAAGATGAGTCAATTTCACATTATTCTGATGTATGATATTCAGTGTTAGGAACCGACCTTTCTTGTTAGTAGCTCATGCTGATCCTTTCCTGATTTATAAAATGGTATATTTTTTTATATCAATCATGTGAGTAATAAAACGACCGATCAAGTTAGAAAAGGTATTCAGATATATCTTGTGGGACTGAAAATTAGGATAAGTCTATTTCTTAGATCAAATTTTAGGAGATTGGACTTTTCATGGTTCACCATTCTATTTGTAGCCCTATATGTGGATCCCTTTGATAACGATAGAAAATTGAATGGCCAAATTACACTGTTAAAATCTTTTATAAATTTATCATTTAATACACTTTATAAAAAACTATAACACGTTCAACTTTATCAGAGGAAACAATTAAAACAATATATCATTTTTCTCAATATTAAGGTTTAAAAGATTTCTACACTCTCTATTATTTTCTCTAATTTAGTATACATAAATAATATAGCTATGGAACAACAAAGAAACTCTAAAATCTCTACTTTAATATAGTTGTTGGAGATTATTTTTATTATTAACCTTACGCTAGATAATTAAATTTTGGTGCCTTAGACTTTAAGCAAAGTTACAAATTGTATCCATTAATGATAATAAAAACTTTGGATATGTTAACATGGTCTGAACATTTCTAGCAACTTCTTATAAGTTATTCAAAATGTAAAACAAAAAGTAAAAAACGAAAGTTAAATTACATTACCTTTGATTTTTTTTCATTTTTATATTAATTGTTTTATCAAAATATTAAATAATTTTTTAAACAAAATTCCAATAAAATGGTAATTTTAAACGAAAATAAACAAGATGAAACTAAGTTTTTTCTCGTCCCTATAGTTTGTTAAGATATATATATATATATATACTATTTTTGTCTTTGTATTTTTAAAATTACAGTTTCCATTCCTATCGTTTACAATTTTGTGTCTTTTTCCGTATATGTTTTACAATTTATGTTTTTTTTTCTTCTGTATGGTTTACAATTTATTGTTTTTTTGTCTTTATGATTTACAATTTATTTCTTTTTTCGTCTCTTATACTTAATTGTAATGAACTGTCTCAGAAACAAAAGCAACAATAAATTACAAAACATAGAAACAAGAACTGTAATTTCAAAAGTATATAGACAAAAATTACAGTACTAAACTAACCACATGGACAAAAATTGTAGTTTATGCAATAAACAACGATAATCAAAGTATAAGTAAAGAAATATTATTTTATATAGCACGGATGAACTTGGAAACTGTAAAAACACAATAAAATTATATTTCATATCATCCTTAATTGTGAAGACTTATTCTTCGTCCTCTAAATATGAATACTTTCTTCTCTCTCATTTCTTTTTCGTTTTAAACAATGTTTTAAAAAACTGTGTTGGAGCAGAAAAAACTCAATTTTATTCATTTTAAAGATTATATTAGTCTTGTTTATTAAAGGTTAAGGGGTCGATAATCTTCTACTAAGAGGCATTATAACGACTGAAAATGGTACCCAGTAAATGAAAGAGATGACTTTAATCAGATTAACATTTACCAACAATCAATTTTGATGGTCAAGAATACTACCTAATAAGTTAAGTGAGTATGTCGACTATTGCCAACAATGAGCCTGTTTGTTAGCAGCTTAACGAGTTTAATGAAATTCACAACTTATTCGGTGAACTATACATGATTGTTTGTTACTTGTTTAATGATATAGAAATTGGCTTAATGATATAGAAAGTGATTTATTTAGTAATTTTTGAAGTGAAAATTTATGCAGAAAGTCATGTTTTTTTTTCTTTCTAAATTTGTTATTCTCAATTAAAACACGCTCATTCCATCTATGAAAAAAAAATCTCAAACAAAAACCTTTTCAATCTATACACACACATTAATCTAAAAAAATTGTTTCATCCATACATAACATAATAAAAAAATAAACAAGCAAACAACTCCTTACTTAATAATCGTACATGGTCCCTGAAACAAACTTGAAAAATATAAAAAGAAACATACTGGTCTAACATATAAATAAATAAACCTTCTTTATATGCTAAAGAAGCCATTTTTTACAATTTTTTCTCTCTTACATATCTAATGTGAAATATTTATTGTTGGTGATTTTAGTGTCACCAGTCCATTTATGTGTAATTGGAAAGAACATGATGTTTAAAAGGGGTTTTATATTGCGTTCTAATATGAGTCATGTGGTGGAAGTGCACCTTTGTTATAAAGCGAGTATGATCCCGATAACGACGAAATGACGGGGGTCAAGGGGCAGAGCCCCTGGCGGTGGGAGTCGAGGGGCGGCGCCCCAGCGGAGTTCGGAGCAATGCCCAAAAGCTCTTAAGAATTTTGGACTTGAAGTATAGTGGGAAAAACATGATCAAAACTAGGATTCAAAGCTTTGTATGGCTTAACCAGAGCTCAGATACTTAGCTTTGCATGATCGATACATAGTTCTGTATGGTCTGACTAGAGGCTCTGGTTATGATCTTCGAGACTTAGAGTTCTCTGAAAATGGACCAGAGCTCTTGTTGGTCGATTTTGATCATTGTTCTTTAAACGGTTACTGTGCATTAACTGTGAAGTTACTGAAATTTGTGTAACTGTCTACTACTCCTTAAATCCAACCATGATTGTCGTTTCAGTTATTATTATGTAAGTACAAATTCAGATTTATATTTGCGCTTTAGACACGTTTTTTTAAAAACAATTTCTCATATACTCTCCTGAAATTGGCTCTCGTTTTTGTGCCTAAAAATGTGAGTGTTCTTGGGTCTTGTCCTAAATTGAATTTCATGGACCCAAACATAGAATCAAAATATCAATTCGGAAAGTGTCATTTCACGATTCTCAAACAATCCAGTTTAATCGATTCACCCTACTTCCTCCACCTATTCTAACATTTTCGTTTTGTATTTTCAATAATATTGATTTATTAATAAAAAGTATTATTAGCAACGTCCATATAAATTTATAGAAAGATTTAAATAATATATAGAAAATTATATCAAAAAAATTATCTCTAACTTGTAGCTCCATTAACAAGTGGATAAAGTCACTTTACCCAAATACAAAACAGGTACTGCATTCAACCCCTCTCATATGTCTCAACTGTTGAACAAACCAAAAAATTCTTTCAGATTGGTGGTTTTAAAGGCAATTTTCATGAAAAACAAGTTAGGATTGTCGATAATTAGTTTTTACTCGAATATAGAAATTTTATTTAAAATACTTATTATAGAACAATAATATAAAAATAAAAATAATAATAAATTATATAAAGGGAAAAAGACAAAGGAATTGGCGACGGATTTGTCAATCCATCCGTTAGACAGTCCATCGACACCCCCACACGAAACATCACTGTTGCACTTGCACCAAAGCTTCCATACACCCTTTTTATTATTATTATTATTATTATTATTATTAATTAATTAATAATTCATTGAGTAAACTGTAAATTTGGTCCATGTGGTTTGTCTAAAATATCACTTTTAGTTCCTAGAGTTTTAAAATGACAAAATGGGTATATAGTTTGCAAAAAGTTTGAATCTGGTTCTTTTTTTTAACGACCGTTAAAAGATTTAGTTAAATAAAAGCATTATGCAATCAAAATTATAGGTACCAAATCACGAAATCAAATTTAAATGATCAAACGTTTTCCTCATTTAACATAGTTTTTTAAGGTTGTTAGAGTAAGGGACTAATTTGAATATTTTTACAAACCATAATTACTTTCTTGTAATTTTGAAACTGTATGAGCAAAAAACGTTAATAGATAAACCACATGGACCAAATTTGCAGTTTCCTCTAGAAGGTTTATAAAAATATTACATATCATCATAGACCGACACATAATATTTGAATACCAAAGGTACAAAACCATAAAATAAGTAGTAATTTAAAAAAAAATACGGTTTCATTAAAATATATAGTTTTTTTTTTGCAAAAAAAAAAACAATCAAAGGAATTTGATTTATAACCTATAATACCACACGTAATGTTAATACCAGTCAACAATAACCATTTTTTTTAATTAACTTAAGGTATTATATATCGATTTAAAGCAGGTGCACCTTTAAGAAATCCATATATTTTCTACTGTGATGAGTCGATTAAGCGACGGTTCATACATCTAGGGTATTATATATAGTTGACTATATATCATACCGAATATTGTATTTGTAAACAAATATTAAGGTTTAATTTTTAAATAAGTATTTCAATAATAAAAGAGAATTGTAAGAATTTTGAACCTTTTATTTTTGTAAATATTAAGAATTTAAAATTTTCTTAATCATCTTTCTTTTATATCTCTATTTTAGAAGAAAGTTTAACACAGTCGATGAAAGAATCTTATTCTAAATTTTTAAAAATTTTAAAATAATAATTATTATTTTTAACTAATAATAATAAAGTATATAAATATTTGATTTGATGGTTATATAAACAATAATTCGGTCATGTTATTATCAATATGTATATATATTCCATTTGTTCACATCATTTTTAATCAATTTCTATAGATCTTATATGGAATTTTGCTCACCACAAATATTTTTGTACCCCATGTATTAACTTTTTTTTGTTACGATACCAATTTAAATATTAAACATAAGTAATGAATGTCTTAAATGATTGGGCCATAGATGTTTTCAAGCAAGTTTTTTTGATATAATTTATGAAAATGACAATTTAAATACAAAATTGGTTTGATAAATTTTAATTACTTAAAAAATAGTATTAAAAAAATACTTATAAATACACTTTTAGTTTTTTTGGGACGTGTCTTTTTGTTTTCATGACAGACTTGAGTCGCTTTTGTGGTCTTTTTCGAGGGTTGCATCAAGTCTATCTAGGTGTGGGTATATGTTACAGTTTTCTTTGCTACTGTCTTATTGTGTTTTGATTTTGCTTGTTTCTTTGGTTTTGATGTATGTTTTAACTTCGGTTGGTACTGTTTCTTGTAGACCTTGTGTTCTGTTATTTTTCTATGTTCTTGTTGTTTTTTTATAGCATATTGTTGTCTTTAAAAGAATGTATGCAAAAAACTTTATTCTACTTTTGTATATGCAATTTTGTTATGGGCATCTTTCAAATTATTATTTTTTGGTTATTGGCAATTTTCAAATTAAATAGACAAAATTGGTTATTTGATATTTAAAGAATCGTGTAATAATAAAAAAAGATGCAAATTATTAGGCTGAAATATGGTACGCTATTGTCCCTTTTTCTTTTCTATTATTACTATGCAACTGTAATTGATACACAAAGTTTTATACCATGTATCAACCAATTCTATTTGATACCAACATTCGACTGATATTATTTTGTACCAATATTACAAAAAATAAGGTAATAATGTACGACTAGCTTCGGCTTCTTGTTGAAATGGGCATAACTTGTAATCAGTATGTGAAATCAGAATACTTGAAAGCTTATATTGCAGAGATTATTGTATTATTTGTTGGATTCAAGGGTTATGACTTTACTTATGCTCAAAAATTGCATCGGTTCGAACTTCCAATTGATAAGTTTCAAGATGGCAGCTTCATGTATGAGTTGTGGCAGGGAAAATAAACCCATGAATCTGACAAAATCAAAACTATTTCACAATGACAATTGCAATCGACACAAGGGGAGTGAAGACCTATGAAGTCTCGAGAGGGTCTCGCACCCTTTTGCACCTGCTCATTTGATTTTTGTAAATTTATATTTTACTGTCTGAAAGTATTTTCTTTACGATTTCTATATTTTTTGATTAACTTATGTAATTTATTACATATTAATAATAACAAATAACATAGAAAAAGTATAAAATAAAAATAGGAAATTATATAAACATTTTATTTTCGTATCATTTTAATTGTCTTGACAATTTTTTTAATTATATATATGTTATAAATATTATATTTTAATAAATTACATAAATTAACAAAATATATAAATAACTCGGTGACGTTAAGAATAAATTATTTTTTTATTTGTCCTGTATAACCAAACACTAAAGAGGTGTTTGAGATTGCTTATAAAAACAACTTATTGACTCATGTTGGTGTGGAACCGATGAAAACCACTTTTGAGTGTTTGGATCGAAAAAAAGAAAAGTGCTTTATACCGGCGGGGAATCGGTGAAAATGAGTTTTTAATAAGTTAAAAGGTTTTAACTTATCAAAACCAACTTATGACCAGAGTCGTCCATTAGCATGTTAAATGTGAGATTTTAAACAGGGCCCCTAAAAGTCTGGGGTCGGTATTTCATCAACCAATATATAAATATATACTTAAATTATTTAGGGTCAAATTATTAATTATTTGAGTTCATGTTCAAATTATTAATAGTTTAGGTTTAGGTTCAGAATATTAATCGTTTAAATTTAGTCCATTTTTGTGTTTAATATACATCTCTGTTATCTTATTTATGTAATGTAGTCAAAAGATTTAGATGTAACAGGGTCTCTAAAAAAATTGGAATGACCCAACTTATGACTTATAGAAACCAATTTATAATTTTAACCTTAAACCTATATTCTCATCACATAAGTTGATAAGTACTTTAAAAAAAATATATATAAATTGTTTCAAATAAACAATCCCAAACACATAGAGGTGAGTTCAAATGATAACTCAAATTTGGTTGTAAACGTAATGATAAATGAGAGTGCGACATGTGTTATATTCAGACTGAATAATCAAATGAATATTTAAGCTGAATATAATATTTATTCAGACTGAATAAACATTATTCTTTATTCAGACTGAAATACTATATTCAATCTGAATAATTCTTTGATTATTCAGTCTGAATAATTCAAATTAAGATACGTGTCGTGTTCTTATTTGTCTTTGGTTTACAACCAAATTTAAGTTTATATTTATACTTTCTTTTAAATACATATTAAATAACCATTATATCATGTCTGTATATCAAACACAATTTATAAAAGAAAAAAGAGAAAGCAAAAAGAAAAAAGAAAAAAGAAGAGGTTGCATGCAGTTTCCGTGCAACCTCACTACATGATGACATTCTCTCCGCAGCAATTTAATTCGCACGTGCCACCCTTTCATCTTCGACGCCGGAAATCCCTCACACACAACACACTCTCACTGTGTGCGTCTCACTTCCAATTCCATCGCTGGTTTCCAAGTCGACAAATCGCCTTTTTCAATCATTAATTATTAAATTAATCCGTTTAAATCACAAACCCCCACATCAATTTTTCAAAATCTTTTCAAACCAATTTCATACCTTTTTTTTTTGAAATTTCTGATAGTGGTGAATCGGAGTTGGATTTCGATTTGATCGGAGATGGGGACGGTGACATCGTCGATGGCGGCGAAATTTGCGTTTTTTCCGCCGAATCCGCCGTCGTACAGGGTGGTGGTGGACGAAGAATCTAGCGGTGGGAAGAAGTTGAGGATGACGGATGTGGCGGAGAGGGAGAACGTCGACGTTTTGAAGTTGAAGACGAAGAGAGGAACGGAGATTGTGGCGGTTTATGTTAAGAATCCGATGGCATCTCTGACTGTGCTTTATTCTCACGGCAACGCCGCTGATCTGGGTCAGATGTACGACTTGTTTTGTGAACTCAGTCTTCATCTCCGAGTCAACTTGATGGGGTTAGTTTTAATTTCAATTCCCCCAATTTTTTAACTCCGATTATATCGCATCTGAAATCTAGGGTTTTTTTTTTAATATTATTATTACAGATTTTGAATGGTTAAATTCTCGTTATTTGTTGGAAGGATTTGAAAATTGGATTGTGGTATGGTTTTGTGAGGATTAGATTGGGGGGTTTTTGGTATAAACTTTTGGTGATTTCGTTATCTAATTATCTCAATTTTGAAATATGATATGTGGGTCAGTCACTAACAATGGTGCATTTTTATCACTTTTTAGAGATACCCAAATTGGTCAAATTGTTGCCATATATGATATATGTCCATTAATGAATCTCTGCTACTTTCTTTGAGCTTTGAGTTGGATACTTCAAGAACCATTTGAACATGCCCAAATGGTGTATGGTGGCCATTTGTGTTATATATATAATATATATATGAGGGAGATCGATAGTTACAGCCTACGGGGTAGTTAGGCAGTTGGTAGATAACTGCACAACAGTTACAACTGCTTGTGAATAAGGTCGAAACTGATCAGAGGGAGGCTCAAAGGCTCTGAGTCAGAAAGTAACTCAAAGGCTGAATCAGAAGTCAAGCAGTCAACTCAGAAGCTTCTGATGCAGACTTAAGGGGCTGTTTGGTTGGTTTTTCATTAAGTTCTGTATGAATAAAGTTGTCTGTATGAATTAATCAATCTCTATAGATTCTGAAGGGGTTTTTTAGGAGGGTTTTTCATAGATAGAAGGAGCCTTTTTTTTTTAATTGGGAGGGGAAGCTTTGGAAAAAACTAGGCTTTCTGCATAAAGCTCCCCCTGAAAGCTTACTGAATAAGCCACTTTCTATAGCATTAAGCCACTACCAAACAGTCATGTATAGCTGACCGAATAAGCTGTGAGTCCCATTAAGCTCATCAAGCTCATTAAGCTGCTAACAAACAGGACCTTAGAAGCTTCTAGGGGTTGTTTTTCCATTAAGTCATGTATGGATTGATACGTCTGTATAGATTGGGAACATTTTTGTTTAGGAGGGTTTTTTTCATAGATGGAAGAAGCGTGTTTTTTAGTTGGGAGGGGCAGGTTTGGAAAAAACTTGACTTTCTACATACAAGTTCCCTCTTATAAGCTTACTGAATAAGTCACTTTCTGTATCATTAAGCCACTACCAAACAGACATGTATAGCTGACCGAATAAGCTGTGTGTCCCATTAAGCTTATTAAGCTGCTAACAAACAGGTTCATAGTCTCCTCGGCAATTTGTTAGATTTCAATATTTATGTTTGAAATATGAATAGAAGCTCTTCTATTTATTTGTATTTAAATTCAAGTTTCACTTGTTTAACAGTTAGAAAATGTGTTTTTTTGGCTTAATTTTCAGGTACGACTACACTGGGTATGGACGGTCTTCCGGCAAGGTAAATATAATCTAAAACACATCAAAATTTCGCATGATTTTGAGACGGTTTTCTTTAAACTATATATATATATATAAGTGTTTATGATTATTTTATTATAGCCAACCGAGCACAACACATATGCGGACGTAGAAGCTGCGTATAGATGTCTTTTAGAGACTTATGGTGCAAAAGAAGAAGATGTTATATTATACGGCCAATCCGTTGGAAGTGGGCCCACTCTAGATTTGGCATCACGTTTATCGAGATTAAGGGCGGTTGTTCTTCATAGCCCGATCTTATCGGGACTCAGAGTCATGTATCCCGTTAAACGAACATATTGGTTCGATATTTATAAGGTTCATTCTCTTATTTAGCCCACGTTCTTTCTCAAATAGTCTAAAATGGAGATTTTAGGGATTTTAGCGTACTTTTTTGCTCCAACATATTCTCTAAAACTTTCTATAAATGGAAAAAGTAGAAGAGAGATTGTAAAAATCTGCAAATTTGAAGAATTCCCGAAAATTAAATGTTTAAGAGAGAGAAGTGTTTTTTTTTAAATTATTGTTTTCACCAATAAGGTTCAATGTATTTTTTTTTTTCATATAAAGGTGTTGGAGTGTTTTTTAGAGATTTTAATTTTTGGATTTTAATTTTAGAAAAATTATGGATAATTTGTTGGAGATGCGAACCTTCGGATTTCGATCTAATACAACAATGCATGCATCACTATTAGTGATTCCAATTATTAAATTCTTTGTTCTTTTTCGTTTATCGAATAAAATTTCCTATTCTTACTTGCTAGCTTTTTTTAAAAAGCTACTTCAAATTTCTTTTTCTAAGCTTTATGGGTTTTTTCACCTTTTTAGTTCCGATTATACCCTTTATATGCTAAAAGTGAGTAATTTTTCAATTTGTCATTTTAAATGATTTTACATCATCATCTAGCTTATCAACTGGTTTTTACCAAACATGACTAGTTCATCAACCAGTTTCCCAAACACAGTCTTACATTTATCTTCATTTTGTGTTTTATAAAAAGATGATTTTCTTATCGATGAATTATATATGGTTTGTGATGCAGAATATTGACAAGATAACGTTAGTCCGGAGCCCCGTTTTGGTAATTCATGTAAGTGTTCAATATCCCAATGCTTCGATTTTTTAAAGTTATTCCATATGTTATAAACATTTGTTATTTATTTGTGACAAGTTAGCATTAAGATCGATAATCACACACATTATGATGAAATGTAGTAGTTATAAGATACAAAAAACTACACATGTTATAATTATACTAGAAGGGTACTTGCACAATGTTGTGAGATACATCTCAATTATAACGTTTCATTTTATTTTTTGTCTCTATCAATGTTATACTGGTTTTATGTGGTTCTGAGAAAACGATTTTTAATTATTCATTTAAAATTTCTTTTTTTGTAATTTCTTTAATTCAGTTTTTCTATATATATATATATATATTTAATTTAGGTTTAATAATGAAGTGATTTATTTTTGTTTTAATAATATAACTTTTTATAAAAATAATAATTAAGTATTCTGTTAAAACTCAATGATTATCTTAATTATATTCTAGATTTTTATATTTAAAATGCTATGTTTATCCTGTATTTAATTATGTTTATCTGTAGTTAGTTAAACAAACAAATTCAGAAACGAAGCTTTAATAAATTGTGTTTATGCATAATTTACTTGTAATATTGAATTTTAAGTAATATGCATCAGTACTACATGCATAAAAAAACGTCTTTTAAGAGTTTTTTTTTTATCAAATGCTTTATAATATAGTAAAGATACATAGTTAAATAATTTACGTACATCCATCCATCATCAATTCTTCGTTTTTATGAAAAACACATTCTTTTTCCCGTTATCGTTTTTGCGGTTGTTTGGAATGTTTTAAATGCATACTGATATATATATATCTATATGTATATATATATATATGATGTAGGGAACTGCAGATGATGTTGTGGATTGGTCTCATGGTAAGGAGCTTTGGGAGCTTTGTGTAGAGAAATATGAACCATTATGGGTTAAAGGTGGGAACCATTGTGATTTGGAGCTCTATCCAGAATATATAAGACATCTTAAGAAGTTTATATCGGCCGTTGAGAAATCGGGCCGTTTGAAAAACTTATCCGGGCCCCTTGTGGATAATAATGGCGATAATAAACATCGGGTTAGTACCGATTGTCGAGATAAACCGAGACCTAGCATGGATCGACCCGACCATTCGAGGCCGAGCGTGGATTGTAGAGATAAATCGAGATCGAGCGTTGACCGAAGAGATAAGTCAAAGAAGAACATGGAACAGGTCGGGAAGTCAACTAACGCCATTGACCAACCCGAGAAAGCAAGAAACAGCATTGACCGGTTGGGTTATTTTTCACTACTTCATTTCTTATTTTATTTTTATTTTTTCTGAAGTATAGAGCCCGGTTATTTTTGGGCCCGGGCCCAGGCTTCCTATGTTTGTTTTTCGGTAAGCAAAAATAGCATGGGCCTAGACTGCGCTTTGGGGTTGAAAGAGGGACAAATCGGGCTTTTTCAGGGCAGGCTTAACTTAACCTTGAAAAAAAGTAGGGTCAGGTTTAGGGAAAACTTCAAAAAGAAAAAACTGAAGAACATCCTGGGAGCCCTCTATCTGGACGGTATGCACAAATGCATACTGATGATTTGTAACATGTATTCATGCTTATACACTCGATGCATTTGTGTGCATAGCGTCAATGCACAAATGCATACTGTCCAGATGGAGGACTTTCAGGGTGTTCTTTAGTTTTTTTTGTTTTTGTTTTGAAGTTTTCAACCGAACCTCCCATACTTGGCCCAGACTTTTTCGGGTCGGGCCAGGTTTTGGGCTTGAACCGTTACCTTTATGATATGTTTGGTATAATGGACATGATAGAACAAAACAAAACAAAACACAGATGATTGTTCCACTTTTAGCAGGATTTTTATATGAAACATGTTTGTTCCACCCCCATCCCCCATGCCATGTAACCGGGTGGAAAATGCTCATTTTATCTATTCTATTCTATCATGTCCAATTGTGTCTTACCAAACGCTGAACAACTGTTTTGTCATATCCTGTCTGTCAAGATACCAAACGTACCCGGGATCAACCGGCAACTCAGTACCAATGACTCTTTGGTCATTTCTAACTTGCGTAAGGATTGATTGGTGGCAGGTTTGGAGGTATGATGCGATCAGCGGTCTTGTGCAATATCGATTGTTTCAGGCCAAATGGAGCAACTGGGGTAGGAAGATCATAACGTCGGTTGTTGTTTCTAGTGGATATATGATGAGTATGCGGCAAGGCAACAACTGTAATGAAATTTTCATGGCATACGAGAAAACATAGGATTGAGTTATTATTATTTACTTGAGAAATTTATTGAAGTAGGCAGGCGGGTCGTGTATCGTATTATTGATTCGATCAAAACCAAATAAATATTTATACTTCTTTATGTTGGATCAAAGTATCATTCATGATTGAACAAATATAACTTCCAATATTCTAATTTGGTTTTGAAAACAAGTAAAGATTTTCACAAGATAGAATAGAAAACAATTAAATGAAGTCAATATATCTCACATCAAATACATAATAGAATCTTGGCTAAGGGGCTGTTTAGCTTGTTTTTTTGCATAAAGCTTACTGAATAAGTCACTTTTTATATTCCCAGTATCAAACAGTCTATGTATAGCTAACCGAATAAGCTGTGAGTTCCATTGAAGCTCATTAAGCTGCTAACAAACAAGCCTAACAAAACAAAAGAAACCGGTAAATCCCACGCCAGAAGAGGTTTTGGTTGCTTAAGTGCTGAATCAGATGGTTTCGTCTTGATCTTTTTAGTATACACAAATGCTACTATTCGTAACAAATGGTTTTGATGGCTGAATAGCTAACGTTCTTTAAAAGGAATGATTTAACCAATGAATCTCTCATTCCACATCTCACCATAGCAGTATCAGCATCGGTATCAGTATCAGTATCAGTAATAACAGGGATGCTATTTCCATTGTTGCAAACAACATAAGAGTGGCTGAATAATAAATACCCTTTGTAGTTAGTATCCTAAACGATCATTCAGTGAGGTCCGTCCATCACCAGATTGACCTGATACAAGAGAGAGGTATCATGAATCAAAACGTCACAATGTTTAAACAACCATAAGCTAGCTTATTTTTTGACCTTATTGAATAAGTCCCGTTCTGGTTAAGCCATAAACTAGTGTGCCCTTTATCTTTTTCCAATTAGTTTTTTAACATGTACTTTTAAGTCATTTTATATTGTCATCTAACTTATTAGCTAATTTATCAGTCAACATCTAGCTTATCAGCTAATTTTTACCAAATATAGCTTATATGATTAGGGGGAAGAACTTACCTTCTGGAGGCACCCAAGACTCGTAATCAGGTTCACTACTAAATGATGGTCTTTCTGGACCAATCACTTTTTTCGCCTTTTTCTTTCCTTTCTTTCGTTGGTTAGCGGCTGCACCACCCTCACCAGCGGCACCACCACCCTCACCAACGGCACCAACATGGCTATCTTCGTCATCTAGGGCTTGAATCCCTCTCGTGTGTTTCAACAACAACGCTACAGCATCTTCAGCTGCAATATCTACTCCTACAGACGACTTAGCTGAATCCAATTCTCCATCTTTAACGTTTTCCAGCTCATTAACCGGTTTCCGCTTTCTTATAATCAAACCAGGTGCTGCATTTTCGAGCCCTGTGTCCTCTTCATTCACATGTGAATTCTCTTTTTTCCCCAAAACCTCTTTTCGGTCTTTATAATCTACAAACTGTTCAGATTCCACCACAACCAAAGGTGCGGCCTCTTGGGCCTTTTTCGGTTCTTTAGTCTCCACAGCCCCGAGCCATTGCGGCTTATTAACGGTGTATACAGTTGCTTTTGTTACAACCTCAGCTGAATCGTGGGTCGTGTTTGATTTTGTAGCAATATCCGTAGTATTTTGTTTTTGGGTGGTTTCTTCCACTTTGGGTCGTGAATGCTTTTCTACGGGTGGTTTCTTTACAACTAGGGGTATTTTGGGAATGTTTTGTTTTCCGTCACTTGCAATGGATTCTCGTTTTTTAGCGGCTTCGCCAGCAGGATCGGCTATTTTAAGCAAATATAGAACTCGTTCTAGCTCTGATTGCAGCGAGTCCAATTCCTTCTGGAGTGAGTTTGTTTTATCATGAACTGTAAATACCGAAAAGAAAATGAGTAGAGATAATAGGAAGGAGAATATTTCTTTAAGTTTGTGTTTAATGAAAGAATATATAAAGAAGCAATTCAAGAAAGTGTATGCAAATAGTACGATTGGGGATGAGACTCGAGGACCAATTACCCAAACAGAACCGTTACCAAACCAAAACCGACCTATATTTTACCAATATAACCTCAAAATAAAATCTAAGGGGTTGTTTACTTGCTGCTTATTGATTCTTATTGGGTAAGAAGCTCTTACCCTAACAAGAGATGAGGTGTTTACTATTCACTTATTATGAAAAGAGGCTCTGACCTAGCCTCTTACCGGATAACACTCGGTCAGCAACTAATTTCTAAGGGAAGATATTTTTGGGTCAAGTTACTAATATACCCCCATCATAATCGTTACAATTTTAGGTGTTCTAGTTTTGGGGAACAATATTTGCTTCCATAAACGGAATTTTGGAGTTTGGTCATATTTCTACAATCAAGTCTGAAAACGAGTTCGCAATTCTGAAAACTAAGGGTCTGTTTAGTTGGTTTTCTGTTAAGTCCTATATGGATAAAGTTGTCTGTGTGGATTAATCTTGTCTGTATAGATGGGGATGATTTTTGTTTGGAAGGATTTTTTCATAGATAGAAGGAGCGTGTTTTGTAATTTGGAGGGACATGTTTGGAAAAAAAAACTTGGCTTTCTGCATAAAGCTCCCCCTAGAAGCTTACTGACTAAGTCACTTTCTATATCATTAAGCCACTACCAAACAATCATGTATAGCTTACTGAATAAGTGAGTCCCATTAAGCTCATTAAGCTGCTAACAAACAGGCCCTAATGCAGGTATAGAGTACATACCTAGTTGAGACGATAATCCCGACATGAATGCATCCAATACATCTCCAGCTTCACCCGCATCCTCGTTATCGGCAATCACTCTGTTCTTCTCGTCAATAAGCAACTTCTTCTTTTCCTCAATTTCTCTATTAATGGCTTCTTTTTTGTCTAGAAGAGAATCAGCTGTTTCAATTGACTGGCTCTCTGCACCCTTCTGTTTAGACGGTTTCTTCCTTGTTCGATCATAGAACTCATCTTCATCACTGGCGTATTGTATTATTTGAAAGAAAAACTGATCAGTTAAATCAGAACAGATAAAATGACCAATTTACCCCTAATGAGTTGTTTATATATTTTGATTAGTTCATGCAATTTATTAAATTATAATAAAAATAAACAATTTTGTAACAAAATATATCATTAGAAAGTTTTCATCAAGATGATTAAAAGAACACCAAAATAAAAAGTTTATGTAGTTTCAAAATTTTATTTTACACCTTTTCTATATCATTATTTAATAAACTACATAAATTAACCAAAATATAGAAACCGTATAAAAATAATACTCTTAGGACAATAAAGGAAAAGTTTAAAGAGCATAAAATATAATAAATAAAATATAAAGGAGTGTATTTAATGTTTTAGAAGAGAATTAGGTTTTATTTTGAGGTTATAGTGGTAAAATATAGGTATGTTCCACCTTGTTCCATGGGGTGGGGGTGGAACACGCCTGTTCCACTCTGTTCCACATAAAAGTACTGCCAAACGTGGAACAATGTTCCCTGTTCTGTGTACCAAACGCACCCTCCAAGAGAGAAGAAACAATATATATTTAAACTTTTAAGTGGAATACCTCATATATGCATCTTCATCATCCTCGGTTGCTCCTTTCTTCTTACCATGCACCCTACCAATACGTGCACCCAAACTTTCACGTATACTTTCATTTAAGGTTTCCTCCAAGTTTTCAAGCTCTTCTGCAACCTAATCAGAATTCATTAAACACCATTCAGTAAATACCAAAAAAATAACAAAACGAAATAAGAAGAAAAAGGTTGGGAAACCAAAAGAGGAACTAAGGATAAGCTTATATAAATATTCAGAAGAGGAAAGAATGATAGGATAGTTTTATACCTGGGCCATTCTCTGTTCATTACGAGCAATCTGGGTCTGTTGCCCTTGTGTTAAACCACCTTGGGAAATATCCTTTGCACGAATAGCATCTATTTCCTTCTTCATATTAGCAATCTGAAGGCCATTCAGCCATTGATGAAGTTTAGTAAAAGCAAGGTAAAGATCAAAGATTAAGTTATTAAGCGAGATGTTCACATAGAAACATAACAGAACACAATACAACTTAAGAATGGAGACTGCCAGATTTGAACCAGAATAGGAGTTAAGGTGAGAAGTGTAGGAAGGTTTTGAACCCTTGATCACTTTTAATCCCAAAACAACCCAATGAATTGCACTTTAGAAGGGAATTGATCCAGTGGTTCTCTTCAATTAGGATTGATCCAAGGGTGGAAATCCTTTCTTACCCTTCTCACCATAACTTCCATTCTCACCGGAACCCAACCCTAGGGACATATTGGTTCTTGCATCTTAGATAATCAACGGTTCTCATCTTCCACTGATTTGGTCTACACGCATATGGATTAAATGCCGCAATTGAAAAGCTAATGAACTAAGACACATATGTTATTATTAGAACTTCATTATCCAGAACTTAAGATAAAAACATACTTGCCTTTTCAAGTCTCTTCAAAACTTTCTCTCGGGTTTTCTCCTGCTTCTCTGTAAGCTGCCCCTTGAAAGTTTGCCAAGTTATTTCTTCAAGGTCATCCTAACATATAGTTCCAGTTTAGTTACCGAGTTTCCAAAACAAATCCCCACGCAGGTAAGAATTTATATAACAACTTTTACTCAAAACCCATTTTCATAACCACTAGCAAGTCATTTTAAAGCTGTATGGATCAGAGCAAAAGAAAACAAACATAGCATTCATTAGAATTAGGGAGCTTTTCTGTATGTATATATGTATATATATAGATATATATGTATAGATATATATATATATGTATATATGTATATATACATATGTATGTATATGTATATATATGTATATATACATATATATATATACATATATATATAGGCCGCCTCAGGTGTAAGCCTCACACGAATTTTAAAACCATGGCAACAAGTTGCAATCCTAAAGGATATGTAAAAATTTACAAACCTCATTTTCTTCAACAGCATCCTCATCCATTCCCCATGAGATACCATCTGCAAGTGCTGCTTCCCTTTTCGCTCGTAAAAGCGAAGCTTCCATGTCACGCCTCTCATCTCGCATCCTAAGATTTTTAATACTCTTCAAGTCTTTTTCCTTGTACAACAAAAAAAAAACTTGATTAGCTTCTATAATCATTCAGTGAAATCAAATGCGTAAAAAACACTTCTACTGAATGAAATAATTACAGAAATTCTAGAAAATATAGGTAGTGAGGGTAAATAGTTCAAGGAACTTACTGCAGGCATCAAGTCAGGTGGTCCCTGAAATATGTACAACCGAGATGAACTGTACCCAAAGAAAGCAAAAGCAAGATCATGTATAAACATTAGGCATAAATCAAAGATATATTAGAAGAAAATATACCAAAAGAAATAACAGAGGTGGTATCACCAACAAGCAAACGCAATAACTTACAGGCCAAATCGAAGGACATCACCAACATGCAGCTCCACATACACCTTTTTCTTCACCTAAATGTTGAAAAGGGACAACCAATAAGGAGGTGATATTTCACATAACCATCTAGACCTACAACAAACAGATGTACAACTGAACCACAAATGTTTCAACTATTGTAAGAGATGAGTTTGCTGGTATTTCTTGATAAAATGAAATTGGCGAAAAGATAGGGAGTTATTGATGAAAAAGGTCTTAACAGATGCAACTATACTAGCATGCATGCTTAAACAGAGGTACCACCAGTGACCCAATGTTACAATTGAACCCTATTTCCTTTAATTGATGTAACCTCGCCTTTAATTCACTGATGGTAACTGATCATGATATCTTTTCTTCAATACTTATGATTTGCTTAGAATGAATGTTTGAATACCCACCTCACAGTAGTTAGTAGTATTGACATAGAAATTTGAAATGAAAATACCTGGTTCTTATTTATGAATGTCCCATGGGTGCTACTCAGATCATAAAGAAAAGCACCACCGGATTTGTTAAACTGGAGAACTAGCATAGAGCAAATATGTGATTAAATAGAAATCCTGATGTCAAAAACATTACCAAGAACATAATAATTTCTCATTAAAGATTGAAAAAGCACAATATAGAATAAACAACAGATTATATTACAAATAAATCTATAACAAAAATATATACTCCAATCTATAACTTAATGCCATAAATATTTTCTACGAAAAATGTGATTACACTTACCAGCATGAAACCGAGAAATGGTTGGATGCTCAAGGACAAAATCACAAAGATCTACTCGCCCAAACATGTAAGCTCCCTTCTCATGCCTGTATGATAACAAATACATTAATACAACTCAACAAAATCAAAATAAAACACAGAACAAACATTTTAATGCAACTATAACACATTCTTATGAAGGAGACTACTTTAGTTAACCAGTCTTTTTCTTGAAGGACCACCTCAAAATTTCCCAAATTTAATCAAATTGTTTTTATTCAATTCCAAACCAAACCACAACCCCAAGAATATCCCTCACTCTGCATCCTGTGGCGCATACATTGAAGTATTAAACATGAATTGTATAAATCCAATACATAATGGGATGCCACCATCAGAATGCAGCCATGATCTTAAGAATTGAATTAAGCCATAAAAATGGTGAACTTCTCTATTAAAATTAACTCTCATGCCAACTACTATGATTAATCATATTATTATACGAGAACACAGACAGCGTTTGTTAATTTTGAAAAGCTCATAATAATATCATTAATCATATTATGAACAGCTCAAACACCAGATTGATAAATCATGAATGCGATAGCCATGTAACTGTTTAGAGTACTTACACATCAAATTGATCTATGATAGAGCCCTCTTTAAGTACTTCAAGGAAATAATTATGGCAGGGAGGTTCACTCCATGACGGAATCGTATAAGGAACTGCTAATCCACCACCAACATTGCTCGACGGTTTCTGCTCTTCTTTCTTACTCTCCGATACACCAGCCTCTTCGTCGATCGTCGAATTAGCGACATCAGAGTCCTCAGGGAGCTGCGGTTCTTTAGTTTGTACGGATTTCTCTGGTTCGGTATTTAGGGGGATAGGAGGTGGAGGGCCCATAGGAGTCTTCTTCGTATCTTCTACTGTTTTGGTATGAGTTTCCGTCAATGGAGGTTGATCGGAGGTAGTGGTGGTGGTGGTTGTGGTGGTGCTAGGGTTACGGGGAGGCGGAGGACCCATGTCGGTCGTCATTTTGGGGGTTTCAGGCGGCGGAAGGCGGTGGCGATGACCAATGTCGTTTAAATAGATAGTTGTAGACACCTTCTGCATTAACAGTTGTACGTAGAACCGCTTTTAATTTCAAGATTAAATTACGTTTCTAGTCCTTCCGGTTTGTTGAATTTTTTCATTTTTGTTCGTATGATTTTTAAATTATGATTTTCATTTTTATCGTCTAAAATTCATTTCTATTTATTTTAATCCTTTTTACAAAGGTAATGACTAGTTTTATAGGCAAAAATAAAAATAAATTATAAACCATATAGATAAAAAAAAACCAATGTTTTAAAACCCAGGTTTTTAGTTGATCCGGTGTGGTGACCGGGTCCCGGATTAACTGGTTCAACCAGTTCATTTTTTGAATCGAACATCGATGAAATATAAAAAAAAAATGAAGCGTAACAAATTACACCAAAAAACTATCACTTTATTATATATACTTTGACATTCATTTAGATATGTTTTTTTCATCCGCCTTTTCATGGTTATCCGTGTTTTTCCCCAGGTTGTCTCTTAATCTTTTCCTTGTACTTTTTAATTATCCAATATAATCAACTAATCTCAGGGTGACCACCTACTTCATGAGTATCCTGGAGTTACTGTATTTGAACCTCCGTAGTCACAAGATGATTTTTATTCCTTCTTGGATTCGAACATGTGACCTCCAAGTACTTTTGATATTTGGAGCTCGAGCTCAAACCATTGAGACACCACTATTGTAGTTTAATTCTCCAATACTTTAATACATTGCATGAAGGCGTGTAACTCACCTACAAAAGGGATGGTACTGACTTTGCCTAAATACAAGACAAGTTCCGTGTTCGATCTGCCCCCTCCCCGGCTAGCCTCAGTCGCTGAGCGATTAACAAAAAATGCCCCCTCAGATTAGTATCCTTAGAGACGGATTCCTTTATGGACACGATTAGGATTACCAGTAATCAACTTTTTGTCCAAATACATCGCATAAAATGACATTCATGCAAAGAGGTGCATGTCAAGTATACCCATGATATATACCCTATATATATATGACATGATATCAAGAGGAGGGTGTTTATAGATGATGATGATGATGATGGGTGTAATAAAATGTTATTTGGAAAAAGAATTTGATTATCGACAACTCCATTTAGCTTGACATAGAATACGTGTCTAAAGACACTAATATTTGAAATATTTTTTTAACTCACTTAATGGCTGTGGTCCTAATCCTAATCTTTAGGATCGATATCCAATATTAAATAAAGTGGTCAAATTGGTAACAAGATAGAATCACTTTTAGTATATTGATTTGAGACTAAGATTTATACAAATGTACAACTACATGTTCTACTAAGTCTAACAAGTTATTTGAAATCTTCAAAAGATAATATGTTATAAAAGGTTTTCATCCATCGTATCATTCGGTTGGTGACCCGTTCTTACTAAACAAAGCCGACGCATTACTGTAGACGGCCATAAGGTTTGCAAAAACAGCAAGAGCAATCATGAAAACGCATAAAATCTTGTCCTTCTTACTTGCAATGCCGTAACAGTCCCTAATATATACCAAAACAATTTAGAATTTAATCAGATGTCAGTCGTTATCAAATATGCAACAATACCCTCTTCCAAGGGCTAGTTTAAAGGGTAAAAAATCGCTTTCTCAATCAAACCTCGTGTAACGGCTAGTTTTAAGGGTAAAAATGTCATTTTTATAAAGAAAAAAAAACAACAAAAAATGCTTCGTTTCAATTTACAGTTTTCAGGGTTTTTTTTTATTAGCCTGGATATCCAACCCGCTATGCGAGCCGACTAATCCCAGGGAGACCACCTGCTTCGTGGGTAGCCCAAAGTCACCGCATTTGAACCTCTGTGGCCACAAGGGGATTTTTGTTCCTCCTTGAATTCGAACCTGAGACCTCCAGACACTTTTGACATTTGGAGCCCAAACTCAAACCAATGAGGCACCACCCTTATGGTTGGTTTTCAGGTCTTGAATTTGTGCATAACGGATTAACGGATAGTTTGATTGGGCTTTATCCGGATTTTTGGGCCTTTGACCACCTCGGGCTTTCAACTAATTTTTGGGCTTTAACCATGTCTTAACAGAAAATTTAAGCTTAATCGGGCTTTTAGTTTTAGGCATGGTATGGGGACTGGGCTTACTCGGACCGAATCTTTTTCTTGTCGGGCTTCAGTCCTAGGGTTTTTAGTGCATCTCTAGTCGTTTTTCATAAAAATTGTCGAGATAACCACAACCGCAATACAAAAAATATTGGAAAGTACGAATTTGGCCTATGTTCTTTGCTTTCATAAAGGTGTATTATTTTATTATTTATTAGAAATTTTGCTAAGGTACCGTCGTCTTTCCGATAAATTCCCACCCAGATGTGGGTTTTGGCGGGGGTGGGCTGTATGCAGACCTGACTTCTACCCCAAAGAGTAAACACAGCTAAATCAAGATTCAAGAAACCTAAACATAAGAGATTGGTTGATTAGCCCTAGTAAATACGGTTCAACTTACCAAAGAGTGATGGCCGAAGGAAAGATGAAACCGATAGAAACGGCCGCAGTTGCTCCGGTGAACTCAAAAGCGACCCAAATGCTCGGTATAAAATTCGCACCCAAAAACACAAGAACCATGAGTCCAATACTAACCGATGCAAACCTCACGTTATCCAAAACCAAAGGCCTCTTATTCGGAAAGAGTAGCCCATCCATATTCAGTCTTAACGGAAAGAAAACAATCGGAAAAACCAGTATAAGGTGGGCGGCATAACTAACACGAACAATATCATTAAGCAACAAGTTATATGGGACTCCAAGATCGGTGTCAAAATTTGCGAGCACATCATCAAGGGTTCCATCGCCAAATAAAAGGAACCCAAAGAGACTAGTCACTATATATACGGCTGAACAAAGAGTAAGGGAAGCGCGTACGACTGATTTTATTTGCGTATGATCTTCAAGCTCATTGTCTATCGAGTGAACTGTCAATTTCAAAAGGTTAACTCAAAATTAGATAGTGTTGGAGTCCCACATCAGCCAGACTTGGACCATTTCTCATCAGTATATGTTGAAACCTCCATTTTCTTCTAAAGGGCCCTTTCGTAGGGTCATCTAATGGGGTTCTAAATATTTTTACATGGTATCAGAGACATTGTTTAGTGTTTACTATTCTAGGGACTCGACACTCTAGGATAATCAGTGTCCGTCTACCCTCCTTTGAAGGGGCAAAGTGCTCTTTTGAAGAGTCATCGAATGGGGTTCCACATACTCTCACATGGTATGGAGGTCGATGTCTACCACTCTAGAAACTCGACACTCTGGGTGTGTTTGGTATCCACAAGACAAAAGAGTTGTTCGGCGTTTGGTAAGACAGAACTGGACAGGACATAACAAATGACCAATTTATCTATAATGAGTTGTTCACATATTATGATTAATTTATGTAATTTATTAAAAATGCTTTTTTATAACAAAATACATCATTAAAAACTTTTCATCAAGACAATTAAAATGACACCAAAATAAAAAGTTTATGTAGTTTCCAATTTTATTTTATACCTTTTCTATATTATTTATTATTATTATTATTAATATTTAATAAATTACATAAATTAATAAAAATATAGAAATTGTATAAAAACAATATTTTGTGGACGGTAAAGTGAAAGTTTAAAGAGTATAAAATAAAATACAATAACAAAATTTAAAAAATGAACAAAATGTAAAGAGGGAGGTGCATTTGATGTTTTAGAAAATAATTAAGTTTTATTTTGAGGTTATATTGGTAAAATACTTTCCCTCTTGTTCCATGGGGTGGGGTGGAACTCGCCTGTTCCACTTTGTTCCACATAAAAGTCCCGCCAATCATGGAGAAAATATCTCTATTTTGTTCTGTCCAGTGTACCAAACGCACCCACTAGGACAATTTGTATCTGGCTAGCCTCAGTTGGAGGGGGCCAGTTAGAGTCCAACAATGTTAAACTTTGTTATTTATCCTCAATATATGTTAGAAACCTCTGAAGGGCTCTTTTGGAGAATAATCTGATGAGATTCCACATATTCTCATAGTCAACATTATCATCAATAACGTTTAGAAGTTAGCTTGCATACCATTGTAGTGACAAATGTAAGCCGTGACAAGAATGGGTACAACGGTGAAGAGATTAAAGACGGATGCAAAATCGACGATTTGAGGAAAAAGTTTAGGCATCATAATGTCTCCAATCATCAACTTGAAGGTCGTGATTCCTGCAATGATAACAAGAAAGACAACGGCTAATGCCATTGATAATGCGGACGTATATCTTAGTGAATCTGCAAGAATTCAAGAAAATATGGTATAAAAGATTCGTGCAAAAAAAAGATAAGCGAAAATTGATATTGCAAAAAAAGATTAAAGACTAACCTATGCGTTTAAGACTAGCCAAAGGGGCGAATACGAAAAGGGTAGTTAGAAGAAGAATGAAAAAACGACCATTCCACCAATGTTCGCCAAACCATTCTTGCAAGACACCAGGATGGTGAATTCCATTTGCAGTTATTCCAGAAAGTACGTCCCCTAAGTATCCGAAACGAAGCATATCAAATTAAGGGTAAAATAGTAAATTTGAAATCATCTCTGTGAGGGTGCATTTGGTACATGGATCTAGAGGAACAGGACAAAAACATGTTGTACCATGTTTGGTGCGACATTAGCCTCTGATAGGACAGGACTGAGTAGAACAAAACTTGGCTTTCTGCATAAAGCTCTCCCTAGAAGCTTACTGAATAAGCCACTTTCTATATCATTAATCCACTACCAAACAATCATGTAAAGCTGACCGAATAGCTGTGGGTCCCGTTAAGCTCATTAAGTTGCTAAGAGCATCTACAACGGTTTCTCTATAATTTTCTCTAAAAATAGAGAACTAAAAGTTAAAATCTCTAAAATAAATACAATCAATTCCAATAGATTCTCTATTTTAGAGATTTCATCATTGATTATATTATTTAAATATTCTATAATTTTATGATCCCAATACATTTAATATATATATATATATATAAATAAAATGATATTAATTTAACTCTCATGGTGGAATGAATAAAAACTCATTTCTCTCTCCTCTGTTTGGAGTTTTAGAGAATTCTCTATATTTATAGATTTCTTCATGAATCTCTATTTTAGAGAATGAGATAGGGAAGGTGTTGGAGCATTGTGAAGAACAAAAAGTTGATTTTCTCTATTTTAGAGAAGCTGTTAGACATGATCTAACAAAAGTGTGGGACAAAACCACCAAAAGAGGTGGAACAAAAAACAGGTGGATGGGACAACATTGGTAAATTACTAAATTACCGTTAAATTAAAACCCTAAAACCTTGCACAATTCTTTCACCCGTTGTAAAAGGTTTTTTTTGACTTGACATGGGTAATTTAGTAATTTACCAATCTTGTGTCATCCATCCATTGTTCCACTTACTTCGGTAAATCTCTATCAGGCCACCAAACAAGTTTGTCCAGTGTAACATACTCACCCAAACTTAATGAGTTATACCTGTAATAATCATGTAGACAACAAGAACACCAATGTTGTTAACTAGCACACAAACTTGCAGCAAGATTCTACCAATTCTACCAAATTCATCCTCCATGAGACCTCCATAAGAAACTGCTTTCTTAGCCCTAGTGAATCGAATTAGAAGATCAATTGAAGACTCTGTTAGAAATGCCATAAAAATAATCAAAGTAATTCCAGGTATAAGACCCAAAACTTTCATGGTTGCAGGTAAAGCCATTATTCCAGCACCCACAATTGTAGTTGACAGATTAAACACTGCACCAGTAAACGAAGCTCCCTCAAATTCTTCAATATCACCATCTTCTTCTTTCTTAGTTGGCAACAATGGCACTTTATCATCAACAATCACTTGCTTCCTATTTCTCGATCTATTCTCGCTACTAGGGTTTCTGCTTCCAATCGTCATTTGGTAATTCAGATTTCGATTTCTAAGAACACAATCTTCTTAGGCTGAATTCAAAATAATCACAATTAGCATTTTTTCCAATTGCACAATTGATGAATTGGTGAATTTCCATAGCATCATCTCGAACACGTAGCTCGTGAAATCCGTAATCAAATTAAGTACCAAAAAAAACACAAAACGAGATTTTACCTGTAATTCTAGAAACCAATCGATTTGAATGGATGCAATCAGTAAGGGGAAAAACATTAGATCTTCAATACTCACGAAAACGATCAATCAAAAATGTCGATTGATGTTGTTATCTGTCGATTTTCTCCTGATCGGCGGTTGACGACGGTGGAATTTCCCCTAAAAAACGATCAATCAAAAATATTAAACGGTTACGTATGAACTATGAAGAAATGAAGAATCTTTATACAAGTTCGACTAAATTACAAAATTTACCCCAGAAGTATTTCATAATGTGCAAGTTTAGTCCAAAAATTTTAATTGTTGTAATTGAAGTACCAAATTTGTCAATTTTATAATGATTTGGTCTATAATTTGAACAATGTCAATTTTATAAGAGACCGAATACCTCCTCCATTAGACGCCCAGGTACAATTATTTAAATAAAAACAACTTGATTAACTAACATATTGATATAAATATAATAATATCATCACAACATGATTATAAGAGATTAACATCATATTTGCAACTAATAGATTTGTTTGGAAGAAAGAAATTTATTGGCTACCTACCGTGTGAAAATTTCGTAATGACAAATTTACAAACTATACCAATAGGCTGCAACCACTTTTTGTTAACTTAGGGAGCACACATTAAATTAAAGTGAATGCACTTTTAAAACCCCCTGCTATTTTTCCATTTTGACAGGATGATAGAGCGGGTGCACATGATCAACCACAACATATGGTCACTCGAAGAGGCATTGAGGCGAGCCCTGAGCAAATAAAAGCGATCGTCAACATTTAATCGCCTAGGAACCTAAAAGAGGTACAACGTCTTATGGGATGTGTAGTTGCACTCAACATAGCCTAAGCCTAAATCTGCACATGCCTGTAGATGGAGCATGTGAAACAAAATGTAAACAAACCTAACCTCTTCCCGAGTAATTAACGAATTGCATTTATTAAATACTTTATCAGTCAAAAGAAATTCTTACTTAGGAGTTCGAACTTGTATGTAAAATCAATATCAACCACATAACTTAATACGTCTGCATCATTAAATGCAAATATCAGTATGCAGACCTGTCATCTATGCCAAAGAATAAAACAACTGTTTCCGTGAAGACAAACTGCGCTACTTGCAATTCTTCTAATACCTCCTCATCTTTAAAGCAAAACTCAGTACACAAACATTTGCTTTTCAAAAAAAAAAGTACACAAACATTTCCTTTATCTCAAAGAGTAGAACAACTATTTTCGTGAAGAAAGATTGCACTTGTTGCAGTTCTTCTAATCAGTGGCAGACTCGAGAGTTTTCTTAAGCGGGTGCACCATTTAATGCGGATAAAGGCTCACAAAATCACGGGTTTGATTTAGAAGGAAACGTCGACGAAGTTTGATATGAGAAAAAGCCAATTATGTCAATTTTGGCGGTAACATATATTTTTTCCGATGTGAATTGATTTTGACATTTTGAGTAAAAACGCAAGATTACGACTTACGTTCTAACTTGTTTTTAGCTAAATTTTGTCATTACGATAAACTTATTTGGTTTTTTGATTGATTTCATAAAATTTTCCAATTTTTAGTACTTGATATTGATTGTCCTCTGTTTTTTTTCCCTAGGTTTTTCAACTTCGTTTCATTACACATTTAGAACTCCTAATATTAAATAAGATGTTTTGCAAATCAAAACTAGATATACATCTTCTTTCATTTCATTATGCTTCTAAGATTTCAACAATAATCAAATTAACAACTAAAGGGAAATTACAATATACAAACAAATCAAGTTGGAAAAAAAATCATATTTTCAACGAAAATTATCAAGAACATGATAATTTACAAAATGACATAGTTAATAAACAAAAAGTGGAAGCAAAATTTGGTTTGGTAATTAAAATGAAAATGATAGAGTATTCAATGTGATTAGTAGCGTTTGTGAAAGCGATTTATGATTGAAAAAGATAAAAAGTGGGGTAATAAAAATTATCGACTCTCTGGTTGTTAACCAAAAAATTACATATTTGTTACAAGTGAGGATTAAACCCAACCCTGGCTTCTATCTCAAAGAATAAAACAACTGTTTCCATGAAGACATCCTGCACTTCTTGCAGTTTTTCTAATACCTCCTCATCAATGAATGCAAAAAATCAGTATACAACAGATATATCATCTATCCCAAAAAGTAGAGCAGTTGTTTCTGTCTTCCCAGACAGTACTTCTTGTACCTCATCATTAAATACCATCTCACTTATTAACTCATCCAACTTTTCATATATCTCTTTACATCTAGGATGAGCTTTATCCCCAATAGTAAACATATGCAATTCAGATTTCACTTCAATCCAACTACACCCTGGTTCTTTCTTTAACCCAATGTTTCTCATTTTCTTTCTAATTTTTGACACATTTTCCCACATACCACAATCAGCATATATATTTGCTAAAAGTACATATGCACTAGAGTCATGTGGATCTAGCCGAAGAAGCGCACCTGCCGCTTCTTCGGCCACATCCACATTCCTCTGTAATTTGCAGATCCCAAGAAGGGATCTCCAAATAACATCATCGGCTTCAAATGGCATTTCTTCTATAAAATTTAACGCCTTATTAACTTCACCCGATCGGCCTAAAATATCAACCATACATGAATAATGTTCTAATTGTGGTTTTAACCCGTAGTCACTAACCATCGTGTTGAAATATTGCATACCTTTTTCAACGAGCCCGATATGAGCACACGCTCGTAGGACCGACACGAAAGTGGCGTGGTTTGGGTTCACGTTGTTGAGTTTCATCGATTCGAAAAGGGTAATTGCGTCATTTCCGAACCCGTGGTGAGCGTATCCGGAGATCATCGCGTTCCATGTGACGAAATCGCGATTTGGGGATTTTTCAAACATTAATCTTGAATCTTGCGGGTTTCCGCATTTAGAATACATGTCGACTAACGTGCTGCAAATGAAAACGTCGGTTTGCATTTCTTGTTTGATGATTTGCGCGTGAATTTGACGGCCGAGATTAACGGTTGCCAAATTCGCACACGTGTCGAGAACCGTTGCAAATGTGAAATTATCGGGCTTTTCTCCTTTTTCCAACATTTTAGAAAAGAATCTTTGCGCTAATTCGCCTTCTTCTTGATTCGAAAAACCCGAAATGATTGAATTCCAAGAAACCATCGTTTTTTCCTTCATTCGTTCATGAAGTTTTTCGGCATCTTCAACTTTTAAACATTTGCAATACATATCTACGAGCGTACTTCCAATAAACGGCTCTAAACCCATTCCCGATTTCACAATTCTTCCGTGAATTTCCATCCCGTAATTTAAAGATTGTAAACCACCACAAGCTTTTAAGACACTACCGAAAGTGAATTCATCGGGTTCCAAACCGGAATTAAGCATCAAAACAAGTAGATTAAGCGTTTCATTTACGTTACCATTTTGTTCATAAGCCGCAATGATCGCGTTCCAAGAAACCGCATCTCGTATTTCCATCTCGTTAAACACCCAACGTGCTTCACATAAAGCTCCACACTTTCCGTACATATCAAGAATCGCGTTTTCGACACAGACGTTAGAACGTAATGTAGTCTTAATCGTTAAGCCGTGTAATTGTATTCCGAATGTAAACGACTTAATCACGGCACACGCACTAAACGCACCTGATAACGTAATGTCGTCGAAACCAAGATCTGTTTCAATCAGATCACGAAACAGCTGTAATGCTTCGAATCCTTGATCAACACGAGCACACCCGATTATAATCGCGTTATATGATTGTAGATTATGGATGGATAACGTTCGAAATAGAGTTTTGGCGTCACATAACCTGCCACATTTTGCGTACATATCTAAAGTTGCGGTTCCTACTATAGTATCGGAACCGAAATTCATCTTTAAAGAATGGGCGTGTAATTGAGAACCGAATCTTAATGCGGATAAGCCGGCACATGATCGAAAAAGACTAGCGTAAGTTGATTGGCTAACTCCAAATCCGTTCTTTTGCATATTCTTGAAAAGTTTTAAACCATCCAAGAATTCGTCATTTTGAACACAACCCGCGATCAAAGCACTCCAAGAAACCCAGTTTTTCATGGGCATTTCATCGAAAAACCGTAAAGATTCCTTAAGTTTTTTAAATTTAGCATACATATCTACAGTTGCACTTCCCGCCACCACATCGTGAACGAATCCCATTCGGATAACGAGTCCATGAATCTGAATCCCTAAATCGTAATCCTCCAAACCTAAACACGCCTTCAAAACGACAGCAAATGTGGTTGCATCCAACCCCATGCCGTCTCTTCGGATCTGTGTAAAAACTTCAATCGATTTCCAATAATTACCGTTTTGTAAGTACCCTGAAATCAACGAATTCCATGAAACCACGTCTCTTTGTGGCATTAAATCAAACATCATCTGAGCTTTACTCATAAACCCACTCCCAGCATACCCGAAAACCATAGCGTTCCAAGAAACCGTGTCTCTTTGAGGCATTTTATCAAACACTTTATGGGCATACTCCATGTTTGAACACTTGATATACATCTGGATCAAACAATTCGTAACAAAGACGGTAGGTTGAAACCCAGATACAATCATATGAGCATGTGCTTCTTTTCCATGATCGAGGGTCTTTTGATGTGAACATTTTTGGTATATGTGGGAGAATGTTCTTTTCACAAAACTAGTCAAAGGTTTGGGATTGTAGTTGCTACCAACAGTATGTATCTGGGTAGAGTATTTTTTGGTAGAAAATGAGATGATGATTCTTGTGGAGCTGAGGTGAGAGTGGATGAGTGGCTTGACCATTTGAAGTCATTCATTGGGCATTGGGCAGTTCAATCATAAGTGAAATAAGACTTCAGACTTTAGCACCTCTTGGAAAAGAAACAAGATTCTTTGTATAAATCCTTTTGAGTGAAATTAACGGATAGGGTCACTATTTTGAAAAATTATCAAAATGGGTCCCTATGGTAGTATTTTTGCAACGGTTTAAATTGCTATCACTAGTGATCGTTATGTTTGATTGTTAAAGTGACCCCCAACTCCGATCACCCTCTTTATCCTGCTATGGTGACCTACAAAATCAAAAACCATAGGCACATGAAGAACAAAATCAAGAACCAAAAACCGAACCCAAAACAAGAACAAACGTGAAAGCCGACCTCCTTCCCCTCCCGCCAATGAAAGCCCCCAAACGTGGGTTTTAACCACAATCACGAAGCAGGAGGTGAGGAAAGCATCACGATTTTTTTGATTTAGATTTAGGTTTTTGATCTAAATCCGACATGAAAACCATTACTAGCACTAGAAATTTCTTGACTCATTACAACATAAATCAATAATCTTGACTCAAAACAGACATTTTCAGGTTCACAAATGAGCAAAAAGCTTGCCCTTATAATGAATCGGTGATTATAAATAAATAAATAAACAAACCATGCACATCAATGGCCAAATATAAACACTCATCAGATGGACTTGCCACAATATATTTTCTATGGTTTTCTTTACTTGATAATTTCTATTAGTTCAAGTGTGGCTTACACCAATAACAAGTGTCATCTGTTTAATCTATCAAGACATACTTGCATAACTTTGAATGCAAGTTCATTTGGAGGGAAGCATAACTGGTTAACGAAGAAGATGCATTCTATGTGGTAAAAGACTAGTAAACTTACATGTTGGCTATTTTTCCTTTGAATGCCATGATGAATTCTCTTGCTATTTTTCCTTTGTCCAAAGAATTTTGGAAAATAGTGGTTTATATAATTAAAATTATGGGTTTATATATGTAGATTATAATATAAAGACCATCCATGAAACAACAATACATCACCTTGGCATTTCATCAAACACAAAGCGTGCATCTTCCATGTTACCAGACAGATAACACACAAACCCACAAAACTATCATAGAAAAAGAAGCCGAATTTCAAACAATGCCAATGATTGATAAATGAAACGGAAAGATTTTTCTGGAATTCATTTACAGCAGAGGGTAATATAAAAAAAAATGCAAATGGAACTCAAAATGGCAAATCATTTACAACAGTATAAAAGAAGTTGGAGAAGATTGAAGATAGAGTTGGAGAAGGGTTACCTTTTCAAGAAAGCGGCGGCTGAACAGGGGCAGCAAAGGGTGGTGCCGCGATTCTTCAATGATTTAATCGTACTGAATCGTAAAGAGGGTGCTTCGGACAAGGAGATGGAGCGAATCAGAGGCAGGGGTTTAAAAAATTTGCCAAGCAAAATTGCATCGGACTGAATCAGACATTTGATATTATATTTCTTTTCTCTTTACCCCCAAAAAAAATTACTCCTCCATCGTCCCAAACCAAGTGTCTTACTTTCAAAACTAAGTTCAATTTTTTGTTTTATCCTTAAATATAAAACGGGAGAATTTTTTTCTCTATATTATTAAAGATAAAAATGTCATTTGATTATTTAAAAAGTGTAATAATTACACTTTTTTAAAACCGTATGTCATTTTTATTGTGGTCATTTATTTTGGGATAGAGGGAGTATAAATTTAAATTCTGACCCATCGTCAAATGTGAAATGTCTAAATTGCTACCATCATATGTAGGGTACATGACTATACTTACGGGTAGACTACAAAACGTTTATTCGGGTAAACGTTTATCAAGTCATATTACTTTATTGAAGAAGTATGATAAGAATCTTACCCGATAAGAGCCAGGCAAGGACCGAGAGTCTTACCCGGTAAGTGAGAGCGATGACTCTTACCATGGTTAACGCTTACCGGGTAAATTGTTGCATATTATGTCCTTTTTTTTTTACTAAAATCTTACCCGGTAAGTAAATGAAAGCGTTAAAATTTACAGTAAGCACTTATCGAGTAAGTGTTTGGTAAACGACCCTTTAATGATAAGTAATTAACGAAGTTAGGGTAAGTGGTTTTTTTTACGGATAAGTGTGTATTGAATCAGTTTAACTTATCAGATGAACATGCCAAAAATTGAAAATCTTACCGGGTAAGAATGATGACAATGACCCCGATACTTGCTTGGTAAGTAAGAGTGGCGACTCTTATCATGTAAGTGTTTATCGGATAAAATGGTTACACACAATGTTGTTTCAATATGCTAAAATCTTACCATGTAAATTACACAAGAACGTGAAATCGTAAAGAGGGTGTTTCAATATGCTAAAATCTTACCGGTTTTTTAAAATATGCGTAACAACAAATTTGCTAAAAACCCATAAAAACTTAGGGATTGTTCGATTGGCTTTCCATTAAATCATATATAAATAAAATTGCATACGAGATTTTGTTTGAGATTTTTTTCTTCATAGATGGAAAAAAAATCTTGTTTTTTAATTGGGAGAAACAAGTTTGGAAAAATCTAGACTTTCTACATATAGCCTCTAGAAGCTTACTGAATAAGCTAATTTCTATATTATTATGGTTTGAGTTCTGGTAAGAAAAAAAGTTAAGGTGAGAAACGTAAAAAGAGATCTCCATCACGTTAGGATGAGATGCATCGAGATGTATCGCATCAATTATCATATGAAGTGTGATTCGTGGGGTTTCAGATTAAAGGTGAGCAAGGATCCATATCCCTTATTACACTTCTCAACTGAACTCTTCTTCTCAGACCCTCACGCGTCTATATTATTTAAAAAACTATCAAATAATTATGTATAAGTGATCGAATAAGTGGCGCAGCATCGTGTAAGAAGGAAAGTTAATGTGAGAAACGTAAGAAATGATTTGGACTCTTGATCATCTTTAATCTGAAACTCATCCATGAATTGCTCTTCATAGGAGGATTGATCTGGTGCACCTCGGTTCATCTTATCTCAGTATATCTTATCCTAATGTTCATCTAAAATTAAAGATCCTATAGACAAAGATCATTTCTTACACTTCTCACGTTAACTTTTCTTCTGATCAAAACTCAACCATCAGATAAGTTTGGTTATTTTTGTTAGCTTTGGAAATCAAATCTAAATAAACTTCTAGAAGCAAACTACTTCGAAATCTGTGGGCAAAAAAAAGGACGAAAAAAAAGAAAAGGGGAGAAAGAGTGGGCACCATTTTTGTCAAAGAGCGTGTGCGAACGAAAGAAGCAACAAGTCTTCCTTCATCATTTTCGTCGAAAATCGTGTTCATCTCCTCTTTCAAATTTCCATCTTTTGATCCAAGCTCTGTTAATGGCAGACATGTCGAAAATCCAACCTTTATCTCTACAATCCAATACGCTACAACACCAGCTACTCCAAGAAGAAGAAGAAGAAGAAGAAGATGTTGAAATAAGAATTTCATCATCTCAACAACAAACCCTAGATAATTCCATACCTAACTGTTCTAGTTTGGTTGAAGAAGAAGAAGACGACGATGACGATGACGACGATGATGATCTTGTGAACGTCGACGAAGGAGATGTTCTTCCTTACACCTTCAATTTCGATCCGTTTTCACCTCTCAATTCGTCGTTTTTCGTCCCTTCTCATCATCATCATCATCATCATCATCATCACAATCCGCAGGTAAACTCTAATTCATGTTCTTGTTGTTCATGTGAATCTGAATCAGAATCAGAATCCGATTCCGATCGTCCGGATTCAACTGTTTATCCTGATTGTTTGTACGGTAACGAAGAAGAATACGACCAAATGGATTTCATCACCGATTTATTCGATTCTCGTGGAGAAATCGAACATGTTTCCGGTCGTGATTCCCAAACCGATGTAGGAATTAGCTTTTCTGAAGCGATTAACGATCATGATGATGATGATTTTGTTTCAAGTAACATCGAGGAGCTAGGGTTAGGGTTAGGGTTTGAAGGTGGTGGTCTAAGAGTTGTGGGAATCGAATCTGAATCTGAATCCGACTCCAATACAGAAGAATTAGGTCAAGTTAATGATCAAAACGATGAAAGAATTCAAATCACTGATTTGAATCATGAACATTTCTGGGATTGTCCTACTTTCGATAGCACTAGGGTTGAAGATAGAGATGGATTGAGTTCAGTGATCGATAGAATCGAAGAGATATCAGTTTCATCTGAAATTTCATCAGTAGGAGACTCTGCAGTTGGGGTTTTGGAATGGGAGATTCTTTTGGCTGTTAACAACTTAGAAAGAGATCTTGAATTCGAAACTAATGGAGACGAAGGGTTTGTATACACAGCTGAATTCGATACTTTAATCGGTCAATTCGTGGAAACCGTTAGAGCTTTAAGAGGTAGCCCTCCAGCTGCTAAATCCATAATCGATAATCTTCCATTGGTCATATTGAAAACGAATAATTCCAAATCCGATGATCATGATCATGATCATAATCCAGATCAAGATAATGTAATCTGTGCAGTTTGTAAAGATGAGATTTTGATGGAAGAGAAAGTGACACAGCTTCCATGCCGACACCATTACCATGGTGAATGCATCGTGCCATGGTTAAGTATTCGTAACACGTGTCCTGTGTGTCGGTTTGAGTTGCCCACGGATGATGTTGATTATGAGAGAAGCAAGAATCGGGTGAACGATAACGAGTTGGTAGTCGGGTATGGTTCTGAACTTTCACTTTGATATAATATATAATACTTGATATATGATATATGTAAATAGTTTGATGTTAGTTGTTCTGTTTGCAATGCAAAAAGATTGCATTCTTTTTTTTTTAAGGTTGTGGAATGTGGAGTTTCTTTTATCAACATTTTGTGTTAAATGTTTATGTTGTTAATGAAAATAAACCGAAGTTCCTGCATTGTTATTGTTTCATTTCAGTTTATATGCTTTTCAGTGGGATGTACTGGGCTTGTTTGTTTTGGTTTAGGGGCTGTTTGGTTGTTTTTTCATTAAGTTCTGTATGGATAAAGTTGTCTGTATGGATTTATCTGTCTGTATAGATTGGGAAAGTTTTTGTTTGGAAGGGTTTTCAATAGACAAAGAAGCGTGTTTTTGATTGGGAGGGGCATGTTTGTAAAAAAAAGTTGTTGTCTGTGTAAAGCTCCCCCCTAGAAGCTTATTGAATAAGCCACTTTCTATATCATTAAGTCACATGCCACTACCAAACAATCATATATAGCTGACCGAATAAGTTGCGAGTCCCATTAAGCTGCTAACAAACAAACCCTTAGTGATGCTACTCGTTTGTTGGACTAAGTCGGTCTTAAGAATTTCTAGATTATAAAGGCTATGAAGAACACAAAAAAAGGATTATGAGAGAGTTCTCGAAAACTTTATTTGTTTATGTTTCTTGATGACTCCATGGATGATTAGAAATGAAGGGCCTTCATGAATTTTTTTTATGTAAAACGCTTAGAATGGTATTTGTCTTGAGGGTCACGCAGGATAGGAGGGAACAAGAACTTGTCACACGTTGGACGTGGCATTATATTGAGACATGACAGGACCAAGAGGCCATTTACCAAACGCTTACCCGGGTAAGCACTTACAGGGTAAATTGTTGCATACGATACCATTTTGGTGAACTAAAATGTTACTCGGTAAGTAAGTGATAGCGTTAATTTTTGCCGATAAACACTTAGGTAAGCGTTTGGTAAACGGCTCCTAAGTGGGACAACACCTATTTACTAAATCCAGGAAGACGACACAAAGTTGGTAAATTACTAAACTGCTCGTGTCAAATTAAAAACCCTAAAACCTACCATAATTTTTTCCCTACCTAAGGCTCATCCATGTCAACCTGTCTATTCCAGTCTTGTCCGCATACCAAACACACACTCAATATATGGGAAGATGTACTAGAAGTTTGAAAAATCCAAAGATAAGTTTACATCGCGTAGACACATTGTTGGACTACGTAAATATCAAATACTTGTTTTTTTTTTGTTTTCTGTGGTTATTATTTCCTTTGTGCAACACATATCCAAGTTCCGAAAGACCAAACTTGGTTGGATTGATTTGTGATTTTTGGAATGAATTATTAAACACAACCGTAGTAGTAGTCTCGTTGTTCATAAAAGTAGAGCGAGGGTCGGGTTGAGCACTGACAAATAAAAAACTAGGCCTTCAGGCTCCTCCTCATAGGTTGTCGTTCGAGTCTAAGCAGGCCACTAGAGATTTTATTGACTGTTATCTTTAGGGCTTATGGATTAATAGAGGTGTGCGCTAGCTAGTTTGGACACCCACGATTACCAAAAAAAAAAGTAGAGTGCATATTGCCACAACGTAAACACATGTTCACTAGCTTCCCTATCCGTTAGACCCAACAAAATTTGGCCCCGCCCAAGAGCGGGCCTACGGATTAGCCAAAAAGTACAGGTATTTTTGTATCCATTAGTTTAAGATTGCTACTAGAGATGATAAAATGGGCCCGGCCCGGGGCGGGTAAGGCCCGGATTTGAGCCTGCGGTCTGTAACCGGTTGCGTTTTTTAGAGATTTTTCCGGCCCAGCCCGGGACCGAATTTTTGCCATCTCTAATTGCTACTAACACAAAATGGTTTGAATGAATGTAATATAAACGTGTGACCAGTTGTTGGTTCTCTTTTGTTGTATACAGTGCCAGTGGTTAGAAATTTGGAATGGGCCATTGTAGTTATGGGCCTTGATAGAGGTTAATGGGTTTGTAAGATACCAGCCCAATTGTTGGTCGTATTAAGATTTAAGGACCAAGTTCATAGCTTTTTTTCTTTTAAATACTTACCATTTTTAGTTATATATATTCAGATAAGAATTTATCGATCGTCTGTATCACTTCTATTTCGTTTTAACATAAACCATCAATAATGGTCGGGATCTCAAGTTTCCACCCGTCATGCTTGTCCAAAATGACCGTCATCTTATTTAAATTGGTTAAAATTACGCATGATTACATATGATACGAACACATAAAATCATATATGATACAACATATGTTGTGTTGACCAGCGCATAACAGGTGATCTTTGGTCGCATTCACCAACTTGCCAACATCCCTTTTAGACGTGTTGTATCATATCTGATTACAGGTTTGTATCACGTGTGATCTTGAAACTTTGTTGCATGATCTCAGTCGTGATTGATATTTAGATATATAATAAAAAATTGCATGTGATAGAATACATTTATGACCACCCACACCCACATATATTATGATTGAAAAAAATGATTGGGATGCATACGATAGCAAAAAAAAGAGAAGTGGGATTTAAAAAAACACAAAGGTGTCATTAGATTCTTCTTTCCCTTTATATATCATATATATACTTAAAAAAATTTAATAAGAATCACAAAAGGTTGTCATTATCTTCACCTGCCTCTTATTGTACACAAAGAGCCAATGAGAGAAAGTAGAAGCTTGATTTCTAAGAATTGCCACACATTTGTGTCTATCCAAATCTCAATTGAGAACTTCAATTAATACGAACTCAATATATCTTATTTGAGATTTAAAAGATTATGATGTATATCGACCTAACCTCTACTAAATAGTTGAATGACTGTTTCTGTAAAAATCTCCTGACTTGTGAAAAGTGTGCAAAGAGTGACAATGAAGGCTTTCTATAAGCTTTTTGGCCACCTCATAATTATGAAAAATCCCTAAACTATCTCAAACCCGCATCTCTAAAAAACACTAAAAAACTGGGTCCATCTTCCAACCACACTGAAACACAAAACTTTAAGTCGCTGTACATTTTTAGAAGCCATGAACAGTAGGCCTCTAATATACACGCCTTTTTTAGTTACATAAAAAGCTAGTGTTTTAACGGTGGGTTAGAGCAAACATGACCTCCATATTATAGGTGGGTTAATGGGTTAACAAGCAAAAAAAATCCTTTTTTTCTTTGTATCTATCTACACAATACTCCTAATAAATCTCTCTTTCATCACCTAAGCCTGTGGGTCCCATTTTTTGGAAGATGTTTTCATGCAAAAGCTGCACTTGAGAATGCTTTAAAAGAAATATAAAAGGAAAATTGACCAAAATAGTCGTTGTCACTAATCAAATTCATTTTTTAGTCATTTTTGGAATCAAATTTCCAGTTTAGCCAGATCCGTACACAAATTTGGGTAAATATTTTTTCTTCTTTTTTTTAGTATGAAGATCGAGTTTATGCAAATACACGAGGCATTAGCATAAAGTCTGACAAAGAGCCTGTTAGTTAGCAACTTAATGGTACTCAACTTATTTGGTCAACTATACATGACTATTTGGTAGTGGCTTAATGATATAGGAAGTGACTTATTTAGTACGCTTCTAGGGGTAGCTTTATGCAGAAAGTCAAGTTTTTTTTCCTTTCTAAACTCACCCCTCAATTAAAAACACGCTCCTTCCATCTATAAGAAAACCCTCTCAAACTAAAACTTTCTCAATACAAAACAAATTAATCCACACAGACAACTTTATTCATACACGACTTAATGAAAAACCAGCCAAACAACCCCTAAAATGGCAACTCAATTGAAAATGTGACTAAAAAGTGATTCTATCATAAAGATATCGACTATTTTGGTCAATTTCCTAATGACATAATTATTTATTTATAGAAGTTTGAGAATAGTTATCAAAGTACCAGTAAAGTACTAGTAGTGAATACTTCTGTACAAGTGGATGTGTTATTGGTTTTCCTTCATACCATATGCATCCAAAAACACAGCAACCCCACTTTACACACAACATTTTATTTTCATCACAAAAAAAAAACTGTAGCTCATATTTGATGTGTGTAAGTGTAATTATTATTAGGAAACACCATTTGGTGCAGGAGCCTCCTCATCTACATCTTTATGTTATAATGCTGTTTCCATTCCAGATATATGGAAGATCAAATATCATCTCAAATAGCCACCTCATGAATTAATTATTATTTTTTTACTTCTTTACCACTTGATTAAGGGCATGTTTGTTAACAGTTTAATGAGTTTAATAGGACTATCAACTAATTCGGTCAACTATACATGATTGTTTGTTACCGGCTTAATGATATAGAATGTGGCTTATCCGGTAAGCTTCTAGGGGGAGCTTTATGCAGAAAGCCAAGTTTTTCCAAATATGCCCCTTCCAAATAAAAACCCTCACAAACCATACAGACAGATTAATCCATGCAGTCGGCTATAACCATGCAGGACTTAATGGAAAACTTTGCAGTTTCCAACAAAATCTGATGCATTCGTGAAAAAGTGAGCCCTCCGCAAAAGCCATTAAAAAACCGCAAGTTGCAAATTCATAGCCTCTTGCGTTTACAGTTTACACACACAAAAAAAACAAACCAAAGTTGCAAGCTGTGAAACTGCAAGAAAAAGTGTCTTGTGGTGTTGACTTTTGGTTTCTTGGCTATTTTACAAGAAAATTAGTCAGATGGCTATAAAGTAAATATCTTTTTCTAATGTGGTTATTTATGATATAAGTATAACGGCGAGGGATCATACAAGAACACCATTTATTTAAAGGAACAAAGGAACACTTTGTGGACCACATATGATGTGAGTCTTGAATCAGATATGATTTAATATTATGTGGGACCCACATCATATGTGGTCCACAAGGTGTTCCTTTGTTCCTTTAAATTTACAAAGTTCTCATTTGAACCTCCCTCTATAACCCTCAAATATACTCCTAAAGTTATTGAGCAAATAATATATTAAGAATCTTTAATATTTTATTCCAACAGTCTTACCTTTCTCAACCCTATTTTCGAGTATGATATACTGGGTTTTATCATTTTTGGTTTGGTTTGGTTTGGTTTGGTTTTATATTTATAGTAAATGTTGTCTATTATTGATGTTGGTAGGTCAAGTGACTAAAGAATTTTTATATGATTACAAGTATGAAGTTGTTATCGGTACTTTTTTATGTGACGGTTGATCCAATATTTGCACGACAAATTAAGTATCGTAAAAGATTACCCGTGTTTATAATCGAGGGTGCATATCTTCATTGATTTGAGAGTGTAGTCAATTAGCTTTGAGTCCTCACGATTCTTCTAAGCTCCGGCTGTGGGTACAAAGCATGGTGAAGATGTCATGAGTCAGACATCAAGTCGATCGATTAGAAAATTAGCATAAAAAATTCAGAAAATTATATAATGTGACAAAAATACTAGTCGTTATCACCGAGTCTTGACTCAACTCGATTAAGCCTTACTCAGGGTGGCTTTTTCACCTTCTATATTTAGTCATTTTGGTAATGATTATAACAATTTTAAAAGTCAACAATGTAGGAAGTTAGTCAACTACATGATCATTGTAAGGAGTAAATTCCTTTCATTTAGGGTTCATAGGACCAAACCCTAGTGGTAACTAGGAGCAATGATCGAGTTAAATCGAGCTACACCAATCCATCTTAGAGCTAGTCGAGTTTTAATCTAAACTAATTAGAACAAGAACAGTAGGCTAACTTATTTTTTGAGCTTATTGAAAAGTCTCATTTGGGTCTATTTGTTAGCAGCTTAATGAGCTTAATGGGACTGACAGCTTATCCGGTCACCTATACATGAATGTTTGGTAGTGGATTAATGATATAGAAAGTTGACTTATTCTGTTAGCTTCTAGCGGGGAGGGCATAAAGTCAACTTTTTTTTTTCCAAACCTGCTCATCCTAATTAAAAAAACACGCTCCTTCAATCTATGACAAAACCCTCCCAAACAAAAACCTTTCTAAGCTATACAGACTGATTAATCCACACAGACAACTTTCTCCGTACAAGACTTAATGAAAAACCAACCACGTAAGCCATAAAGTGGCTTTTGGAAAACTACTTCAGATAGCTTATAACTTTTAGCAAACTAGCAGTCAACTTATCAACTAGTTTTTACCAAACTAGCAGTCAACTTATCAGTCACCACCAACTTATTGGCTAGTTTGCTAAACATATATGTCAGCTAACTTATCAGCTAGTTTGACAAAAATGACTTATTTAACAAATCGAAAGAAAATACAGCATATAATCTAAGATACATTCACTTTAAGATTATAAATGAGTTATCCCAAAAAGTAGCAGTAGCATTTTTTTTATATAATAGAAAAACAAATTGCTTGAAGCAGACAAAACAGCTTTATTATCCATGATCTTAGTGGATCAAGACTTTATTGTAAGTACGGTACGTAAGCATATATGAAGCAATGCGTCTTTAGAAAAATGGCATTAGTTAATACAAACAGATGAAGCAAATATTTATAAATAGTTAACCATAAATATCATGCATCATGAATAATTCATAAATAGTTGGTTCTTATGGTTCTCAAAATATTAAGAACATGCCCCATTAGATGTATAATGTATTCCAGTAAAGGGGGCCTCATCTAACATAATCTATGGACTATGGACTATATTTGACCGTTCATTTACCTACATAATGATCAAAATTCAATTCAATGACTATTTGTTGAATAGAATCGTTCGAGTTTTGGTCAATGAAAATGACTAAATAAGTAGGGTTGCACATGGGTTGGGTTGGCTGGGTTGAAGGTATTTGACATCCCAACCTAAGTTCGAAAAATCTCAACCTAACCCAACCCAAACAAGTACATCATTTTATGATCTAGCTAAAAATTTATGTTTAAACGAAGTAAAATCAAATTGAAACTCGAAAGAAGTTGAAGATTCGTGCAAATAAAAAAGTAAAATTACAGTTGAAATTGTAATATAGCTAATTATGGGTTGGTCTAAATGTCTGATGTATATATATTAATTAAGAACTTAACAATCATATTAAATCCATCGTATAGAAAGACATCAGGTTCATCAGGTTGGTCTGGGGTTCAAATTACCGTAACCCAATAGATGCAGTTTGGCCTAATTTTATATCAACTATGTGTCGGGTTACCTCGGGTTGAGTTGGTTAGGTTGGTCAGTTTTTTAAGCACCCCTATAAATAAGCGTTGGATTAGAAGAAGCATAACTCTTAAGCTGGTCCTGTATCAACCATATATATAGATATATATATAGAAAGGAAGGGGGGGGGATGAGGTAATACAACTTGTTTTGTCTGGTGGGATTTTAAGATTTGGGAAGCCTGAAGCCATAAAAGAAAGTGTATGCAATGTACTTTGTCCACAAGCCAAAGAGTCATAATGTTAATCATGTTGGAAGAGACATCAACATAAACCATATCTTTTGCTAATTGAGAACAAGATCACTGCTACCAAAGCAAATATAGTTTTACTTTTACCATATCAAGCTATGGGTGGGTGGGGTACCACAACTACTAGGGATGAAACTTTTAAATCTTTCTAATGAAAATATATATTACCATTATAAATTTCATAATCACATACTAAAACATAACCTTAATCAAGATTTCAAGATAACTAAAGAGCCATTAAATACAAGCAAATGCTCAAACAGCCAGATAATTTGCACAGATAATTTGAGATGTACTCAAAACTTTTATGTTTAAAAAGGCCAGGCACTACTGAATGATTCATTGTCCTTTTTTTTGTTGTGTATGGTTTGAATGAGGAAAATAGAAAGTTGGTGTGACGACAAAGGATAAGAACTTGATTTAGTAGAACATATGATTGTCGTATGGAAATCGTGTGCCCTCTCATTCTTATTCAAGAATAAACTGAAGTTACTCAAGTGGGGTGCACCAAATGGCCAATGGGGTTATAAGTGACGATATCCACAAGAAGTCTCCCAATTCCATCATAATAATATGAGCACCTGAGACTATATATATATATATATTATATATATATACACACACACACACACATATACAAGCCTTTCTGGGAACTTTACTGTTGAATTGATGGGTCGGGCAAGAGAGGGGGGAAAACGTTGGTGCTCACTTCACCCATGCGCGCTCGTTAGTAGACCCCATCAAGGATGAACTTATCATGCACCACAAGCCTAGCATTCACTATGTATTCGATAATATATACCCCTATAAGGCTATAAGGATGAAGCTAATCATTAACGTGTTGTTTGCCTTTTAAGATGTGCTGAATTCTGAAGTCTTATTTAACTCCTTATTAATAAGAGGTGTTGAACTCTAAAGTCTTATTTCACTTTTTAGCAATAACAGGTGGTATTGAAGTCTTAAACATGCGTGATCCATATTTACGAGTGAATTAGATTGCAAGAATAAATAGAGAAAAACATGTGTTACCTCCTAAAGATGATCTTAAACAAAGTAATCCAGTATAAATTATGTAGGGATGAGTTGATTTGAGATCATAATAACCAAATATCCATATATTCATTATGAATATTTGATTCCTCGGTTCTTAAAATATTTGCGGTTCTTAACTGAACTTTCCTCGAGTAATATAAGATTGTAAACACAGATGATTAACATGTTAAAAGTAATGCTCAATTTATATATTCAGTAAACAATGTTTAATCCAAGAGATGGTGATCTATGTTGAATGGACATATAATATATACATATATATAAGAAAAAAGTGATACATATCTACAAAGAATGCCACCTCATTTATATGAACTACAGGGACCAAAAGAATCTCAGTTTCTATATTAGTTGAGGCATAAGCCAGGAAGTTCATTAAAGAACTCTCCTTTTTCCTGCTATTAGTCTACCACCACTTTTTTCACTGAAACAGTCGCTTTACTCTTTTGGGTAAACCCGTAGAGGTTTGGTTTTATCCTAACCCCCCCCCCCCCAACACACACACACACACGAAGAAAACCCCACTTTCTGAAGTAGGATATATATATATACTGGGTTTGCTTGGTTTGGTTTTATTATACAGCCACCACCACTACCACCTTATCGTGGGATGGTGGTTGTATCGTTGTTGGTGGTACTGATAAAATTGGGGTTGGGGTTAAATCAGGTACCCTCCGTGCGGTACCCAGTCCGTAAGTTAAGGACACTGTCCTTATCTTGTCAATATTACTTTCCAGTACTATCCTTATCTTTTGTCTTGAACACTTGCGAATCCCCAATGATATCAAGGGGTATAATTGGTAACTCAAGGGGTTAAAAGCATGACACATAGAAAACAACAAAAATCTGACAGTAAGATGGAGATTTTTTATTTTCACAATCAATCATTTATTTTGGACCTCTACAATCCACACATTCTCTCTATTGTGTCATAATTCATATTAAAGCAATTGATATGGCATTGTAAATGGTGAAATTTAATCAGAGCCCACTGAAAACTTAATTTCTATAAATAAAGAGTTCTTTTCTATCAAGATCATAGAGGAAGTTATGTCCAAATAAAGTTTAAGCACCGAAACTTATGGCTAAACCTGTGTTTTTGTATTTTTCTTTAATAGCTTTTAATTCGCATTCAGCATCAAGACTATCTTATCACCTTTTCCCCCTCTCACAAACACATTCTTGCATTTGTTAGCAGCTTAATAAGCTTAATGAGACCCACAGATTATTTGGTCAGCTATACATGATTGTTTAGTAGTGGCTTAATGATATAGAAAGTGGCTTATTCAGTAAGCTTCTAGGGGGGCTTTGTGCAGAAAGCTAAGTTTTTTCCAAACCTGTCTCTCCTAATTAAAAAAACACGGTCCTTCCATCTGTAGAAAAAACTCTTCTAAACAAAAATCTTCCCAATCTATACAGACAGATTAATCATTAATCCACATGAGGCACCTTTATACATAAACCCGAATGCAGGAAATAGAACACTTTAAAAAGGCAACATTTTAGAAACATATAACTTATATAAGTAGAACAACAAGAGAAAGAAATGGAGCATGTCAAGAACAAATGGAGGACAAGACAAGAAAGAGCAGTATATATTTGTCTAATGATCCTTTTGATCACTTGGTCTAAAGTATGGTTTTAGGGGAAGGGCATTTCCATCCATTGAAGTGAACTTCTATATATGCATGGCTATATTTATCATTAGTGAAATCTTTACATAAAGCTACATCCCCTCTTAAGGTTTTTCCCGCTTCGTAAACATTTAAAGCTGGGTAAACTATTGCAGTAGTAAATATCCCGACTATACAATTGAATTCCGTTCTGATAGTAAACCAAACCAAACAAACCTAGTATCCTATTGAACGTTGTGGGATGTATACAGTCCTGACCTCTACCCCCAAAGGGTAAAGTGGATTGTACAAAAGTGTGAACGAAAAGAAAAAGACAAGGACAAGAAGAATAGTCAAAGACTAGCACATAGTAGACAACAGAATTAAAATAAAAAGGCACAAAGAAAACTCCATCTAACGCAAGCCTTTGGAACCCTAACTATCATCTCCTAAACCTCCCTCTGTGTGATATATCTATTAATCGCAACATTTGTTCATAAGTAACGCGCTATATTTATTATAATCAACAAATGTTATATGAATAGGGTCCATGAGAAACAGTACATGGTTTTGAAAACATTCAGAGGTGATATTATCTGGTAATATATCACATCACAATTACTTTGTGTTGACCACTAACCAATCACAATTAAAGGTGCTTGTTTTTTTCTTCCATAATGGCCTTGAAAACTAATCATTTGCTATGGTGGGTTAACTTAATGAAATAATGACTAAAAAAACACCAACTTTTACCATAATGTGCCACTGATTGGTGCCTAACTGCGCCACAAGAAGCCGTGATTTTTAAAGATGAAGTAAAAAAAAAGATGGATATATTTATTTTTGTGTTATTTTAAGCTTTAAAATCCTATCTGCAATAAAAAAATGATACCCAGCATTAGCCATAAGAAAAATGTCTAAGAACAATCATGTATTCAGTTGACCATTTCATGACCAGAAAGGACCACATGCCTTGCAAAATGCAAAAGGATATGAATTACATGTAGGACCTATATGTATACAACAGTATCCATATAAACCAAACAGACCCAGTATATCTCACTCGAAAGTAGGGTCAGATACATAGTGTAAAACATGAATACAGTAAAAGTATATAACAGTACCGTATCTCACACATAATATAAAACAGTAGTTCAACAGACAGTACCCTACTCGTCCACAATCAAGGAGCCTTAACAGTTCCATTAAGAGGCAGCCTCTGAATCTTTAAGAGGTGAATCATGTTTGGCAAAAAATAAGTATGCTTCTTAATGGTTCCTCTGAATCATTTTGTATCTTGGACCTTCCTTAACCATTAAGAGCCCTAATTACATCATGAACAATTACCAAACAATAAGGTTTCATTTTGCACTATATCATAAGAGCCACTTAATCATTCTGACGTCTTAATCATTCTGCACCAAACCATTCAGCAACTGCCAAACAGCCCCACTAGTCTGAGATGATAATGCTGGGGCCCTCTCAACCTTTTCAAATACTATAAAAAGTCCTTACCTCATGTTCTCCTTCGCCTTCCAATAACAACTTCCACCTGATTTCCTAGTTATAGTACTAGTCCAGAGGCCTAATTCTTGCAAAAGTTTACATACATATTACAGCCATGCAAGCCGGTGAGCTTAATGATTCCCTCTACCTTTTTCAGCCAAACCAGACCCTAAACAACTCACCAATTTTGCAGTTTAATGTTAACACACCCATAAACCAAATCTACCATCTTGATATGAACCCTCAATTTCAAGAAATGAACCTGCAATCGACATATTTCCGAAGCAACTCGACTTCTGATGAAGCAGATGAGCAACAACTAAGCCTCATCAATGAAAGGAAGCAGAGAAGAATGATATCTAATAGAGAGTCAGCACGCAGATCACGCATGCGTAAGCAGAAGCACCTAGACGAACTTTGGTCACAAGTTATTTGGCTACGTAATGAAAACAATCAACTTGTTGACAAACTGAACAAGTTCTCAGGGACTCATGATCAAGTTCTTCAAGAGAATGCTCAACTTAAGGAGGAAGCTTCAGAACTTCGGGAAATGGTCACTAAGTTGCAGCTTAATGGCACCTATTCTACTTTAGAGGATCTAGATGATATTCATAGCCATACAGCTTATTTCAGAACTGAATCTTCAAACCCTTCCATCTCAAGTTCCTCAGACTTCTTCTAGAGAGATAATACGAGTCTTTTTCTTTTTCTTTATTGATGGTGTCTAGCTAAGTCAATTATTATCACACAATTAAATAAATAAAAACCCTTTGCTTGTTTCAAGTATATATTCATCACTGCATCGTGTAGAAACTTGAAGCAACTACAAATTTTAGTGGCAGCATATATCAAAAACTCAGAAAATGTCCTGGAACTGACCAACCATAAAAGACAGTTTTCTATACAAATAGAAAGGGATGCTAAATAAGTAAAAGGTTTTGAATATGAATCATTGAAGATGAGATTGATGACATAGGTAAAGTTCAGTACATTATCGTGAGTAGTAAAGGGAAGTACTTTTTGAGGTTAATCACAAGACAGTAGCCGTCACTAAAGGGTGAGAGAGGTGGACAAGATAAGCTAGAATAAGATGGCCGAGAAAAATTGCTGCTAAAAGGAAAAACATGTGAAAAGTTCCACCCAGATCCTAACTTTCATGCAGGAACTCCCTGAATTGGTTCGGCTAATCCTTGGCTCTTAAGATAGCATCAAAGTGCACAAAGTATCAACTTATACTTACTACAATTGGACCGCTGGTGTACTTGTATTTTCTTTGTTTCTTTGCAGTTGCCTTCTATCTAAAATTACTAAGAATAAAAATAGCAGCTCTACCGTCTCCAATCCAACCACTAAAAAAACACTAAAAATGGTGGGTCGTTTAAAAACAAATAAAAAATCAAACTCCAATCTAACACTAGAAAAAAAAACAATGAAACATCTTTAATATTATAATAATAGTAAAATAATATGTTTATATATATATATAGGGTTGGGTTCACATGAGATCAGCATGTCTTCGTGAGACCCGTAAGACCACAATTTTACACTTGAAACATCAAAGCAAAACATCGTGAAGGTAAAAAAAATCTTAACTTTCACAACAGAAGTGTTTTGCTGTGAAGTTTCAAGTGTAAGAAAATGGTCTCACAGGTCTCACGAAAACAACCTGGTCTATCCCAAGTCTATATATATGTGTGTGTGTGTGTGTATGTATATATAACTATAAAATCTCATTATAATACTAATAGCAAAAAAATAGAGGCCTACTTTATTGACCTCCAAATATGGAGGCCTATTTTATTGACCTCTAGTTTTTTAGTGTTGAATTGGAGATGAAAACATTCTTTTTGTGTTTTTAGTGTTAGGTTGGAGATGCCTAAGCCAGACCATGTTGTCTATCTTGGTCTTTCTAACGTTTTCGATTGTTCTTGGTGTTGGGGCAAATGTCATCAAACCAAACAATGCCTCGAGTCTCAAGCAATGACGAGATCAATGTAACAACCCAACAACAATACGGATTGAAAATGAGCTTAACTAACCCAAACAACAACAATGATCACCAATATTTAACTAATAGCATAGACACTAAGCAACGTGGATATGGAAAGCAAGAAAATGGGATGGAAATATAACGTGGTTCCACTATCGGTGTATAGTATGTGTCCACAAGAGAGGAGAGATCATACATATTAGCATAAAATCAAATGGGGGTTACGACTTACAAAATTACACAAGGAAGCTCCACAAGTTCTTCAACAACTTGCCTATTTGGTAAGTAAAGACTTGGCCAATACAAGCCCTCGAAATGGCAAATCTCTATTGGCAGTGCATGTGCCAGTAGGCGACTTCCCAGCCTTCTAATTTAGGCAATCCAAATCGCGTGTATTATTTATAAATTTACTTGGAGGTAGATAAGCTAATGATTCGTAAAATTTACCGAAGATTCCAACTAATAGAAGGGCATCAATAATCAATCTACTACAATGTGAACCAATCAATAAATATCAGTGACTCTGGAAATTGACACTTCACCACAAACATAAAGCTCAAAAGGCTACATCGATGAGACCGGAGCACTTAGAAATGTGGTCTCTACCACAATGTCTTTTAAGCAAAGGGCATCAAAGCAGTATCACTTTTGACATCATTTCAGTATTATACTCGATCATGCCTGCCATGAAAATCTTAAAGACCGAAGAACTTTTTAGCATATTCAACACTGAATGAAAGTCCTACGACAGGGGATGGTTTCAGTCATTTTGTGCTAATTCTGTTTTGTGAAAGTTCTCTCTGATGTACAATGAAATCTCTAGCAAAGACAGAGAGAAACGGTCGAGATATCAGCATCTACAAGCTTACAAGTCCATAATCAGCAGTGAATTTTTTTTTTCATAAGGTCAATAAGACATCTCTATTCTTACATGGAAAAACTAGCCCAGCATTATTTTGAACAATAAGATAGCAAGAAGAGGATAAACCAAATGATTATTTTTGTGGGCTTCAATACAGATGTGGGATTATTCTAGAGTATATATATTCAGTGTCTATTAAGTTTTAGCAAATTTTCCAATTTCCTAAGTTCAGTATCTTATTTGATTTACTTTTATACAAATGTTTCTCCTCTTCATTTGTAAGGAATTATTTAAGTAATGTAAGGAATCCCTAAATATCACATCATTCCAGAAATCACCAATTGTGAAGTTTCTATACAGCTTATGAACTCCATTCAATAAAATCTTAGATGATTCAAGTTACACAAGGAACTAGAACAACAAATAATTTATGAACCATAACTGATCAATCCAGCTACAATAAACAAACAAACAAACACATATACAAACATGTAAACTTTTAGCATTACTCTTTCACAATTTAGGCATTTAGCTCAGATTTGGAATATATATATCATTAATCATGAATTCAAACAAACCATTAAGCATTCAAACAGTTCGATTTCTAGAATTTCATCTAGTATTAACCCTAAGTTGCATTTCATCCATCGGAAATCATTTGATTATATTCGTTAACAACAAACACTGAAAATTTGAAATCAAAGATGTAATCTAATCAAATGATCTTAATCGTACATTATAGAAGAAAATAAGAAAGAAAAATCAATCCATGTGAGATCAACTTCAAGAAAAATGAATTCAGTTTACCTCTCATCTCCTTTTCCGTCACCGGATCGGAACTTTCTTCCCGCGCAATATTTTACGTATGTTCGACATTTTTATACAAAGTTAAAATATAATTGTATATATAAGATCCCTATGTTTTGACTTATTTGCATTTTTGACCCCTTAACTTTTACTATTAGACTAAAACCTCCCTTTTCCTCCGTGAATAAAAAATAAATTATGAGGATATTTGGTTCCGGAATTTAACAAGTTTGGTGTTCAAGATTGTTATCTCTTGTAATTTAAGAAGAAAGCGAACAATGTCGGAATTTTATCTTCAGCCATAATCACCATTGTCTTAGGTAATCCTATCTGCTTCATCATGAATCCTCGTTGCCTTGCCATTTCCAGTATCATGAACAGTGGTGGTTGTTGAGCGACGATCTACTAAGAATAAGCCAAGATAACCAACGTTGTTACTATGAGAAACAAGCATTGCAATTATCTCTCCGATGAATCAAATTTCCAAAATGACAACAAGTATGTGGGTGGGTTGTTGGTAGCATTGGTATCAAGTGTGTTTTAATGTGTGAAAGAAGATATGAGGGAAGGAGATACTAATTTCCGTCTAACTTGATCCAAATCTTAACAACGCATTATGACGCCATCTTTGATAAAACTTATGTTTGATTTTTGTTTTCTATTATTCAGATAAGATTTTTCATCTTGAGTGTATATATTTCATATACATAATTATATTTTTATATGTCACAACTCGATCCAAAACTTCATGCATCAACTATCAATCTTATTTCTTTATGTGAAGTCGTAAATATTTTTCATAACTCTTTAGATTTTAACATGAGATGGAATTATGCATACAAAATTTGTGTGTGTGAATATATAGTTTAAATTTGAACAAGAGTGGAAGAGGGTTTGCAAATATAGGTGGGGTTGGTGTCTCCAGGCATGACAATGACAATCTCTGACGATAATTCTGCATTGCAGGGAAACGAAGATGGCTTCTCTTCATCATCACCATTGCTGTTGTATGATTGATATACTTTATTGTAAGAACATGCTAGAATGATCAATGCACATGCTATCAGACTAAACACTAGAAACATGCCACCAAATAGGTAGGTTATGGGAGAATTCCACTCTACTCCACCACTGATGGTGGCGGTGGGGGCGGTGGTGTTCTGGGTCGGTGTCATATTGGACCTCCTCCTCTTTCTAGATGATTCTTCTTCTTATAATTTGTTTGAAATGCAATGAATGTTCATTTAATTATGATTGTATTTATGCTTATGCAAGATTGTTATAGTGCATGAATTGAGGTTGAGTGAATTGACAAATTTACCCCTAGTGCCTTTTGAGAACTCTTTTTTTCATCATCATGGCTTTATTAGTTTCCAACTTGTCCAAAGGTTTAAATTTTGTATATAAAATATATACATATTTAAAAATAATGACATATTTGATTTGATAATTATTTCAATAAAAATACTTAACCGGCTAAACATCTAAAATGTTTTTATAATTTGTTTATGATAAAGCTTTATATATTTTAGCATTAAAAAGATAATTGCTTATTTATTCATCTATTGTATCATATTGTTGGAAAGGGTGTATGTGTAATTTCACATGTATCAATTGTGCTTATGGAAGCAACCATCTATAAAGGAGATGAAGAATGAGTGCAAAAATGGTGTCAATTTGTCCATAATGGCCCCCACAAAACGTGCAACTTTGGCACAAGAATCCTTATATTTTCCAATTTTACCCATATTAAACCAAAAAAATTGTTAGTGTATTATTTTAGGTTAATTTTTTTTGAAAAAGCAATTATCGTACTTAGGAAGTCTATTACAAATTTATAATTATGCTTAAAGGGTAGTTTTCTTTTTTTAATTAACCTTGAATTGATTTAATATAAATTCTCTTATATAGAATTTTTTTTTCTTTTAATCAAGAATTCATAATTTTCGTCTGTACGTGTTATAAAGTATAATCTAAAAAAGTATTTCCAGTAAAAACGATGACAAATATCGAAAGTCCTCCATGTAGGTGAGAGTAATGACTCTTATCCGATCAACGGTTACCGAGTAAATTGTTTGCATATGAAGTCATTTTGATGAACTGAATTTCTATCCGATAAAGTAAGTGAAATATTGATTCTTATTGGTAAACTTTTTGGTAAACAATCACTTCATCTTTAATTGTTAATTAAATAACGATGATAAGTAAACATATTTAATCTACTTAAATCATAACACACAATTAAATCCACTTATAATTTTTATTCTTTTCATCCTTTTTTTTTTGAATTAGTTAATTAGTGTTAATGGAGTAATTAGTAGAACACATTCCACTTCATTGATTATTTAAATTATTAGCAAAACGACTTTAATAATTAATCCACTTTTTAAGAATAACTTTTACGGTTGGTTTCTTTACGGTTTTCACAAGTCAAAATTCTTATTCTTTTTAAGAATGTGTAAAGCATGTTGCATTTAAATACTAGTGTTATCATATGATTCATTTATCTGTATATTTCACGACTATATTTTAACATGAGATAAATGTTTCAAAAAGAGTAAATAAATAGAAAGCAATTTTGGACTTTCAGCCCCCAAGCAAAAAGGAAATTCGTAAGTGCAATCGTCCCTCTGTGATTATGATATTTAATAAAAATATTCAAACTTTCGGTGTAAAATCATAAATTAAATAATTTTGTCCTCCCAAAAAATAAAATTATAATTATGTTGTAATTATCATTCTATCATATCTCTCTTATAGAGTTTATAATCATGCTACTTCTTTAATATAATATGAAAATGAACAAATACAACATAAATGAATCAATTGATCCCTTTTTAATTATAATTATTAACATAAAAAAACTAAGAAAAACAACATAAGTTTTTTACCCGTTGTGTTTGCATCTTATTCATGGGTTGGCCATAGTTTTGTATAAGCTATTAAGCGTCCTTTCGATATTATCTTCCTGATATTCAAAGTGGCTTTCTTTCATAATATGATATGCACGATAGTTTTTACCGTTGATGTATACCGAATAGTTAAAATAATTAATCAACACAGAGTTCACAATGAGGGATTTGGTTACGTAACCTAAGAGCATCTCCAATAGCTTCCACAAAATAAAGAAAATGAGGATTTTGAGCAAATATTTTGCTCCATTAGCTTCCCCATAATCATCTCCAAAATGGAGAAAGTATGAGAGAAAGTGAGTTTTTCTCCAAGTAAGGAGTTCACTCCAAAAATGATTACCAAATGAAATGATCAATAGAAAACTTTAAAAAATAAATATTTAAAAAAATAAATAATATTTTAATAGATGATGCAATATTTTAATATTATTTTGGAAAAAACTATAGAGAATTTATTGGAAGTGATTGGAGATTTTGTCTATTATTTCTTCTTTTATCTAATGATTCTTTATTTTAAAGAAATTATAGGAAATTTGTCGAAGATGTTTTACAAGCTTTATCATAAGAAAGAAACAATAAAATTTGTGTTTGAACACCATTACAACTTTTTGTTTTTTATGTTATGTTTTATTATAAACACGTTTAATAAAACTTTTAGAGCATTTCCAACACTTTATACACCATTTTTCTCTAAAATAAATTAAAAATATCAAAATCTCTAGAAAAAAATTATCCAACTTCAAAAACTTTTCCAATTTAAAGACTTCAACATCAATTATAAGTTTATAACAAAAACATTTTCTCTCTCTTCTTGCATTTAATTTTATTAGTTGATCAAAAATAAATACATTCGTAATAACAACATGAAGTTTTCGTTTTTTTTTTCAAATTTAGAGAAGTTTTCACGTCCTCTCATAACTTTTTATTTTATTTTAAAAGAGTTGGATCAAAATAAATAAAAATCCATTTTTTTTAATTTTATAGAAGCTTTTGGATATGTTTATCCTTTCATAAATTTGAGCAAATTACAATTTCCATTCCTTTCATTAATTTTTTTTTAATTTGATTTTCCTCGATATAGTAGAAATTGTAATTTTTAGTGATATAGTCTATAATTTATTGCTATTTACATGACAGACTAATTTCTATCTTTAAATACAAAAGACCAAAACATTAAAAAAAATATAAATCATATGGACCGGAACAATAATAGATTGTAAATCACAAGGACAAATTATATGGACGAATATTATATTTTCTAAATTCTAGGAATAAAAATTGAAATATCAACAAACCATGGGGAACTAAAAACATAATTTACTCTATATATTTTGAAAAATAATGAATAAGGGACTATTTGAGTTGAATGGTTTGGTGTAAGATGATTAAGTAGTCAGAATGATTAAGTGACTTTTATAATTGTTCAGAATAAAATAGGGCGCTTAATGGTTAAAGAAGACCCAAAATACAAAAAACCATTCAGAGGTTTTTAGAACCATTAAGAGACATAATTTTTTTTGTCTAATAAGATCCGTCTCTTCGTGATTCAAAAACTGCATCTTAATAGAATTATTAAAAAGTAAACGAACAGTCCCTAAATGACTTTTTATTTATAATTATTTTATTTATCTTTAAATTTTAAACAAATTATTTTTGGGGTCCAACAAATTTTGGCTAAACATCATAAATGAGCTTAGCAATGCTTGAGCCCAACCCAATAACACCATGCACATCTTCACATAAACTTTAAATATATAGACTTTTTCAGTTATTTTTAATTAGTTTACTACGTATTTATACATAAACTATAAACAAATCATTTTTTTTTCTTTTTAAATGGATCCAAATTAAGACAAACTTTTGGATTAAATTAGTTTACACGTTTGTTATGTTTTAAGTCGATGATAGGCAGAACGTGTTACATCACGTCAGAGGTAGATCGCTCACTACTCGTCACCAGATTTTAAAAAGGCTTTACACTGCATGATTTGTGATTGAGCTTTGGTTGCAGTTGCTAGATAATGCTGTCTCACTCGCTTCATTTTCAAGATAGTGTAGTCACTAACACACGGTAACAAAAGCATTAACTCACGGTTTCAAGGGTTTTGTTTAACTTCAGATACTTCTTAAACCTATTTTGATTCAATATACGAATCATCATCTATTCTTAGTAGACATACACATCATAACGATACTAAAACCATTTAAATATCACTGTTATTTATTGAATTCAATATTTAAATATTTAGACAAGAGTTTAAACGAAAACATCTTCATTTTACAAAAAACATAAACAAGATACTCTTTTATTGTATAATCAATCACATGTCATACTAAAATAGAGACATATCACTTTAGGCTATGTTTGGCAAAAATAAACTAGCTTATTTTCAGTGTACACGTTTGGTAAACCATTAAGCTAACTTATAAGTTATCTTATAAGCTAGTTTATTGAAACGTTACTTGAAGTAGTGTTTCGGAAGCTTATTGTCATTTTTTCCAATTATAACCCTTATTAATATTAATTATTATTATTTTTCAATATTTATTTTTTGGTCATTTTAGATTCTTAGAGCCTTAGTTTTGTCAACGTGATTTTTAAATTAAATTTATTTATCATTCTGAAATTTAGTTAATCGATCATCCAATTAAAATTTATCAATTTAGTTTGTCAAACATAACCTCATGTCATGGGCCAAATCTTCTGCAGATCACATGTACTATCACGATAAAGATACCGTCACATTTTCATAAAATAAAAGTATTCTCATTTAAACTCCTACCCAATCTTCATTACATCATATTTTCTTATCGATGCATTGATTACATAAAAATATTGTTTTTTTATAACCCAAAAATACAAAATTAAAAACCTTTACAAAACCTATATAATCATGAAACCATTTTCAAAAAAAAAGAAAAAGAAAAAGAAATATATTATATTTAAATGCTAATTCATCTCATCTGGGCCCAGAAAGTTCTATGGCTTGACCAAGTAATGAATAGTCGTCGGTGAGATCGGAATATCTTTCCGACGACGATAACTCCGGCGTACGGAATTTAGAACTGGATTCAACTCCCTGTGAAGCTTCCCATCTCTCTGCAAGTCCATCGCCTTCCAGCATCCGTACAACTTCCGACATCTTTGGCCGGTGGCCGGGAAGATATTGGGTGCACAATAATGCAACTTTCACGATTTCCTCTAACTCTATCCCATCGTAATTTTCTTTCAAATCTTTATCCACTAAAATATCCAATTTCTTTTCTTGATGAATCTTTTTCACCTGAAAAAATAAATAAAATAATAGTAATAAGAAAGCCGGAATCTTTATTTTCCGGCAATGGTAATCGATCTCGGTTCTGACCAAAAACTCCTGGTCCGTCCTCCATGTAAAAAGCCTGGTCCTTAAAGAACCGGTTCTGGTTGACCCCAAATTGGCCCAACCTTTTTAGCTAAAAATCAATTTTGAACAGATAAAAAATCTTGTTTGAAATTTTTTAATAATATTTTATTGAAATACATTTTAAAATCTTTAAAGCATCTTCAACAGCTTCTCTAAAATAGAGAAAAACTCATTTTTCTTCTCTAAACTCTTCCAACAGCATTTTTATATCATTATCTAAAATAGAGATTTTTGAAAAAATCTCTAAATACATAGATTTCTCTATATCTCTAAAAGGACGAGAGAGAAATATTATTTTAAAGATTTCCCACCAGAAACAACTCTTATAATTTTAGAGATTTTTGGAATAATAAATTTATTAAATATTTTAATAATATAATTTTTTTAATAAATTCTCTAAAAATAGAGAAGCTGTTGGAGTTGGAAGATAATAATTTTAAAGTTTTTGACTTTACGTTTGCTTTGCTATTTTAGAGAAAATTTAGAAAAGCTATTAGAAATGCTCTTAACTGGTTATTCAAATACCTTAAAAAAAAATTAAATTTTTTCACACATTCTATAATTATGATTATTGATACTTAGTATCGGAACACTAAAAAAAACTTCAAAAACACATGAAAAACTTCAAAAGAAATTGAAGTTTTTGGTAAAATATTTTTTTGAAAATCTTGATATATAATTTATAAAAACTAAAAGCAGGCCTATATATAACCGGTCCCACTCTAGTAATCGGTTTTGGACCGAGCCTTAAATTTTCATTAAAAGCGTAACCGGTCTAGGACCGCCGGTTCGGGCCGGGCCCATTTTGGCCATCTCTAATGGTGGGTCACCGGAGATGAAGAAATATGAAGCTTACCCAATCAAGCATGGCTCCTTTCTGGTTAGCGGCTTTTCCGAACTCCAAAGCTCGTTGGCCGGTGATAAGTTCGAGAAGAAGAATTCCGAACCCAAAAACGTCGGTTTTTTCCGACGACTGGCCGGTGGAGAGATATTCCGGCGCTATATGACCGACGGTGCCACGAACGGCGGTGGTGACATGTGAATCTTGATGGTCAAGAAGCTTTGCCAACCCGAAATCACCGACGACCGCCTCACAACAATCATCGAGCAATATATTTGCGGCTTTTACGTCTCTATGAATGATTTTGGGGTCACATTGCTCGTGAAGATATAGCAATCCTCTTGCGGCTCCTAATGCGATCTTCTTTCTTATTCCCCAATCCAGTACTGGTTTGGCTGTCGTATATAAATGTGTTACAATTAGTTAATATAACGTATTAAGATTGTGTGTGTATATATATACATAATAATTAGCCCCCCCCCTCTCTCTCTCTCTCTCTCTATATATATATATATATATATATATATAAGCATTTACAAACCAACGAAGAATACAAACTTTCAAACTAGTTTTTATGCAACATGTGTGAAAATGCAGTGTTTATACAACATTATTTTATACGAGAAAATGTTTTTTCCGTTTGTTTTATGTGTGGAAAAAGAAGTCTTTGAATGTTGTACATATATAACAATATTGCATACAGACTGCATTTTCTTAACACAAATGCAAAGACTATTTGAAAAAACATTTGTTGAAAACAAATGTCTAATAAAAAGATAAAGTAAATTACGTTTTTCGTCCCTATGGGATGTTAAAATTTGCAGATTTTCTCCTTGTGGTTTTCATCCCTATGGTTTCATTTATATTTTTCGTCCCTAAAGCTAAAAACTACTTCTAAGTATAATGAACTAAAATAGAAACGAACTGTAAATCATAAGAAAAAAAAAAACAAAAAGTTTAAATTATAAGAATGAAAACGGTAACAAATTATTATACATTATAGAGATGCATATCGTATTTTCAATATCGCAGGGATGAAAATAGAAATTTACAGCAAACCCTAGGGATTGAATATGTAATTTACTCAAAAAAGTTACATTCATATGGCACCTCTTCTAAAAATGTCATATAAAAAAAACTACTAATAAGATACTTTATTTAAAAAATGCCTAAAAATCTTGCTAAAACTTCCAAATACGTTCTAATATCTTACTGTATAGGACATCTTACTGTATAGGACGTTGATGCACAATTGTTTAATGTTTAGTCGTATAAAACTTAACTTCAGTAAAACAATCTGTTAGGACATTTAGACATATTTGACTTCATTTAATCCGATTTTATTATACTAATGCAATAAAGATGGTACCTTTGAGACGAGATGCGACACTTCCATTGGACATATAAGGGTATACCAAGAGCTTCTCGGTTTGAGTCATACAAAACCCGTATAACCTCAGAAGGTTCCGGTGAACCGCTAGGCTAATCATCTCAACTTCCGTTTGGAATTGTCTTTCTCCGCCGGCGGCACCACCATCTTTCAGCCGCTTCACGGCCACACAAGTTCCGTCTTGGAGTTGCCCTTTGTATACATGCCCAAAACCACCTTTCCCTAATATGTTTTTGTTGCTAAAGTTATGTGTCGCAATTTGAAGTTCCCTAAATTGGAACTTTCTTAGATTCCCTAACGAAACCTCCTCGTGATGCTTATCTGCATTGCAGTAATAAAGATAAGGACATTTAGACATATTTGACATTCTATAAAGCCAATTTTGTTGCAGTGAAAAACCATAAGAAGGTTAAATACATTACAATAAAATTAGGTTTATAGAATGCCACAAACCTTTATTGTCCAAATAGATTATTTTATAAAACTTAAGTTTATAGGAACATATATGTGTCATATGTTAGAGTCTTGCAAAAAAGTTTATAAGACGTTTTTGGACGCGTTAAATTTTTTTTTTTTTGAGTAAATTACAATTTTTTATAAAACAGTCTATTAGAATAATTAGATATATTTTTGGAAAGGGTATCCTAGACATTTGTCTAGACTAATCTTTGACAATTTTAAGACTGGTAAAGCATGCAACACTGAGATAATTCCCCAGTGGCCACAAGTTGTTTGCGCCTGGATTCGAACCTGGGTTAGATGGGTTATCTAGCCTCATCCCCCACAAGTCTTAACCAGTACGCCACAAGTCTTGTGGTTAATAATTAAGATATATTTGACGTTCTATAAAGATGATTTTGTTGTAGTGATGAATAAATCGCAAGACAGTTGAACCGTTTGGCTAAGATTTTACGAACCTTTGACATCAAAGAAGGGTTCTCGATTATGTTTTTGCCTCCACCATATCAACGCGAGTCCAAAGATGAGCAAAGAGATGCATCCGAGGCTTGTACTTATGGCAAGAGCGATCTTGTGACTTCTTGATCTCGGCAAGGTGCTAGAAGCTTCAAAAAAAGATAGTGGGAATGAAATTTGTTTGCCGATCATAAGCTATCTTATTTTTTGAGCTTATTGAAACGGCCCGTTTGAAATTTTCCAATTGCATCCCTTATTTTTCTGACTAATTTATAACATGTTCTTTTAAGTTATTTTACATTATCATATAGTTTTTACTTAATATTTCTAGTTTATGTGACAGCTTATTAGCCAATAGCTAGTTTTTAGGCTAATTTGCCAAATATAACCTTAGCAAGACGGAATTACGGATTAAGTTTATCATACCTTGAGTAGTGTTTAAAGTCATCGACATGGGCATAAGCGTCATTCCAAAGCATTCTTGCTCAGATCCTGTTTGGCATATTAAAGGGTTCCCCACAATGCTGCCATTAAGAGAGATCCGTTCAGATATATATATATATACACATTATACATATACAAACATTATTTATATGGAAAAGAACCATAGAGAACCCAAAATACCAAGAAAAAACGAGTGAAAAAATATATCAAAATAAATGTTAAATTGAAAATAATAAAGTTATTGTTTTTTTATGTAATTTGTTGTACTCCAATTGCTTTTGTATTTAGCCAATCTTCCATTTAAAAATTAAGATGAATATTTGTACTTTTAAGAAAAGTGGTTAAACCACCTTTTTAATTATATCTGTTAGATCATCTCAATCCAACGAGAGATGATTTGAATGAGCTCCTTAGTTCTTTTCTTTTTCATGGTTCTCTCCCGATCTCATCCCTATATATATATATATAGAGAGAGAGAGAGAGAGAGGAGAAGGACAAACGAGAATAAAGTTAAAATAAGAGAACATGACAATTGCCAAATCACATGTAATTTTGCACTGAAATCATATGAGTTTATGGAACACGGTCAATGCAAGGGTGTGCGGGCACGCCACCTAGGTCGTGCCCGTCACATGTGATTTGGCCCTTTCTCGTGTTCTATTATTTGGTCTATCTTCTCGTTGTTCTTTTATTTGGTCTATGTTCTCATTTGAACATGAGAGTGTATGTATATATGTGTGTGTATATATATATATATATATGTGTAGGGGCAGGTTCAAACGAAAACGCTACCTATTTAAGAAAACAAGAAAACTTTTTTCATGTACAAAATCATATATGATTCACATACAAAATCGTATATGATTAACCGCGACTTTTCCCACGACTTAACTCGCGGCAAAAGTCGTCCTTGTCCATTTTTTCATGTTAGTACAAAATCATATGTGATTTTATATATGAAAAAAGGTTTTCTTGTTTTCTTAAATACTTAGCGTTTTCATTTGAACCTCCTTCTATATGTGTGTATATATATATATATATTACTTGGGGGGTAGAGAGCTTACCTGAAGGTCTTAGAAGGAAATCTGGGAACTGGGCCACTTAAGTTATTAAAGGATAAGTCCCTGCCATGAATACAAAATCCATAAGATGCATATAGTTGTAATCAATGTGACAAACTACTATACAAGTTGCAGCTGTCTGAAACCCTAAATTGTATCTATTTATGGGCCCCACATAATCATCACACCACAATAAAATCGACTTTATAGGACGTCAGATATGTTCAAATGTCTTAATAAAACGTTTTATAGAATATGACCAAACATCTGTATATGCCGTATGCATGCAAAGGTGTTACAATAAATTGATAAAATGCTTTCAGGCGTTCTAACAAGTTTTTTATGATACTTTTGAAATAAAAAATGTCCTATTAGCTTTTTATATGACATTTTCAAGAAAAACGCTTTTTCAGGTAATGTTATAATAAAAAATTAATAGTACGATTTGTTTAAAGAATGTCCTAAAAAACTTGTTAGAATGCCTAAAAACGTTCTATTAACTTACTGTAACACTTTTATATAGGACAGACAACTGTTTAGTTCTACAAAGCAGTTTATTAAGACATTTAGACATATTTGACGTCCTATAACGCAGTCTACAGAACGGACCCTACACGACCTTAAGATTACCATAATAAAATGGTACTTAAGAAACAATATTTCAACAACAAACATCACTTAATCAAAGATGTATGTTTATCCATTGTACCCTACATGACCACAATGTTTTCATCATGATGAATGGTACTTAATGAAGACCACTTTTCACAAAACAATCACTTGAAAATCTACCTAACGGGCCTATGTGCGTGGGCCACCTCATCATTTCTAAAATATATAATATTTATATACAACAAATACTCACACACACCATGTTGTTATTCGATCACATTGTGTGTAAGAATGTATATATATATATATGGTGATATTAATCAAAGATTTAAGAGAAGAAGATTAAAGGAAATCTTACACAAAGGCAAGTTGAGTCATGTTAGCCACCCATTGTGGGATTGGTCCAGAAAGACTGTTGTTGTTAAGCCTCCTAAAATCAAAATGGATCCAAGAAAGAACCCAATTCAGATTATTATTATAAAAACATGATTATAAAAAGGGTTTTAAGGGACCGTTTATCAAATGCTTATTGGGTAAGCGCTTATCAGGTGTCACTTACCAAGACGCTGACCCAGTAAGAGAGGGACCCTGTAAGTGCTGACCGAGTAAAATTGCAATAATTTTAACAAACTTACATGTATTGGAGATTTGTTAAATGGCCTAAAGAAGAAGGGATTTCATTGGTGAATTGGTTATCAGAAAGATCAAGTGTATGAAGCATCTTCAATTTACCAATTTCTTCTGGGATTGGTCCAGAAATGTTGTTATTTTGTAACAATCTGCACCAAAAAAACCACTCATTAAAAACACCATTAACAAGATAATACCCATTTGGCCATTTTTTTTATAAGATTTTTGAATTATTTGATTCAAAAAACTTACACAATTTGAAGGTTGGTTAGATTGCCAATACTTGAAGAAAGTGTCCCAGATAAATTCTGACTAGGTGTTCCCCTGAGAATTCAATAATTCAAATATTTGATCACACACACCTTTTTTGGGTAACTGTAGATATCCGGGCCAGCTTACGCACACTGCACACTGGGTGAGCCATAACCAAGACCAACACTGCACACTGGGTGAGCCATAACCAAGACCATAGAATAGTCTGGACCAATAGGCGCTGCCAGCTTTGGCAGCGCCTTTGAACCCAATTGGTGACTAGGCGCTGCCAGTTTTGGCGGCGCCTATGAACCCAATTGGTTATAGACACAATGTGTGAAGATTAATGAAGAAAAAAGACTTACAATCCAATAACTAGACTTTCAGTAGAGCAAGTAACCATGGTCCAACTACATGGGTCAACAGAATCAGCATCCCAATTTTCAAGAACACCATGAGGATCCAACAATGAAGCTTTTATACCCATTAAAGCTTGAACTAAAAAAACACAAAAACACCCAGATTAAAAAACTCCATTTTTAACCTTATAACAATCATATTTCATCAAAAAGATTCAAGTTTTACCTTCAAAGTTTACACCTTTAGGGGAAAGCAAGCCATTAGAACAACCCCAAAGCCACAAGAACCATATCAAGAACAAGAAATCAGCAATCTTTCCTTTCACTCTCATTTCAAAATAGAAAGGTTAACTTTAACTACAAAAATGATTTCAAAGAAAATGCAATTTCTAAACCTTTAAATTTTGAAACTTGATGATACCCATTTGCACAATGATCTGAAAGACCCAAGAAAAAAAAGCAGGCTTAGCCCTTTTGTGTTGTTTTTTGTAGTATAAAGAGAAGTAGCATGCCTGGCAACTGGGTCAGGGGCAAAAAAGGGAAATGAAAATAATATTACTTTTGTCATTTGGCCTGACAATTTGAGTAAACTTTAAACTAAAATAAAGCAACCAACAAATAAAGTTCAAATTATTGAAGGAAGAGAAATGATGGGTTGATGGTGTTCCCCTTAATCCTTTTTATTGCTTAAATTAAGCATTTTGCCACATAAAAAAGTATAGTAGATGGATATTATGGAGATTATTATATCATCCCACAAGCATTCACCTTTTTTTTAAAACCATTTGGATTGTGATGTGCTGATAAGTCTCAAATGATGTCATCAGGTTCGAATTTAGATGTTGTCAAAGTTATCGTGGTCACGAAGGTTAATCTAGGAAATCTTCAGGGTCATTCATGGTCGCCCAGAAGCTGATTAGCTGGTACACGTAAGCTATCCTACATATCAACAGTTACCCACCGAAAAAAATCACCTTTTTCTTTAAATTAATTAAAAATATAAAGCACCCACATGAAAAAAGATTGAAATCTTTAATGGGTTTTAGGGTCATGGCCAAATATATTTGATTGTTTAGAGACATGTGTTCTTGAATTTTGGTGGTTTCTTGATGGATTTTCTTTCATTCCATTGTGTTTTAAGATAGGGACAATCAAGAATCAAACATTCCCTGAGTTTGGCCATTAAATACTCTCACATTCACATATGCTATTTATTTATTTAAGGGAGAATCCAATAACACCTTGAGATTGGTGCCTAAATTATAACAATCCATCTAACATATACAAATTTAAATTTGTGAATATTTTATAAGTTCGAGATTGTAGACTATCACTAATTCTTATCATTATATTAAGTTGATTAAGGTTATGTTAGGTAAACTAGTTGATTAAGTGTTAGTTGTCTAGTGGACTAATTAAGTTAGATAAAATACAATTGATAAATTAGTTAAGAGATGTAAAATGACTCAAAAGTATACGCTAAAAATTTAGCCCAGTTTAATAACATGAAAACAAATCGTTAATAATATGATATGTTAATTAATAAAAACAAACAAAAGAAAATTAAATAATAAAATATGTTAATTAATAGAATTATAGTTTGAATATATATATATACTATAAAAAACTAATATGAATATGAGTTTGAGAAAAAAATACACTGTTTGATTACTTTAAATAAGCGTTACATATAACATGAGTAAAAATAAAGTTTGTCGACATTACATATCTTAATTAATTAATAATTATTGAAAAAATTAATTAAGAGTTAAATTAAATATTTTACTGAAAGTATTTGTCAAAGTTTTATTATTTATTAAACAAAAAAAAGTATAACTTTAAAATTTTTATGTAACTTAATTTTTTTTTAAAATTGTGATATTGTTTTCTGGCGACTAAACTATTGAATAGTAATTAAATACTTGTGGGGGATGAGGCTAGATAAAAATAATTAAGATGATTAATAATAGTTTTAAATAATTAAAATATCAATATTAATTTTAACTTACAGTTAAAAATCATTAATAAATAATAATAAATAACTATTAATATTGTATAAGATGTATAATTAAAAACAAAGGACAAAAAGCTTATGAAACTTAATGAAATGTTAGCATTTATCTAAATGAGACTTTTTCAATATGGTCAAAAAATAAGTTAATTTATGGTTGTAAAAGATGACCTTATAAGTTATAAAATTGATCTGTATGATACTTTGAGCTTAAAATGTTGCAAGAATCTTACATTGTTTGGGTTAATTACGAACAAAGTTATACCCGAATAACGTAAAGGAATTATAACAAACGAAAAAAAGTGTTTTTCCTTAGAAACAAGTACCAAATTGTGTGAATGAATGAGTAGAATAGAAGGGTTTTCTTTATTGAATGATGATGATGATGATTCACATAAATCACTTTTTTAACACGCTTCCCTTGGGAAGAATGGTCCTTTTTATAAAGGGTTTACCACCCAATGCCAACCCGCATGCTGTAAAATCAAACGAGGGTCTGTAAAGAATATAATGTATACAGATCTGTTATCTACCTTAGATGATGGAACGGTTATTTTGTGATGATTATTGACTTATGAATTGCAATTGTTATTAACGAAAACTATGTACATTCTAAAACCACTATTATTACATTGATAAGCTTTAAATTTGTTAACGTTTGAATTGTTAACGTTAAAAATCTATATGATGATTACTTATCATCTATCTCTTTTGTTTATGTGTGAGGCAAGTAACTGATGGTGTGTTAAACCTCGGTTAGTATTACTCAACGTTTATACTGTATTTGAACTTATTTATCAATAAACAGTTATACGTAATAATAAGTTGTAAACTTGAATTTTGGAATATGTCAAAAAATGGGCTAAATGTTTTATAATGTACTAAAAATATAAAATATTATATAGGCGCGGGATCGTGTGAGAATAAGAGTTAAGACGAGAAGCGTAAGAAGAGATCTGACCCATACCCACCCATGAATTGCGCTTTATAATGTAGTTGATCTGGTGCATCTCAGTGCACCTCATCTTGGTGTATCTCATCCTAACGTGCATCCAAGGGTGAGGATCCCTTATTACGCTTCTCACCTTAGAACTCAACCTTATTTTATATACATGTATATATATATACATTTTTTTTGGAAATGGTATCCTAGGCGTGCCTAGACTAATCTCAGGCAATTTTAAAACTGCTAAAGCATGCAACCCTGAGATAATTCCTCCGTGGCCACAAGTTGTTTGCACCTGGATTCGAACATGGGGTAGATGGGTTATCTAGCCTCATCCCCCACAAGTCTTAACCAGTATGCCACAAGCCTTGTGGTTTATATATGTATACATATTTGTTGTCTTAAGACATGTTTTGTAAAACGTGATGGCTCCTAAGACCTGGGTTTGATCTCAACGTTATGCTATTGCTACATCTGCTATTGCTACATCTCATGTCTTTTGATACCCATGTTGAAATATCTATCATTTAACCTGATTTTCAAAATTTAGTATATTTACATGCAGATATATTCATACAATATTTTTACTATATAATACAATATTTACTAGGGTTTGACCTGGTACAGTACCAAATTTTTTTATCCAATACCGTATACCAATCAATTGTAATTGGTACACAAAATCCTTTATTCTGCACCAACCAACTGTACCTGGTACCAACTTTTTACGGTTGGTACTTGTTTTGTACCAACTTCATGTTACATATATGAAAACTTGTCATTTTTTTCAATTTTTTACTGAAATTTTGAGCTTTCAGATAACCCATGTGATGTTTAAGAGGTTTTAACTACAAGGAAATGAAGAAATAAAACTTGCAATCATTAAAATGTTCAAACAAAATAATTAAAGTTACAATGTTTAACATGTAATACATTAAAAATACAAAAAAGAACTAATAAAGAATAAATAAGTCGGTACCATGGTACTGTCGTGGTACGCGATTTACCGTGTTTGCATACTTGGTATGATACTACCAACCGACCCTAATCAGTACGAGTTAAATTGGTACCAATTTAATTGATACGGTCGATACACATTTTGGTTGATTTGGTACAAAATTAACATCCCAAATATTCACAACTTATTGATATGTTTGAATTTTACAAAACTAACTCATAAACATGTTTAAATTCAAGATAAACGTCAACCTCAATAATACGACAAAAATAATCCATAAAACTGATAACCAACAGAAAATTCTCTTATTTTCTCAAAACTAAACACCCATAAAGGAACTTAAAAATGTATGTACATTGCATTTTACTAATACACGTCTAATATGATACAAAGATCAAACCATAATTTATTAAGGAGTAAACTAGGGTTTTCGTCCCTGTGAATGATTTGTTAATAATTTCAATTTTCGTCTCTGTATTTTTGAAATTAGAAGTTGCAATTTTAGGCCTTATCTTTTGCAGTTTATTGCTATTCTCTCCATGGACTAAATTAATACTTTTAGGTACAAGAGACCAAAACGGTAAACAAATTTTAAACCAAAAGGATTGAAACAACAATAAGTTGTAAATCATAAGAACGAAAATAACAATGAATAAACCAGAAGGGTTGTGGCGCAGTGGTTGAAGCCCTAAGGGATGTGTTGAAGTATCTCATCTGTCCAAAGGTTCGAATCCAGACATACACAACAATTGTGATCACTAAGTTTATCAGGGCTGATGTCTTGCAGTCATAATTTGCCGGGTTTAGTCCAAACCATTACAAAAACCACAATTTTTCTACCACAAGAACGAAAATCGCGATTTTTAACAAACCATAAAAACGAAAAAGATAATTTACTTGTTTAATAAAAAAAACATTTAATTGTTAATCAAAATACAATAAATTGTGAATTATAAATGCCTCTAGGGGCAGGTGAGGGTGGGTACTATACTAAGAAACAAAGCACAATCATACAAAATTAGGGACTACAAGTTTTTGGAACAAAAACACACACTGAAACACACACACATACACACAGTGGTCTTTGAAACTTTTTAATGCTTTGTGAGTTGTACTCTAATGTTGCACGAGTAGTACTGTAGCTTCAACAGTTGTACCCTGTGTTCAAAGGTAACCTTTGTTCCAACCTTCTATACCAAAAAAATTACATATCATGATTATAAAAAAAAAAATTATCACGTGTTTTTATATGTATTTTTTCGTATTTTTTTATAAAAACATGTTTGGATTACTGAAAGATGAAATTAATGTGTCATCATTTTACGATTTTTAATTATTTTGTGTTACTGTTTAATTTTTTTGTGGATCTATCCATGCTTACATTGAATATTTGGCATACAGGATTTATAGATTTCAATTTCATCATTACATAAACCCGAGTCAGATTAAATTTTTCCATCTGGTAGCAAAATTTTGGCAATTGCTAATAATTAAACACAATATTTTTTTGCTTTGGTTAGGAAAACATCAAAATATAACGTATTTTACCTTCTACTTAGTGTGATAATAGTTTCTTTTCTGATTTTTTTTAAAGACAATAATTTATTAAACCAAATAAAAAGAACAAAACCGAAATACAAGACTTAACAATTTTATATTCACATCATTAATAATTACAAGATATACATGTTAACATTCAATATATATATATATATATAAAATTAAACATTTGAGTCTCTGTTACACAAATTAAGAAGAAAAGACATTATTAAATTAAATCAAAATTAAAACAGATTTATTGTATTTTGGCATATATTGAATTTTCAAATGTAAATTAAGCAAAATTGCCAATCTCATCAATCAAGTTCTTTGTAGTTATTTTTTAAATTGAATTCTTATCTTAGTCGAGTTTATATTTTCAATATAAAAAGAAAAAGAATTTTTTTTAATGCAAATAGAGATCCTTATGTAAATTTAAGTAAAGAATTTTTTTTTAACCTGAAAATGAAGGTTATATAAATGTTTTATATGTTTATATAAATTCTAACAAAAATAAAAATTTGATTAAAAAATAACTAAAAAATAAATGTATTTGGAAAAATAGAGTATTTTCGTAATTTTTTCTTTTTAAATAATTTTTTTTTAGATAATTAACAAACACGCAGCCACGTGGACTGACAGTCAAAAAAGCTGACTGTTTTTAGTCCACAGAGATCGTGACGGATGATTCTCATATCATTAACATACCACCAAATTATTCTTCTCTTAATTTACCTTTTACCCCTATAAATACATTTTTGACTTTTATGCCCCCTATAGTTTATTTACGTTCACTTTAAGTCCCTCTAGTTGCATATTGTAATCGAGTTTTACGATCATATTAGATAACATTCATTGATAGAGTTCTTAACGTTTTTATCACTTTATCTGTCATATTTTATCTTCGCCAATTTATTACCTAGGTTCTATATCGTTATTTATTGTATCATTTATTTAGATTTTAAATTATAAAAAAAACTTATGAAATACAATGTCTTTGTATGTCATCTTATATAAAATTTGTCAAAGTTAACGGATAGTGATGAATTATATTTGTTTGGTGGTCAAAACAAAGAAATATAAACTTTAATAAATGTTTGATATTAAAAAGCTATTTTTTTGGAAAGAGTATCCTAGGCAATTGCCTAGACTAATCCCTGACAATTTTAAGACTGCTAAAACATGTAGCCCTGAGATAATCCCTCAATGGGCACAAGTTGTTTGCGTCTGGATTCGAACCTAGGGTAGATGTGTTATCTAGCCTCATCCCCCACAAGCCTTAACTAATAAGCCACAAGTCTTGTGGTTAAAGTCAAATTAACTTCTGATGTGTTGGTAAAGAGGTAGAGTGACTTCATCTAAATACAAGACAGGTATCAGGTTCGAAATCCCCCTTTTATTACACTGCTTGCCACACATACATTTCTGTTCACATGATATGTTGCATACGCAAAAAACTAGTACGTCAACTTATAAGCTAAAAACGATAGATCGATAATACATATAACATCGTTTTAATTAAAAACAGTAATATAATTTAATACAGAGTTAGATTGTTTTAGACATATAAGGTAATGAAAACAAGATAAGGGTATCACATTTTATGTTTTCTTTTTATATTTTTATATCTCCATGTTTGTATAACTTATTTGTTTCTTTAATTTTATTTTTAAAATTTATTAAAAGATAAAATATGACTTGTTTTATTATCCACATGTATTAATATTTTTATAGGTGTATGGGATACATGTTTATATAATAAAACCCATGTACATGTTAATATATAATTGAAAAAACATGTGAGTAAGCATTTAAATTCCAAATGGATGGTATTATATAGAGAGTTCTAAATATAAATCATGTCACTACATAAATCATATAAATCAGTTTTAAATTTTAATTGTTCATTATTCTAATAAATATTTGATTTCACAAGTATCTGGTTGTTTTTTAATTTGAGGAACTGATTCTAATCATCTTCTATAAATATTTAAATTATAAAAAATAAATCTTCATTTTTCTATAAATATCTCAACTAATTGATGTATATGATTTATATAAATGACATGATTTGTATTATAAATCTCTAATATATATATATATATATGGTGTGTGTGTGTGAAAGAGAGAGAGAGAGAGAGAGAGAGATTAACATGTGTAGGGGTGTTTAAAAACCTGACCGACCAGATCAACATAACCCAACTTAACACGAAATAATTCAACCCCAAACAACCCTATGCAACCCATAAACATGTGGTAAGAAAAAAAATCCAAATAAACAATTTATTTTTTAAATTAAATGGGTCTGTGTACTTTGTTATTGTTTAGTTTCCTATATATAATCTAGAGTAAACTACAAATTCGGTCCTTGTGAATTGTTAGAAATCACACTTTTTGTTTCAACAGTTGTGAAAATTACAATATGGTCATCATGGTCTGTAAAATCGTCAGAATTTGGTCTCTTCCTCTAACTAGTGTTAAAAAAATTCCATTAAAAATGTATAATTTTTGTGTTTTTATCGATTTGTTTATCTTTAACTCGATTAAAATGTATTTTATGATTTTTCTTTATGTGGTTTTGTATTAGGTAAAAGATAAAAAAAAACGTAAAATGACGAATATGTCTTGCATTTAACGTATTTTTTTAACGGCCGTTAGAAGGAGAGACCAAATATTGACGTTTTACAAACCACGATAGTCATCTTGTAATTTTGAAACTGCAAGAACGAAAAGTATTACTTTTGACAAACCACAGGCACCGGGTTTGTAGTTTACTCTATAATCTAATACGTCTTGAAACAACATCATGCAAATTGTATTTTGAACCAGATCAATAGATGTCGTTTTTTTCATATATCTATTTTAACCCTCATAGTGTTTTGAATATTCATACAAACCTAATTTTGTAAGCTTGGGATCGACTTGTGATGTTTTTATTTACAAAAACTACAATAAAGCGATCGAATTAAGTAGCTTCTAAATAGATAAAAGATAAAAGATAAAGTCACATATAAAATCCTGTAACTGTTTATAACAACTTTGATTGATCAGTTTATCTTAACATCGTAATTACTTTAATTCGAATAATATTACATAATCATGTTAGGTGTGGAATGATATCCACAAGAGAATGTAGTTGATGAAGATGGATTCCCGAATCTTATCTTTTTTAACTAAATTTTACCAAACACTTCTTTCAATGAAAACCGCAACAAGGTCTCATCATACAAAAAACATCTTTTTCAATTGGTGGGATGTCGGATTTAATTCAATCGCTTAATAATCTAACTTAATTCATGATTTAACTTAATGGGTTGTAATCTAATTCAGAAAAATTGAATTATGCCTTTGAATTGCTAAAAATGAAATAAAATCATTCAACCTAAAACCATATTCGAGAAGGTTGAACTTTCATCGCTCGTTCATTAGATAATCCACAGTGGTGGAACCTCCAAAAATCTCACTTGTCATATTTTTTTCTGCCACATTAGTGCCACCTCAGCAAAACAAAAACCTTCATAAAACTCTACAATAGAGATTGTTACAAAAACCTTACTTTTCTTATTTGTAATTTTTTATAATGATTAAGAAAACAATAAAAAAAATAACAAAAAAAAATGTTTGCAAGAACTCGGGTTTTTGTTCAAGCACATGGGTGCCTATAGAAACCTGTGATTGGACAAGAACCTTTGCCCCACAATGGAAGGTTTTGTAAAAACCTGAAAAAGAACTTCCGTTGTGGACGCTCTTAGGAACATTACAAAACAAAGAGGGCACTGACTTATTTATGACCATGTCGAGTTGGCTTTGCAAAAAAGGTCCCATCTAACATTTTTAGACTTAATTACATTTTTCGGACTTAACTAGGGTTTTAGGTTTTTTCAACTTGGGCTTTCCGGGTCGGACCTAAGTCCAGGCCTGCCCTAGCTTGGATCGAACTTTTTTATATCAGACTTTAAAATCGAGCTTTTTTGTACATATCTGATTGTGGATGCCATATTATTTGATTTGAAAGAAAATGAAAACTCAACCTGTTTCAAACTAGACTCGTTCTAACGTTCAAAAATGCTTGATATAAATTGACCAAAGAACGCATATTAGAACTCAAAGGGGGCAAAGGAAAAAACAAATTTATTACAATCAAATTGAGAGAACATATGAAGAAAACAAAGAAATTTGAAATGACAAAAATGCCCTCTGAGTTGGTCATGAAGTGGGAAGAAAAGTCTTGGCCAAATTTTTCTTTTTACCTTCTACAAATTATAAAATTAAATTTGTTTTATGGTTGGGACCATTTTGTTAAATGATGGTGAACCCTAGCCATGCCATGGTGAAATGGTTAACCTTTTTTCTTGTCCTCTCTTTTTGCATGCAGAATGAAACCCCTTAAGGGTAAATTTGTCTTTTTACTGTAAGAGGCCCAAGACTTGCTCAATCCCAAATTGGTTTTTTGTTATAATTATATATGATTATTTAAAAATTAAATAAATCAATTTTAAACTACTAATTATCCAAAAATAGAATAAATTATTTATAATAATTTAATTTTAAATACTCAGAATTTGTCAACATAAAATAATTAATACAATTTAAAGTATCATAAACACATTCTTTAAGTACCTTACATATAGTGTTTCATTACTATTAGTTATCTTGATTCCATTTACTCAATATCATATATCAGTTTCAAAGCTCGAATTCAAATATCTTAGAATATCTTCAATAAATTCTACAAGATCTGTCTAAAATAAAAAATCAGAAATCAAAATCTCTAAATTAAAATCAATTTTAATTCTAACTACTTTTCTATTTTAAACACTATAATATTAATTATATTATTAAAATATTTCTGTGTTTAATAAAATATGATTTTCTTGCTTGAACATTTCATTTCAATGTTATTAATTAGTGGGAATATTTTTAAAAAATATTTTTCTCCGAATTTGAGGAGTTTCATACTCTTTTTTTCATCTTTTTTTATTTTAAAGATAGTTTTAAAAAAATCATACTCAAAATCTCAATTTTCTTCATTTATAAAAAGCTGATGGAAATGCTTTAATTAGATTGGTAAAGGATTTCAACTTCAGAGGTATAAAAAAGTTTTACATACATCTTACTTTCAAACCCTTATTTCAAAAAATAAATTATACAAATTATTTTTGGTTTAATATAAGTATAAATAGTAATTTCAACTTTTCTTTATAAAAAGACCCCCCAAACTTCACATGCTTCATTTTTCTTTGTTTCTTTTTCAAAGAGAAACATCTTTTTGGTCTTCTTTTCTTTTAAGGGTCCATTGGTATCATCTAATTTACTAATAATTTTGTCACCTTTAATGGGATCCAAAGTCTTTAATTTCCATGATTTTGTTTCAAAAAAGATTCATGGAATCATATTTTAGTTAAATCTTAAGTATGTAATTGATAAATCTTTTTCTATTATTAAGATATAAAATTATAAAAAAGCCTTAAAACTTCAACAATCATTTTATCATTTTTTTTTGTCCTCTTGTTTCTTGTCTCTATGCCTACAAACCTTATCAAGATACTTACGAAATCAAGCTTACAAATAGAAGAAATCTTACACATGTTTCGTCACATTCGTTGCGGTTTGCTTACTGATATGTCGTTTTCAATCCATCTGTCATTCCATTTGATGGGTATATCTGTAAGGGGTTGTATGATTGGATTTCCATTAAGTCACGTATGAATAAATTTGTCAGTGTAGATTAAACTACCTATATATATATATATATATATATATAGACTGGGGAAGGTTTTTGTTTGAGAGAGTTTTTTATAGAAAAATTTTCATATATGTCATTTAAAACTTACTATATTACGTATACATCCTTGTAAAATTTGATTTTACGTGTATATCCTTCTAAATCTCTAAAACTCACGTATATGTCCTTCCTAATTTAATTATCATTAAAACATTTAAAAAAAATACAAATTTACTTAATAACCCTTATGAACTATCCTAATTTAATTATTTTCTAATGGTAGTTCATAAGGGTAGTTAAGTAAATTTGTATTTTTTAAATGTTTTAATAATAATTAAATTAGGGATAAGGACATATACGTGAGTTTTAGAGATTTAGAAGGATATATACATAAAATCAAACTTTACAAGGATATATACGTAATATAGAAAGTTTTAAATGACATATATGAAATTTCCCCTTTTTCATATATGGAAGAGTGCATTTTTTAATTGGGAGGGGCAAGTTTGGAAGAAAAAAAAACTTCACTTTTTTGTATAAAACTTTCCCTAAAAACTTACTGAATAAATCACTTTCTATTTAATTAATCAATTACCAAATAAACATGCATAGCTGATCGAATAAATGGTGTGTTTGGTTAAGACAGAGGAATGGAAATGAGAATTAAAATGACGGGGAATAAAAACGGGAATGGATATTCAACTCCAATAAATTATCTATTTTGGAAATTTCATCATTACTTATATTATTTAAACATTCTGTAATTTCTTCCTCATTGGTGGAATGAATAAACAACACATTTTTCTCTACTCTTTTTAAAGTTTTTGAAATTCTCTTTATTTGGAGTTTTATTCAAGATTCTTTATTTTAGTTAATAAGATAGCGAAGCTGTTGGAGCATCATAGAAGACAAATAGTTGATTTTCTCTATTTTAGAGAAGTTATTGAAGATGATTAAATTACTAAACTACCCATGTCAAATTAAAACAGTAAAACCTTTCATAATTTTTTCACCTGCCTACCCCAATATTGTCGCCCGTCCAATCTATGATTCTGTTCTATCCAGTTCAGTACTTCAGTGTAATTCGCATGTCACACAAAGTATACACGAGACAGTAATGTATAATAGAAATAATAGAACGGGTGGTAAACGACCACCTCGATACTACTTTTTAAATTTTATTAGAACAAAATATAAAAACTCGAGTACATCGGGATATCGATTCTTCTTTTTGTTTTCAGGGGTATAATAGTAAATTTAAAAAAAGGGGAGTTGGTTTAGTTGAAGAGGTTGCTATGATGATTGATGAAATGATCCCTAGAGGTTCATTTGTTCATGCCAGTTGCATCTTTGGCTGCATCAGCTGCACCTTGTGCACTTGCCTTCATCTGCTGTCCAGCCTGCATTGACTTTTTTTTAGTCAAATATCTTGATTTTTCAAAGTCGAATTCGATGATTTTTGTTTAGGTTATGGAAAAAAAGATTTATGGGTATTAAAATTAATGTTAAATGAATGTTATTTATGAAATTTTTTGTTAAAAAAAGGTTAAAAATAGATGTGAATTTGGAATCTTGAATTTGGAAAGTATTACTTTTGACTTTTGGAATTTAAGGTTTAAAAATTGAAATTAATGGGACCTGCTGGGCTGATTGCTGGGCAGACTGGGCGGTTTCGCTGGCCTTATCCATCATCTGCCTGCTCTTCTCCTGATAACAACAAAATAAACTCCAAATGTTATATACATATATATATACATATATACCGCATATGTATACAGATATGTAAAGGTAGGATCAAACGAGAAGAAGGTCAAAATAAGATAGAGATAGCTAAATCACATGTAATTTTGCACTGAAATCACCTGCGATTACGGACATGGTTGCTGCCAAGGTCGCATGTAATCACATGTGAATTGGCTGTTTTCGTGTTATCTTATTTGGAACTCGTTTGAACACGACTCCAAATGGAACTCCAAATGGCAGGTTCATTTTGAGGACCGTAAATATTTTGAGAACCAATTATTCATGAGTTATTCATGATGAATATAATGAATAATGAGTATGGTATTCGATGAATAACATTGATGAATACTTAGGTATATTCATTATGAATAATTCATAGATAAGATTACATCAAATAGTTTACCTCGGTTTGGCCCTTGGCCTGGCCAGCTTGATAACTTGCGTTTTGTGAGTTATCCATGGCTTTTCTTTCTCAAGATTTGTGTGAATGAAATGTGATGAATACAAAGAGATTGTGTTTGATGAATATTTGGAGGAGAAGGTAGGATTTATATATAGCATCTAAAACTCATTTTTTCTATGAATTTCAACAAGTTTTTAGGGCGTTTGAATAGGAAAACTTGTGAATATGAGAAATAAAAGGAGAAGTTTACACTTGGTATCCTCTTATGTGGTTTCTATTTTTATTCTATTACTAATTCAAATACTAATAAGTGTTGGTGTATAATTTGAATGATAAATTTAAGGGGTTCATTTTACCAATAACAAGAGTGGCGGATGCAACATGAAAAAGGTGGGGTCCAAGGACCCGAGTAAAATGTTAAAAATAATAATTATACAGGTTAAAAAACATCAAAAATACTGAATTTAGCCTTAGTTCCTCCCAGTAAAGTTTTCCAAAAGACCTCATCTTGCTGGCGATTGACAAAAACACTAAAAAGGTCTATTGAAATCAATAAAAGAACCGAAAAAATCTTTCGAAATCGACAAAAACACTAAGAAAATATTTTGAAATCAACTAAAAAACTTAAAAAATTTCCTGAAACACGTCGGGTGAGTTTGCGCGCCTTTAGTCTACCTTAATGGGACCCCAGTGGACAAAAATTCTGGATCTGTCACTGCCCATAGAGGCTTTAGGGGGTCATGACTTTCCCGCTTTTTTGACTTAATACTATAGTTTACATTTTAGATCATATATGATGAACACATGGTTAAGTGGGTGGGCACCATCCTTGTGGTTTCTATTTCGAAACCCATGTCTTGCATTAACCTTTTCTCCTTCATATTCTTTTTATATTAAATGTCAATGTTTTCCTTTAACGTTTTTCCTTTTTTTCTTAATTTTTATATTATATACCAAATTATACGTGAATATTAGTTTTTAAATACCGTAAAAAAAGATATTTACCAATACATTACGTATTAAATTATTAATATTAATAACATTTAATTAGCTTCTAAATAATATATTAATTTTTTTTTGGTATATAGTGTTATAATAGCCCATTTTTTGAGGTCTTAGATTCGAATTTAATAAGAAGTAAAAATTCCCTGACCATAGAGGTTCAAATGTGATGACTTCGGACTATCCACGAAACAGATGGTTGTTTTGGGATTACTCGGTTCGCTTAACTTAGCGGGTTGGATATCCAAGTTAATCAACAAAAAAAAGAGTTCGAACTCGTTACAATTTTGTATTGTTATTTTTCGGTTAATAATTTGAATGTTCCAGGTTAAATTAACTAATTTTTTTTTAAATGTATCATTTGGATCTATAAATTTTTACAATATATATTCCCCCCCCCCCCCCCCCCCCCCCCCCCGGGACTAGAATGGTCGTGTTCTGCCCCTGGGTCTGTATAAGAGGTACGGTCAAATGGGGTCGGTAACAATAAAATTAATAACGTTTGTTGGATAAGTATTTAGTCAGCACCATCAGTCACATCAGTTTTTAAAGTAAACTAGTTGATTCTGATAGGGTCGGTAAAAATAAAATAGTAAGTAGGTAAAAAGGTTTGAAGTCCTCGTTTTCCACTTTGACGATTTAAATAAAAGATTGTGCTTTGCAAGAAGTAACAAAATTTTGGTGTTAACAATGAAATTAAATAGAAGTTCAAAACAATCGCGACCTTCGACCTATTCTATATGAGTATGAAGACGGATGTAGTAAACCCTTACAAGCTCAAACAATTAATTCGTATCTTGGATCATTATCTTGATTTAATTACATCGTTAGCCAGTTCAAAATTGAGATTTCAAATCCAGAACATCGTGGGTAGTCATTAGCATGATTGAAAATGAGACTGTTGGAGTCTTACAACTAAGAGTGCTCATGGGTTGGTTGATTGAGTTGAAGGTATTTGAAAATATTTTCCTATCTTAATGTTTGTGGTTTAAAAATCTTAACTCAATCAAACCTAAGCCAAATTGCAACCCAAACCGTACTGGTTGGTCTAAAAATCTCAACTCAACCAAAACCAAACCAAATTGCAACCCAAACCGTACAGGTTGGTCTAAAAATCTCAACTCAACCAAAACCAAACCAAATTGCAACCCAAACCGTACAGGGTTGGTCTAAAAATCTCAACTCAACCAAAACCAAACCAAATTGCAGCCCAAACCATACAGGTTGGTCAGGCTTGTGAGGTTGATACTTTAGTACATCAAAATATTCACATATCTTTATTACCTTGAATATATTGTTTTCTCTATTTATAATTCATTTTCATCATCAATGATTAGGTATAAGATATCCAAACTCCTTAAATATATCACATTTAACTACTTTTCTTAAATTGTATATATACGTTCACATTTACTGAGCATATATACGAATGAGTTATACAGAGATAGAGACGATGCATGATTGTATAATTGTTACATGTTAATAGATATTTAATAATCATATTAAATCCTAAAAATAAAATATAATTGTTACATGTTAATAGATATTTAATAATCATATTAAATCCTAAAAATAAAATAATATCGGGTTCATCGGATTAGATTCAAATAACCACAAGTCTGTAACCCAATTCCAATCAAATATCTTACAATTTGAAGATTTTATAATTAGATAAAACGTTTGTTTGCTTCAGTTTGGGTAATTTCAGGCTAGCTTGGCCGGATTTTTAAGCACCCCTACGACACTGCCAACAACAACTAGATTTGGACCATTTCTTTTCGGCTAGATTATGACTCAAGCCCACAAATTATCAACTCTACTTGCAACCAAACTCTGTATATTTCATTTGAAAATTAGATATACACATACTTGACCTCTACCATCAGAAGACAATTTGCATGAAGACATATATACACACATCAATTTATAAACATACCCACAGATTTTATTAATGCTGCAAAAGTAGATCCATAGGAACACAATAACCAAAAGAAAAAGATAAAAACAAACAGTAAAATGGGCAAAGCTAAACAACACAAACCACACACTAGAAAACTAATAACATTATTTAAGTACCAAATTTGCAAGTAATAATGCCTGCAAATCTTTTAATCAGTAGTAGTAATAGTAGAAGCCTTATTTCTTCTCCATTTCTACTTCATCTTCATACTCACTCCAACATCCATGGAGGGTCGACCTTGGAGACCCGCACCCATTACCACCACCCTTCACGAACCCACAATACATCATCGAACCACCACCATCACCCAAATCTTCAAAGCTCGTTTCAGTCACACTGTACGCTTTAACGTTCAGATTTCCACGATCCAAATCAAGATTCCGCCACTCGTTATTTCCATGCAAAGATACAGAAAACTCGTTCGGCTGGAAACACGCCAACACCCTTTCGACCAAATGACTCAGATCCATGGCGGATTTGAAAGTGTAACCCACCGCTTCAAAGCTAGCGTAACTGAACCCGTCTTCAGGTGTCACGTGGATTGTAGAAATGGCATCAGATTCAATCGCGTTCATCGAATACCCACACGGGTCGAACTCGAAATCGCAGATTTGGGATTCCGGAAGAATCTTGCGGATTCCGGAAACTTCCGTCATCATGGCTGCAGAGCTCGACTGGTTCTTGAAAAACACCGATGCACGTTTCTTGTCCAAACCCGTCATGCACATCTCGAGAGTGTAAACCGGGTGATCAGCCGTTTCGACTAAAGAAGCTGAATAGACGTGCCATTTCTGATTCTTGTCAGCACCCCCCATGACATAAGCTTTGCTGCCAGATCCAAGATTTCCAAAGTAACCATCGAGGGTTGAGATCTCTTCGGTGAAGCTACGGTGGGGAGACGGCTGAGCTCCGGGAAATATGAAGCTTCCACGAGTGTATCTTACGGATTTCACAGAAAGGGAAAGTTGGGAAGATAGTTTTAGTATCGGTGGGATCGAAAGGAGTAGCTTTGTAGTGCCACATGTCTTGATGATGATCTTAAATGGGTAAACAAAGAGGCTAGATTCCGAAAGAACGTATGAATCCAATGAATCATTGGATAATGAAGAAACAATGGTGCATTCGGCCGGTGCCAGAATTTCATCCAGTTGGTTCTTAGTTAAAGAACGAAGGCCTCTGCCTCCAGGGTCAGCAAAGAGGCCAGGGTCGGAAAAAGTAATTTCAAGCCTCTTTTCGTAGCCTTCGAATCCAATGGCGGATGCTTGAACTGCCATCTTTCTTTAAAGTTTAAGTTTTTTTGTTGTAAAGGGAGAAAAATGAGTACGAAAAGAGAAAAGGCGAATAAAAGACTGAAAAAAAGAACTCTTGAATTGAATAGCTGTTATCTAGGGGTTATGGAGCACAAATCAGAGGAACTCAGGATGGTTTCCGAGCACACTACAAGATCAAAAAGAGATATGAGCCAATGGTTATAAATTGTAAGTGGTAATGAAATATAATGTATGTAAATGGATCAAGTTTAATATAAGAGAAACTCACGTTTGAGTAAGCAGCAGATTTGAATTTCTTGAGTCCACCGTTTGGTCGAACGTCTTCAATACCGTAACCGAGAGGAGCTTCGTAAAACAAGGATTTACTACTACTAGACTTCTTCTTGCCAGCTTTCGACTCCATTAGAACATTCAATTGTCCTGAGAAACACAAGAACATATGAATAAGAACCAATATAATGTCACTGAATACTTGATGAATTAATACAACATATGAATACTGTAGAACATTAAGAAATCGATTACAATATATTGGACCTCCATATGAAACAAGAACATTCACATAGACATTATAAGCAATGAATCAAAAACTTGATTTATATCCACAATATAATCATCACAAAGCATATTCATATTTATATGAAAATTTTCAAAGATTTGACATGGATATATCGTAGTAATCAACATGAATCAAAACAAAAAACAAAGAACAAACAATTAGGCATCGTTATACGATAATATAACCGCAGATGAATTTCGATTAAAGCTGTTTCCTTCTTTTGAAAGTAACGAATTCACGACGAGAAAAACGCAATGAATCATCAACAAGATATCGTTCAATTACAAGATAAAACGACGATCAATCAATCAATCATATTATCAAAATAAATAACAACACTTACAGTTAAAAATCGATTAAGGAAACGACGATTCGGAGATTCAAAACCTTCGTGATCGATCTACACCTGAAATCAAATGAAAAACCATTGATTCAATACAAGAAACACGATAATCAACAACAAAAATACAATGATAAAAAGCAGAATTGAATAAAGGAATCGATAAACATACCGATTAGTTGCGATTGAAATCAAGAAAAAAGGAATGCAACAGATGGAAATCAGGAAAACTTAAAACCCTAGAAATTGGGATTTTTAGAGAAGGAAAGGGAATTCAATTGATTTATATAAGAGAGAAATCAAAGGGTTTGTGTGGTTATCAAAATTAGGGGAAATGGAGGGTTTTATATACAGGTGGTTGGAGAGATAAGAGTCCAACAAGGAATCTGTGATGCCGCATGGTGAAATTACAATTTTACCCTTGAAGAATATAGGTGTCAATTACGTGTAGAAAAGTGTTTTGAGATTTTAATAATAAAAATAAATAAATTTTAGAGTAAACTCCAAATTTGGTCCCCATGGTTTATTAAAAATAACATTTTTTGTCTTGTAGTTTTGAAATTACAATTGGCTATAGTGGTTTGCAAAAATGTCTGGATTTGATCTCTTTATCTAACGCTGTGTTCTCGAAACCCATTTTACGAAGGAAGAGAAAAGAAAAGAAGGGAAAACTGAGGAAAGTAAAAAAAATCGTGTTTTCAAAACTTTTTTAAGGAGAAAAAGGAAATGGAAGAAAATAAGACGTAGTTTCCTTCCAAAACTTTCCTCCCAAATGTGGGAGAAAAGGAAGATAAGGAAAGTAAAGTAAAAAAGATAAATTAAAATCATTTAAAAAATTAATAAAAATTACAAAACTATTCAATATTTTTAATTCTAAATTATATTATTTTAAAGAGCATATCAGTATAAACGACATTTTTCTTTTTCTTTCTCTCCTCTTCAGGAACATGAATTTTTTTTTCTTTCCTTTTACTTCACTTTCAAGAATACAAATAAAAATTTTCTTTTCCTTTTCTTTCTTTTTTTTCCTTTTTTTTCCGTCCATTTCTTTTCTTTCCAAATTCGAAACACAACCTAATGGTCGTTGAAAAATTACGTTAAATGAGAAGAAATTTTGTTCTTTTATCCATTTTTTTTTCTTGTAATTAATCAAAAACCACAATTATTATAATTATAAAATCAACTTTGATTGGGTAAATAAAAAAGAGAATTTAAAAATATGATGAAAATGCCATGCATTTAGTGGAACTTTTTAATGGTATTTAGAAGGAGGGACCAAATTAAAACACTTTTGTAAATCAAGATAGTTATATTGTAACTTTAAAACTACAAGGATCAAAAGTGTTATTTCTAACAAACCACATGGCCCAAATTTGTAGTTTACTTCTAAATCTTAAAAAATTGTAGTTTACCCTAAATAGGAAAAAAACTGATGTCAAAATTAATATTTAAAAATTACTTTACATATTATTTTATCTAAATTTGGAATCCAAAGTAATCATAAAAATATTCAAAAAAATATTGTAATATGTATTGGATAAGTATTGATATCGTGTACTTTATCTGCTTTATAAAAATTGTAAAAAATAAGGTTTTCAGAATATTTTTATAATTTTCTTTTCAAATATTTTCATGCTAAACTCATGTATCTAACCATTAATATGGTTATATTTGAATTATATTTTGTTTATATATACAAAATAATAAGACGTTAAAATTACGAAATAGATGTTAGAAAAAGAGGGAGTATCGAATCTTATTCCCCACCATGGCTTTGTTTCTGTCATGCATTTTGCACCGTTCATGTGTTTTGGAGAATTTTATCTGTCAAACATGCAAATTTTGTGGCTCTAAATTAAAACACATCACATACTAACGTGTTACGTGTTATTGTTTGACAATGATGTATATATATATATATATAGGTTTGTTTTTTTTATATGAGAAAGAGAGCTAAGGTGAGAAATGTAAAAAGAAATCTTTATTATTGGAAGTACGTTAAGATGAGATGTATCGGACCAGTCTGGTAATCCCTGTATTAAATGTAATTTATGAATGAATTTGAAATTAAAGGTGATCAAGGATCTAGATCTTTTCTTACGCTTCTCATGTTAACCCTCTATCTCATACGATCTTTTGTATATATATAGGCGACGGATCGTGTGAGAATGAAAATTAAGGTGAGAAGCGTAAGAAGAGATATGGATTCTTGATCACCTTTAATCTCAAACTCATCCATGGATTGGGCTTAATACGGGGATCAATCCGGTGCATCTCATCTTAACGTGCATCCAAAGGTGTTTCCCTTCCTATGTTTCTCACTTTAACTCTTCTTCTCATAGGAACCCAACCTAATATATAGATTTGGAGATCATGTGAGACTAGATTGTTTTTGTGAAACTCGTGAAATCATTTTTTTAAATTTCAAACTTTATAACAAAATACAATGAAGATAACCTTCACAGTGTAGTTGATGTTAAGGTTCAAATTTCTTTTACCTTTTACAGTAATTTATTGCGAAGTTTCAAGTGTAAAAATATGATCTAACAGGTCGCACGAAAACATCCTGGTCTTATATGAACTCAATCCAACTCTCTCTCTCTATATATATATATATATATACACACACATATATATAAGACATTTTTTAAGAATTGGATAGTTTGTGAAATTTGTGAGATTTCATTTAAACCATAAAAAATTAGTTAAAAAATAAAATCAAATATAAATTAAAAAATCTATACTCTATCGTCTCCTGATTTTTCCCTCTAACTTTCTCTCTTCTCTCTTCTATTTTCTCTTACTTCTTTATTCTCCTCATAACATACACGTGTATATACGTATAACCACATATGAACACATTCTATAAAATACCATTATGTTTTTGTAAATATACGATTTGATATAACTTGTGAATATATGGTGAACACAAACTAAACCAGTAAAATTAAATTTGAATATATTATTTGTAAACACAATGTGAATCGTGTAAATACCCTGGTATAAAATTTATTAATGTTGTTTACATTATGTTCAAAACGTGTTAAATCTTGTGCGCACTATGTGTATGTTAAATAGAGAAAGAGGGGGGGGGGGGGGGGAGGGAGGGAGAGAGAGAGAGAGAGAGAGATCATATGAGAATCACATGTATTTTGAGAAACAAATAACTAATTTTTAATGTGTATTCAAATTCAATATATATACATTGATGAATGCACCAATTGACAATAAGGGTTGGGTTCCAGTAAGAAGAAGAGTTAAGTTGAGAAATGTAAGAAGGGATCTCCACCTTTCGATGTACATTAAGATGAAATGCATCGAGATGCACCGGATTAACTCATTTCTAAAACGCAATTCATGGTTGGGTATAAGATTAAAAGTGATCAAGGGTTCAGATTTCTTATTACCTTTCTTACATTAACTCACTTCTCACACGATCCTATGCCTTGACAATAATATGTATTTCTATGAAATTCATATATCATGTATTATCAATGGCTACACATTTGTAAAAATTAGTTTATTAGTTCTCAAATTATTGTAGTTCTCACATGAATATGTTAAAGCAATTGAATTTGGTGAGAATTGTGAAAACACATGAGCCCTTGCCCCTTGGAGAGTGTATTTTTTTAATTTATTTGATAGCTCACGAAAATATGGTGACATTTTTATAAGTAAATGAAACTTAAGTGGCATAACTATTAGGATTTAGGAGACCATACATTCACACATTTTTATCTTCAGGCACTTTCACCTACTTTTACATATTTTCATTTATCTTTATATGCATGAATCTGATAAAACTTCGATCACACTGACAATAATAAGGTTTTGTTGCATTTTACGTTTCTCCTTGGCATGCCCATCAATAATTCTATTATAAATATAAGAGTAAACTACGATTTTCGCCCTTGTGGTTTGCGGTTTATAACTATTTTCGTACCTGGTCTTTAAAATTTGCTTTTCTGGTCATCATGGTTTCTATTTGGTTTCTATTTTCGTCCCTCTGACTAAAATCCGTTGAAAGAGATTGTTAAATCAAGGGTAACTTGGTCTTTTTACACTTTTTATATTTCTTATTAAAAAGTAATAATATTATATTACATTTTATGTTCTATATATTATTATATTATTGTATTAATCTCGTCCCTGTGAACGAGAACCACCTTCATCTCCGATGAACATCAACGTCTTTGATCAACCAGTGTCCCTCCCGCAGATCCTGTCTTGACAGATTCAAACACCCAAATCGATAAATAACATAAAACCCTTCTTTGCTACTGGTATAATCTGGAAGAAGAACAAATATTATTTTTATTTTGATGTATTTAGTTTGAAGGGTTTTCATGAAATTAGAGGTTGAGAGGCTGTTAATGGTGGTCGAGAAAGGTGGAGAAGGCCAGAGGGATTGTAGCTACCGGGTTGTGCTTGGGAGGATGGAAGGAAGTGCATATTTCCATACACTAATGGTGATAAGAAAGTTTCAGTGGTTTTGGGAAGGAGACGGATGGTGGGAAAAGGGTTTCACGTGGGTGGTGTAAGAGCATCTCCAACAGCTATGCTAAAACTTCTTTAAAATAACATAACAAAAGCTAAAGTCTCTAAATTTTTTTGCATCCAACTCCAACAGCTACTCTATTTTAGCAAATCTATTATAATTATATTATTAAAATATTCAATATATTTAATATTCCTACAACTTTTTTGAACAAACTTTCAAATAACTGGTGGAACTATTAAAATAATACTTTCTCTCTCCATTTAGAGATTCTGTAAATGTAAAGATTTTTTGACACTTTTTTAGCATTTCTCTATTTTAGCATTAGAGATACTCTAAAAATCTTCTTAAAATGCTAAAAATCTTCTTTTTTCTATTTTACAATAGCTGTTGAAGATGCTCTAAGAGCATCTCCAATAGCTATTGTAAAATAGAAAAAAAAAAGATTTTTAGCATTTTAATGCTCCAACAGCTATGGTATCTCTAATGCTAAAATAGAGAAATGCTAAAAAATGGTCAAAAAATCTCTACATTTAGAGAATCTCTAAATGGAGAGAGAAAGTATTATTTTAATAGTTTCATCAATTATTTGAACGTTTGTTCAAAAAAGTTGTAGGAATATTAAATATATTGAATATTTTAATAATATAATTATAATAGATTTGCTAAAATAGAGTAGTTGTTGGAGTTGGATGCAAAAAAAATTAGAGACTTTAGCTTTTGTTATGTTATTTTAAAGAAGTTTTAGCATAGCTGTTGGCTCTAAGGGATTAGGTGAGGGTTTGTTTTATTTTACTTTTATATATAATTATAAATTCTATAGTTTTTTGTTTTTAAACTTTAATAAATAATATAATATTATTTAATAAAAAAATAAGAAAACATAAAAAACACAAGTTACCCTTGCTTTAACACTCTTTTTTAAAAGATTTAGTCAGAGGGACGAAAATAGAAACCAAATGAAAACCATGATGACCAAACAAGCAAAATTTAAAGACCATGGATGAAAATAGTTATAAACCACAAACCACAAGGACGAAAATAGTAGTTTACTCTAAGTATAATGAATTAAAATAGGCAAGCTTAACAGACAGTAAAATATACACTAAACTCGTTTGTCAATAATATATTTACCACTCATTTCTAACAAATAAAAACGGCAATCTGTATGTGACCAATAATCTTTGAGATTTTTTTGGTTTTAGGAGGATAATGAAAACGACACTGTGAACAAACATATCTTATTCGATATCGACCCTCTTGGGGCCAAGATGATAAACAACGAGAGTAGAAGATTACAATAAATAAACAAGAATATATTATTGGTCAACAATCTATTACATAAAGTTATAAACATTAGATGGAAGACAACTTGTTTTTCTTTGAGACATCCCAACAAAATAGAATTTGTCTATTGTGTTTCTTAAGTTTTTTGTAATCATATTTACTTAAATATGTCTTAAATCACGAACAATGCGCTAACTATGGATATGCTGCCTGAAGAGGAAGACCAACTTGGATCATGGGATCCTTTTCTATCAGATAGGAAGGGCTGTAGCACAAAATGTACTTTTAAGTAATTGCCCCACTATGGGAGCTGGCCATGCCCGAAGTCGTTACCTTAACCGCAAGGAGGGGGAATATATATTACCTTCGACTTTAAGTTAACATCATCATAATATTATTAAATAAAACATCAATAAAAACTCATCGAAAATGACCAAAATACCCCTTCATACCTAGACTTTTATTTATCCATATATCATATATAATAAACTTAGGGTTGGGTTTACGTGAGGCCGGTTTGTTTTCGTGAGACTACATTTTTACACTTGAAACTTCACAACAAATCATTGTGAAGATAAAAAAAAAATTGAACCTTCACAGCAAAAACACTATGAATGTTACAGTGTTTTGTTGTGAAGTTTCAAGTGTAAAAAGGTGGTCTCACGAAAACATTGAACTTTTTTTTACCTTCATAGTAATTTACTGTGAAGTTTCAAGTGTAAAATATAGTCTTACAGGTCTTACGTGATCCCAAGTCAATAAACTTATTCATGTAAATTAATAATCTAAAGCCATATTATCTCCTTTGGTACCATTGGACCATGAAAAGCATTGGCCTAAGTTCTTTGTATTGAATGCTATTAAATTGACTTGTACTTGTTGCAAACAACTTGTACAATGCTCTTACCCTTTTTTTTTGTTCCCTCCCACAATAATTGCATACCATAAATAATTGCATGTTTTTCCCCATATGATCAATCCTTTTGGGTATGTGGTATTGTGGTCCTCATAAGAGAAAGAAAATGGTGTAAACTCAAAAAAATGAGTACATTGTATCTTATTCAAAAACAAAATGAAAAAGTCTTTAAGTGGCCATTGAGGACTTGTTTGGAATAAACGATGTATGTAAACTTGTCTCTATTTTTAATAATAGAGTCATTGATTCAATAAAAAAATAGAACAAATTCCATTTATAAAGCGGTATGGCATTTAATTATTCCACTTTCTATCCACAACTCAAAAGTATTCCAAATTTATCAAAAAGATTGGAATCATGAGTCATCCCATATCAAAGATAGAACTCCTTCACAAACACCTTCAAGATTCCAATCTCCAATTGCAAAAAACCTTTGGGAGTGTTGGATTAATGGAAAGTTTTTGAAGGATTTGAATTTTGTTTTGTTTGTTTTAATCACTTTAATCCTTATTTATTGAATAAGAGTTTCGAGGGGTCAAAATTGTTATATTCTGTTCTTCTTGATTCTGTTTCTCATTGCAGGGATGGGTGCTTGGTTTCGATCTTATGGAAAGATTTGAAATTTTGTGTTAGGATTGTTGGATCATAAATGGAATTGACTTTAATTCTTTATAAATAACTTATAAAAACAAATTAACATACTTTATAACATTATTATAAAGGGAAAATTCTGTCAAAATGGAACCAACTTTTATCAAATTCCTATTTTGGGGAACCAACTTTTAAAATCTTCATTTTGGGGTCTGCATCAAAGTTTTTGTTTATTTAAGGGTCTCGGTAACCTATTAAACAGATAACCGGTTACCTTTGTATGATGTGGCAATTTAAAAATAATATAAAAATTAATATAGATATTTAAAAAGCCACGTATGCAATATTAGGTTAAAGAAAACAATAAACTTGAAAAATAAGTGGGAAAAATGAAAAATAAAAATTAAGTAAACCCTAACATGCCTCTCTTTTTACTATCGCCTCCACCATCTTGCTACACCATCAGTCCTCCTACGCCTTCATTGTCCTCCACCATAGCCTCCTCCGTCTCCGTCGTGCCCCACCATCGCCTCCTCCGCCGCCGTCGTGCTCCACCATCTACCGTCTTCGTACTTCACCATCGTCTCTTCCTCCAGAGAAACTCCATGAATGACTACTACTTTTGTTTATCGGAAAATAGTGACCGGAGAAAATGGTGACCGACGAAGACGAAGATGGTGATCGGATGCAGGTGTAGGAGTGAGTTGGGTTTTGTTTTATTGGGATCACAATTCTAACAGCTTTATTAACTTGTACACATGTTTGAAAGACTTGTACATCAATTCTTTTTATTAAAAAACAATATAAATTGTTGCCTTCTCTTTATTTCTTAAAGTTTGATGTGAATTATAACCAGCGGCAAAGAAAAAAAAAGTTACGTCATTATGTCATTATTGATGTTGTTAATTATTTTAGATAATTTTAAATATGATGTGGAAGCTTAGTTGGCATTTACTTGGAACATGTCATCATTAACAGGTTAATAGGTCACCGAGATCCTTAAATAAACAAAAACTTGATCCAGACCCCAAAATGAATATTTTAAAAGTTGGTTCCCCAAAATAGAAATTAGGTCAAAGTTTGTTTCATTTTGACGCAATTTTCCCTATTATAAACAAATCATATGAAATTCCCTTAAATACCAAATACATTTCTAAATCCAAAATCTGTGAAGTTTCAATACTTAACTTTACTCTAAAACCAAATGTAAGATTGAAATAAAATCCAATTTCAAATTCTATTAAATCTTGCAAACCAAATATACGATATATATATATATATACATATATATATATATATAGAGAGAGAGAGGAAGGTTCAAATGAGAACTTTGTAAATTTAAAGGAATAAAGGGACACTTGTGAATACATATAAATTAGTCTCATAATATTAAATCATTTCTGATTTAATATGATTTAATATTAAATTAAAAATGATTTAATATTATGTGGGACCCACATCATATGTGATCCACAAATTGTTCCTTTGTTTCTTTAAAGATAAGTGGTTCCCGTATGATCCCTCCCCTATATATATATATATATATATATATATTATATTACTCTTTCAAATGATAATCGTTTTTAGCATCCTGAATATAAAGAACCCTAATATATTATAAAGGAAAAGCAACAAAATTTATGCACCAATGAACAAGAAAGATATAAGTTTAATCCTATAAAACTCCCTAAATATGAAAGAAAATATCATGTGTTTATAAAGATAGTATATAATAAGAGTTTGTGTTCCATAAAGATTTAGACTTTTTAACTAAATCTTTGAGAAGAATTGAAACCCATGTAATCTCCTCAAGAATATTCCCAAATAAAGAAGAAATATCTCTCTTTAATCCAATAGAACTCCCAAAATGGTATGAAAGATCATCTTTCACTCAATATTTTGGCCTAAACCTTAATAAAAGTCAGGAAAGGCCTTGGGCCTGGGCCAGCTCGGTTAATAAAAGCCCAAAAATAGTTATATGCTTATAGAAAATTAACCAGAGAAAAAACATGGTTATATGTTTATAAAATAATACAATAAAAATATTTATAAAAAAAACCTTGAGCCTATAAACGAGTTAATCGACTGTGAGTACGTGCCAATAAACAAGCATCGAGCTCGAGCTTGACAACTCAAAAAATATGAGCTCGAGTCGAGCTCAATTCGGTTATAATTTTGTCGAGTCGAGCTCAAATAACCGGCTACTCGACTCATCTCGACTGTTTACACCGTTGTCCACCATTATCGGTAAGTGCTGCTGGTAATTGAACATTAAAAAACATTATGAATGTTACAATTAATATTTATGTTGTTATGCGTTTTTTAAGACGCGAGTCGAGCTCGAAAGTGTCGATACCTGTCACGAGCTCGAGCTCGAGCTTGAAAATTTAGGCTCGACCGAATTCGAGTCGAGTATCGAGCTGCGAGTTTGAGAGTCGAGTCGAGCTCGAGCTTGACACTGTGTCGATTCGACGCGACTCGATTACATCCATAATGATCACACACATAAAAACCCTAAAAACGTTACAATCAGAGAACTTAAATTCAATTCTCAAAATCCTATGAAATCATTGATTCATCATCAATAGCTAATAAAAGTTATCGTCGAACATATTCATGAAAGCATATATATAATCAAGCATCAAACAAACATACAAATGGGGATAAAAACAGCGAATTGAAATGTTATATACGAATCAAAATGAAAACCCATAAATTAATCAAGAAAATGTTACTTGGAATTCTGGGCTGTTTTCCATAAATGGGTGATCTTCAAGGATTCACGATTTAGTTGTTTGTAACAGAAACACTCAATAAAGTATTCAACCAAACTGCCTCTATTATAAATACTTGTTTACCAACTAAGGTTTACCAAGTCATATTACCTTACCGTTCCTCCAATAAGTACCAAAAACTTTACCCGGTAAGAGCGAAGACAAGGAAAGAAAGGACCAAGAATCTTACCCCCGGGTAAGTGATTGCAGCGACTCTTACCATGGTAAGCGCTTACCGGGTAAATTGTTGCATACGATGCCGTTTTTATGGACTAAAATCTTACCCGGTAAGTAAGTGAAGTGTTGAATTTTGCCGGTAAGCACTTACCCGGGTAAGATTTGGTAAACGACCCCAAAGTATAAAATTGTTTAACTACATTTATATTAGTTGAATAATCATTTGATTTTGGGTCTTTAGATTAGCAGTGTTCATGGTGCGGTTTAGGGTCAAACCTCAAATCGTACCACATATGTGCTTTAAGCATTTCATTAAACAGTACCACAAAATGCGGTACGACTTATGCGTTTGTGTCTATCGCACTTTATGCATATAATTCAAATTTTTTAAGTATGAAAATACATTATAACATCAATGGTAATGTGACTATGGTCCAGAAAAATAAAGAGTTTCAATACATTCAATTTTCAAATAAAATTGCAAAATTGCAAAATAGTATAAGTAAATTATATAATCCATAAAGTATGAAATTTATATAATTAATAAAATACAAATATAATTATATAATACATAATATATATATATATATAGAGTTTAGTGTAAATTACAGGTTTGGTCTATGTGGTTTGAAAAATAAAATAATATACTAAAAGGGTTATATTTAACGAAAATGTTAGATGGAGGACCTTATCCGTTATAAAATGAAAACCACAGGGATGTTAATTGTTAAAAAAACCTTTGAGGGGATTAATATTTGTAAACCACAGGGATCATATTTGTATTTAACTCTAAAAAAATATAAATGCAGTACGATACGATTTTAAAATTTAAAAGCATAAACCGCACTATATAGTGCAGTTTGGTAAAAATACAAATCACAAACCACACCATAAATGTTCTAAATTGCACTTTACAATGCGATACGAACTGTTTATGCTATTGGATGAACGTCCCTACTTTGATTACTTCAAAAACAAACATTCAAATATATTGGAGAGATTTTAAGCCTTTTAAGGGGTGAGGATTGTCGTTAATTGATAATACAGGGACTAAAGTGAAAATTTGACCAGTTCATTTTTTCCATTTAAAATAATAAAACCCTTGGATATTATTGATGATATTTCCATTTTCCTGAAAATTGCTAGATAAGCTTGGTTGGAACATCGACAAAGATTTCTCATCCTCTGAAACATAGTTTGGAAATTGGAACTCCAAAAAAGACGGAATTGGAGAAGGGTTTTTGTGTTCGCAAGAACAATCAATTGCTTCTGTCCAATCGCCAGCCGCAAGAAGGTAAGTTGTTGCTTGCAGAAGTATAATCTTGGTTGAAAATCTTTAAGGGGTCTATGTTGATCTTTGGGATTTCATGGGGAAATTGAATGCTATGTCAGTAGAAATGGCTGCCTTTCCTGTTCTTTTGAACAATGGATCTTTGCGGGGTTCTGAGATGTCGAGTCTTCGTGTTATGCACACCAAGTGTTCGACTAAATGCAAAATTCTGTCTAGTTCGTTGTCTAATTCATGCTACGGTTCGCATTCATTTCCTTTAGTAGGTTTGAAATCTCAAAATAGGTTGTTATGTATTAGGTCTGCGATTAATGAAAAAGGAAACAAAGAAAACCATTTGGGGAATAAGGAGCCTAGCTTTTTGAGGAAGGGATTCAAGCTTAGATTGCAGCCAAGATTGCGATTACTGTCCTCAAGATTGAAAAGGGGGTCGGTTCGGTCGATGTTAAATGATCTTGGAACGTATCTGCGCAAAAATATGAGAAAAGTGACTCTATCCACTTCGATTTCTGTTGTATTAGGGTTGTGTTATTTGTTCTTGAAGTTGACAACAATGCCAACTCCTAAAGTTGTCCCATACTCAGAATTGATAACAAGTCTTCAGAGTGGGTCTGTAATGAAAGTTCTGTTTGAGGAGGGATCGCGACGGATATACTATAATACCGGCTCATTTGGTGTAGAAAACACTCAAAATTCAGAAGATTCAAAGATGGGAAGAAATGATGATGATGAAAATTTGGTTGAGAGTGACATAGTAAGGCGCAATGTGAAGAATAATCAGATTACAACTTCAAATATGTTGTGGAAATTGACAAAGACAAAAGCTTCGAAGCCAGAATGGCAGTACTCTACAAGAAAGATTGACCATGATGAGAGTTATCTCCTTGGCTTGATGAGAGAAAGAGGAATTACATATAGTTCGTCTCCACAATCAGCATTAATGTCAATGAGAAGTGTCTTGATTACTATAATATCACTTTGGATTCCCTTAACTCCTTTGATGTGGCTTCTCTATCGCCAACTTTCGGCTGCTAATAGCCCTGCTAAGAAGCGGCGGCCTAGCAATCAACTAGTTAACTTTGAAGATGTAGAGGGTGTGGATACTGCAAAAGTAGAGCTTATGGAGGTAAGCCTCTTTATTTTGTTTATTTTTGTATGATTTTGTCACCGCTTTCATTTGATTTGTTACCTATGTTTATATGGAAGAACATCAAATAGCTTATTCTAGATTAACTAGATGTTCTTGTAATGCTTCTGGGTATTCAACTTTTGGTTTTATAATATAAGAATCACTAAATAGCCATTTCATTGACTTTGAGAGGGTCGGGATAGATGAGATCAAACACTACCTTTTATTCTAAGTCGCAATTATCAGTGTCCTTTGTGTTTAGCATATATTGGTTATGGTTGCCTTTCGACACAAAAAGATTATGGTATTACATAAGTGAATGTATATTGCAAGTGTAGGGCCAAAAAATTTGTTGGTATAAGTGCCAACCAGAATGAAAACTAGAAGTAGATTCTTGGAAAAAATTTGTTTGGTATAACTATTTTATACTTGGAAAAATGCATTCATCAGATTTTTAGAATTTTGATTATCTTCACATTCTTTGAATTCCCAACGTTCAGAAGATACTTTCATCACTGATAAAGTTTGATGAAGATGTAATAATCCATTCATCCTAAAAGACTGAGTTGTGAAAACCCTCCTTTAACTTATGGCACAAACTTATGCTCAATAGAGCCAAAAAATCTAGACAACTTACCAAGAATCTACTTCTAGTTTTCATTCTGGTTTGCACTTATATAAGCATAGAAGCATGCCAGCCCTATAATTCACTTATTGATGCAATATTGCCTTTTTGTGGATCTTGTAATGGGCGCATAATGTTACTCGATAAGTGTATGTAAAGTTAAGACAACATGCATTGTGTTGTTGATGGAGAGAGGCAAACTAAGGCCTTGTTTGTTTTTTCATTTTAAGCTTTTAATCACCACTTATGTCTGATTTGTTTAGACGTTTCATAACCATTTCACAACTGAAATCAGACTTCAGACTTCAGCACCTCTTAAAAAACAAACGCCACCTAAGGCAACAATGGGTCCTATCTCTTGAGGTGATTATTTACCAAGGCGCATATATGGAAAATGCATGACTTATAATGAACATAAAAAGTCATATTGCACCGTTAATAAAAGATCCATTTAGGGTAAAAAGTATCAAAATATACTTCAAACAAAACAAATCTCAACCTAATGAAGCTTACCCTTTTAGGGTCCACACATATATCTGGAAGTTACCCTTCTTTGATACGATAAACTTAAAAAAAAATCCGTGTTTGTTGCAAGAAACGTGTTTCTATTTGCTATTCAAGATACTAGTCTACTTATTTATCAACTAATACTTTTGAGTGTATGCTTATGTTTTTCATCTGTTTATAGATTGTGTTGTGCCTCCAAGGTTCTATTAACTATAACAAACTAGGAGCAAAGTTACCAAGAGGAGTTCTGCTAGTGGGTCCCCCAGGGACCGGTAAAACATTATTAGCCCGTGCAGTGGCTGGAGAAGCCGGGGTACCTTTTTTTACCGTTTCTGCTAGTGAATTTGTGGAAATGTTTGTTGGAAGAGGAGCCGCTCGTATTAGGGACCTTTTCAATGTTGCAAGAAAGAATGCACCATCTATCATTTTTATCGATGAGCTCGATGCTGTAGGGGGAAAGCGTGGTAGAAGCTTTAATGATGAAAGAGACCAAACATTAAATCAGGTAACTTTTAACTTTTTGACATTTCGTACACGAATCTTGTGTATAGTTTGAAGTTTTTGTTCTTTCTCTAAAAGGAAAAATGCATCGAAATTTGCCTTAGTTCCTATTTAGTACAATAAAGAATTTCTTTTCTCAATCCATGTAACAAAAGTTTCAAAATTTCCTACTTTTTACCCATTTTGACATATAACTTGCTGATAAAGAATGCATCGAAATTTGCCTTAGTTCCTATTTAGTTCAATAAAGAATTTCTTTTCTCAATCCATGTAACAAGAGTTTCAAAATTTCATACTTTTTACCCATTTTGACGTATAAATTGCTGATAAAGAATGCATCGTAATTTGCCTTGGTTCTTATTTAGTGCAATAAAGAATTTCTTTTCTCAATCCATGTAACAAGAGTTTCAAAATTTCCTACTTTTTACCCATTTTGACATATAACTTGCTGATCTTGTAACATTTAGGGGGCGTTTGGTTCGCAGAATGTTTTCGGATGGAATGGAATCTGTCAAAGGAATTTGACTTTGAAGGAATTGGAATGGAATGTTATCAGGGTTGACCACCTGTTTGGTTGGCAGACATTGGAATGGAATCTGTTAAAGGAATTGGAATTTGTTTGTTTGGTTCACATAACGTAGCTTTGGAATAGGAATGAAATATTGGTAAATGACCAAAATACCCTTTCTAAATATTTTGAAACCGGAATCCAACAACTATGGTTCAGATTGATGGTGGTCGGTAGTGATTGGCAGTGGTCAATGGTGGTTTAGATCGGCGGTGGTTCCGGTAAGCGATGGTCGGTGGTGGTTCAGATTGGCGGTGGTCGCTGATGGTTCGGATTGGTGGTTGTTGGCGGTGGTCGACGGTGGCCGGTGGTGGTTTAACCGGAGGGTGGTCGGCGGCAGCGGTAGTCGAAGGTCGTCAATGGTGGTTCAGATAGGCGGTGGTCGACGGTCGTCAACGGTGGTTTAGACCGGCGGTGGTCGGTGGTGGTTCAGATCGGTGGTTGTTGGTGGTGGTTTAGATGGAGGGTGGTCGGTGGCGGCGACGATCGACGGTGGTTCAGACCAGCGGTGGTCGTCAACAGTGGTTCAGACCGACGGTGGTTCAAACCGGCGGTGGTTGGCAGTCGTCAACGGTGGTTCAGACGGGCGGTGGTCGGCGGTCGGCGGTCGTCAGGTGGTTCAGACCGGCGGTGGTCGGCGGCGGCGGTCGAAGGTGGTTCAGACCGGTGGTGGTCGGCGACGACGGTCGACGGTGGTTCAGACCGTCGGTGGTCCGCGACGACGATCGACGGCGGTTCAGACCGCCGGTGGTCGGCAGTGGTCGACGGTCGTCGACGGTGGTTCAGACCGACGATGGTCGACGTTCGTTACCGGTAGTGGTTCAGATCAAGTAGGAAAGATGGGGATAATTTTGTCTTTTTGAGAATATGGGATGGAATGGAATTGAATTCCTTCTCAATTTTGATGGAATGACCAAATCCATGGATGGTGGAATGTGTGGAATTCAATTCCATTCCATAGGTAAACCAAACGACTGAATGGAATTTGGTCAATGGAATTGATCATTCCAATTCCTTCCAATTCCATCGAATTCCTGCAAACCAAACGCCCCCTTAGGTGACGTTTGTTTTTTAAGAGGTCCGAAGTCTGAAGTCTGATTTCAGTTCGAAAATGGTTATGAAATGCCTAAACGAATCAGACATAAGTGGTAATTAAGAGCTTAAAATGAAAAAACAAACAAGGCCTTAATGTAGTCAATATCAAGTTTATTGTCCACTTCATCATGATTCTTTCATAAACATTTCGTAAAATCCTTCGTAAACGTTACAAGATCAGCAGGTTATCGGTCAAAATGGTACAAAAATAGGAAAATTTGAAATTTGATTACATCGATCAAGAAAAATATTTCTTTATTACAAATTTTGATGCATTTTTTTCCTTCTCTAAACTTAAGTAGGTCATCTTTGCTTCGTCTGTTATAAGTTCTAACCATTCAAATCATATCGGTCTATAATGATTTTGGTTTGATGTCGTTTTTTTTTACCATTTAGCTACTTACGGAAATGGATGGGTTCGAGTCAGATGTAAATGTGATTGTTATAGCAGCAACTAATAGACCCGAAGCACTGGACCCGGCTCTTTGCCGGCCTGGTCGGTTCTCGCGAAAAGTGTTTGTGGGAGAACCTGATGAAGGTGGAAGAAGAAAGATCTTAGCCGTTCATCTTAGAGGAATACCTCTTGAAGAAGATACCGCCACTATGTGCAACTTAATTGCTTCTCTTACTCAAGGCTTTGTAGGTGCTGATTTGGCCAATATTGTCAATGAAGCTGCTTTGCTTGCCGCTAGAAGAGGTTTGAATCCTTAAATTCTCAATCCACTTTGCATTTTAAGTTTACCCAATACTCCAATTTTACAATTTTACCCTAAATGTGTCTTCAGGAAGCGAAACAAAGTCGTAAAGAAATGAAAATAGTTTATGGGTAAAATTGTAAAAGAAAATTGTTGGTAGTAAATATGTGCAGGGTCTACTAATACTTCATATGGTACATTTTTTTTGTTCTTCTTTTGTTCTTAGAGTGAAAAAAAGGTAAAAAAAAGTATAGAACCTTACTGCTGAATAGGGCAGAGCCTACACATGTTCTTTTTTTTTTACAACTTTACCCCTAAAGTCAGCTAACATAACAAAACATATTAGGGATAGAATTGTAAAAGAACAAGATCGTTCTATAGGAATATGGGCATAACTTGTTGCTACTTCGGCTATTGTTGCTAACTATAAGCCAACTTATTTTTTGAGTTTATTGAAAAAAAGCTCAGTTTGGTTAGCTATAAGCTGGTTGAAGCTAGCTTTTTGAAATAAGCTCCATGGGATTTTTCCTAATTTTTGCCCCTTATATTTCTCCAATTAGTTTTTCAACATTTGCTTTTAGGTCATTTTACATTGTCATGTTATTTATCAGTTACGGGCTGTTTCGTAACTTTGGTTGGTTTTCCATTAAGTCCTGTATGGATAAAGCTGTTTGGGTGGATTAATCTGTCTGTATAGATTGGGAAGGTCGCGTGTTTTTTAATTGGGGGGGACATTTTTGGAAAAAATTGGCTTTCTGCATAAAGGCCCTCCCTATAAGCTTACTGAATAAGCCACTACCAAACAGTCATGTATAGCAGCTGACCGAATAAGCTGCAAGTCCCATTAAGCTGCTAACAAACAGTCCAGCATTAGCCAACGACTAGCTTTTCAGCTAACAACTAGTTTATCAGTTAGTTTGTCAAACATAACGTTTATATGATGCAATCATAATGACCAATTGTCGTTTTTGTGGTATTACAGGTGGTGAATGTGTTGCAAGGGAAGATATAATGGAAGCTATAGAAAGGGCAAAATTTGGGATAAATAATAGACAAATAAGCCCTTCTAACTTAACGAAAGAAATCGGAAAGATTTTCCCATGGATGCCAACATTTAAGCCGCGATATGATCCGAGAACCGATGGGTCTACTTCTTCTTCTTCTCCTCTTGGGGGTTACCAAACTCTAAGCTGAAAAAGGTACATTTCTTCCATCTCATTGAACTTGTGAAGACTTGCCTGCCATTTTTTCTTGGGTGAGGATATTTTTGTCATTTCACAATAGGCTTTTCTTTTGATATTTTAAGGTCAAACTTTATAAAGAAAGTCTCTTGTCTTTTGGGGATCTCAAGTTACATGTGATGTTTAAAATAACTTTTATAGCTGCATATGATTTCTTTCTGGTTTTTATGGAATAAAGTAGTATTAGGAAACCTAAAACAAGGGGTATTATGGGTATTACACATACCTAAAACCGGGAAATTGTCCAAAATAGCCATTTTGGACCTCCCAATTCAATTTATAGCCACTTTTCTACTCGGTTGATCGAAACAACAATAACCCATATTTCACAATTAGCAGTTTAGCAACTTGGGAAATCTACTTCTTTATTAATTTAATTATTATAAAGTAACGGTTCAACAAATTGCTAAATGCTGATGTGGAAGTGTCACCTACGCAACTTGCTAAACTGCTACTTGCCATGTCAGCTTTTTCCGTTAAAACTTCTTGTATGTAAAATCTAGTTGATTCCGACGGATTGTGAAATTTATGCTATTTTTCTTTCAAGCATATGAACATCAAGTTTCGGTTTTTATATTTTTAAAGTTCCGATTTGATATAAAGGGGTGAATGTATAGCAACGCCCTTTTTTTCCTTTTATGAACTATACTTTGATATTTTAACGGTTTTTACATTTCACAAATGGTTAAACAAAATATTACTGATAAAATGTAAATTATTTTAACAAAATATTACTGATAAAACGTAAATTATTTCAAGCGTGAATGCGAAATTAAAAGTTTTGAGAAACGACACAAGATATTTAGATTGGTTCGGATTTCTCATCACATGCCACTTTCTTTGAGAAATTTCGAAAGGCAATTCATTAGAATAATTGTGATGTTTAACGGTGCAAATTAAAAACTACTATAGTAATGATTTGTTTGTTAGCAGCTTAATGAGCTGAATGAAACTTACACGTATTCGGTCAGCTATATATGACTGTATAGTAGTGATTTAATGATACAAAAAGTGTTTTATTCAGTAATCTTTTAGGGATGAGCTTTAAGTAAAAAGCCAAGTTTTTTTTTTCCAAACCCGCCTCTCTTAATTAAAAACACATTCATTCTATGTATGTAAAAACTCTCTCAAACAAAAACCTTCCAAATCTATACAGACAGATTAATCCAAACTGGACAACTTTATCTGTATATGACTTAACGGAAAACCAACCAAATATCTCTTACGACACTCTCGCATTTTGCTATTATGTGTTAACATTTTAGACTGTTGTCTTGCAATATAATTGGATCATTTATCGAGATATTGGAGAAGCTCAAGTGATCATTGTCGTTATAAACGAACACAAGTGAAAATTCTATCAATCGATTGTTTCAATATGCATCATGTCGAACTACAACTTCTGATAATTTCTAATGCAAATATATGTCACAAATATCAAAACACATTCGGAATTATCTCGTCATCTTTACATGTTTCCATAGACAGTATATAAACTAAAACCGTAATATTAAAATAGCTCATTAATACAATAAACGTTTTAACAAATTGTTAAAACTCATAAGAATGTTGCTATATGTACATTTATTTATTTAATGATTTTAACTTCTGATAATTTCTAATGCAAATGTCCGTCACCAATATCAACACACATTCAGAATTATCCCGTGCTCTTGAAATGTTTACAAAGACAGTATATAAACTAACACCGTAATATTAAAATAGCTCATTAATACAATAAACGTTTTAACAAATTATTAAACCTCAAAAGAATGTTGCTATATATATGTACATTTATTTATTTAATAAATTTTTTATTAAGATTTGGCTGCCAAATTTGGACACTACCAAAAGAGAATCCTTTTCGTTAGAAGCGAATTTGTTTGGTACAAATAGTCACGTGAATTTTTTTTCGCAGAAACCAGTACAATATATGTTTACAATCTCTAATGTTTAATTAAAATAATTATAATTACTATGGTCATAATATAGTGTTTTTAAAATATATTTAATACGTAATTATATATAAAATTCAATATTTTAAAATAAATTGTAGACGGGTCAACCAAAACCGACCTACTTGACAATTATTAAAAGTGTATTCATTATGATTTGAACTTGTTTTAAAAAACTAAGTAAATAGAGATTTTGAGGCATTTAGACATGTTTTTTTATTGCAACAATTTTTTTTAAATCCTTTTTTTAAAATGGAGAAAGTAGCAAATTTGGAGAATATTAAAAATGACTACAATACGAGAAAAATATTATTTAATATATTTTCATCAATAGAAAATTTATGAAAATAAATATTTTAATAATATAATGAACTTTGTAATCTTTAAATTAAATTTTTTATTGAAATTGAATATATTTTTGTTTTAGAGTTTTTTGAAGTTTTATTTTTCATTTTAATTTTTTTCTTGAAAAAGAATATGTAGAAGATTCTCTCACATAACCCATCTATTTTAGTGCGGAGGACCATCAAATCATCTATAATTAGTAAATGATAATTAATAATTTTAAGAGAAATTAATTATTTTAACCATTTTAGAAAATAATGTTACTAAAATGACCATTTTATCTCCATTATTACCAAAATGACCAAAATTCAACCCAAACATCCACCGAAATGAAATCTTCAGCCAAATACCTCCACCAAATGTCAAATACCTCCGGCCAAATACATAATTTATCAATTTTCAATTTAAATTTTACATTTTATACCCTTAGAGTTAGTTAATAAATTACTTTAGGTACTTTACTTTTTAACTTTTCGTTTTACACCCTTATTACATTAACACACATACTCGTATATCAATTAAAATACGTCTAAAAAATACGTTTTTATTTTAATAAGTTACATCATTATAATCGTTTCGACAATACCTTCGAAATGAGCCCAATATTGAATATTTTTCGATTTAATTATATATATTTTTAAAGCCAATTATCCTCTTGATCGGTGAATATGAATATTTTTCACAAGATTCAGAATATTAAGTAAAATATAATGCTATTATTTTTTGTAAGTTGATCGCCTTTTCCGACTATTAAAATATTATATTGAGGCTGAAAAATTTACTCATCAAAGATTGAAAGGTCTTGAGAAGGAGAGCATGAAAATATGTTTGAAAGATTATTGTATTTTATTTATGTAGTCCTCTCCGCACTGTGTATATATCATTATGTGTTATTTTACATGAATATTAATTTATATGGTTTTTATCATAGAAATGACAAAAACACAAAAGTAGTACAAATTCACTATAATTTATATCTTATTTTTTATATATCCATAATATTATACTTTGTTGTTAAATCATAATAGCATTATATTTTAATTAATATTCCGAATTTTATGAAAAATATTCATATTCACCGATCAAGAGGATAATTGGCTTTAAAAATATATATATTTAAATCGAAAAATGTTCAATATTGGGCTCATTCCGAAGGTATTGTCGAGACGATTATAATGGTGTAATTTATTAAAACAAAAACGTATTTTTAGACGTATTTTAATTGATATACGAGTATGTGTGTTAATGTGATAAGGGTGTAAAACGAAAAATTAAAAAGTACAGTACCTAAATTAATTTATTAAGTAACTCTAAGGGTAGAAAATGTAAAATTTAAATTGAAAATTGATAAATTATGTATTTGGCGGAGGTATTTGACATTTGGTGGAGGTATTTGGCGGAGGTTTTCATTTCGGTGGATGTTTCGGTTGAATTTTGGTTATTTTGGTAATAATGGAGAGAAAATGGTCAGTTTAATAACATTATTTTCTAAAATGGTTAAAATAATTAATTTCCCTAATTTTAATCTATTTTTTAAACCAAAATCTAATTACTAAAAAATGTACAATAAAAACAAAATATGGGATCATGCTCGTCACGTGCAATCTAATCCTTGGAGTTTGTTTAATTTATTGCTTTGACGATATGTCCCATTTTTATATTTTTATATTTATTTCAAAACAAATAGTTATAATATTCCATTTAAAAGAATCATTTTTTTTTAAAAGGCCAATAATATTAAAACAGCCCCGGCCTACAGAGCGCAAGCATGTGGGCAAAGAACAAACAAAGAAACAACGTTACAAAGAAGTATGAGTAAAAGGAGAAACACACCAATCAATCCATCTACCACAACTATGAGAACTCCTATGTTTACACCAGTCGAACGACAAGGAGATGATATTATCAACCGTTTTGCCAGGGGTAGCTCTATAGCTTCTGAAAAGTTATTAAATACTAATTTTATACGCATTTCCAATAGAAGTTTTTATAAGAATCCCATTTTTATATTTTTTATTGGGATCTTAAGTTCATCTGATCAAATTAAGAACCTTTTTTTGGTAGGACTCATTTATTTTTTGTTAACATCAATAATAATTAAATAGGTTAATATAAAGTCAAAAAAATAAAATAGAAAAACAAGCAAAATTGTTATTTCTCACAAAATCATGATAAGAACCAAATTTTTTGTTCAAGCACCTATGACATGTTAACTTCTTATAAGATTTTTCCACAATGGTCGTTCTTATAAGAACTTACACTTTTAGCTTAGAATATTGCATTGAAGATGTTCTTACAAAAACATCTCCAACAACTATGTTATTTTAGAAATTTTGCAAGATTTGAGAAAAAAAAATTGCTCCAATAATTATGTTAAACTTTCATCTAAAATAGAAAAGAAAAAAAAACAATGAAGAAATCTCCAAATTTGAAATAGAAAAAGAAATATAACATACTTATTGAAGATGCTATAAGATGTAATACGAGTGCATCTGCAACAGATTTTTCAAAATTATAAATTTTGGGAAGTTTTGTTCCAACAAGTTTTAAAAATGAATGAAATAAGATAAAGAAGTTTAAATTATTCAAATTTGAAGATCTCCAAATTGATTACCTATGGAAAAGAATTTTTATTTTCTTCCTATGAATCTTTTGAATTAAATGTATATAAAAGAGATATAATATTTTATGAAAGATATTGAATATTTTAATAATATAATTTATATTATAATCTTTAAAATGAAGAAAGTATTGATGAAGATAAATTTTCTTTGAAGATTTTTATTTTGATTCTTCATTAATTTTGTATAATTTGTTGGAGATGCTCTAATTTGGTTTAATGGTAGCCAGGATGGTTTATGAGTTTATGTGTTATATTTGTCTTGTATAAACATTATATACTTAAAAAATTATTGGAAATCAAGAAATGAAAAAATTAATATAATTTTTTAATAAAGAAAATATAAAATTTATAGTTACATCCTCTAAATATTTAACCCACAATAGATTTATTTTAATTATATAACTATGTATAAATTGCGTTAATAACTAAAATGTAAAACAAAAAATACCCTTAGAAAATAACATTTCTTATGAAAATATATTTACTAATTATTAACAGTAGACACATATTTATATACATAGAGGAAAGTTCAAATGTGAACTCATTTTTGGTTGTGAACGTGAGGACGAATCTCAGCCATTTATCCGGTCAATAAAGGCGGCTTTGACCTGGTTCCCCTTCTTTAATAATCTCCACCCTCCCATGAATCGCGTCAATCCTTCGTGATCGCGTCCACCATAACCGGAGATGTGTGGCTGAGATTCGTCCTCACGCTCACAGCCAAAATTGAGTTCACATTTGAACCTAACCCTATTTATATAATATATGCTTTTATTTATTATTACACCCCGTAGACCGTAGTTTTATCGTGTATATATTTCTTATTAAGATGTTTTCAATAAACTGTGCGTTACTAAAATATAGTCTTGAACTAAGATAAAAAAAATAAGTGAATTATGGATTTGATTCCTATGGTTTGGAAATTGTTAAATTGATCCTTCAGCTTCATTTATTACACATTAAGAACCGTCATATGTACTTTTTGTTAAAATTGGTCTCTCATCCTAACAACCGTTTATATTCTCTGTTAAGTAGAAGAACAATTTCTTCTTTCTCATTCTCCTCAATTTTAACATTTCTTTTTAAAAAATAGTGGTTCTTCATATTATTCACCGCAATTATGAACAACAACATATAAAAGAGTGATATAAATCAAACCTTAAATAGAAAACATAAATTAACCCGTCAAGACTTAAATCACTCAAAATAATATGATACAAAATAATAAAAGCCTAAAACTTAAACCTTATAAATGAAACTTTAAATTTAAATTTCTAAAATAAAAACCATAAACCTAACAATCTCAAGAACGATAAGGAAGACGACGAAAGCTATCAAGATATGCAAACGTTGTTCAGAAGAGTAGAAATTCTATTGTGAACAACGAAATCCAATTGTGAAACTTTGCAAGACTTCAAAGAAAAGAAGGATTGAAATAGGAGATGCAACTCAAAATCCCAATGGTGAAATGGGTTCTCAATCACATAACCATATGAGATACTGCTGCAAAACTTCAACCAGAACCAGAATGGATGGGGTGTTCATCGAAGGGGATATTCGACGTGGGAAGGAAGGATGCTGCTCCAGTGATCTTGGGCGGGGGTAGGGGATGATACTATAAGGTTAGGTTTTTCTTACTTTTCAATATTCAAATAATCAAGTTTTGTTTTGGGCTCTTAAGGAAAAATAAAGCTGTAAGGTTTTTGTTGCTCTGATGCAAATTTATGGTCTGTTGTCTAAAAAATATCCATCTTCTTCATCAAAAAGATCAAGAACACCAAACCCTCGTCTTAGTTTTTTGGGTTTTCAAGATTCAAACAATCGAGTTTAGTTTTATTTGGGTTCATGAGGAAAAATGTAGATCAAGGGGTTTGATATAGATTTAGAGTTTGTTAATTTAGAATTAGGGTTAGTTTTGAAGGATACGAAGATGAGAATTTGATATTATTCATTTGTTTGATGAAAAAAATTGCGAATTTTAGCAATAAAACTTTAAAAAACAATTAAAATAACAAGCTATAAGAGACGGAGTTATCCTCAACGAAGATAATGGATGACCGTTAGACTGGAGGACCAGATGCAACAAAAAGTAAATGTTGAGTCTTGTTTGTAATAAATGAAGTTCAGATACTAATTTCGTAACAACAGAATATCATAGGGATCCATTTTGTAAACACTAAAAACTTTAGCGACCAGTTTGGTAAAAGGTAAATAGTATAGGGACCAAAATATGGTTTAATTTAAAGTACAAGGAAACAATCGTAGATTTTAACAAACCTCAGGGACGAAAATGGTGCTTTATTGAAAAGAAAATAAAGATAGGAGTCCGCCGTATATTTGAGAAGCTTCCAGCGAGACTTCTTTCCTCACATGGGGGAGCGGGGAGCCTAACGGCCATTAGTAGGACACGTCACACCTACTCCTCCAAGTTTCTTGGAACATTCTCCAAATTTATGATTAATATTGATATTAAAAAATATACTTAATGGTATCGTATTTTAACAACGAAAATGCCTTTAAATATATGTTTTTTTTTTATCTTTTTAGACTTATATCCGGTTTTTTCCTTTTATCATCCATTTTTTTTCTTTTTAAGATTTTTATATAATTTTTCAACAAATATTCAGAAATAGAAAATCAAAAATTAGACTTTATAAAAAAATATGTTCATCTCCAATAGTTTTTTAACTTTAAAGATTATAATAACTTATATTATTAAATTTTAGAGATTATAATGACTTATATAATTAAATTATTAAACATTTTCATTATTGGTAGGAACATTTAAAATAAATTCATAAGTAGAATGGCAAGTTGGCAACTATCTTTAGTTTGTTTTCATATTTTCAAACTCTCTTATCCTAATCATAAAAATATTATGAAATGTATAATAAAACTCAATTTTATATTTAATATGTAATATATGTTACAAAAAGTCTAAAACTTTGTCTCTTTAAAATCCAAACAGTTCTGATTATTGTAACAAATATTTAATTATTTATATTTTATAACTCATTTTGTTTAGTAAATATTTAACATACATGGTAGTAGTTGATTTTGACGCGGTATTCAGAGACGGAGCATAATAGGGGCCTAGGGGGCCATGGCCCCTACGCTTTATCCCTTAAATACTAAATATTAGAAATATTATCAATGAATTACGCTTAGCTCATGTGGTTATGTATATATGGACCTTGTATATATGGTGACACATTAGTGATTAGGTTGAAAAAAAAATTATTATATATTTTTAAGATGCATTTGTTAGGTTCGGCCCCCTTAATTAAAAGACTTGTGTTCCGCCCCTGGCGGTATTTATCTATGAAATCAAAAACTACAATATAACTTTATAATATCATATATAGGTATTAATAATGTCTCTTTTGTGTAGCTTAGTTGACAACACGATGGTGTCACTTTGTTCAATTACAAGAGATGTTATAAGTTCAATCCCCACCTTGTTCTTGGACCGAATGCGGCTGTCGATAATCACTTCTTTGTCCAAATATAGATTATCAATAGTTAAAAATTAACCGGTTTTATTAAAAAAAAATTGATTGTTAGTTCGATATACTATAAATTTACTAATCATCCATAATAAGATAAATTAACTCATAATCAAGTTGAAGTTATATCTATTTGATATCCAACCCATGAAACAAGTTAAAAGTAGCTATAAAGAAACATGAAAAATAATTTTAACATGTTGAAAGATGTACAAATTACATTATATATATATATATTATTATTATTATTATAGCTGATAACATGTATATAACGTATTAGTTATTTAAAATGAAAAAAAAATGTTGTCGGGTCGGTCCAACCCGGACCGTTTCACGCGTTTCGATCGGATCTGAATTTAACGTGTTTAAAATGTATGAATCTGGTCCGTTGATCTTGGCGGTGTAGCCGTCCTCGTTTGGTGTAGGTTTGACCGTCAACAACCAAATCCGACTCATTTACACGTCAAGCTCTCATGGCCATTGGCCCACTTTCCTCTTTTTTCCCATTTTACTTGTTTTTTTATTAATCATCACATTTTAATTATATATGTATATTTATTTTAAATTTAATTAAAAAAAACTAAACTAACATTACAATGTCAACAAAAAAAAATACAATTAATATTCTTTTATACAAAAACTGGGTTTCAAATATCAAGGTTAAAAAAAATTAACTTTTGTGTTTTATGTATATATAAATTTTAGATATTTTATCAAAAATAGTCATTTTATACTCTCTAATTTAATAAAATAGTCATTTTTTTAAATTTTGACAAAATGACCATTCTCCTCGCCAATTTTCAATTTAAAATTACATCTTTGACCCTAGAGTTATATAATTAGTTAATTTACAACCTTTTCTTTTTAATTTTTCATTTTACACTTTTATCACATTATCGTATATAATCGTATATCGATTAAAAATCATCTAAAAAAAGTTTTTATTTTAACAAGTTACACCATTATAATCGTCTCGTCGATACCTTCGAAATGAGTTCAATATTGAATATTTTTTTATTTAATTATGTTATTATGTATTATATATACTACGAAAAAATATTTTTAAATATTATATACACACTATCGGGCCAATAAGTACCGTCCCCGTACTTGTTAAGATCCCCGATCCCCGTTAAGACGTTTCCAAACCCGACCCGAATTGTTCCTTTTTCGGTTTTCACCGTCGATTTCGGGGTTTTTTTTTGCCATCCATACCTTCAGCGACGGATTAGCGAGGGAAATTGTAATCGACGGTTAATAAAAGATAACACATATCTTCAAATATTACAATTTCCGTCGTTAATCCGTCGCTGAAGGCAGGGATGGCAAAAAAAAAACCAAAATCGACGGTGAAAACAGAAAAGCGAACAATTCGGGTCGGGTTCGAGAACGTCTTAACGGGGATCGGGGATCTTAACAAGTACGGGGACGGTACATACCGGCCCGATAGTGTGTATATAAAAAATATTTTTTTCGTAGTATATATAATGCATAATAACATAATTAAATCAAAAAATATTCAATATCGTGCTAATTTCGAAGGTATCGACAAAACGATTATAATGGTGTAACTTGTTAAAATAAAAACGTATTTTTTAAACGATTTTAAATCGGTATACAATTATATACGTTAATGTGATAAGGGTGTAAAATTAAAAATTAAAAAGGAAATGTTGTAAATTAACTAATTATATAACTCTAGGGGTCAAAGATGTAATTTTAAATTGAAAATTGTACTTCTCTCCTTTGGGGGCGAGAAGAATGGTCATTTTGTCAAAATTTAAAAAAATGGCTATTTTGTTAAATTAAAGAGTATAAAATGACTATTTTTTATAAAATCCCTAAACTTTATATATAAAAAAACTGATTTTCAAATGAATACAATAATCAAATAAAAAAACACGAATATAATTATATATAAAATCACATATTAAATATACCCTCAAGATAATTTAAACAAATCCTAGAAAAAGTTAATCACCAATTTCTTTAACAAATTCTTCAATTTTTTTCTAAAAAGTCAAACATCATAACTTTGAAAAAAACGAAAAAAATTACATTTAAAAATTATATTATTAAAATATTTATTACGTTTAATAAAAGTTGTTATCATTTACACCCTACTTTACATTTTAAAACCTAATCTAAATATATGTCCTTCAATTAAAATAGATAAATAAACATGAATATTAGTGTATCACCAATCAAAATAAATAAATACAATAGAGTATGGTGCAAAAGGAAAATAGAGTAGGGTATAAAAAGAAAAACCCTTAATAATTTTTTTTTTCTGCTAGACATTTAAGTTCAAATACTCTTATTGGTTGGAACAATAAAATATTATTTCTTGTTTATAAGTAATCATTTTTTTAGATTTCTTCACATTTGGAGAAATTTTCTCTCTCTCTCTTGCTTTCTCAATTTTAAAGAATTTTTTTTAGATAATTTTTTAGAGCAAAGAAAAATCCAATATCTTTATTTTCTTTATTTTAGGGGGTTGTTACCAAAAACACCTGTAAGATAAACGCTTATCAGGTATCATTTATCTCATCAAGTGAACATAAGAAGGACAAAAATCTACCCGGTAAAAGATATAATACAGACCGAGGATCTTGCTCTTTATGTGTCAGAAAAGACCCATATTTACTGATTAAAATACGATTGCCAACGATCCGTTTTGATTCTCAAAAGTATTAGTTGATTAGTGTTAAGTAAAATACAAATAGTAACTCTTATCGGTAAATGTTTATATGATAATTTCTTTCTTACCTATAACATCTTTCTTTTTCTATGAATTTTCTTGCAACCAAAAAAAAAACTCCATCTTTGACCTTTATGTCAAACATCAATTACTTATTTTTTAATAGTGACAGCTACGATGGCCTTTGGCAATTGGGATTTGGGACCATTAAAAATAAGTAATTAGAAAGTGACTTCTTTTAAAATAGAAAAGACAACTGCCAAAACCGAAAAACAAACTGATTTATTTATATTTATTATAAATAAAAAAAACAAATATTTTCTCTTGTTTATTTGTTGCGGAAATCATGCGCTCACGTGAATTCTTGCAATTTTTTATTAATAATTAATAATAGAATTAATAACATATTCCATCCTCATGGTTTGAAAATTATAAAGATCTTTAATCGCAAAAAAAATATGACTTAGATCTTCCCATAGTTATTGGTATTTTGGTCCATTTGCTATCTCATTCCATTTTTATTAAAAAAGATTAAGATATAGATAAGATTGCAAATGTAATCTTATATTATGATCAACACTTTACATAAGAAAATAATCAAGCTATTCATGAAACCACATATTCACTAGATTAAGTAGACGGTTGGGTTGCAATGTTTGTACAAATATACACATATATATATATATATATATAGAGAGAGAGAGAGAGAGAGAAGTTTAATTCCAAACCAATTCTTGGTTCTAAACTGGGAAATGAAGAAGAGCACGACATATGTCTCAGACATCCACATTCAGTATGAATAACGAAAGACATTCAGTATGAAAAACGAAGTTGAAATTCATGAGCTATTCATAATGAATGATAAAACATTCATAATGAATAATACAACATTCAATAATAAACGATCATCATCCAAGTTAAATTGATTAATTATTCATGATGAATAACTCATGGACATATGATACATATGTCTCACTCTCCTTTGTCCCTTGGTTTTCATTTGAATTCGCTTATATATATATATATATATATATATATATATATGTATGTATGTATGTGTGTGTGTGTGCGTGTACATACGACACATTCCCCTATCGACGCTAATGTCACGACAATTCCCCCTTCCTCCCTTGTTATTCCTGTAAACCCTCCCGTCCCTCCACACTTGCAACTACTTAAAGAGATCCCTTTCCTTGTCCTCGCAGCTCAACCTTCATTGTAAGTCTCAAATCATCCCTTTCGCTGCAAATCTTAAGCCATCCCCTTCCCTAGAGGAATACAACGAACCCTTGTATTGAATATGATGTTGTTTTGGTTTGTGTCAAATGGTTGTGAAAAATGATTGCTACCATATTCATGTCTCTTTGCCTCTTAGATAATTCCAGGTACAACTTCTTGTCACACTTTCATTAAGCCAAGGTCACAACCGCCTTACCAACATATTCAACACTAGAATATAATATGAAGAGTTTTGGATTCTTTGTGAATCCTTACACTCATACCACAACTTCTTCTTCACTTGTACATACACAACTTTGCGTTTTTATTTGTACATAAATACACCTAACTTATGCTTTTCAGTTGTACAAGGACACACACACACACACAAACACAACTTCTACTTTTCGTTTGTACATGGGTACACAACAACTTATGTTTTTCGTTTGTACAGGGACTCCCAAAACTTTTGCTTTTCGTTTGTACATAGACACCCACAACTTATGTTTTATGTTTGTATAGGGATACAACTTCTATTCCAAATGAACTTTGGATATTATGTATTGAATTTGAGTTTATTTAGTTTGATTTTTGATGATTAGGATTTGGATTTGGATTGATATGTTACGAGTGAATGTTCTAACGTGTGGTGATCGGAGATGGAAGAGCGGCCAAAGAACATATCTGTTTTTTTGTTTTAAATGCTTTATACATGTGTACAAAAGGCATTCAAAATTGTACAATATAAAATAAAGAAATAAACAAAATGACTAGATACCTCTGACTTAAAGGAGAAAATTTAACGACGTTAAAGCAAAGACCAAATAAGTAACAAAAATCAATCCATAAGGACTCTAATAACTTTTGTTAAATCATAGGGATGAAATTTGTAGTTTACTCTTAGTAATATTTTATTTATATATATATATATATATAAATAGAAAGAAAATTCTAACATGCTTTTTGGCGACTTTTCCCCCATGTGGAGCCTCGCTGGCAACGACACTCACCCAACTCCTCCAAGTATCTTGGATCCTGCTGCTACCCATCAAACCAATTTCTTTTATTATTTTTTTTTCCTTTTTTTTTATAAGTGTCTTTTTTTAATCAAAATTTCTTTTGGATTGATCTTTTTGTATTTTATGATATCCTTATTTTATATTTGTCGGCCTCAAAATAAATTGTCACATAAAATAATTCAACATATTTAGAAATATGTAATTATTACATTTTTTAATTAATAAAAAAATGATGTTATTCTTAATTATAACAAATTGACATTTTTTTACATTTGAAAGTAATATTTATTTTAAGAGAGAGAAAATATCCCTTGTAATTTGTAAAAGCATATTTAATAAAATTTTTATAATTTTTCTAAAATAAAAAATGAAAATAAATAAAAATTCTAAAAACATTTATTCCAACTACAACAGTTTTTTCTATTTTCTATAATTCATCACTACTTATATCAATAAAATATTATTTTTCTTTCCTGTATATTTAACATCAATAATTTTGACCGGTTGTATATATTAAAATAATGTTTGTCTCTTATAGTTTAAGGATTTTAGAGATTTCTTTATACTTAGAGATTTTTTTAAATATATCTAAAATAACAAACAATATAACAATGTCGTTGGATCAATTTAGGGAAGGAAAACTTTTTCTATTTTAGAGATGCTCTAAATATCCAAAATAACAAATAATATAGTAATTAAAGATGCCCTAAAATTAATGATTATAATGTTTTATATTTGGAAAACCGAAAGCTTGTACACAAAAAAGAGATTGATCCTATCAACTGTCTCCTTGAAAACGTAGGTTTGAACCTTGGTACTTTATTATAATTAATTATTTTGGACGGTTTATGCATTAAATTGAAATAAATTGACATTTTAAAATATTAATATAATAAATAAGAAATCTTAAATTTGTTGTTATCGATATTGATCTAGTCATACACACATCATTCCTTCATGGCTAAGCCCCACCACTTCCCTTTTCTTTCTTTCAAATATTAATTAATAATTATATTTAATATTTATTTATGAAATTCAGCAAATAACAAGAAAATATTAATTGGTCAACTAACTTGGTATAGAAATTTAATTCTTGTTGACTTTTATGTAATACAAGTTGTTTAATCTTTCAATTGATCATATATACAACTAGCATTTTTTCTTAGAGTAATTTACTCAAATAACAATTTTATAATATAAATTTAATTTATAGTCATTTTTTTAAAGTTTTTTTTAAATAGTCATTTTTTAATTAAAGATTCTAAAATCATACTTTTAGATTTTACATAAAAAATCAAATTTCTATGTAAACTATGTTTTGGTGACAAAAAAAAAGATTGTTTATACAAACCATACATAATTTATGTAGAAAATAAACTTTCTACATAAAATATATTTTTAAATGTCGAGGCTAATGACATTCCTACAAAAATAAATCATTCTCACACATGATAATGTCGAAACATTCTTTTTACATTTCTAAAGTTATAAAAATTCATAAAATTTCGTGCACACTCTACTGAAGGACTTCCATTAACACTCCCCTTATAAAATTTGACTTAAAATAGACTTTAAAAGAAAGTAAATTTCATTTTACTAAAAGGTTTTTTCTTTTACATCATAGTCTAATTCTTATTTGCACCATAATCTATTGTTTTATCTATTTTGATTGAGGGACATACTAACACTCATATTTATTTATTTATTTTAATTGAAAGATATATATATATATATATAGAGAGAGAGAGAGGAGATTTCAATTACAAACCACTTCAATTCGTACAAACCGTACAAACCGCATGAAACCAAAAAATTGTTTTAATTTTTTTTCACTTTTTCTTAATTATTAGGGTTGATTAGTCAATAATATATAAAAAAATTTCATCAAGAATACATTAATGTTGGTGAATCAAGAATACATGAAACAAGTTTCATCAAATTGAGAGTTTTAATGAAACAATTTCATTTTCATGAAAAACAAAAACAAATTCATGAAAAAAAAATTATATGAAATAATTTCATCATATTAAACATTTCCATGGAAAAGAAATTAGAAAAAATATTGGTTTCATGCGGTTTATACGATTTGAAGTGGTTTGTAACGGAAATCACCCCTATATATATATATATATATAAAATAAGGTTTAATATATAGAGCAGGGGTAAACTGTAAATGATAACCACCATTTGTTTAAATTTCTACAATAAGTGGGTCCCACAAGTGATAGATAGACAAATGGGTCTATCTTGTTCTAGTATATACGGTCATGTACACGAGTATGCTTATCAAAAAACACGTATAAAAGAATTGAACACGTGTGAGTTGTTACAATTTCCTAGTGTGGCAAAATTACAATTGGGTCCTCTAGAAGAAATCTGATTAGGTGTGGTAGGGTGTAGAGCGGGAGAATGAATGAGGACCGTTGGATGAATAAAAAGAAAGGGGATATGTACGCCTAGTCATATAAGCATCAGCTCCTTTGATGATCTGTGTGTGACTGTTTGACAGCTTGCGAGATATACCCGACAACCTAAACCCTTTAATGAAACAGCTCACTCGCCTACCAAACCTTTTTCAACCGTTTTTGTATACCTAATTATTACTGTATCTTTTCAAAATTATAACATGGTAATCGTACGGTACAGAAAATCTCCAACAATATCTTTATAATTTTTCTTTAAACCGAAATTCGAATATCAAAATTTTTAAAAAATATTACATTCAACTTCAACAACATCTTTATTTTGAATATTATAAAATTTATTATATTATTAAAATATTATATATTTATAATAAAATATTATTTATGTCATCTAAAATTTAATTTTAATTTTTCTTATTGGAGGAACCTAATAAAAAAATACTTCTTTTTCATGGTAATCATTTTTTGAGATGTCTTCAAATTTAGAGATTTTTGTAATCTCTTTCATACTTTCTCCATTTTGGAGAAAGTTTTGGAGATGCTATTGGAGCAAAAAAAAAATCTCTATTTTCTCCATTTTCGAGATGCTGTTAGAGATGCTCTAAAAACGTCTGTATTTAGGGGTGTTTGAAAGAGCTTATTGACTTATCACTCATTACCGAAAAGGGTTTATGAAAAGCTGATAAGTTAAAAAAAATTACTTATTAAAAAACAACTTATCTCCGATTTGGCATCGGATAACTTGCTTTACCCAAACGCTCAAAATGATTTCTTACCGGTGCTCCACCGTAATAAGTCAATAAGTTGTTTTGATAAGCTCAAACAAACATCCCTTAATCTCATTTTTTTTTAATCATAAACATAAAATCGATTTGATTGGGTAAAAAACAAAAAAACGATAAAATAACTAAATATCTTAACGTTTTTATAAACCATGATGGTTATTTACTTACTTTATAGACTTTTTTACAAAACATAACGGATATGTTGTAATTCTAAAACTGTATAGATAAATCATATAGACTAAATTTATTTAAACATAATGTTTATACAGTTCTGCATGTAACATTTTTAGACGAAAATATATATATATATATATATTAATATTTTGACACTGAATTTTAAGATCATTATACAAAAAAAAATTATCATTAATTTTGATTATTGGATTTTGTATTAGTTATTTATAAAAAAGGGAACAGTTAAATACAATTAAAAACATATTTTTACATGGTAAAAATTCTAATGTTTTTTAATTGGAAGTTCTGGACTTGTCATCGTATTAAATGCACGTATTGCTGAAAAAGATGCATAGCTTGTGACTCTGTGGTGCTACGTGTTTTTATATAAACATACACGTATTTTTTTTAAAATTCAATTAGATTTATTATCTTTTTTTAGTTTAGAAAAGAAACTTTTTTTTTTTTGCAAAGCATACTTATATTATTATCCAAACCAACTTTTAAATGCTAAAATTTACATAAATGACAACAAGTTTACAAGGAGCAAACAAGCCCACCTCAGCAAACCGAATTAAGAAACTTTATTAATTCAGATCAATAACGTTTATTTATATATAATGATCTAAAATTGACATGATCAAACCTTTCTTTGTAAAACATGAGTCATCATTTGTAAGGATTTGCACATCATTTATGGTACAATAATATTGTCAAGCCATGTAGAATGTTTTGGAAAAAAAAGATTATATAAGTGTGTTTACTAAATATATCTAATAAATGGTTACAGTGGCTGTACATGATAAAGATTTAGAATTCTATCTATTAAATGTTTATCAGAACTTTTGGATAAATTAACCCTTAAAAGCTATATCAATACATTCTTTTGTACAAAAAACCAAGTATTTCCACCGAACATAAATTTCTATAACTTTGAAAAGAACAAACCCACATGAATTGACTAATAAGATAACGTTTATGATCGATCATTTTAATTTCCACGAATGAAAACACTATTTGAAGAAAAAGATTTAAATGTTTTATCTAATTTACTAAATTATTGTAATCTTGATTAATACATAAAAAACTTATGTTTTTGACATCTAATAGCTTTAATAGTAAAAATTTCATCCAAATAAATATTTTTTTAATTTTATATTTTTTCCGCTGTAAATTAATTTTTAAATAATTAAAAATAGCAATATTTTAATGAAATGATAAATTAAGAGGAAGAGGACTAGTTGTAGAAAATGACAAAAAGGGGACTGGTGGGACCAAGCGTGAAGTATCTGGACCCACACTCTGCAGGACTGGTCCACTCTACTTGCACATCAACAGATTCCCAAAATATTTCTTTTATTGTATTAATTTCAAATTATAAAATAAATTTCAAATATCCGATATTATTAAATAGCATTAACACTCGTTTATAGTTTATAACGCATTTCATTTATTTAATAGGATGTTAATTGAGAAATTAATGATTTTGACCAACCATGAAAATCCATTTACCAATATAACCAAAAACTTGTTAAGTTTACCAAAATGACCAAGATTTCTTCGAAATACATATCGAGAACGAGTGGAAATGAAATACCTCCGCCACAGCACTGTTTTCCTCCGTCATACCTCCGCCACAAGACTGTTTTTCTTCCGCCATGTGGCGGAGGTATTTATACGTGTGGCGAAGGTATTTGTATGTGTGACAAATACGGTGGAAAAACCCCCAAAACGGCGTAGTTTTGGGGCCCTCCGCCATGTGGCGGAGGAAAACAGTGCTGTGGCGGAGGTATTTTCACTTTCACTCGTTTTCGATATGTATTTCGAAGGAATCTTGGTCATTTTGGTAAACTCAACAAGTTTTGGTCATTTTGGTAAATGAATTTTCCATTTTGGTCAAAATCATTAATTTCCCATGTTAATTACATATTCCTTATTTAAAATGAATATTCCAACGTTTTTAACGCCTTAATAAATCAAAATATTAACTTCGGGTTTTTTGACATTTGTTGAATGGTTTGGTACAGAATCATTAAAGTCTTTTATGATATAATACAAAATGAAATATAATTACTTTCCAATTGTTCATAATGAAATTAGGGTGTTGAATGATTAAGTGAGTCCCAAAATAAAAAATCTTTCATAAAGTTTTAGAATCATTAAGAGACATTTTTTTTATCAAATAAGATTAATTTTTAGTGATTCATAGATTGTTTCTTAATTGAATTATTAAGAGGTAAATAAACAGTCTTTCCATTTTGAAAATATGAGATGTAATTGAATAACAACTTCATATGTTGTGATAACAATGAAAAAATTTATCTTAAATTATTGATAAACATATATTTATCTCATAATACGTTTGTTTCATATGTATTTAGTTCATAATGTTGTTTTATATGTATTCGATTCACAATGAAAAAAATATACATGTAACTTTTGTTTCACAAGATGGGTAAAAAAAGTTCATTTTGTGGAACAAATCTACGTGCATCAATATTTTATATTATGGTATCAGATGAGAAAATCATACGAAATAACAAATGATATACTAATTCTCACGGTTACAACAATTTTATGAATTCTCAGTAGAAGACCCTCAAAATATAATACAAAAACTTACGATGTATACAAATGAGATCGAGAGAAAACTCTTGAAAAAAACTCGAAGAACTCTATCAAACCATGGGATTGAGACCCATCTAATATATGTCATAAAAATGTGGTTATAACTATCTTTTAAAAAAACCATCTTGACATAAAAACAAAAATATTTCCTCTTAATTTTTAAACAAAAAATAGGTAAAATAAAAAAATAGAGTAAAACAAATTTTAAAAAACAACCATTTTATTATATTTAATTTATCATCATCTTTTGGTAATTCTTTAAATTTTTTTCCTAAAATTCCATCTGAATCTTTGCTATGATATCAATTATCATAAATTAATTTTTTTAATTGATTTTACGTATATTAGAAAAAGGAAAAAAAAAGTAAAGATTCCATGAACTTTCCGGCATAGAATCTTTGAACTTTCACGCAAGCAGAATCTCAAGTGGATCCCGGAATCACCCCCCGTGACTTTAGCATTACCCTTTTTTGACATTTCTACCCTTGGTCCACACCAAATCCCCCATGGACCCCACCACACCTCCGCAAAATTCGTTTTTTTTACTTTTCCACATTTTACTCCATCAAAAATGGATACCTCCATTTCCACCATTCGGGTTATCGGGTCATATTCGGACCCAACAATTTTTTCCTATATATACCCCTTATTTGTTTAAACTTCATCCTCACAAAAAAAAAATTGTTTCTTTCAATTCTTCCTAAAAACTTGCTTTTTCTCTAAATTTTCTCTTAATTTTCAGCCACCACCACCTTCCGTCGTTAACTACCACCACCTTCCGTCGTTACCCACCACCACTTTCCGTCGTTAACCACCACCAATCGTTATCCCATTGATGGCTATGACCACCAATGGTCTCTCTTCTAAGGTTATCAAATCATTTCTCCGCCGTGTGACGTCATCATTACCATCCAATACCACCACCACCCCAAGGTTTCGATTAGCCCAACGAACCACCATCAACACAACCACCACCGTATTCCCACCACCACCACCACCATCATCATCTCCACCGACCGCCGCCGCCGTCTCCGACGAGTCACGTGACTCGATATTTGATTTCGAGGATACGAAAGGTTTGTTTTCGTCCGTTACGACCGGAAAACTTTTACGGTCGGCGGCTAACTTGAACCTGGCGGCGGTGGAGCCGGTGGTGGATTTGGGGATGTGGGTTATGAGGTCAAAGGTCATGCAAGTTGGGATTTTGAGAGAGATTGTTTTGGGTACGATAAAACATACGTCGTATGAACATTTTGTGGCGGGTTCGGATATGGTTGAAACGGGTCGGACTGTTAAGAGGCTTTGGGAATCCGGGTTGAGAGGGATGTTGGATTATGGGTTGGAGCATGCGGTTGATAATGAATCTTGTGATAAAAATGCTCAAGAATTTATTCAAACTGTTGAATCTACACAAGTCTTGCCTCCTTCTTCTGTAAGTTTTTTTTTACATTTTTTACATTTTCTTGATTCCATTTCATCTTTTTCTTTATTTTTACTTTTTTATGTTTTTACCCAAATCTCAGATTCCTTTTTTTTAATATCTTTGGAATCTTGTTTTCCCATATGGGGATTCCTATTTCCATTTTTGCTCTGTTTATGGTCATACTCTGTAAATTTTTATGAAAATTAATCAAAAATAGCTTTATTTTAATCTTTTAGCTCTTCTTTCTTAATATTTCTATTAATTTCTCAATTTTTTTTTATCATCCCCTTCTTCCCCAAAAAATCTTGGATTTGTGGGGAAAATTCAATATTTCTTTCGGATTTCCATGTTTTAAGAAATCTTTTTGAAATTCTTGATCTGTTTTCTTCTAAATTTCAATCTTTTGTTCTTGAATCTTGAATCTTGGATCATTTTCTTTAATTTTCTAACTATAAATTTCTTGAAAAAACCTTTTGAATTCTATCTTATTTCAATCTTTATTGTATTGGGTCTTTGATTTACATAATCTTTATTAGAACTAATATAATCTTTTCTTTAAAACAGGTTAGCTTTGTGGTTGTGAAGATAACAGCAATTTGTCCAGTTTCTTTATTAAAGAGAGTTAGTGATCTTTTAAGATGGGAATACAAGAATTCATCATCTACAAATCTTCCATGGAAGCTTAAAACCCTTCCAATCTTTTCAGAATCCAGCCCATTTTACCACACATTAGAAAAGCCAGCTCCTTTAACTCCAGAAGAAGAAAGTGATCTTGAATTAGCCCATCAAAGATTAGTCAACATTTGTAACAAAAGTATAGAATGCAATGTACCTGTAGTTATCGATGCAGAAGATACTTCAATCCAACCGGGTATCGATTACTTTACGTATTCAGCTGCTGTTATGTATAATAAAGGCGAAAAACCCGTAATTTTTGGAACGATTCAAGCGTATTTGAAAGATGCGGGTGAACGATTGTTTGAAACGAAAAGGGCAGCCGATAAAATGGGATTGCCAGTTGGGTTTAAGTTGGTTCGAGGTGCTTATATGTGGAGCGAAAGCCAATTGGCGAATTCGATTGGGGTTGAGTCACCGATTCATAATAGTATCGAAGAAACACACAATTGTTACAATGGGTGTGCTTCTTTTATGCTAGATGAGGTCTCAAATGGTCCTGGTGGGCTCATTCTTGCCACTCATAATCTTGATTCAGGTAAAAAGATTGAAACTTTATGAGAATTGGTTAATAAAGATTAGGACCCATTTGGTTATTTAGGTCTTTTAAACTATAAAAAGATTGGATTTTTTGTTGTTGGATTGAAATGATGAGAAGATAAAGTGCACCAAATTTGATAAAAATGTATTCTGAATCAGGGGTTGTAATGGTTTCTTGAATATCTATCGATGGTTGAAAACAAATAATTCGAAAAAGCAGAGGTATTTCTTGAGACGACATTCAAGATCTCTGATCTTAATGGATTCAGACTAATTTTGTGTTGTTGAATATGATTTACAGCAAAACTAGCTGCACAAAAGGCGCGCGAATTGGGGATCGGGAAAGATACACAGAAGTTGGAGTTTGCTTCTCTTTATGGGATGTCTGAAGCCATGACATTTGGATTAAGGAATGCAGGATTTGGTGTTAGCAAGTATTTGCCATTTGGTCCAGTTGATCAGATCATGCCTTATCTTCTTCGACGAGCTGAAGAGAATAAAGGGTTGTTATCTTCTTCGAATCTTGACCGGCAACTCATGATGTAAGTCTTAATCTTCTTGAATCTTGCATAGTTCATCAAATCTTGATGGTTATTCACATGTGAATATGGTTTTCCATCGTCACTTTCATCGATACTTGACAGTTATTCACACATGTGAATATGGTTTTCCATAATCACTTTCATCATATTCATTAATTCTTGATTGTAGTTATTCACATGTGAATGATGTGTTTTGCAGGAAGGAATTGAAGAGGAGAATGAAAGCATATGTTGGACAAGGTCTTATGGATACGGAGAGTCGGTTAAAATCGGAGACTGGTTCGATTGTGAAGTTAAATTAGAGGTGTTATTTGCCATTGAAGAAGAAAGATATATATATATATATATATTTAATACAAGAAGATTAAGAAGGGAGTGTAAATAGTTTTAAGATGGGATTAAGAGGCAACTTGCTTGTTTATTGTTGATGATGTTATATATAAAACGGAGGGGTAAGGAAGCAAGAGGTTTCTATTGGAATAAATGGAAATTTTTTGGTTTAATTTATTGTTATAAATTATTCCAATTGTTTATTAATTATTATTGTTATTATTATTAAAATGTTAATGGTTATCTTTGTCCTTTTTTGTTATTTCTCAATAGTTCTTTCCTTTTTGTAATTCTTTTGTAATTAAAGAGGTACACAAATAGAAGATAATTTTATCTACAATAGAGATAAAAAAAAGTAGTCATATAATAAAGGATAGAAAGACAAAATGAACATTTATTTTTAAAAGTAAAAAACTTAATTTAATACAAACTAAATTGAAAATATGAACACTTATTTCTTGACAAATGAGGTATTTTGCTTCTTTTGTTGTACTTAATGTAATATAAAAAAATAAAGTATATGATTAATTAAATTTTAAGAAAAAGAAAAAAGAAAATTATTAGATTCATGCTACATTTTTTAGTTAATTCAAAACACCCAGATCAAATTTCCTTCTAAAACGCAATTCATGAGCTGTTTTGTGATTAAAAGTGATTAAGAGTCCAAATCTCAAATAAACTTCTCATCTTTAACTCCTATTTTGACACGATATTCTTCATCTAATTTGGATTCATTGGCTTATTTCTACATGCATCAATGGATTCACATCTCAATCTGATTTCAAAATCATAACATACTCATCCATTTCAAAACGGTTGCAAAATCAACCTACACTTTTTGTTCATATAAACAAACAAAAACAACAAACACAAACGATACTACAATCTTTTCAAGCTTTTCTTTCTTGCATCAATCTTCTTTTTGTCGGCTTGCGCCTTGACCAACCCGCCACATTCCTTCTTTTGCGTAACCATGGGTGCCAGTGCAGCACCTGAACCACTACTGACTCCAATCTCAACCGTTGGGTTCAGATTGGCGCCAGTTGTTGGGTGATCTTGACCACTACCACCCTTCATGGTGTTCAATGATGGGGCCAAAGGGGTAGGCCCCACGACACCTGATACTGCGTTTTTGGGGTCAATACTACAAACTGATGTGGTCTGGTCCACGTTTAAAGAAGCCGTTGACTCGGATATGGCTCCGGCCTTGAACTTTGGTTTTGGCTTTAAGGCATGGATTCCAGTGTACAGCCTGCAAAACACCATTATTCAAGATTTCAAGATTTCTTCAAGCCATTAAGCCACTATTTGAGATTTCAAGACTTATTGAAGCCATTATTCAAGATTTCTTGAAGCCACTATATGAGTTTTCAAGACTTCTTGAAAGCCATTATTCAAGATTTCTTGAAGCCATTATTCAAGATTTCTTGAAGCCACTATTCAAGATTTCTTGAAGCCACTATTCGAGATTTCAAGACTTCTTTGAAGGCCATTACTCAAGATTTTAAGAATTTTTTAAGCCATTATTCAAGATTTCAAGACTTCTTAAGCAAATTTTCCACGGTTTTCATCCCCTTCATAAAAAAAGGACTTCTTGAAGCCATTATTCGAGATTTCAAGACGCCATTATTCAAGATTTCAGGACTTCTTGAAGCAAAATTTCCAAAGTTTCGTCCCTTCTATGGAAAAAAGACTTCTTGAAACCATTATTCAAGATTTCCCATTATTATAGATTTCAAGACTTCTTGAAGCCACTATTCGCGATTTCAAGACTTTCTTGAAAGTCATTATTCAAGGTTTCCAGATTTCTTGAAAGCCATTGATCAATGTTTCAAGATTTCTTTAAGCCATATAGTCGAAATGTGAAAAGGGGGCGAGGCTTTTTACTACAGTAATTATTAAAAACCATAGCAATAAGCGACACTAATGCCATCATGGCTATAGCTGCTGACCTGGCATGTCTAGCATACTCCTCATAATTTTCAAGCAACATTTTGCCAGCCTGCTCATTTAAAGCAGATTCCGGAAATGGCTCAATCAGTAAACATCTGACCACCTGCAAACACGACATATGGTCATCATAGAACTTGGTGATTTAGATTTACAGCTCCATTAGGAAACCGAAACAAAAATACAAAAAACTTACAATTAAAACATGCCGTAAGCCAAGACTTGGGGTCCAGTCTCTTTTCAACGTGTTGACACATATCTCACCATTTGTTGCGATATTTGGATGGAATATCTTGGTCAGAAAATAACCTAAAATATTCACACAAAAAAGTTACAAAATGTTACGGAATCCTGGTACCAAAAGTCTTGCTTTAATACATTTCACTTTGTTATTTGATACACTACAACAAAATCGGCTTTATAGAACGCCATATGTCTAAATGTCATAATAGATTGCTTTATGGGACTTACGTATATAGGACCAAACAACTTTGTGTCCCATGTAAAGATGTTATAATATAAGATGTTAAAACAACTTTTTGGACATATTTTGGCATCCCAACAAGTTTTTTTTATGACATTTGTGAACTAAAAGTGCCCTATTAGCTTTTTTTTATAGGACATTGTTGAGAGAAGTCCTATGAACACATCTTTTTATAGAACACTTCTTTTGTTAAGACGCCTATTCAGATAAAGGTCATTCAAAAAGACTATTAAGACGCTTGGTTTCAAAAGTGTCAAAAAAAAACTTGGCTTTCTGCATAAAGATCCTCCTAGAAGCTTACTGAATAAGTCACTTTCTATATCATTAAGCTACTACCAAACAGACCCTTGGACATATTTGATGTCCTATAAAGCCGATTTTGTTCTAGTGAGAGCATTTCTACGTACTATTCAGCATGTGCTTATTTCTAGATAAAGTCGGTTTTCGTGACCAAACCTTTAGGCGGTGAGTGTGGGAAGTCACGAGACAGAATCAACTTCATGCGAAAAACACCATTCTCATATGGAGTTCCAGCTGCAAACCACGGGCATTCAGTCAAAAAAACAAACAAAACATCCCCAAGAAAACATAAATATATATATATATATATACCTGGGCCTTCAATATCGGCATGTATTGTTGAAAAGTCATCATCGTTTACTCCTACTTTTATTCCTTCTGGTGGGGTTTCATCAAGACTCTTCAATTCCCTAGCCAGCTGCTTTATTACATTTGGAGGAAGATTCTCATTGGTCGCCTGTATGAAAACATAGGATAAAAATATAATTACAGTAATATAAAACATAATTTAATTAGAGTTACAAATATACAATACATAATAACACCAAGGAATCAATTCTAATCTTGGACGTACCATCAACCGCACAAATGATCTAAAACCAGATTACAATCCCGGATGGATTTTGCCAATGTGATCACGAGTAAACCTGTGATAAGATAATTCATTTTTCAAAGTTGTTAGAAACGTTAACTTTGTACTACAATATAATAGTTTTCTCATTAAGCACCGTATGGATTAAGTTGTCTGTATGGATTAAGCTAAATTGTTGTGAAAGGAGGCATTCATCCGTGGCTACACAAGAAGCTATATTTCCATGTATACACTATAAAGGGAAGTAAATAACAATTCTCCGAGATGCTGAAATCCAAAATTCGTCCATTAGGGAACGTTAAAGGCATGTTTGTTAGCAACTTAATGAGCTTAATGGTACTCGCAGCTTATTTGGTCAGCTATACATGACTGTTTGTTAGTGGCTTATTGATATAGAAAGCGGCTTAGTCGGCTTTAGGGGGAAGCTTTATTCAGAAAGCCAATTTTTTTTTCAAACCTCCTAAAGAAAAACCTCAGTAATCTATACAAACAGATTAATCCACAAAGACAGCTTTATCTAACCAAACAGTTCTTACTTCTTTATCAGTTAAGACAGTAAACACAAGAATAAGAACCCTAAGAATCCCAATTGCATTCATGAGAACAAATTATGATTTTCACCAAAGAAACAAAAGTTTCTTTAAAGATCATAAAATAAAAAACTTGAACAAAGACATCAGATTACAAGATCATCAAGTAATTATACTTGAATTTTATAATGAAATTAAAACAACAAATTCAAACCCATCAAGATCACCTCAAACTAAGAGCCTTTAGTGGGTCTTTTCTTGAAATTTATCATCCAAATACAAAGGGTATCAAAGAATTTCACAAATTTGATGCATCCATGGAAGATCCCAATTATAAAAGATCCATAAAGATCAATTCAACAAAAAGGGAAAGGTGAGACATAAATAGAGATAGTTGAGAAGAGTACTGTGGTCCTGATTAGATACAAAGATAGATATGTACCAACATCTTTTTGAAAGAATCAAGAACCAAAAAAGTTACCCCTTTATCAATCAAGACAAAAAAAAAATCAAAACCCTAATTCAATCATATCATCCAACACAGGATCCAATTGCAAAACACCCATTTGTGATAACCCATCAAGTTTTTTTCAAAATCATCAAGTACCAAAACTTGAATTTCAATAAATATCAAAGAAAACCCACATCAAAATCAAGAACTTTTAGTGGGTATTTTTGAGTGAGAAAAAGAGAAGAAGTTCGTGTTCTAACCTCTGAATTCAGGTTCAGAAATTGAGGGAGGGCTTCAATGGCTTCAAGAGTTCACAAGAATCGATCGATGATCACGCTTTTTCTGAATGATCGGAGGAAAGAGAGAGAGAGAGAGAGAGAGATCATTGTGAGTACCTAGATACAGATACAGATATATACAAATATTAATATAAAAAGATGTGAAAGTGTGGTGAGTTTACCGTTAGAGAGAGTTGATGTTTGGAAGCTGGAATTCGTTTTTCACGTTAAAAGCTTGTGGGTGGTCAAATTTCAAATTCCTACATTTTTAGGGCAACATTTGTGATTTATAAAAAGTATTGGGGTCGATGTGAAACATTTTTCTTGGTTTTTGGGGATTGCAAATAGGGAAATTATTGAAATAGTATCAATTATCAAATCCCATTATTAGTATTTTGTTTTAATATTATTAAAAATAAAAATAAAAATAAATTACAATATCAATTTTATTACGTCAAAAATAAAAAATAAAATTCAAAATTGAATCTATTTTTAAAATATGATATACTAGTTATATTTGATAAAAACTATCCGATAAGCTAATTAATAGATGCAAAACCATGAAATAGTAAAAATGTTAAGAATTTAGTCAATTCTAGCATTTCATAATATAATTAAAATAAATCACTAATAATATTATGTGTTAAATAATACATATCAGGTGATATTTTTGGTATGTACAAATACAAAATATCATATTTTATGTGATATACTAAGGGGCCGTTTATCAAACTCTTACCCGGGTAAATGTTTACCAAGTCATATTACCTTATTGGAGGAATATAACAAGTACCAAAAATCTTACCTGGTAAAAGCGAAGACAAGGAAAACAATGACCAAGAGTCTTACCCGGGTAAGTGATTGCAACGAATCTTACCATGGTAAGCGCTTACCGGGTAAATTGTTGCATATGATGCCTTTTTTTGTGGACTAAAATCTTACCCGACAAGTAAGTGATAGTGTTGAATTTCGCCGGTAAGCACTTACCCGGACATGATTTGGTAAACAACCCCTAAGTATGTGTGTGTAGGTATGTATCATGTATGTGTATAGGTGTCTATGTGTGTGTAGGTATGTATCATGTATCTGTGTATAGCTGTTTATATGTGTGTAGGTATATATCATGTATGTGTCTATAGGTGTCTATGTGTGTGTAGATTTGTATCATGTATGTGTCTATAGGTGTCTATGTGTGTGTAGCTGTGTATCATGTATGTGTCTATAGGTGTCTATGTGTGTGTAGCTATGTATCATGTGTGTGTCTATAGGTGTCTATGTGTGTGTAGGTATGTATCATGTATGTGTGTGTATGTGAATATAGATATAACGAGATTCCCACTGTCCCTGTCTACTATCCAGCGAAACCACAGTCAAGGAAACGGGCTTGGCAGAATCATGTTTTGCACGAAACTTTACGTGAGCCCTCGAGAATATATACGAACATCGTTCGTTATGCAATGGAAGACATATGAAATGGAATTTTGGCAAAAATTTGGAAGTTGTACACGGTAAATTTAAATTTTTAGGAATGTTTGGATATTTTTAGAAAATACAAGAAATATTAAAAAAGAACAAAAAAAAAACTCTCAAACTCAACCAAAATTTTGAAAAAGAAAATATTTAAATAGTCAATATATGATCTAAATAAAGACCCTCGAGCAAAACCAATATTTAATTTAAATAGTTAATATATGATTTACAAACATAAAAGTGGCTGTAGTTTAGTGGTAAGAATTCCACGTTGTGGCCGTGGAGACCTGGGCTCGAATCCCAGCAGCCACATAATATTTTTACTTTAGAGTTAAATACAAATTTGGTCCCTGTGGTTTACATAAATTAACGGATAAGGTCCCTGAACTTTCTTTTTAACAAAGAGCATCCTTATAGTTTCATTTTTATAACGGATACGGTCCCTCATACTAACACTGTTAGTTAAAATGGTGTTAGTGAAGGGTAGTTTAGTCTATTAACTTTTTTTCACTTACTTTCATTCTCATAACATATATGGTCCCTTCATCAACTTTTATTTTAATAACAAATTTGATCCTTCCTCTACCTTCAATTTATAACAAATTTGGTCCCTCATTTTAATTGAAATACAAAAAAAAATGCATAGTTAAATAGATATAAAAATATAAGTTTACTAATTTACTTAAACTAATTAATACACACTAAAAACGACTATATTAAGGATAAATTAATAAATATATAGAAATGTTATAATTTAGATTATTAGTATTATTTTAGTGATTAGTAAATAATTTGACTGCTAAAATTTAACACTAAGATTAACTTATTGCTTTTAAGTACAAAAAATGAAATTAATCATATTTATTGGATCAAATATATCTAATAGTTTTTTACGTTTTTATTTAAGCCTTCTACTTAAAAATACACACTAAAAAATATTTTGATCTGAATTTTAAATGTCATTGTCTTTATCGTAATTTCAAGTTGCAAATACTATTTTTAGTGAATAAATAGTCTACTTTTATTTATAGTTATTAGAATATTTGGGAGTTAAATAATTAGGGGTGTTTGAGATTGATTATTTGAAACAACTTATGTTTTTCCTACAAAAGTCTTTATCAACTTATTATAAGTTAGAATGATGTACCTTCTTGAAAAACTCCTTATTATTCTTTTGACACCGATATAAGTACTTTATCCAAACACTCAAAAAGTCCTATTGAATCGTTTATCAACACAATTTATGTAAATATTAAATGAATTTGATTCAATCAATACTTACATAATTTTGTGTTGGTAAACAATCCGATACGAGTTGTAATTGACCAAACCACTTCAAAATATGTAATTGACCAAACCACTTCAAACCGAAATTGCTAAAGATAGCATTAGTGTTAAATTTTATCACTCAAATGTTTTACTAATCACTAAAATAATACTAATAATCTGAATTATAGGATTTTTATATGTTTATTAAATTATTCTTTTACTATAATCATTTTAGTGTATATTAATTAGTTTAAGTAAATTAGTTAATTTATATTTTATATCTATTTAACCATTTTTTATGCATGTTAATTAAAATGAGGGACCAGATTTGTTATAAATTTGAAAGTAATGAAAGGACCAAATTTGTTAATAAAATAAAAGTTGATGGAGGGACCATATGTGTTATGAGAATGAAAGTAAATGGAGAAGAAAAGTTAATAGACTAAACTACCCTTCACTAACACCACTTAAACTAACGGTGTTAGTAGGAGGGACCATATCTGTTATAAAAATGAAACCATAGGGATGCTCTTCGTTAAAAAGAAAGTTCAGGGACCTTATCCGTTAATTTATGTAAACCACAGGGACCAAATTTGTATTTAACTCTTTTACTTTTTATATTGTGAGTTTTTGCTGCTTCACAATTCATTATTTTCTTTTGTTTTTTCAACTTTTTAATTTCTATATTTTTTAACTGTCAACTAATCTTAAGGGTCCTATAAACAATCATGAAAATTGTTAATGATTTTATCGAACCAATGACCTCTGAAGAAAGTTCATTTAAGGTCAGTTAAGCTAACCTCATACAGCTAGAAAACTAACTCCATACAGACGCGTAAGACTTAAGGCACGATCTCACGCCTTTTTGAACCTTATTTTTTAACAAATCACATTGACGAAAACATAATTCTCCCTTTCTTTAATCATAAATTTGCACAAATACAAACATGATCATTATAACAACTTGTTCTAAGATACTTTTAATGGTTTTTCTACCAACTAAACTTAAAATATAGGAATTGGAAAACTCATTTTTCTTCAAATTAATCTTACTGACAAACTTGTAAAGTAAGATAAGTATCAAAATGTAAATAAGAAACTGGGTAGCTAAAACTGTAACTAAAAGATAAAAAAGAGAACAATATAACCAACTAAGTTGAAGGTTCTTTAAGCTCCACATATTTTTATAAAACTAGTTAAAGATTTAACATATTATGTTCGAACTTAATTAGTAGCAATACTACTATTTCAGATGATGTTTATACAGTAAGATTTGAAGGGCAACTTATTATTGCTTTCAAAAAGAGTAGCTTTTGGTGGTTTTGGGAGAATCTGCTACTCTGAGAGTTTCTTCAATAAGCTTACGTGCTTTCTTGCTGCGTATTTCGACTCTCATGCTGTCACTCTTTTCGATCTTGTCGTAGCTATGCCAAGAACTATCATCATCAACCACTGGTTTCTTCATCTTCAAAGACCTTAGTTTCATCTTCAACGACACCATCAACCTCCCGAAAACCATTTTCAAGATATATATGAGTCGATCCAAAGACGACCCTTCTGAAAACAACAAAAAAGTACGAACATAAACTACATATGCATATCAAAATGAAGACGAAAACAGAGAATTAGAGAGTTAAAACGACAAAGCCCGAAAGACAAAAGGTTGAAGAGCAAATACCTAAGGATAATGGAGATGGTACTTGGGGATTGTGTGTAGTATGTGTGTTTTATATGGATGTCACAAAGAATGTACTAAAGAGAAAGATAGACCACGCATTTGTTGAGAGTTTGACTTTTGACTTTTAGTTGGAAAGTTATACCGGTTTTTTTTGTTTATTATCTTTTGGTGTATGGATGTGCGTTTTCAACATAATTGACTTGAACAATAAGGTTTCGATATGTTGAACAATCTGAAGACGTATTTATGGTAACTCACTAAAGAATGCCCATAAATGAAATTCAAATTTAATTCAGTATTGTTATATTATTTCAAAAAGTATATCTGCTTAGTCAAAAAAATACGAAAATAATACTTAATTCTTTTCCAATAAACAACAAAAAATAAAGACAAAAAAAAAAACTATATATTAGTTGTGTATTATTATGTCACTTATCTGTTCTTTTACCTTTATCAATAATCTAATTCAATATACAAGAAAACATTTCCGTACCGAATCAGATAAATTTAAGATTTTTAGTTAATTGAACATGACGTTCAAAACATCTGATAGCAATCAATAGGAATCAGACCTAAAATCTCTGACAGAATGAACACAAACGATTAATGACAATCCGTTGGTTTGGTTTAGAAATAAAATACTAATACACAATTTATATATATTTGTTACGATAAAGCCTTTCTGAATTAAAAATATATGTATATTTAGTGGATGGTTATAATATTAACAAGTGGGAAGAACTAGGCCAAGGAAGTGACATGTAAAGAAATGTTTGTTTTGTGGATTAAAGTCGAAAATGACGACCACAAAAGGTCCATCCACCGAGAAGGATGTCTCTATGTTAATTTTATTTTAAAATTTTGTCATTTTCGCTTTGGATTCGAATCTAAAGGGTCCAATGATGAGTAATGTATTTTAGAATCGTAAGTTAAAAAGTCTACGTAAAATGAGGAAATTTCTTTGTGATCGTTGTCTAATATGCAAGACGATAGGAACATCAGAGTTTGGATTATAGAGGGATATTTTCTTTCAGACCGGTCATATCGATTTTTTCGAAAAGATGGAAAGGACAACGTTTTACATGAATCTTGTGAAGTGGAAATACTTGAAATGTCGATAAACGTATGATAACAATAATAAGAAAACAAAAAGAAGCGTAAGTCAAATTTACTTAATTAGATAAAAGGAAAGATGATAAAGAGTTGGAATTATTGAATTTAAAATAGCAGGGTGTTTTGTAGGGAAAAAAGTAGGGTGTTTGATTTTTTTCCCATTAATCTCAGGCGTAGGATCGTGTACAAGTTGAGTTAAGATGAGAAGCGTAATAACAGATCTGGACCATTGATTACCTTAACCTTCAAACCCACCCATGAGTCGTGCTTCATACGAGGATTGATCCAGTGCATCTCATCTCGGTGCATCAAATCCTAATGTGCATTCAATGGTGTGGATCTATTCTTATGGAACACAACCCTAATCTCAATATGGATTAAGTATACATGTAATGATTAAGTTGTGTGTATTAACTAAAATAGATTGTTTGTTTTGAATAAACGGTATAAATGACATATATTACGATTTTAACCTCAAAAATTAATACACTATCAAATTTAACTTTTGTAAAATAAAATTTATAAGCTCAACAAGATACGATTAGAGACCAAAAGACCTTTGGCCTAGCGGTATGTGAGCATTTAGCCTCCTAGGAAATTGGGAGTTCAAATCTCATCAATTGTGAGGAGGGTATGCGAGTTTATTTGTTTCATTTGTCGTACATAAATATTATATACTTCAAAAAAAGATACGATTAGAGTTAATTAATCTGGATCAAATATTAAAAACGACGATAAAAGTAGCAACAAAAAAAGGAGAAAATAGCGGACCAATAATAGAGCAGATGCTGGCCAGAGAGAGTGTGTCCGCATGCGTGCTTTCGTTTCTACTTGCCTTTTGCAATTGAGGTAAAAAATTATTGGAGGCTTTGCATAATGAAACAACCAAAAAAAATGAAAAATAGAGGGTATTTTTGAAAGGGAAAAAATCATTAGTTGGTTTACTGAATTAAGCTTCAAACAAACAACTTTGAATGCTTGAATGAATTAAACTATACGTTCATCAAACTCGTTACACTAAAAGCAAGCACCCCCTTGGTAGCAACATCAGGTTTATATTTTACTTTCCTCATGAAAATGCAAAATGTCATCGTAAATCATTGAGTTCAATCCGACAGCAACTATCGTTGTGTCGTAAAAGAATGAAGTGGGAGGCTAACGATGGCCATCGACATCGCATATAGATTTGATGAAAATGAAAGCGGTGGCAAGACAATAGTGACGAGTTGGCAGTCCAAGGATTCATTTGCGTAAATTGGGATAGGTTCGGAAATGAATTTGATGTCTTTATAGGATCAACATTAGAACATAAGGTTATCTCTCATGTAAATTTTCGTTAGAAAATGGCACTGATGCAACGCATAGGTATGTTGGACGGAGATTTGCTATAAACTTTCAATAAAAAGTTGATAACACATGTACAATTCTAATTAGATTTTTAAACCTTGCCCATTATATCGATATGTTAACTAAAAATATAGATGGCGAAAAATCGGTTCCAGGTCCATCAGGGCCGGGCCGGGCTCTTAGAAACCGGGCCGCTCCTAAATCCTGTTTTGTGCATGATCAGAGTTTTTTTAAATTTTTTTAATTAATATTTCTTTTATTACAAAATTTGAAATTTAACATTGAAATACACTTTAAATAATGTATTTACTTGACAAAATCTTAAAAACCTGGAACTTTTGAAATATATATATATATATATATATGAAATATATAAAGAACTTTTGTTTTTGAAAAATAGGTCTTATGCATAACCGATTCCGGTTTGGTACCCGGAACCATACCGGGCGAGGCCATGAAGTTCCCTAAACTTTGTAACCGGTCTTAGACCGTTGAACCATAATTGTTCTCTACCAATGTGGGCTGGACCGAACCCAATTAAGTCATGTTTTAACTAAAGGCAACATTGGTCTGGGCCTAGGTCCAAACTATTGAAGGTAAACTTGTTGTTTGTTAATAATTTTTATTTTTTATTTTTGTTGTTTTAAAATAATGAGTTAATTACACCGGTGGTCCCTGTGGTTTGCTCAAATTTTGGATTTGGTTCCTAAAACAAACTATCGATACCGATGGTCCCTAACTTTTCATTTCCATTGCACTCATGGTCCCTCCACTTAACAATGTTAGTTAGCAACCGTTAGGATGAACTAACCGGTCTTTAAACATATTATAGGGACCAAAAGTGTAATCTACTCTAAAATTTAATTTTTTTCACCCATTTTTAATTTTTTTATTAAATGAATATTTTATATATCCTAAGTGTGTTATATCTTTTTTTATATATTCAATTATAAACTTGAGATTTATAATATGTTCATTCTTTCATATGCCTAAATTTTTATTCCAGATTAAATTTGATAAAATGAAAATTCATTCTCATTTTTATTCTCTGTCGTTTTAATTTTCATTCCTTATGATCTGTCTTTTATTACATAGAGTAGAAATATTATTTCATATATACCCTTAACTTGAGAAAATTAAATAAATAAATATAATAATACCAAGACATTAAAGCTTGGTGAAGAACAAAAAGGAAGTGTTTTGATTCCCTTCAGAAGCAAAAAAAGGGACTATTGGCTTTGCGTGAGAAGTTAGTAAATTTATTCCATTTACATTTCCACCCCTAATCTTCTACTTATTTTTCTTTCTACCACCAACATTTGTTAATCCGTTTTAATTTATTGATCCAATCAAAAGAAGCTACATTCGTAAGATTAAAACAAGGGTAATGTTTATAATATGTTAATTCAAGTTGCATTTTACCCCTAGCAAAAATTTGTCCACTGAGGCTTTAATATCAGTCAGTTCATACCTCCACTTAGTTTCATCCAAGCTTCATCCTGCAAGTTGCGGATAGATCACTAAGGTTTGGGTTCATAACCAATGTCAATTTCCTATAAAGATTAGCTTTCGCTACGAATCTGGTGGGTTCTCTTAACCAAGCCACTACTTATGACTCGTCAATTCATTCTTTAATAGGCACACAGTTAGATCCTCGGGTTCCTCCTACTACTTGGGAGCTTACATAAAACTGTTTTTATTTCACTTCTCGATAGGGTTTCTTTTCACCCTTCCCTCACGAGACTACTTTAATGTTGAACCAATCTCATAATTACTAGATTAAGGTGAAGATTCTCGTAGCGTTATTTTTATTGTTTATAGAGCACAATGTGTAAGAAAGGAAAGTTCAAGGTAGGATGCGTTAAAACAATGGTATCAAAGTCTACACAAAAACATTTTGAAGCAATGGCTAGCACTTGACTTTTCTTTAAATTTGAATAAGTTACACTTAAAGCACTAATCTTTCATTTAATTTCACTTTGATCCCCTGTATTTAGGTTTGTCTCAAATTAGGTGTGATATACCGTCTCATTTGCTTATGAACTGTAACCCTAATTAAACCCCTTATAAGTTCTAGCTTATGGTCTATACTTTTTAAGTTGATTTAAAGTTTATTTGACCATCCTACTGTTTTGTGTCTTTTTTAAGTATATTATATTTATACACGTCAAACTCACACACTCTTTATTTTTGGTGAATTTTAAACCCTTGACCTACCAAGAAGTTGGGTTCTACCAGTAACTCAGATACCATTTGGCTGGTAACCATTTAACTGTTTTGTGCCTCTTGTTAACCATAAGTTAGTAAGTGTATAAAAATGGTTCCGAGACAAATAAACCAACAAGTTATATTACTTTGATGGGCTTGTGAAAACGAAGTTAAAACGAATGGGATTTCATCATTTTTGAATAAATTTCTTGATCGAAAATGATAGTTTCTTGTAGGGAAAAACTAACAACCAAGTTAAACCACAAGGGGCAAAAGTGTTAAATGACTATTTTATATATATAGTTTAGTGAGTTTACTATAAATATAAACAAAGAGACATATAGCCATCAACTTTGTTAATGAAACCACCGCAATATTCGTATGCAATTAAAAGATTTCTTGTTTTGTCTCCATCCTCATTACCACCATAATCATTCATGAAGCTTCATGCCATTAATGAAGGCAAACAAAGAAGAAAGACATCTTCAAAGATAGCCCCTCTTGTAGCCCTAACCCTAATTATCACCATTCTTCCTATTTTCTACCCTTATATTCGTCACATTCTTCGAAAACCAACTAAAATACCACCGCATCCCGACGATCTTTTAGATGTTCAAACCACCACAACGCTCTCCGCCCACCACCCTCTCTACCGCAGCCACCTCGTGCCGCCTCCTGCCGCCCGAAAAGAGGAGGATGATGATCTCAAGGTGGTGGTGGTGCCGGAGAAGAAAGAAACTAGGAAGAGCAGGAGGAGGAGGAAGAAGAGAAAGAGAGGGAGGCGGGAGGTGGTTTTAACGCGGTCCGGTGATGGTGGTGGTGGTGAAATTAAGAATCTTGATCATGGTGGTGGTGATGAAATTAAGAATCTTGATGGTGGTGAAATTAAGAATCTTGATATTGGTGGTGATAAAAGTAAGAATCTTGATGGTGGTGGCGGTGAAATTAAGAATCTTGATCGTGGTGGTGGTGGTGGTGATGGTGAAATTAAGAATCTTGGTGGTGGTGGTGGTGGTGGTGGTGAAATTAAGAATATTTATGGTGGTGGTGGTGGTGATGAAATTAAGAATCTTGATGGTGGTGGTGGTGGTGATGAAATTAAGAATCTTGATGGTGGTGGTGGTGGTGGTAACGGGCCGTCGTGTGATTTGTTTACGGGCGAATGGGTGGAAAATCGGGAGGGTCCTTATTACACGAATGCGACTTGTACATGGGCGATTCAAGAGCATCAAAATTGTATGAAATTCGGGCGACCGGATCAAGATTTCTTGAAATGGAGATGGAAACCTCATGACTGTGAATTACCAATTTTTGATACAGTCAAGTTTTTGGAGATGATGAGGGGAAAATCTCTTGCATTTGTTGGTGATTCTATTGCAAGAAATCATATGCAGTCTCTTCTTTGCCTCTTAACAAGGGTATGTTTGTCTTTTCACTATCTCTCTCTCTCTCTATATACATATATATATATATATATACACACATATATATAGGATAGTCAAATTCAATTGAGAACCATTTGATCATGTCATTTTACATTTTACAATGATGCAAGTAAAAGTAAAGTGTATTTCATAACATTATCAAAATAATACAAAAGTTACACATTAAAAATAATCATATTATAAAACAATGTTATATAATCTATACTTTTATATGCGTCGTTGTACAATATAAAACAGTTTTTGTTTGAGGTTTGAGATTTGAAATTTGAAATTTTGAGATTTGAATTATTTAAGAGATGTAGATGGAAATAGAAATAGAAATTAACAATAAGAAATGATAAGTAAGAAATGGAAATATATAGACATTAATAAGAAATGATAAACGTTAGGCTTAATTTAGGGGATAAAAAGGAATCAATTAATTACTTGTTCTATAAGTGAACTTCTTTATAAAGTAATTATTAAATTAATTATAATTTAAAACCAAATTAAATGATGTAACCTGTAACTTCTTTTCTTTGCAATAATTTTGAAAAAAGAAAAAATATATATATAACATTTTATTTAATAAAAATAAACATTTTATTTAATTAGTAAATTGAATTATTCTGTAGCCGAAATCAACATGTTTAATATAAGTCTTTGTTAACTAAACTCATGCCTTGTATTGATGTATTGATGTGCCAATACCTTCATGTCCATTTTTTTAGTTTTGTAAGAAAAATATTTGAAAAATATTTTATATGTCAATTTTAGGTGGTATACCCAATTAATGGTGCAAAGTCAGATGACCAGAATTTCAGACGTTGGGAGTATCCAGATTATGATTTCAATATTTCGATTTTTTGGTCACCTTATTTAGTGAACACAGAAAGAGTCGATCAAAAAGATATAACACAACCATTCAAACTCTACCTCGATGAATTGGACGAATCTTGGACATCCCAAATTGAGGATTTCAACTACGTCATCATCTCAGCCGGCCAATGGTTTTTTCGGCCCACCATGTTCTACTCAAACCGTCGTGTAATTGGTTGTCTATATTGCCCAGAAAGCACTATCCACCATCGTTCCTCCACATTCAGTTACCGAAGGGCATGGCGGACAGCATTCAGGGCAATTAACGGGTTAAAGAACTTCAAAGGAATTGTTTTTATGAGATCTTTTGTACCTTCCCATTATGAAGGTGGAACATGGAATAAAGGTGGGGATTGTGTAAGAACAAAGCCTTTCAAGAATGGTGAAAGTGTGATGGAGGATTATAATTTAGAAATGTACAAGACCCAATTACAAGAATACAAGATCGGGGAGCGTGAAGGAAGGGGGAAAGGGATTAAAATTACGTTTATGGATGTGACTCAAGTTATGCAGTTAAGACCAGATGGGCACCCTGGCAGATATGGTCATTGGCCGATCCCAAATGTTACCATGATTAATGACTGTGTCCATTGGTGTTTGCCTGGTCCCGTTGATGTTTGGAATGATTTCTTGATGGAGTTAATAAGAAGGGAGCGTCACTGATAGTCTCAATATGTATTAGTGACCTGTACAAAACACATCTAAAACTTGTAATTTAGAGTCTTGATCGGGCCTTACATTATCATGATTGTTTTTTTTTTAATTTAGTTTTCTGTTTGAATAGTTTGTAAATCACGAAGATTTTATAGTTTCAAATATTACAGCGTAGACTCTTTTAGTTTTTTATTTTGAATGCATTGATGTCTAATATTCGTGTGAATTTTGCTACAAGTTTGAGTTGATGTCTTAAGGCTGAGAATACAAATCGTCGTGTTTTCATTGTTGTTGAAAATAGTTTGTTGGTGTAAGTGTACGGAAATATTTTTATAAAAATGCATACTTTACAATTCTACTGATTTTGCTGATAACAAATGAAGCCATACATATTTTTTGAACATATTTTTTTTGAATTGTGTAAGAAAATAGTAGATTAAATTTTGTATCGCTAAAGTTGTCATAAAGTATGAGGAAGACTGCAACAAAGATAGTAAGTTGTCTCATGAGGCGTGTTGGTTCAGTATGCGAAGAGTTATTTTTGGACTGCGTATCACAAAGCATCCAACATTAATTATAAATGCAAGTCATCACGTCGTTTTTTTCACGGTGGTAGAATTTTTAATAGTGAACACTAAAGAAGACTAGGAAATTTAATGAAGAATTTTTACAAAAGCAAATTAACTTTTTATAAATTGAAACATTTCAAAAAGAAAGTTTCATAAACTATGTTGTATATTTTCTCTCCTCCTTTAAATTTGAAAATTTCTTCATTTTTTCTATTTTAAGGAAGAATTTAATATAGTTGTTATAACAATATTTCCATAAGTCTCTAAAATTTCTAAAAGAAATATGCTGTCAAAATTGTTTTGACTGTGTAAGGCTAAAATATCCAACACTTTGAGAAATAATCAAAATAATTTACAAAGTGTTTGTAAGAGATATAAAGAGAAAAACTTTAACCACAAGGTTTATGGCGTACTGGTTAAGGCTTATGGGGGATGAGGCTAGATAACCCATCTACCCCATGTTCGAATCCAGGCGCAGACAACTTGTGACCACTGGGGAATTATCTCAGGGTTGCATGCTTTAACAGTCTTAAAATTGGCAGAAATTAAAAAAAGATTAAAAATATGTTCAAACTCAATCTGAATGTCCGTTAAGTAGTCAAGTTGGATGTCCACAAGATTAATATGGACAAAAAAGATCATTCTAAAACATTGTATTGTTTAATATACAAATTTTAGTAAATTCTAAATTTCAAACGTCTGTAAAAGACGAACTCGAACGTCCCAAAGATGTTCGACAATCTTTTTCTTTACGTTATAGTGAATATTTTGACTGGCATTTGAAAATAAAATTGTCAAACATTTTCACTCGCCAATTTTAAACCGTTCAGCATCTTTTGAAGAGATCTGTGATTGATCTTTTTTTATCAACCATTGACGTTTATATATCTAATTTTGTATTCACTTATTTGTAGTATTTGAGTACGAAATTCGGTGAAAAGGAAGAAATTCTTTCAAACAGTTTTTTTATAAATGATGTTACTAATAATTTTGCTAAAGGATTTTTTAGAAAAAGGAATCAAAAGTTAAAATATTCAAAAGTGACATTCAACTTCATCAAAATTTATTTTAAAATTTTCAATATTAATTATATTATTAAAATATAAAATAATATAAATATGTTATTATCTTTTCATCCATTTAATGTTATTGGTAGGTTGGAAAGTTTTTATTTGAAAGAATTAAAAATCGCTTTTCGTCCATTTAAATTTTAGAGGATTCTATAAATTTATAGGAATTATTTGTTTCTCTCCAACTCTATTTATTTTGTAAGAGAATTTTGAATAAACTATTGGAACAAAAGAGAAGAGGACATAAAACTTTGAAAATATTATTATTTTTAATATTCGTGAAGTGATTAGAGGCATTAAGGTATGGCTGTTTTACAGGATTTGGTAGGATTTAAAATTAAATTTCATTTAAATTGAATTTCATTTAAATAATGTATTTGCTTTAAAAGAAAGTTTGGATTTGAAATACTGGGATTTTAATGAAATCTCATTTAAAAATCAATTGGATCCAATTCTCACTTCAAATCTAAAGCCAATGGATTTCAGTTGTTTCAATCGGCAATCGCATCTCTATCCTACTAGGGGTGAGCATGGTGCAGTTCGGTGCGGTTTTTGGTCAAAACCGAACCAAAAACCGAGTCATTCGGTTTCTGAAAAACCAAACCGTTCGGTTTTCGGGTTTTTTTTCAGCTTGGTTTTTTCCCGGTTCGGTTCGGTTTTAAAACCGAATGGTTTTCGGTTTTTGGTTTTCGGTATTTGGTTCTATAATTCTTCCCTATTTCCAACTTGTAAATTTCTTTTAATTTGTTTAAAATCATGTTTACGAAAACATATCAATATATCATAATATCATATATCATAATGCAAATCTCATGTTAAAAATCATGTTTAAAAAATCATGTTAAAAATCATTATAATATCTCATTTGTTAAAAATCATTTTTACTAATATATAAAATTAATTATAATATAATATATATATATATATATATTAAAAATTAAAAATAATTACATTTATTTCGTTTCGGTTCGGTTCGGTTTTTGGAGAAACCGATAGCTTTCGGTGCGGTTCGGTTTTTTCGGTACGGTTCGGTTTGGAAACCAAAACCGAAACCAAACCGTTTGGTTTTTCGGTTTCAATTCGGTTTTTGGTCACCCCTATACCCTACATCTTTCATCAAGTATGCCTTAATATGTTCATTGCCTACGTATCTCGTCTTCTTAATTATCTCAAAGAGAAGGAATAGTAGATACGACCGATCCTCTATCTCTGTTGACGATTTCTTGTACAATTGTTTCTCCATTAATTACATTTCATCATTTTTATGGTTCTATTTACAATATAGCGAACAAATTAATTTACAAATATTTATTAAATTAAAGTTAAATTTCAAGTGTTACATATTAAACAGACAATAAAGTTATTGGATCTTTCATCAAGTATACCCAATATCCATCACATGCCCGACCTAAGACCAGTAGAAGGCCTGATTATATCTCAGTTCCATTTCAATCGCAACATTTGGGTATGTCTTGTGGTTTGTTGGAAATAACAATTTTCGTTCCTGTATTTTCAAAATTACAAGATGGTCATTATGGTTCTAAAAAACGTCTTAATTCAATCATTCTCTTTAGAAACCATTAAACATTTTCATTAAAACAAAAAACCTTTTCGTCTTTTATTGATTTTTTTTTTGTATGTTACCCGATCAAAATCGATTTTATAATTTCGATTCTTGTGATTTTTAATTGGTAAAGACAAAAAAATTGACAAAATGATGAAAATGTCTCTTATTTATCGTTATTTTTTAATGCCTGTTAGTAAAAAGGATCAAATTCAAACATTTTTTTAAATGTGATGACTATTTATAATTTTGAAACTACATAGACTAAAAGTGTTATTTTTAACAAACCACACAACGGAATTTGTAGTTTACTCTATAAAATCTTGATTTATAAAATTGGTTTATTACAATATCTTTCCAAATATCTTGATTTCATAGATGAATGTTTTTATCAGAATAATTATTATATTCATTTTGCTTTTTTACGTTTTCAAAGTGAAAAGGTATTTTCAATAAACTTTTTAAAATAAAAGAAAACTTGAAGTTTTGACTTTTTTTCCTACAATAACTTTTTTGAACTATCTTTAGAATTTAATCAATAATATGTATTTATAGATAAAAAATGAAAAAATAAAAAAAAACAGATAAAAAAAAGGAAGATTGACGGTAGAGGTCAATGTTATGGGACCAGGGGTAAGGAGAAGCAATTACGTTAAGTGCAAAATATTTGAATGACCTATAGTTTTGAGGATGGTAAAACTCATTATATACATATTAAAAATTCCTAGCAGACTTGTTTCAAAAAAAAATTAACAGGCTATTTGTAGCTTTTATGGATTAAAATAATTCAAAAATTTAATCATTCAAATCATACAAGCTACAAATAAGCAACTCATCAAAAATTTCACAATGAAGGTTCTTATAAGAACCTCCTTTTTATAGATCTCATTGATTAAATAAGTTATATTTAATAATTAAATAGGTCAAAAAATAAATAAAAAATAAGTGAATGATGACATTTTCACAAAAATCATGGTAAGAACCAAGGTTTTTGTTGGGGTACTTAGAGCATCTTCAACATCTATTGTAAAATAGAAAAATGAAAGATTTTAGCAATTTAAGTGCTCTAACAACTATGGTATATTAATTGCTAAAAGAGAAAAATGGGAAAAAGAGAAGAAAAATCTCTAAATTTAAAGAATCTCTAAAAATATATAGAAGAGAGAGAAACAATATTTTAATTATATTCAACCAATCAAAATAATTGAAGTTAAGTGTGTATGAGTAAGAAATAGTATTTTATTAAATGATGGAATATTTTATTAATATTAGAGTAAACTACATACTTGGTCCCTAGGGTTTATTGGTTTTAACAGTCCGGGTCCCTAAAATGAAATATCTATGACTTGCATCCTTGTGGTTTCCATTTCATAACGTATTGGGTCCCTAAAACTAACTTTGTTAGACTTTTTCTGTTAAGTAGGTTAAGTAAGAGGGTCATTTTGGTCATTTTAAGTTTAGGGACCAAACATGTAATAAAAACCACAGGGACCAAACATGTAACTTACTCTATATTATATATATATATATATATATAATTATTAATTAATAATATATATATTTATATATTATATATAATTTATCACCATAATTTTCACAATTTTTTTTATAACATTGTTTTTTTTATTACAACAATATATTTTTAATTTTGTATTTTTATTATGGCATGATAGTTATATTTTTCTTTATTATAGCAACGTATATTCAAATTATTTTTTTATTATGGCATTATAGTTACATTTTTCTTTATTATAACAATATATTTTTAAATTATTTTTTTATTATAGTATTATAGTTACATTTTTCTTAATTATAGAAATATGTATTCAAACTATTTTTTTTATTATGTCGTTATAGTTACATATTTTTCTTTATTATACCAATATACTTTCAAATTGTTTTGTATTTAGCCATTGTACTTTTAATTTTTTTAATTAAATTGTAAGAAAATTATATATTTTAATGTAACATATATTTTAAACATATATGATTGTTTTTTTCCTTTAAAACATATATTTTTTTAAATAAATTACGTGGCGTAGATAAAATGGACGTGATTTTTTAGATAGTTTCCTCACTTTATCTTCCGATTATTCATACATTTTTAAAGGAATTCTTAAAAAATAGATGAAAAACATAATATAGGTGGTATATGAATAATCGGGAGAGAAAGCGATGAAGTTATTTAAAACGTGTTTTACATTTTTTGAATAACTTCATCGCTTTCTCTCCCGATTATTTATATACCACCTATATTATGTTTTTCATCTATTTTTTAAGAATTCCTTTAAAAATGTATGAATTATCGGAAGGTAAAGCGAGAAACTATCTAAAAAATTGATGGTTCATTTTATCTATGCCACGTAATTTATTTAAAAATATATATATGTTTTTTAAGAAAAAAAAAACAATTGTATATGTTTAAAATATATGTTTCATTAAAATATGTAACTTTCATACAATTTAATAAAAAAATTAAAAGTACAATAATAAATACAAAACAATTTGAAAGTATATTGATATAATAAAGAAAATATGTAACTATAATGACATAATAAAAAAATAGTTTGAATACATATTGCTATAGTTAAGAAAAATATAACTATAATACCATAATTAAAAAATAATTTAAAAATATATAGCTATAATAAACAAAAATGTAACTATAATGCCATAATAAAAATAATAATTTGAATATATTTTGCTATAATAAAGAAAAATGTAACTATCATGCCATAATAAAAATACAGAATTAAAAATATATTGTTGTAATAAAAAAAACAATGTTATAAAAAATTGTGAAAATTATGGTGATAAATTATATACAATATATATGTTATTAATTATTAATTATTAAGTATTAAGTATATATAAAATATATAGAGAGTAAGTTACATGTTTGGTCCCTATGGTTTTTATTACATGTTTGGTCCCTAAACTTAAAATGACCAAAATGTCCTTCTTACTTAACATACTTAACAGAAAAAGTCTAACAAAGTTAGTTTTAGGGACCCAATACGTTATAAAATGGAAACCACGAGGATGCAAGCCATAGATATTTCATTTTAGGGACCTAGACTGTTAAAACCAATAAACCTTAGGGACCAAGTATGTAGTTTACTCTTAATATTATTAATGATAAAGTTGCTAAAATATAGTAGCTGTTGGAGCTGGATGCATATTATTATAGAGATTTTAACTTTTAATATGTTATTTTAGAAAAAAATTACAATAGCTGTTGGAGATGCTATTATGAATTGTTAGGTTCTTATAAAAACCTCTCCACAATGATATTTCTTATAAGCTAATGCACTTTTTTACTTATAAAAACTTTACATTAGGGCATTGTTTGGCAAAAATAAGCTAGCTTATAAGCTGACTTATAAGCTAGTTTATTTTCTGAGTAATCGTTTGGATGCACATAAGCTAGTTTATAAGTCAGCTTATAAGCTAGCTTATCGATAAACTACTTGGAGTAGCTTATGAGGAGTTTTTTGACACTTTTTCCAATTATACCCCTAACTAATATTATTTATTTATTTTTAACATACCCTTTTTGGTCATTTCATATGCTCATAAGCTAGTTTTTGTCAAATATAACTTATTCATCAGCTAGCTTATCAGCTACCAGTTAGCTTATAAGTTATCAGCTACCTTATAAGTCATACCATAACTTATCAGTCAAAGCTAGCTTATCAGCTAGTTTGCCAAACATAGCCTAGAGATACTCTAATCCTTCTAATTTATAAAAATTTATTTATATTATATAAAAATAGAATAATTATTATGTATAATTTTTGAAAATGTTTGTAACACGTGGTTATTTTTTATAGGGTTGCGAGAATGTTGACTCCCGTCTATTTTAAAATAAGAGACCCGAAATTACGCCCATGATTTATTATTGATTGTACCTTTGGTCAACTATTGTGGCCGAATCTAGAATTTATATTTAAATGTGGAATTTTTGTGATTTTCCTTCAAATTTAATTTTAATTATTTTATTTATTAATAATTTAGATATAATTATTAAGTATATATTTATATGGTGATTATAAATTGAAATAAAGTAAACGTCTAAATTGAAATAAAGTAATTGAATATGATACTTCAATTAAATTCTAAAAATAACTTCAAATATGGTTCATATTTTTTGTTGTGTAAACATAATTACAAAAGATGAGATGAAATGTTTTGTATTAATGGTTTGTAAATATAAACCGTTATCTATATCTTCTTTGTTTGTTTGAAACGCAACAACGTGAGAATCGGGAGCTACGACATAGCCATCACCCCCAGAAAACACCACAAGCATATTATAAATCAGAGTGTCCGTTACAGTACCACGAAACCGAGAATATATACAATAAACAAAAGAAATCGGGTCGCAATCGTTATCTATATCTATATTTATATATATATATATATATATATATATCTAGAAAAAGGTTCGTACGAGAACGATAACAATTTACGAGAATGCGAGGATAATCCTCAGCCAATCATTTTCTTACCATATGATTCATGTAGATGATCAATGGTATGGATTAAATCATGAGAAGACATGAGATTAAAAGTGATCAATGGTTCAGATAGACTTCTCACGTTTGTTACCATTAACTCAACTTCTCACACGATTCTATAACTCAATTATAAACTATGTAATTCTTACAAACTCTATAAACTGATCCCAATCACACACGTAGATGATCAATGATATGGATTAAATCGGTTACTAAATTTACTCTCAAATGCTTTTTAACCATCTTTAAACACATGTATATACAATTTAGAGTAAACTACCATTTTGGTCCCCGTGGTTTATCATTTATAATGACTTTAGTCCTTGTGGTTTGAAAACTGTTTTTTTGGTCCCTGTGGTTTCATTTTGCTTCTATTTTGGTCCTTACATCTAACAGAGTTAACTGAGCCGTTAAAAAAGTTTTGAAAATTTATATATTTGGTCCTTGTGTTATATAACTTTTAAATATTTAATCCTAAATTTCATTTATTGTATTACTAACTATAATTTGACACTTATACATATATATATTATCATTTTTGTTTTTCCTTCTTTAATATATTTTAATACTATAAATATGTTATTTTTTATATATATTTTAATACTTTTTAATATACTTATAATTACTAAAATAAATTACTTTTTTAATATTTTAATTAATAAGTCTTTTTATTATTTAATCAAATATTAATATTTATTTAAAAGCGGTTGATTTTTTTTAAAATTGATTGGTTTAAAATGAGGAAAATATTGCGAATCATTAAAATTATTGATAAATAAATGATATTTTTTTTTCAAAGTTTTATATTTATTTTAATTTGTCATTTGAAAAAGTTTTAAATAGAATTCGAGAAAAAGATATTTTATTTTTACCCAATCGGTTTTTTTTATTAAATGCATTTTTTCAGATGATAATTTAAAATAAATATAAAACTTAAAAAAAAAACTCATCACTTATCAATAATTTTAATGATTCGTAATTTTTTTCTCATTTTAAACCAATCTGTTTATAAAATAAGTTTAATAATAATACCAACCAGTTTTGAGTAAATAAATAAAACTTCGATTAAACAATAAAAAGAGTCATAAATTCAAATGATAATTTAAAATAAATATAAAACTTTGAAAAAAAAACATCATTTATTTATAAATAATTTTAATAATTCACAATTTTTTCTCATTTTAAACCAATCCGTTTTTTTTTAAAAATTAATAAAAAAATCAACCGTTTTTAAATAAATAATAAAACTTTGATTAAATAATAAAAAACGTTATTAATTAAAATATTTAAAAAGTTATTTATTTTAGTAATTATAAGTAAATAAAAAAGTATCAAAATATATATAAAAAATAACAAATATATAGTATTAAAATATATTAAAGAGGAAAAACAAAAATAATATATATATATATATATATAAGTGTCACATTTTAGTTAGTAATATAATAAATGAAATTTAGGATTAAATATTTAAAATTTATATAACACAAGGACTAAAGATGTAAATTTTTAAAACTTTTTTAACAGCTCCGTTAATTCTGTTAGATGTAAGGACCAAAATGAATACAAAATGAAACCACAGGACCAAAAAAGCAGTTTTTTAAACCACAGGGACCAAAATCGTTATAAATGGTAAACCATAAGGACCAAAATCGTAGTTTACTCTACAATTTATTTTAAATATAATTCTTGTGATTTTTAAAATATTCAACGGTTAAAGTAAAGTATATATTAGGAAATATTTTTAAGAAATTGTCAATTTGGTCCATGTGTTTTAATTTTTTTTACTAGGGTCCTTGTGGTATGTTTAGGCTATGTTTGGCAAACTAACTGATAAGCTAGCTTATGACTGATAAGCTAGCGTATGACTTATAAGGTAGCTGATGACTTATAAGATAGCTGGTAGCTGATAAGCTAGCTGATGAATAAGTTATGTTTGGCAAAAACTAGTTTATGAGCATGTGAAATGACCAAAAAGAACATGTTGAAAATAAATAAATAATATTAGTTAGGGGTATAATTGAAAAAAGTGTCAAAAACCTCCTCATAAGCTACTCCAAGTAGCTTATCGATAAGCTAGCTTATAAGCTGACTTATAAGCTAGCTTATGTGCATCCAAACGATTACTCAGAAAAAAAGCTAGCTTATAAGTCAGCTTATATGCTAGCTTTTGTGGATTGGTCTTTGTGGTTTCAATTTGTTTTGGTTATTGTCTTTCTGACTAACGTCTCCGTTAACTTCATTAATTCTTTGGCCATTTTAGCCTTTTTACCTGTTTTTTTTGTCTTTTCTCCGATAAAAAAGATAAAAACACAAATGTATTTAAAAAAACTAATGGTATCAAAATGAATAAAATAAAATATTATTTATGACTTGAATTGCTTAAATTAAAAATTAATTATATTAAATACGATTTAATTTTATCGTTTATTTGTTTTTGCCTACTTGGTTATGAAAAATTGGTCGAAGTTTATATAAAAGACTTGTTCAATTTTAATTTACAAAGATGATAGTATGTATGATCATTTGGTTAAAATCTAAAATTTGATTTTGAATTTTTGAATGAAAAACAATATGACAACTGAAAACCATATATTTAGGATGTAAAATTTGAGTTCATTTCATAATGGTTATCAATTATTTTGGTGCTAAAATTTCGATAGTAAGCTTGCTTATTGCAATTATAAAAAACAATAAAATCAAATGGTGTTTAACATAATTTCTTTTTTAATTTTAATAAATCAAATAATAAAACTATATCTTACTTTACTCGCCATAAATATGGTTTTATTATTTGATTTGTTTAAATTTAAATTATATTAAAGCAATAAATTTATATCTTTTTCCACTGTTACAATAAAACAATAAAATCAAATTGTATTTAATATAATAATATTTTTACAAAAAAGTAAACAAATCAAATTATACAGTAATATCCTATTTCATTTATTTTGATATTGTTATATTATAAATATATAGGGGAAAAATAGAAATTAGATAAAAAGTCTAAAATATTCTTGATTTAACGAAGCCATTAGTCAAAGAAACCATAGTAAAGATAAATTAAATACCATAAAAACCAAATTCACCAATAAAATACCATATAGACACCCGTAAAAAAAATCTCACCAAATCCACATTTTTTTTTTCAAAGACTCAAGTTTAAACGATATATTTTAGACTAAAGTTCAATTTTAGTCCTTGTTTTCACAAATTTCAATAGACATTATCCTTGAATTTAAAAATATATATATTTGGTCTCTAAATGTCAATTAATAATGAATTTGGCCTTTTAATATAATGATCATTTACTTTTTTTCATTAAATTCAGTTAAATAAGAGATATCTTAGTCAATTTTAATATTTCCTAGTTCTATATTAAAGTTAAAAAAATGTATCATGTTTTTAACTTTTAATTGTAGGAGGAAAAAAAATTGACCTTTTTTCTAAATTAAAAAATTTAATATGTTTTTTCACTTTTATGATTATTTTCGTATTACAATTAAACATTAAAAATATATTATGTTTTTTTAATTTTAATATAAAATTAAGAAAATTGTAAATTTGTGAAATTGTAAATTTGACTAAAATACCATTTATTTAATTGGACTTAATAAAAGAAGTTTATGACCGTTAAAATGAGGAACTAAAATCGTTGAAAATTGACAAACTTAAGGGATTAAAACCTAGTTTTTAAAGTTGAAGGATAGTATTGAACAAAATCGTAAACCTTAGGTCATAAAATTGAACTTTACTCTATATTGTATTAATAAAAACTAGAGTTAACTACAATTTTGGTCACTGACAATTACACCATGCTCTGAAAATGGTCCTTATGTTTCAATAAATATAGTAAACATCTCCATTGTTTACATTTTGCTTTGAAAATCGACCCTGATCAGTAACTCCGTTAAAATTATCCATTAAGTAAGGAGTATTTTAGTCTTTTTAAGTCATTTTTCTTTTTTTGCTAAATGGTTTCTACAATACGTATGCTTTAAGCAAGTGTACAACCCATTAATGCATCACCTTCATCTTCTTCCCCAACTCATCTATACGGTATACCTCTGGTGAACCCCAAAATCCATTCCAGTGAATCCATGACGTGTTTCTAATTCATATCCAAAATCAAATTTCATTATCTCCCCAAGATTATGAATATAAAGCTTCATTTATCCTAAAAAAACTCAGAAAGTTATGAACGTAAGCTCAAAACAAAGCATAAACAAGAAAAGGAAAACCCATGTACCAAACCATCTGAAGTATTTCAAATCAAATCAAAGAACCCATAGCCTCATTAAAACCATTTCTGTAACAACAACCCTAAATTAAATATACAAACTCAAATCCTAAATCAAGATATAAACTCAAAACCTATAATCAAACCCAAATATCTCTTTAAATCAAAACCTAATAACAAAATCAACGGGAGAGGAGTTTCGATTTACAAAAAGAAAACGAGGATAGGAGCCTTCATCTGGGGAGTCGGGGTTGAGGTCGTCGAAGTCTTAGGAATGAGGGGTGTTGGAGTTACAATGGTGAGGGGTGTTGGAGTCGCAGGGATGAGAGGCACCGGAGTCACAGGGTTGAAGGGAATCAAAGTGACAACACTGAGAGGCAACCGAAGTTACAGGGATGAGGGGAAAAACTTAATTCGAGGAATGGGCTAGACCGGGTCATTTCTCAAGAACAATAGCTAAAGGCCCTGAAACTACCACTTGGATCTGGAACCTACATGCTGATGCTCACGATTTCGATAGATCGAACTTTGATGCTTAGACTTGGTTGAGCACCTCCTTCACCAACGTTGAAAGTTGTAGAGAGTGAAGGATCGAAGAAGAATGGTTCGCCTGAGAGTTTCAAAAGAGGAAGGAGTTGTGGTTGGTTAAGAACTTGTCGGTGTATTCACACACATACACATAGGGTTGGGTTCCGGTGAGAAGAGAAGTTATGGTGAAAAACGTAGAAGGGATCTAGACCTTTGGATCAATCTTAATTGAAGATCAAAACTAATAAAATACACTAGATCAATTATTTTAAGGAGCGTAACTCATGAGTGGGTGTGAGATTAAAAGTGATCAAGGGTTCAGATCTCTTCTTACGTTTATCACCTTAATTTTTTTTTCTCACATGATCTTGCATGTATATATATAAATAGAGAAAACTATATATTATAATATTCATATATATATGTATATATATGAGGCATTCTTTTAAAAGTTTCATATTTTGTGAGATTCACTTTAAATCACAAAAAAATTAGTTTAGAAAAAACATCTAAAATAAATTAAAAATCTTTCTTTCTTCTATCTCTTATTTTTTTTCTCCATATCTTCTCTTTTCTCTCTCATATTTTCTCTCTCCATCTAATTTTTCCATAACATACTCTCGTACGCACAATTAACTATGAACACATTATATATGAATCCTATAATAAAAAAAATTAAGTTTAATTTATATTATGCTCACAATGTGTTTACCTTGTGTTCACAACATGTGCACGATGCGTTTGTTAGTACGGAGATAGAACAGAGAAGATGAGAGAGAAATAGATATTTAACGGAACATATTTAACGAAGTTATTAATTAGGGACGATTTTCAAAACAAAATGTAAACAGTGGGGATATTTACTGTAGTTATTGAAGTCTATGGACCATTTTCGAAGCAAGGTGTAAACCACTAGGGACCAAAATTATAGTTTACCCTAAAAACTATTTATGAAAAAGGAAATTAAATCACCATATTTTCCATAAATCACTCACCACACCACCTTTGAAACCCATCTCTCTCTCTCTCTCTCTCTTCCCCATGAAGCCTCATGGGAAGAACAACAATCAAGGTACAATATTCCATGGAAGCACCTCCAAGATTCTTCTAATTGTAACCCTAACCCTAATCATCCTCACTGTAATCCCTTTCCACACATTCCCATATTCTTCCAACAACCATTCCGGCACCACCATCTCGCCGCCGATAACCCACCCAGAAGACCCTGCCGCCGTGGTCATCACCGTTGACGACAACCACCACAAATGCGATGTGTTTTCCGGCGAGTGGGTACCAAACCCTAATGCTCCATATTATCAAAACACAACATGTTGGGCGATCCATGAACACCAAAACTGCCAGAAATATGGACGACCCGATTCGGATTACATGAAATGGAAATGGAAACCAGATGAATGTGATCTACAAATCTTTAATCCTTATCAGTTTCTGGAGATTGTTAGAGATAAAAGCTTAGCATTTGTGGGTGATTCTGTTGGTAGGAATCATATGCAATCTTTGATTTGCATGTTATCCAGGGTATGTTCATCATCTTTAATTAATTCTCTTTCATAAATTCTTATTAAAAAAATTTATAATTTTTTAAAGTTATTAATGGAAAAAATTAAGAATAAGCTGATTAATTTTTATATTTTGAATGATTTATTAAGTTATTTTTTTTAATAAATAAAGGGTAAGGACGTGTTCAAATGAGAACTCAAATTTGGTTGCGAACGTGAGGACAAATGAGAGCGCGACAAATGTAATATTCGGACTGAATAATCAAAAAATATTCGGATCGAATAAAACTGAATATAGTGTTTGTTCGGTCTGAATATTAAATAATTTACGTTCAGACACGTATCGTGCTCTCATTTATCTTCATGTTCGTAACTAAATTTGAGTTCACATTCTTATGCACGTTTTTTGGATTTTTTTTAATTTACATTTAAGTGGTTTTGATTTTCTGGGGTTTTTGAAGTATTTGATTTTGTTTGATGGAAATTAATTTATGGTATTAAAAAAAAAGATTGAGTCTTGAGTTTTGTTTTTGGAAGAATATTTGCAGAGATTTCAGGAGTATGAAGATAAGGGTAATATCGTCTTTTACAATCTTATGCATTTTTTGTGTGTGTGAAAAGGATACAAGATTCGGAATTCTGGGAACAGAAGTCGAGAACAGTTGAGCTCTTATTTTCACACACCACAAAATTAAATTGTATATAGAAATTATTTTACCAATAATCTATAAATTAGTTGCCGAAAGGGTAGAAATGACTTTATTCAAATATTTGATTGGTATTGCCGATCCTAACCTTAAAGCATCTTTAAAAAAATCCCTAATTTTTTTTTTAAAAGAGAAAATTAAAATCTTCATAAAAATTTACATCTATCTCAATAAATTTTCTATTTTGAAGAACCATCATTAATTATAATATTAAAATATTATAATTATCTATTAAAATATTATTATTTTCTATAAATATTTATTTTCAACAATTTCTATTGATTGTTTCACATTATAATCATTTTTGAAGTAATCTCTATATTTGGAGAAAAACTGACTCTCTCTCATAATTTCTTCATTTTGAAGATAGTTTTGAAGAATTTTTTGGAGCAAATTTTTGACTTAAAATTCTCATTTTCTTCATTTAAAATTTTTTTTTGGAGATGTTCTAATTGAGTTTTTGATAATCAATTTTCTTTTCTTAAATTTTGAAAAATATTATACTAATTTTTTTTTGAGTTTATTAAAAAAAATCTTGTTTATTACAAGTTATATTATAGTGTGTAAGATATTTTATTAAATGTTATTTATAAGATTTTTATCATTTTGTTCCAATTATATCATCAATACTTTATAAATAGCAAAAGAAAAATCTATTTCTTAAAAAACCAAGTATGTTGCATTCATTTTTATCGATTTGTTGTTTATTATATTTATTATTATTATTATTAATGTAATATTTCATCATTATATTGATATGTTATTAAGATCGTACTAATTGCGACATTTAATTATATTATAGCAAAAATTGATTCTTAAATTTTTAATAATGCTTTCCGTTACCAAATCTTGCTATAAATCTATAATATAAATAGATATATTTCTCTTTTTAAGGAAATAATTTAATCAACCATATTCTTATACTCTATTTTTTCTATTTAACAAATCATGTAATGTTTTTAATTATCTCACGTTCGTATGCTATTTTATTTTTATGTTTGTTTTACTATTTCAAAAGAAAGCCCCTCTATTATTACTTATCTTAATATGACGAAATATATTAGTGTTTATTTTAATTATACTATTTAATGTTAGAATAGAGTGACTTTTTTTTATAATATTTTGGTAATTTTTAAATTAGTCAACTAAGTTATCAACTACTTTTTAATAAACGAGATTAATCTATCAACTAATTTTATAAGTTAATAACTAATTTATCAATCTACAACTTCATATTGCTAAAAACATAATCTCAATTTTGTTATTTACTTTTCTATTATTGGTTTTATGAATCCATACTTTCATTTTATTATCATATATTTTAAAATTTTACAAAATCAAGTTTTTATGGGTAAGATATATTTTCTACAATATTCTTCGGGAAAGCCGAAATCTTGAAAAAGGGAAATAATTCTTAAATGCTTTTTAATTTATTTATATTATCTTGCTTTATTGACTATTTGACTAGCCGGACGAAACTAGTTGTGAGTCGGTGACCGACTATTTGTTTTTTTGATGGAAAAATAATATAATAAAATAGATTATTAATGAAAATTAGGCATATATGTAAAATTTAGTTATTTTCAATATCTAATATGTATAGAGACCTAAAAGATATTATAAAAAATTGTGATAAACTTGAAAATTAATATATAATATGTTATTTATATAATTCTTTTATATTTAAGACTGTAATTTAAAATATTAACTAATATATTATATTTGTTACATAATGTAAATCTTTTAATTCTATTTGTGAAATAAAAGTTGCACTTTTACATTATGAAACGCATACAAATGAAACAATTAAGCAAACGCAAACACACTGTAAAAACAAATACATGTTCATCAATACATTAAATTTTTAATCTTAGATGAAAAAAAATCATGTAATAATATCTTAAGATAAAAATTCTCACTGTGATTTACGAAGATCTCATATGATTAAATCCTATATATTTATTTATCTATCTATCTATAGGGACGGGTTCAAATGAGAACTCAAATTTGGTTGTGAACGTGAGGACAAATGAGAGTGCAACATGTGTCACATTCAAAGAAATATTATAGTATATATTCAGTCTGAATATTCCTTTGTATATTCAGTCTGAATATTGCTTATTTTGACACGTGTCACGCTCTCATTTGTTCTCACGTTCACAAATAAATTTGAGTTCGCATTTGAACTTTCCTCTCTATCTATATATAACAAATAATTAGTTAACTTGATCAAATTACATATCAAAATAAAATTCAATGTTTTTTTCATTTGATCACAATATTCAAGAAACAATTTCTTAAATCTTAACAGCCGACTCTTATTCGATGAGAGATTTATATTGTTGTATAACACACTCTTAATGCATTTTAAACTGTATACTATTTAGATGGTTTCATGCATGTCTTAAAAGACAATTTAATCGATTATTTTTCAATTTAATAATTTTTTCTATTTGTGTTGCAATTGCATTCTTAGGTGGAGTATCCGATTGATACCTCAACCACGAAAGACGACAACTTCAAACGTTGGTACTATGTTTCGTACAACTTCACCCTCGCCACATACTGGTCACCATTTCTGGTCAAATTTGACGGCCCAACTGACACGGGCATTTACAATCTATACCTTGATGAGTTTGACAAGGCTTGGACCAACCATATCGATGAGTTCAACTACCTAATCCTAAACGGAGGCCACTGGTTCTCACGACCTTCATTATACTACGAGAATCATCAGGTGATCGGATGCAAATACTGTCAGAAAGATAACATCACTGACTACCCAATGACATTTGGCTATCGAAAAGCGCTCCAAACAGCATATAAGGCCGTTATCAGCAGGAAAAACTTCAAAGGCGTAACGATTTTGAGAACGTTTGCACCAATGCATTTCGAGGGTGGAGAATGGAATAAAGGGGGAAATTGTCTTAGAAGAAAGCCATTTAAGAATAATGAAATAAAATTGGAGGGTTCAAATTTGGAACTTTATTTGGCCCAAATGGAAGAGTTTAAATGGGCCGAAGGAAAGGCTAAGGAAAATGGGCTGAAACTTAGGCTTTTGGATATAACCCAGCCCATGTTGTTAAGACCCGATGGGCACCCGAGTAGATATGGGCATTGGCCCGAAGAGAATGTGACTTTATATAATGATTGTGTGCATTGGTGTCTACCTGGACCCATTGACACGTGGAGCGATTTCCTGCTTCATTTGTTGAAGATGGAGGGTAGGAGATCAGCCCAAGAAAAAGGGGTTTATTCTAGGTTGATAAAAGGAAGATTGTAAGAAAAAGGAAAGGATAAAACTTCCTTTAAAAAAGAAAGTTTTTATTTTTGGTTTAATTCATACTATATATTTAGAGGTTTTTCTTTCTTGTAGCTCTTTTAAAAGGATATTGTTATATTGTTATAAATTTGAAAATTTGTATCATTATTATTAGAGTTAGTTTATGGGCACGACGACCCGCTAGATTCGTCCTGTCTAGTCCACTAAAAAAGCCGGCTTGTATGACCATTTTTGAAAAAATGTGCGAGGTTGAACTGATTTGTTGAAATTAATGGACGGACACAGACGATGCAAAAATATGTATGGACAGACCTGCCCGGCCCCTTAATATATTTATAGTAATTAACTTTTGTAATTTAAATTTACAAAGAAAATTGAGAATTATGAATTATCAATTATGACTCATGTTAATAACACTTTTTTTAAAATCTAGAAAATAAAAATATAATTACCTCACTAGTCAATTGATCAATTCTTTATTCTCTCATTTAGTCATTTCATTTATCTGTACTCCATATTTAGAAAAAAAAATCTAAATTATATATATTGTTATGTATTAATGTCTAATTTTAGGTTGTAAATATTGTTGTTTATTTTAAATTGTTTTACATTAACTTATGATTTTTATATAAGTTTGTTTTCTTAGAAATATAGAAGGATTTTTAGGCCCCCGTTAACCTGTGGGCAAGCCCGGACCGTAAAAAAAGGACTGAGTTTGCTATATTAAACCCGGTGAACAAGAAAAACAACTTAGGCCCAAGTCCGCAAATGATCACCTCTAATTATTATGTATAAGTGATCAAGTTTTGAAATAATTTTATTATAATATATTATCAGACATGTAGCTCAATTGGTAAAATGGTAGAACGATTTTACTCAAATTTACAACAAGTTTAAGTTTGAATATTATAGGAGAAAGGTTTGAACCACTCTGCTAGCTTTAGTTAGTTAGCTCTGAAATGCATCATCGTAGGTTGTAGTAAGGGGTGGGTTATATGTAGGGGTGTAAATGATACGAAACAACTCGTGAGATACTCGAATATATATATATATATATATATATTATTAGTTTTTGAAATACAATAAGTTTTAAAAAAATAATTTGTAAATTACAATATGATAAAAATATCTTATATTTTTAGATACTTTAACAAAATTGTGAATTTTATAACTATAAAAACCAATCAATTATTTTTTTAATAAATTATATATATAAAAAAACAAAAAAAACTATAGAAATGTTGGTAAAGTTGTCCCATATTGGAAGAGAGATGGTAAAGTAAGGATGAATAGGTGTTATAAAACAAGGAGGAGGTGAATGAAAGTTTCAACATTTTCTTTTTGACGATGAAGTTTGAGATGCATTTTTATAGTTTCTAAAGTTAAAAAAAACACCTCTAAGTTTAAAATTTAGAAGAGAAGATCTAATTTTTTTATAAATTTCAACGGATGAGTTTGGTTCAAGCTTGATTCGAGTTTGACTCCGAGCTTGATTCGAGTACGAGTTCAAGCTTGGTTCGAGTTTCAAATGAGTTCAAGTTAAAAAAAATTGCAATCGAGTTCGAGTTGAGTTTAGTTTTTAACTACTAGCGAGTTTCAAATGAGTTCGAGCTCGAGTTTCAAAAAAGACATGTTTCATACTAGATCTTAAATGCATCTTATTAAGTTTTGTTTCAAACGTGATTTTAATGTAATTCAACATTTTTTGTAAAAACAATTGATTTGGTAATTCAAGTATGTATATATACACACACACACACATAGGCAAATTAAATACCAATAGCTGTGAGATCAAGAGAAAATATTAGAAAAAGAACATAAATGGACCATCCATACCGTTAGATTGAGAGGATCTAACAGGTATGGTCGAAAAGATGGTTATAACTTATAACCATATTCTAAAAAAAATATAAATATCACCCATCGTTTTTTTATTTGAAAATCGGTGAAATATAACAACAATTGGAGCGAAAACATGCACAAAAACTGATCACTTTATCATCTATAATTTAATAATCACTTCCATACATTTTTTTCATCCATTTTTCATAGTTTTTCAATTCTTTTTTTCCAAATTTCTCTATTGATTTTTTTTAGTTACAAGTGATGTTGTCAAATAAACATATAATCTAAATACCTTTTTGGAAGATAATACATAATAGTTGCAATCAAATATCAATAATGTCAAAGTTGGTAGTTGCAACTTGCAAGAGAAAATAAAGGAGTTAAAGTGTAGAAGTTTTGTGTTGAATATTTAGACAAAATATTCAATTTAAAATAAAATCACGGTTTTTGTTATTTTTCTTACAATAGCTTAATTAATAATATCAATTTATAAAATATATCAGACTTTATTGGTTAAATAATAATAGATGAGTTTAAATTAAATTGATTTCGTATACCTGTAAAATAACAATATATTTTGTTATTTTAAATGAAATACTAATATACTTTCAATTTTGGTCACTTGATGAATTTATGTATTTTAGTAAGCATATTATACAATAATTTAATGATCAAACCAATTACCAATATTTTTTCACTAATAAAAATAGTTGAGAACTGAAAAATAATTACATTTTTATAAGCAAATACATTATATTAAATATTTATCGTCTTACTGGGTAAGAGATTATCAACAAAAGACGATATATTTACTTACCTTATCTTGTAATATTTTTGGCTATTTGTTGGTCAAAAGTTTTTTCCCTCGCTTATTGGCCAAGACTCTCTCAGGGTCTTTTACTATGCACTTACCGGGTAAACGCTTCTCAATATCACTTATCTTACAGATTGAAAATGATAATAACCAATAAATTTTACCTGGTAAGAAACATAATAAGAACCGAGAGTCTCACATGGTAAGTTAGAAAAAAACTATTAGCCAGTAAGCGCTTGAGTTTAAAACGTTACCAATAATCGATTTTTGAACCAAAAGGCATTTGGCCTAACAGTATATGAGTGTCTGACTTTTGGGAGGTCAATAGGTTCAAACTTTATCAAAGGTAAGGAGAGTGTGTGAGTTTATTTGTTTCATTTACCGTATATAAATATCATATACTTAAAAAAACAATTGATTTTTGATGATCGAGAATATTACATGATAAGGGAAGTAAAAGTAATTTCTCTTATCAATAAATGCTTACTCAATAAGCATTTGGTAAAATAAACTTCAGTCTTTCTCATGTTTCTTACTGAATAAGTATTTGGTAAAATCGTCCTTCAATAGAATAAACTATAGCATGCATCTACCCAGGGGCGGAACACAAACCTTCTAATTAAAGGGGCCGAACCTAACAAAACATCTTTATTGATAAGTTCAATTCATTATAAAAAAAATGTGACATGATAATAGAACCTATGACCACATAGACAGGGGCTATATACACATAACCACCTAAGCTAAGTGCAATTTATTGATAATATTTCTAATATATAGTATTTAAGGGATAAAATGCAGGAGCCATAGCCTCCCTAAATCCCTATTGTGTTTCGCCTCTGCATTTACCAATTATATCAAATAGTCTTTATATTGAATAATAGGTATGATAAAGCTAAAGGTATTTATTTTTCAAATATAAAAAGAAATAATTTTTTTTAAATATCGAAAAATGTTATTTCCCCCTTCTATATAAGAGGAATCATAATCGGTTCCGTACCACGTGCTGCACATGTACCCGACAGGGCATACGCTGATCCCAACTCAAAAATCAGATTAGTTTTAGATTGAATTACGGATTTAGTCCTTGCAGTATGAAGTGTTTACACAATTATCCTTAATATTTTTTTTATTACACAAATTACATGGGCTTGCACTTTTTGTTGAATTTGATCATTTGTTCTAACGTCCATCCACCATTTCTATTAATTTGAGGGCAAAGTGGTTTATTACATTTCCTGCATTCTTAGGGGTGTTTGTTTTAGCTTATCAAGACAACTTCTTGACTTATTCCAATGTGACACCGGTAATAAGTCATTTTGAGTGTTTGGTAAAAACAACTTATCCGGTGCCAAACCGGTAATAAGTCATTTTTTTAAGAAGTCAAAAATTTTAACTTATCAACTTTTGATAAGCACTTCTCCAAAAAGTCAATAAGTTATAAGTCAATAAGGTAATCCAAACATCGGTTTTTAGTTAATTCTTTTTTTTTATCTAATATTTTTCTTGATTGATTCCTCGTCTCTATTAAAAATTAAAAGCTTTAAGATTAAATCTAAAGTTGAATCTTTGCCCTAATTAAGAACAAACTATAACCCTTGAGTTTATTTTATCAACATAAACGAATACTGAATTCTTGAATCAAACAACATTTTGGAGAAAAAGTCAAACTAACTTGTAGAATCCAACAATGTTTTGTAGAAAATTTTGAACATAAGCAAAAATAAATTGTTGTTCTTCATCTGCTTCAACAATTCAAAACCCATATTAAATATACGATAAGAAGAACAAGATCGTTTGTTTCCATGGTTTAGAGTTGTCCAAGGCTCTTCCACAATTTGCTTCCATCCAAGCCATCGCATGTGTGTGTTTTGCTTCCATCCAGGGCTCTTCCAATTAAAACAAAGAAGAACAATAACAACAAAAGAAACCGTCGTGTGTATGTGTGTGTGTGTGTGTGTTCTTTTATGCAACTATAAATAAACAATAGGAAAAATGGAGAAGAATAAGATCAACAAAATAACACGTTGTGTGTGCGTTTTTTTTTTTGCAACTGTAAGGATAATTTAGAGCATAAAGTGATTGTTTTCTTCGTTTTTCAAGATTCAAGAAAACCCGAGGTTTTCAAAATTCAAGAAAACCTGAGGTTTTCAAAATTCAAGACAACCCGAGGTTTTTAAGTACTTGTATCTTCTTGGGGTTTCAAGAATCAAGAACAAAAAGAATGTATAGGTGTTAATCTATGGATATTGATAACAACATGAGGTCTAAAAAGAGAGATGGACAGATGGTTGTTAGTTGGTGGAGGGGGGACGGGTCTCCATGGATCTTCATTGAACCAACTTTTTTTTTTTTGTGTTTAGATTTATATTTTACAGTTCGTTCTTAGGAAAAAAATGAAACATTCATAATAATAATAATAATAACAATGATGTTAAATTCAGCGAAATGGCATAAAAGCTGACTTGCCTTCATAATTAATGGAGTAAGTTAACTGACGTTAGAATAAATGATCAAATCCAATAAAAAAAATCAAACCTCTAGGCATTCTTCGAATTAAACAAAGTTTATGGACAATTACATACAAAACCAAATACTACAGGGACCAATTCCGTAAAAAACTATATACTACAAGGACCAAATCTATAATTCACTCATTTAATTTATCAAATATCATCCGCCTGCCACAAGGAACCCTGTTTTTTTTCGTAAAAACGGTGGCACCAAAGACCAGGTGTCGTGTCCGATTTGTATTTTAATTCATTCATTTCATCATTTCAAATCTTATCTTGCCGGCAATTCTCTCCAATGGCGATTCCGACGTCGCCGGTCGGCTTCTTTCCGGTTGAAACGACAACATCTATTCATGATACGAGGAACACCGACGCCGTCGATTCCCTGCGTTCCAGGACCTCAACTTCAACGAATCCTGTCGGTGGTGGTACGAGGCGGAGAAGCATCGATAGTGGTGGAAAGTCGGCGAAAACTTCTTCTTCTTCTTCTCTCTGTCGTTCACAATCGTTCGGTCGCGAGATCGGACATGCTGCTAGTGAAACTTATTTGATTACTCGCCTTGCCTTCACGCTCCTTCGATACCTTGGGTACAATTATTCCTTTATATGTTTTGGTTTTTAGGTTTACACTACTTCCAATAGGTTTTTGATTGTAATTTGTAACTATGCTGTTTGAACCACTTTGATCTGTAATTTCGTTGATAAACAATTAATTTGAGAAAGCAAAGGACAGAAGAGCTACTCCTTTAGTTGAAATTAATAAGGATGGAGGGAGTATTATCCTTTTTAGTTGGGATTTTTTGATCTTAGGGTTTGTGTTTCGCTTTCCTATAGCTCTGAGGATTACTTTATACTGTTATAGGTTTAGACATGTTTCGCTAGAATTAGGATTTTTGTTCTACAGAAGTTGAATTTTGGATACCAGTTACTGGATTAATGGGATACATCACAATTCTGTGTTCTTTGAGTTGAGTTAATTAGCTCACAAGAACACAATCACATAATTGTATCGATTTTAACATGCTGTTATTACTGTGCTTAGTTATTGGCTTCTATCTTCGATCATTATGATTCTAATTATAACAGTTAATGATCTTATAAGGAGGAAATGAAATGAAATTATTTTGGAATTAGAGATCATTTGATGTGATGTTGTTGGTTGAACTTCAAAACATGAAATTGGAGTTCCTAAACACACTATAGGCATCCCTATTGGACATATGAAAGCAAACAAAATAACTACTACATACAGTAATTACCAACTCTTCTGAAAACAACATGATGATAAAGAATACACAAGAGTGACAAATTGGTTATTCAACTATAGGAATGTCTTAGTTGGGTGAGAATGTGAGATTGCTATTATAGCAAGATACATGGACCATGGTAGGACTGACTGTCACCATCACTATAGGCAGCCTTTTGTGGAATTGATAGTTGGGTGAGGAACAAATGGACCTAACCAAATGATTTTTTCAATTTATATTATTGACACCACATGTATTAATAAATAGGAAGAGGAGTTACAAGCTTATATGAATCTTGAATTCTTGATATATATAGTTGTAAGCCTTCCCTAATCATTTGTTTTCAATCAGGGTAGGCCGTCGGTGGATCTCTAGGCTACTTGCCTTGGGTCTTTATGCAATGTTGCTAATGCCCGGCTTCCTCCAAGGTGAATTTTGTGACTACATACTTTTCTATTTGGCAAGATTTCCAAACAATCGAATTTTCGTACATTGCAGTTTGATATTGAAAGTCTGATGCTGGGTATCATGTTTTGGAAGGCAAAATTGACTACTCATTCTTTTGGCAGTTTTATATCAATATCTCTTTTCAACCCAAATTCGGAGAAGCGTAGTTTATGGAGACCAACCTAGAAATAGGTAATGTACTATGATTCAGACATTAACACAAAATTTATCCTTTTTCCATTTAGCTTAATAATATTATTTAACTGCAATAAAAAAATTTCAGGCTGGATTTATACTTGCCGAAAAAGATAGATAGCCCAAAACCAGTCATTATATTTGTGACTGGTGGAGCATGGATCATAGGGTAAGCAAATGCTACATATGTTTAGTAACTAGCAACTTTTTCTTTTAATTTTCTCACCCTCGGTATTGAAACCGTTTAATTAATACTTATAACTATACAGAAGGTTAAGCATATAACTCTGCTTTTTTAACCGTATTTATGTTTGCTTTGGTGTTGTAGATATAAAGGATGGGGTTCCCTATTAGGTTTTCAACTAGCAGAAAGAGAGATCATTGTTACATGCATCGATTACAGGTGATAACTTTTCATCAGTTTTCAAATTCGAGTTTATAAGTTTGATAAAGTCTTTGGACTGCCATCATTATCGGGTATTAAGTATATCATCCGTATTTCCACTAACTTTTCTCTAACTATTTTATTTCTAGTTATATATGTTCTTCTTTACAATTCTAAACTAATACAAGTACTTAGTCCACATGTAAATGAATATCGAGGCTTAAGTTTTTTATTTACTTTCATTTAGGAACTTCCCCCAGGGTACAATTAGTGATATGGTTGAAGATGTTTCTCGAGGAATATCATTTGTTTGCAATAATATTGCTGATTATGGAGGTGATCCAAATAGGTAAGCACCTTGTTTATATGAGTTATGGTGCCTTTTTATACTGTTTGTTTACCTCTTAACAGTTCCATTAAGAGGCAGCCTCTGAATCACTAAGAGGTGATTACTGTTTGGCAAAAAAAATAAGTCTACCTCTTAATGGTTTCAAAACCCTCTGAATTATTTTGTATCATGGACCTCCCTTAAACATTAAGATCCCTAATTACATCCTGAGCAATTACCAAACAATTATATTTCGTTTTGCCCTATATCATAAGAGTCTCTTAATCATTCAGCAACTGCCAAACAGCCCCTAAGCGTCATCATGCTTAATCAACCTTTTTTGATGCAGGATATATTTGATGGGGCAGTCCGCTGGTGCACATATATCTTCTTGTGTACTCTTGAATCAGGCTATTAAGGAATCCAAAGGAGAAAGCTCTTCCTGGAGTATCTCTCAGATAAAAGCTTATTTTGGTTTATCAGGAGGGTAAGAACTATCTCATTATTAGAATTTCTTCAATTTGAATGTAAAAGACAATCTGCAAAGGGTATATTGGACATTTATTAACTGTGTTTATAGTCTGTTTGTACATGTGTTTTCTGTATAAAGAAAGCATCAAATATGATGATGGCTTCTATATTATTTATTCAATCCCACATTAAAAGACTTCTTTTTGTGTGATTATTTCTCATCACTCACCTTATAGGTACAATCTAACCAACCTAGTTGATCATTTTGATCGCCGGGGACTCTATCGCTCTATATTTTTAAGGTATTATATTACTATCCATATCTCCAAATTCTGTGATACCATACTCTTTGAATTTCATATGTTTATTTTTTTACCTTTATTTCCACTTGCACCTAAAATATTTGACATTATATGACAGTATAATGGAGGGGGATGAATCTTTGCAACAGTTTTCTCCTGAAATTCTTATCGAAGATCCAAGTGCCAAAAACGCTGTTTCTCTTCTGCCCCATATCGTTCTTTTCCATGGAACTGCAGATTTTTCAATCCCACCAGATGCAAGGTTTGAGCCCCCCCACCACCCACCCACACACATAAAATATATATATTATATCAAGGAAATAATTTATTTGTTTCGTAAAATAATTTATTTGTTTTGCAGTATAACTTTTGTAGACGCTCTCAAGAGAGTCGGAGCACGAGCTGAGCTAATACTTTATGACGGAAAAACTCATACCGATTTGTTTATCCAAGTAAGTTTGTTTCATCCCCTGAAACTTGCAAGCATTTATTTTCAAGATTTACTACGAAATTTTTCAACATTATTTTAGTAAAACGTTTTCAGATAGTCAGTTATACAGTCCTTATCATCGTCAAAAAATAGTTGATGGTAAATGCTGACTAGGATCTAGGTTTTGCTTAGTTGGCATTTAAAAAAAATAAAACATCAATGCCACGTAAGCAAAATCGGGATCCTAGTAAGCAATTACAAGTCATTATATAATAGAGGTACTTAAAATGAATGTTTTCAGAAGTACGTTATTTAAAATAAGAATTTGAACAAAGTATATATTACTTATTAAATGTTTGAGATGTCACATTTTACGTGTTGGATTAATTGTGGTGAAATAAAAACCAGGATGCTCTTAGAGGTGGGAAAGAAGAGCTATTCGACTATATAGTGGATTACTTGCATACCGGTGATACAGAAGCACTTGCTAATGATGCCATGGCACCTCCAAGAAAACGCCTTTGCCCAGAACCGTTGTTGAAGTTGGCTGGTCTCGTGAGCCCGTTTTAATTAAGCCCTTCAACTCGCCAGTTTGTCGGTAATGTTTCCAAAACCAACATCATGTAGCCCGTTTTAAAAACTAAAGCCCTTATAAGTAAGTATGTACACTTTCATCGGTTTACTTGACTTCAGCTTGTACTTTAGCTTATCGATATATGGTGTGTGATATGATAACTATAGAATTGCTCATATATGTATATATATATATAAGGTAATTGAAAATTGTGGTAGCTTCAAAGCCTACATGATATCGTGCCTTTAATCTCTCTCGAAAATGGCGTGTAGATTGGATAGGATGGGGGAGATTAAGGTAGGCTAGAATTGTGGAAGGTTTTAAAGTTTTAGAGGGTGTTTGGATGAGCTTATTGACTTATAACTCATTACCAGTGTGGAAAAGTGCTTATGAAAATCTGATAAGTTAAAATTTTTTACTTCTTAGAAAACAACTTATTTCCGGTTTGGCACCGGATAAGTTGTTTTACCCAAACACTCAAAATAACTTATTACCGGTGCCACACCGGAATAAGTCAATAAGTTGTTTTGATAAGCTCAAACAAACACCCCCTTAGTTTAACATGGGTAGATTTGTAATTTACTAATATTTTGATGGGACGGGAAAAAAAAGCGTTTTCTGTTGGGTATTGTTCTGTCATAGTCTAATCTTGCATCAAACAAGGTTCTAAATGATGGCATGAGACGTGACGTGGCACTGGAGGCAACAAGCAAGGTCAAGTGTCAAGCCTTGCACATGGTGTGATGTAAGACAACAATTTGTATGACACATACACACACATATATATATATATACACTAATACACATATTATATATAGGGTCAGGTTCAGGGGAAAATCTCAAAAAAATGGAAAACTGATGAACACACACTGGTAACCTTCCATGTGGATGGTATGTATAAATGTACACATTATGTAACGAGAGTTTTAACAAGTCAAATTGGTTGACTTGATGACATCTATTTGTATTTTAGGAGGAACCATGGGTTTGACCGTAAAAAATAAAGTTTTATGTTAATCAATTTATATCTAGGGTGTATGAATTATGATCAAACGAGAGAGTCAGTTAAACATATATAAAATAATGTATATGAAATACTTCCTCCATCCTAAAAAGAGTATCTACATTTAGAGAGGATCTTTCAAGTGTTAACATCATTTGACCATAAGAAAAAATGTAGGAATATCTTTACAAAATCATCATTAGTCTGTCTGCTCATTGTATCAAAATTTTTATTGTAAATTTTATTCAGAAACATGATAAATCTGAAATTAAAAGCTAGAAATTGAGAAAATGACACTAATGAGATTTGGCATCGGGTCTGAAGTGGAAGAGAAGCCTTGTAAACAATGCTACCAAAGGGAAGTTATGTCCATCTGGTAGTTTGTTTGAGTTTTAAAATTATTTGTAATCGCAAGCATACGAATACGGGGAGGCAAGGGAATAAACACAGATTTACTCACGGTATTAGCTAGTTATGCGCAATCAATTTTCAGAGATTGAATTAATACTACAAATCAAATTACTCAATTAACCATTTAAGCTACACTAACTTAACGAAGTTAAGAACCAAACTAAACTAAATAAACATATGGAGTTAATGAGCAAGTAAAACTAGATTAACAACTAAAACGATTTCTTACGCATATGTGTAATGATTTTTTTTTTCATTTGTTTCTCTCTATAAATCAGTTTTTATGTAAATGTGTAAAACATCTGCATAAAGGCCGACCATTTTGGCAAGAGACTTTGAAAGTGGTTGAAAAATAAAATTGTTAGATGAGATTGACTATTTCAGACAATTTCCCTAATAATAGCAGTGAGAGTAAATTACTTATTTTTGAAGTAAATGTTATTTATATACGATAAATATAACAAATAAAACTTACACGTTCTCAGCTTTGACCTCTTAGAAGGTCAAAGCCTTAAATACCACTAGATCAAATGTTCTTTTCTATTGGGGAGTGCTAATGGCACCCCTAATATAGGGGTATCTACGGAATTTCATGCACTTTATAGGGGTTTGTACAGAATTTTTGGTACTATAATAGGTGTTGATGTTGATTTGTGTGCGGATGTCATTCACTCTTAGAGGTGCCATTAGCCTCCCCCTTTCTATTTTTGTCCATATGTTTTAATAAAATTATTTTTCTTGTCACTGTGGTTTATTAACAATTACAATTTCTGTCTTTGTGCTTTTGAAATTACGATTTTCATGGTATGATTTAAATTTATTGTTGTTTTTGTTTTTGTTTTTGTTCTTATAGTTTATAACTTATTTATATTTTCGTCACTGTAATTTACAATGCTTTGTTATTTTTGTCCCTCGTACTTAAAGATAAGTTTCATAAATTATAAATTGTAGGAACAAAAAACCACAATTTACTTTAATACTAATAATAAATTAACATTTTTTTTATAAATATACATATATAAAATATTTTCTTTTCACTGATTTTGTATCAAATAACAAAAATGCACGTGAAAAAACCCATTTTGCTAGCTAGAACTATAATTTTTACTCTTTCTTATGAATTTCATAATTTATAACTAAAGTTAAACATTTTCTTATTAAAATAAATTCTATCTGTAGAGTTTTTCTCAATTTTTTATAGACGCCTATAATCAAACATACTTTCCAAGTCTTTCTCTACAACAAAGAAAGTACGAAAGAAATGGTGAAATTCTGCAAACCCGAAAAAGTCTCCAAAAATGATTATATAAAAGATAAATTATCTTTTATTTTTCCTATCAATAAAAAATTTTAAGACTAAATATAAATGAGAGATATAATATTTTATGAAAAGTTATTGAGTATTTTAATAATATAATTTATATTGTAATCTTCAAAATAAAGAAACTGTTGGAAATAAATATAAATTTTATTTGAAGATTTCGACTTTTGATTTTCTATCTTGAAGAATCTGTCGGAGATACTCTTGTCTCATCTAGATATGTACATCTTAATTTTTGATTTTTCTGATATGTTTATTTATTATGGGTTGAAATCTAAGTCGAGTATGGAGTTAAACCATGATAAGCTTGATTATTTATAGAATCATGAGTAAATTACATTTTTCGTCCCTATGGTTTGTCAAATATTGCAGTTTTTATCCTTGTAGTTTAGAAATTGTTATTTTCATCTCCATGGTTTGTAATTTATTGCTATCTTCGTCCCTAAACCAATTCTTACCTTTGTAAGTACAAGGGACAAAAATATCAAAGACTTATAAACCATAGGGATGAAAATAGAAATAAAGTATGAATTATAAGGACGAAAATAACAATAATTTACAAACTATAAGGATGAAAATCGTAATATCTAAACCATAAGGATGAAATCTGCAATTTTTAACAAACCATAGGTACGAAAAACGTAATTTACTCAAGAATCATATATGAATCATATTAATTCTTACTTATCAGGTTATAATAATTTTTTTTATTTTGTTGAATTCATTGGGTGAGTGTATAGATGAAAATTGGAAAAGAACCAAAGAACCAATTTAAACTATTAGATTACAGTGATCAAATAGATATGATTGAAAAAATGGTTATAAGGACCTTTTTTTATGTTTTCCTTTCAAATTTTAAATAAAAAATCGGAGAAATATAACAAAAATTAGAGTGAAACAAGAAAAAAAAATGATAAATTTATTATATTTAATTTTACATTTGTTTTTGTGCTTCTCTTATTCTTTTTTTTATCTGTTGATCCCCTCCATATATAGAGGGGTAATCTTTCAGAAAGTTCTTAAAAAGGAGAAACTCGTGGAAACCAATATAAAATAAAAAAATTCATAATTTTTTTTTGTATTAAACGTTATGATTTAAAATATTGTTTCACGTATATTTGTGTTCATGTGAAAAAAATATTACATGTGAATAAATATATGTTATTTAATATTCCAAATTATAGTCTTATGCATTGTTTGGCAAAAACAAGCTAGCTTATTTTTGCTATAAGCTAGCTTATTTTCAGTGTACATGTTTGGATGCACATAAGTTGACTTATAAGCTAACTTATTGATACGCTACTTTAAGTAGCTTATGAGAAGCTTTTTGTAATTTTTTCCGATTATACCCTCATTAATATTAATTATTATTTTTTTAAAATGTCCTTTTTAGTCATTTAAATGGTTATCAGCTAGTTTTTGCCAAACATAATTTGTTCATCAGCTAGCTTATCAGCTAACAACTAGCTTATAAGTAATCAACTAGCTTATCAGTTATCAGCTAGTTTGCCAAACATAGCTTTAGATGAAAAAAAATGAAATAATATATGATGCACAGGTTCTTAAAGTTATCACAAGTTTATGGGTTATCAAAAAAAAATCCCATAATTATATACACACATTCTTGGAAAAAATTAAAAGAAAACCTAAAAAAAAAAAAAAAAAAAAAAAAAAAGGAAAAAACACATTTAAAACTCATCAATCCCTATTTTTTTTAATCAAAAACCGTTTGAGATATAATTAAAATCAAAACCAATCAAATTAAAAACAAATATCAAATCTTTCAAGATTTTTATTTGGTTCTTCATTTTTATCTATTAATATATTTTCTTGCATTTATCTTGATTTTATCCTAAACAATACTCATCCCAACAAAAATAATAATAATTAAAAAAAAAAAAAAAAAATCAACTAAGATTCTTAAAACAAAAGTCAAATGTATCTTGACTTATGTACCTACCCCACAAAATCTGGTTTAAAAAAAAAAGGAATATCAAAACCTATAAAATAAAAAAGAACCAAAGTTGACGCTCTTTGATGAACACTACAACTACACACACACACACACACCACCGACTTACGAAAATTCTAACGATACTCAAATTCCTTTAAAATTATCCCCAAATTCAAAAAAAAATTCACTTTCCTTTTTTGATTTCATGTTTCTTTCCTTTCAATTCACACACTCTTTTCTTCTTTGATTTTCGATTCCAATTAGGTTTCCAAAACACCCCACAAATCATCGCCGCTCGTAATTGCGTCTTTTTTGAAAACAATCAGGTTCTTTTGTTTTTTATCGACAAAATCAGATAACAAAAAAAAAGAGCATTAAGTATCAGTTAACGTTTGATGAATCTATCTCCCATATCACATGTTAGTTCTTGGTTTTCTTCTTGTTTTATATTTGGAGAATTTATGGATATTAAATGTTACAATTATCAACATATATGTTTAATTAGATGTGTGTGTCTATATATATATATATATGTGTGTGTGTGTGTGTGTGTGTGTGTGAAGTTTTAATTTAGGGTTTTATGTTTATCGTATCTTTTTTTAGGGGTAAGAAGTAAAGGGGGAATGCTGAATGTGATATACTTATTAGTTTTACTAAAACTGACGAGTGAAAGTTTAATTTTATGTAGGGAGAATTGGAGGACATCTGAATCTGATCTTAATCGTATGAAGAACAACCGATTTGCAACTTCTATTCAATCTCCAAAGGTGAGAATAATTGTATTCAATTTTGTATAAATTTATGAGTTCAATGGAGCTATATATATATATATATAGATTAAAGTTAGTTTGATGCAATGGGTTTAAGTATCTGTCTGAATTAATCTGTCTGTTTTGTTTGAGAGGGTTTTCTTAAATTTTGTATAAATTTATGAGTTCAATGTAGCTATATATATATATAAAGATTAAAGTTAGTTTGATGCAATGGGTTTAAGTATCTGTGTGGATTAATCTCTCTTATATATTTGAGAATGTTTTTGTTTGGGAGGGTTTTCTAATATATATGGAAGGGCGGTGTTTTTTAATTGGGATGAGCAGGTTAATTTTTTATTTTTGGCTTTCTGCATAAAATATCACTTTCTATATTATTAAGTCACTATCAAACAGTCATGTATAGCTGACCAAATAAGTTGTGTCCGTCATTAAGGTTGGTTTCATAATGATGGGATCTTGCAATAAGATCGTTACTCTTTAGGGTTTTGATTCGATGTTAAAGTTTAGTAGATTTCTTTTAACCGATTGTACTTCATTTGAGTTCACGATATATATATATTTAGTAATTATGATACTAGATTACTAGTTACGAGAAGTAGATATATAGAAACTGCAAGCATCACTTAATCATATTCTTTCTCTTACCGTTGTATGTAAACACTTGATAGGTACTTGTTCATGGATTCCGAACCTTAAATCAGCCGGAGATGTGGAATGTTAATCAAAATCCAATGATATCTCATGGGCTTATTCCTTCAGATTCAGCCGTAAATATGGGATACAATCGTTATATCACAACAAATCCCGGATATTTTGAAGGTATATATGTCTTTTTAGTTCTATACTAAATTGTTTATAATTTCTAAAACTTCCATAAGCATTTTGATTTGCAAAAATGATTCATACAGGATGTTCTTCATTTAAGAACTATAGTGAGAATGTTGCTACCATAAATATTTCTTCTAATGGGATTAACTTAATTTCTCCATTGAACGGAAAACCGACTTCAATGGAGTTTTTTTATTACTTCTCCCGATCATGCATCATGCATCACGGGATCTTCTTACGAAGATGCTATATCTGATAATGAAGCTTTCTCTTCATTTCTTCATATATATATATATATAGTGGCGGGTTCAAATGTGAACTCAAATTTGGTTGTGAACGTGAGGACAAATGAGAGCGCGACACATGTCATATTAAGACTGAATAATGAAGAAAATATTCAGACTGAATAATAGTATTATTTGGTCTGAATAATACTACATTCAGTCTGAATGTACTATTATTCAGACTGAATAATACAAATTCAAACATGCGTCACGCTCTCATTTGTCCTCACGTTCACAACCAAATTTGAGTTCGCATTTGAACTTTCCTCTCTCTCTCTCTCTCTCTCTCGTATATATATATATATATATATATATATTCCTTTAACTTTGTTTCTGTATCTCACATTGCGTTCTTTCCGTTATATTTGTTATCAAATAGGTCAAATTCGGAGCTCTATTGGGGAGCGACGGATTGCATACAATATGCATCATCCAACGTCATTGGTGGATAACGTGCAATCTTTCTATTCAAAACCGAATTTTCAGTATAATCCCGAGCCCTCTCACTTCTTGCCCACCAAATATAACGCCCATATATCGGATTATGGTGCACTTTTGCAATCTCAAGTTCCTTTTCAGCAGAATATTCATGCATCAGAGTGCAAATGTAACGGTTTAAATTGCAATATTTGTGGGCCCGCAAGGAGGTCAAGTGGTACGGGTAATTTGTTCTTGGAATCAAGAAAACGAAAGTATGATGCTACATTGGATCCACCCGTTAAAGAAGCTCGGATTAAAACTGGTACTCTTATAGATATACTGCCTCCAAATTATCTGAATGGTTCAGTGAATGGTTCACTGAATGGTTCAGCAGTTGTTAATCAGTTTTCACAACAATTTTCTCTTTCCCCATGTCAACAAGGTCTGCCTGTTCAGCTGCCTGTTCAGCTGCCATATTTGGAACAATGCTCTAAAGCTAGTGCACGTAATGAAGATCTATCAGAGGTAACGAAACAACTTTTAACTGGATTTTGGGGAGGGAAATCTAACGGTATAATTACACAAGATTCGATGAGAAATATTGCATCTTGTGAACAGAAATCAAAAGGGCATGAAGGGAATAATATCGATACTATAAAAGACGAATTCAAAGAACCATCCGAGATAAGTTCGAAGAGAGTTCATTTAAGTGTTGAAGAAAAGAAAAGTGATGAAAAGGAGAAATTAAGTGAAATAGTTCCAAAAGCAAACTGTGAATCTACTTCCGGTTCAGATGTTTATGAGTCAGTGATGGAATCAGAGGAGACCAAGATACAGATAACATCTACGGATGAAAATGAGTCAGAGTCGGAATCAGAGGAGACCAAGATACAACTAACATCTATGGAGGAAAATGAGTCAGACTTGGAATCAGATGAGACCAAGATACAGATAACATCTACGGATGAAAATGAGTCGTCGGAATCAGAGGAGACCAAGATACAACTAACATCTATGGAGGAAAATGAGTCAGACTTGGAATCAGATGAGACCAAGATACAGATAACATCTACGGATGAAACTGAGCCAGAGTCGGAATCAGAGGAGACCAAGATACAGCTAACATCTATGGAGGAAAATGAGTCAGACGTGGAATCAGATGAGACCAAGATACAGATAACATCTATGGATGAAAAGGAATCAGAGTTGGGATCCAAGAATATTAAGACACCGAGTACTTCGATGGCTGATTTTTTCACAACATCTCAAATCAAAGAACATTTGTTGAGTTTTTCACAACATAAGGTTTGTACACATAAATATGTTCATAGCATATTGTTAGATATAAATCATTTGATCAAATAATAGAATCCTAATATATATATATAGAGGAAAGTTCAAATGCGAACTCAAATTTGGTTGTGAATGTGAGGACAAATGAGAGCGCGACACGTGTCTGAATGTAATGTAGATTATTCAGACTGAATAATCAAAGAAATATTCAGACTCAATATTCAGTCTGAATATTTCTTTGATTATTCGGTCTGAATATGACACGTGTCGCGCTCTCATTTGTTCTCACGTTCACAACCAAATTTGAGTTCTCATTTGAACCTGACCATATATATATATATATATATATATATATATAGGGGAGGGATCATACAAGAACACCCCCTCTTTAAAGGAACACTTTGTGGGCCACATATGATGTGGGTCCCACACATTAAAAAATCACCAATGGGGCCACCACTGAATCAGATATGATTTTTTAATGTGTGAGACCCACATCACATGTGGTCCACAAGGTCAGATATGATTTTTTAATGTGTGAGACCCACATCATATGTGGTCCACAAGGTGTTCCTTTGTTCCTTTAAATTTACAAAGTTCTTGTTTGAACCTCCCTCTCCCTCTCTCTCTCTCTCTATATATATATATATAGGTGGAGGTTCAAACAAGAACTCTGTGATTTACGAGAATGCGAGAACAGATGTGGGCCTCTAACCTCTTTTACCAATATAATTAATTAAATTAAATCATTAAAGGTAATAATATAATTTGGTATTTTTCTTAATTTTTATGCAGGAGATATCAGGAAACACAACATCTTCAAATAGTGAAACCACATGCCAATTATGTTCTAAGGATAAGCTGTTTCTTACCCCTACACCTATATATTGCTCATCTTGTGACTCACGGATTAAACGAAACGTTGGATATTATTGGTCGGGAGATGAAAGAGGCACAGCGCATTGCATTTGTATGCCGTGCTTTGTGGGTTCTCGTGGGGCCAATATTATAATACGTGAAGGTTCTATTTCCAAAGCCGACTTACAGAAAGAAAAGAATGATGAAGAAAATGAGGACTCGGTAAGTTTAATTTTTTAATTCATTTGTCATTTGGACACTGGTTCCCAAGATAAATGTCTACAGTGAAAAAGACAGACAGTTTTAGAAATATATAATCATTACACTTTTTCTTTTTACAGTGGGTTCAGTGTGATAGATGTGAACATTGGCAACATAGGATTTGCGGTCTCTATAATATCGAAAGAAATACAGAAGGGGAGGAAGAATATATTTGTCCTAAATGTTGCTTAAAAGAAATAGAAGACGGAAGGCGGGTCCCATTACCACAGAGTGCGGTTTTTGGAGCCAAAGATTTGCCGAGGACCAATCTCAGTGATCATATAGAGCAAAGACTCGCTAGACGTATGAAGCAAGAGAGGGTAGAAATGGCGAAATTTTCTGGAGTAGAATTGGAGAAGGTACGAAGCAAATTGAGGGTTCTTTATATATTTTGATACCAGTAACTGTTCAGTGTTTGGTAAGACAGAATAGATAAAAATTTTGACCAATTTACCCCTGATGAATTGTTTATATATTTTAATTAATTTATTAAATTATAAAAAAATTATATCATTAGAAATTTTTTCGTCAAAATGATTAAAATGACACCAAAATAAAAGTTCATGTAATTTCGAATTTTATTTTATACCTTTTCTATATATTTTTTTGTTTCTAATATTTAATAGGTTACATAAATTAATCAAAATATAGAAACTGTACAGAAACAATAATATAAGGACACTAAATAATGTTCCTCTGTGTTTAACCTGCCAAACGTGTAACAGTAATCCATGTTATATTCTGTCTTTTATCCAGTATACCAAACGCACCCTTAATAATGTCATAACATTTAATATTATCTATATTTAATTTTGTTAATGTTGATAGGTACCTGTAGCAGAAGATCTCGTTGTGAGAGTGGTGGTATCTGTTGACAAACAGTTGGAAGTGAAACAACAATTTAGAGATATATTTGATGGAGAAGATTATCCAGCACAATTTGCATACAGATCAAAAGTAAGATGATAACTTTTTTTTTTTGTGCTTAATGTTTATGCAACTATATATATATATATATACACTTTTAACTAGATTCTGACAATTTTTTTTTTGCAAATAGTTAATTTTTTTGTTCCAGAGACTAGGAGGGGTGGACGTGTGCCTATTCGGAATGTGTGTCCAGGAGTTCGGATCAGATTGTGACGGACCTAATAGTCGTTGTGTATATATTTCGTATCTGGATTCCGTCAAGTACTTTAAACCAGAAAGAAATACCGCAAATGGTGAATCTCTTCGTACCTTCGTTTATCACGAAATACTGGTATTTTTCCTTCCATCTTTATTTTGAAGTATACATACATACATACATATATATACATACATATATATATATATACATACATATATATATATATACATACATATATATATAGGGGAGGGATCAAATGAGAACCACCCCTCCTTAAAGGAACAAATTGTCGACCACATATGATATGGGTCCCACATAACCCACAAGTGTCCCTTTGTTCATTTAAAAATGCAAAGTTCTCATTTGAACCTTCCTCTTATATATATATATATATAGGGCCTAATCAAATAAGAACCGATTAGTTTGTGGAAACTGTAACAATCATTTTAAATAATTAATGTTATTTACTAAAATAACATAAAGGGTAAATTGGTAAAATTGGATATCACAGTGCATCTTGTGTATCACACTGAAGGTATCATAATGGTATCATAGTGTGTATCACGGTGGAGTGTGGACGAAGAGAAGAGAGAGAAGAGTTTAAAATACCTAAAACTCCCTTTCAATAAAAATTTAATTAAAATTACCAAATTATAAGTTTTCTAATTTAACTATTGATTTGTGGTTAAGATTGATTCTTACAGTTTCTATTAACTAATCTGTTCTTTCTCGAATTGCCCCCTATATATATATATATTTGGGAAACTCACTCACACACCCTCACCGTTTGAACCATTTTAAGCATTTACATAGAAGCAAATTCTTGAATAATGTAACTAAAATCTTGTTATCTTTTGATCATCAGATTGGATACCTTGAACATTGCAAGAAAAGAGGTTTTGCGACTTGTTATATATGGTCATGTCCTCTTATTAAAGGGGAAGATTATATCTTTTACTGTCATCCAGAGAAGCAAAGAACACCGAAACAGGATAAGCTACGCCAATGGTATATTCCGTCTCTCTTTCTCATAACTTTATCAAAAAAAGCCAACTTAAAAAGGTCATAATTTTTTGAACAGAAGCCCAACTTAAAACGGTCATAACTTTTGATTTGTCTGAAGTTATGGGGTCCACAAGATTCGTCGGGTTGAAAAGAATCTTCATCTGGATCCCCATATCTTACTTCAGATATTTTTTTTCTTTCTAATGCCCTTTCATAACTGTGATATGGGTATTTAACATAGGGTAATGGTACCCCCATACACTATACCATTACCCTATATCAAATACCCATATCGCAGTTATGAAAGGGCATGAATGCCTTTCATAACTGTGATAAGGGTATTTAATATAGGGTAATGGTACCCCCATAAAAAATAACATAGTGTATGGGGGGTACCATTACCCTATGTTAAATACCCATATCACAGTTATGAAAGGGTGATGGTACCCGCCATACACTATGTTATTTTTTGTTAAATATCCATATCACAGTTATGAAAGGGCATGAATGCCTTTCATAATTATGATATGTGTATTTAACATAGGGTAACGGTACCCCCCATACACTATGTTATTTTTTTTGTTAAATATCCATATCATAGTTATGAAAGGGCATGAATGCCTTTTATAAGTGTGATATGGGTATTTAATGAATGCCTTTCATAATTGTAATATGGGTATTTAACATAGGGTAATGGTACCCCCCATACACTATGTTATCTTTTGTTAAATATCCATATCATAGTTATGAAAGGACATGAATGGCTTTCATAACTGTGATATGGATATTTAATTTTTATTTATTTTAGTTAATTATAAACAGCTAGCATGAAATCTAATATTTTTTTGATTTTCTTTCTTTATGCAGGTACAAATCAATGCTACGAAAGGCAGCCGAAGATGACGTTGTGGTGGAGACCACTAATCTATACAATCAATTCTTCGTTCCCACCAAACATGGAAACACGAAGATAACTGCAGCCCGTTTGCCATATTTTGATGGCGATTATTGGTCAACGGCTTCTGAAACTATAATCAAGCAACTTCAAGAAGAAGAAGGTTCCGGAGGATTGCGTACTAGGTTACCTACTAAAAGAACCTTAATAGCCATGGGAGTCGAGAACCCTGATGCCGTGACAAAAGATGTTTTAGTGATGCAACGAGTAAACACTCTTTTAAATTCTTATTTACATTAACTTTATTAACTTTTTATCGACTTTTATTTAACTTTATTGATGTTATCGTTTTTGGGTTTTCTTGTTTCCACAGCTTGGCGAATCCATTCTGCATATGAAGGAAAACTTTATGATTGCTCGATTACATTATATATGCACATATTGCAATGACGTAATATTATCCGGAAGTAGATGGTCCTGCAATCAATGCAACAAGATTCAACTATGTTCAAGGTAAAACACTTTTGAGCTTATTGAAAAAGCCCTGTTTGGATAGACATAGGCTATGTTTGGCAAAAATAAGCTAGCTTATAAGCTACTTTATAAGCTAGCTTATTTTCAGTATACACGTTTGGTAAACCATAAGCTAGTTTATAAGTTAGCTTATAAGCTAGCTTATTGAAACGCTACTTGGCGTAGCGTTTTAGGAGCTTATTGTCATTTTTTCCAATTATAACCCTCATTAATATTAATTATTAATTATTATTTTTTATTTTTCAATATGCCCTTTTTGGTCATTTTACATTCTTATACGCTAGTTTTGCCGAACATGATTTTTTTTCATAAGCCAGCTTATCAGCTACCAGCTTATTGTCATTTTTTTCCAATTATAACCCTCATTAATATTAATTATTAATTATTTTTTTTATTTTTCAATAAGCCATTTTTGGTCATTTTACATTCTTATACGCTAGTTTTGCCAAACATGATTTTCTCCATAAGCTAGCTTATCAGCTACCAGCTAGCTAATAAGCTATCAGCTAGCTTATCAGCTAGTTTGCCAAACATAGCCATAAGCTAGCTTTTTACATTTTTCGAAATTTCCCAATTATTTATTATACCCTTTATATCTTTCCAACTAATTTTTCAACATATCCTTTTATGTCATTTTACAATGTCATCTTCCTTATTAGCTAGTTTACTAAACATAGCCTGAAATATTTATTTGTTCGTTGGCAGATGTTTTAACGGTGGTAAACTTCTTTCCGGGAGGAGAATGCATACATGCCATTCTGGTAAAATTAATCTACTTTCAGAGGTAAGTTACGTTAAAAAAAATCTTTCAATTCCCTTTATTTTCTCGTAGTAAGTTTAAATATATAATTAATTGCTCGATATTTAATTTTTTTAGGATGTGTTGAGCAACGTACCTCTTGATACCAAAGATGAAGATGGCGCGCTTATAAATGATTTCTTTGAGACTCGAGATGATTTCTTGAACAAGTGCCAAAAATCCGAGTATCAATTTGATACACTTAGCCATGCCAAATATTCTTCAATGATGATCCTCTATCATTTAATGCACGAGCTTAAGTTAACTCAGCCTTCGACAAAAGCTATCTCCGAAACCAAAAGTGAACAACTTCATACGCAAAGAAAGTTGACGGTAAGAAAAAAAAAATGAGCAAATAATATAAATTATATAGAATGTTATTCATCATTTATTATTATGTTAACAAAATAGCAAAGATTTCTTATCCCAATCTTGTTTTACCTATTGGATTTTACTAGCTGTTATCTTCAGGGCCCCTAGGATTAATTAAGGTGTGCACAAGCTGGCCTGAACACCCATGATTACCAAAAAATAAAAAGATTTCTTATCCTAATCTTGTTTTACCTACTGGGCCACTGGGGATTTTACTGGTTGTTATCTTCAGGGCCCATAGGATTAGTTGAGGTGTGCACAAGTTGGCCTGAACACCCATGATTACCAAAAAATAAAAAGATTTCTTATCCTAATCTTGTTTTACCTATTGGGCCACTGGGGATTTTACTAGCTGTTATCTTCTGGGCCCACAAGATTAGTTGAGGTGTGCGCAAGCTGGCCTGAACACCGATGATTACCAAAAAATAAAAAGATTTCTTGTTTTAATCTAGTTTTGGTATTATTTTCATTTTTTTAATCGCGTGTTGTGATTAATGCAGTTAAAGGGCGTTTTAGATGCTTTGATTCATGCCTCTAAATGTAAGAACGTCGATTGTTCCTACCCGGATTGTCAACTCATCAGAAAGCTTCTCCACCATGCTTGTACATGCAGTGTGAAGGCTCGTAATGGTTGCAAGATATGTGAACGAGCATGGTGGATACTAAAGGAGCATGCGCAAATTTGTAAAGATTCCAATTGTAAAGTACCTCGTTGCATGTGAGTCCATATGCTAATAATTTATTCTCGCTACCTATTTGCTCGCATACATAACCTCAAAATAAAACCTAATTCTCTTCTAGAAACATCAAATACGCCTCCCTCTTTACATTTTATTCATTCTTTAAATTAGTAATTTTATCTGTTTTGTCTGGTTCTGTTATGTCTTATCAAATGTTGAACAACTGTTTTGTCTTGTTTTGTCCTATCCTATTCTGTCCGGATACCAAACACACATAAAGGCCAAAAACATGTTTATGCAAATTTCTCATTTGTATAACCTCATGGAACAGACCTATATTTTATCAATATAACCTCAAAATAAAACCTAATTCTCTTCTAAAACATCAAATATGCTTCCCTCTTTACATTTTATTCATTCTTTAAATTGATCATTTTATCTGTTCTGTCCGGTTCTGTCTTATCAAACGTTGAACAACTGTTTATGCAAATTTCTCATTTGTATTCTTGAAATTTTAAAACTGTTTCACAAGCACACACAAAAATCGATATGTATACATATATATATATATATTGATTCTAAGAAATAATCTCCTAACCTGGTTTTCATGCATCTTGATTCTTCAGGGACATAAAAAAGCACCGAGCAGCGCTTGCATTGAGCTCTGAGAATAAACAAAATCCAACGAAGAATAATCAGTGAAGGCTATGGACAAAAATGACCTCTACAATGAAGTAAATGAAAACAAGAAGAGGTGGAAGAAGTTGAGTTCTGTATAACTTACCTGAGTGGATTCAAGATTGAATTATTTTTAGTCCATCTGCAGATGTTTTGAACAATATGTATGTATGTATATGTATATATATATGTATGTATGTATATGCATATATGAGGTGTTGTTCATTTGTTTCATTTATATGTTCGATACCAAAAATAGAAATTATGGATAGAAGAAACTTAGCAAAACTAAGATGGGAATTGTTTATGTAGCTTGTTGAAAGTTGATATATATATATATAATTGCTACAATAATCACAATTACAAGCAAATGATACAAACACATCCACACCAAAAAAACAAAAAAGATTGCTATTATCATTGCTTTAGGGATCATGAAGCATTCAATTCATCATGTAGAGATAAAAGTCCATAGTTTTCTTCCTATTGAAACTTCACCTGGATGTTGTATCTCATCTTCGCTATCCTCAATCTCTTCCTCCTTTTGAGCTTCAGGGGTTCCAATCTCGTTATCACCATTGTCTTCTGCAACTTCACTCTGAGAAATAGCATCCAACCAAGAAGTAGATGTTTTATAAAAGGACAATTTAAGTTAAGAAACACGTCTAGCGAGCTTCTATATATATATATGTATATGTAGTAGCTGATATGATAATATTCAAGAACAAGTTAGGGGTTGTTTGACAGTTGTTGAATGGTTTGGTGCAGAATGAGTAAGTGGTCAGAATACAAAATGATTCAGAGGGTTTTGGAACCATTAAGAGGCAGACTTATTTTTTGCCAAGCATGATTCACCTCTTAGCGATTCAAAGGCTGCCTCTTAATAGAACTGTTAAGAGGTAAACAAACAACCCCTTAATGATTTAAGATATCTGGAATTGAATCCGCTTCAAATTAAAGAATGGATATATCAAACAAGATATGCAATCTAACGTTCATTTCATTTCTAACATGGGTTAATAATGGATGGTAGATTTCATGGATATGGTTTATGTGTACCTTCAGAAACTCATTAGCTTGAGAAACTTCAACTCCCACTCTTTTACTCGAGTTAGAAAATGCTCCAACATTACCGATTAGAGATGCGCTGATTAGAAACAAAATGCTAGATTAGTAACAAATGCCCAAAAAAGTACATATGATCGCATGAAAACTATTGCAAGATAAGAGTATCAAGACTAATAACCAACATTAACAAATAAAAACAAAACTACTACTTAATGTAAAACTAGTGTGCAAAAAATTAAAGATGTCATTCAAACATTGTTTAGTGAATACACATAATAGGTATGTGTATATATATAATAAACCAAAAAAGGAAAAACAATAAACATATATATGGTGCATGCGTTTTAAGGGTTTTTTTTGCCTTCCAAGATAGAAATCGTGAAATTCCTCAAGTCTATAGTCTGCTATTTTCTGATAATTGCAGATATATTTATCATTGATACATAGTTAGGTTTCCTACTCATCATTAAACTCAAATAAAAACATGACTTTTATGGATGAATATGTGAAATATAGAGATAGATACATGCACGACTCAGGATCGTCCCTGAAAAGCAAACCAAACAAAACCAAGTTGCTCGATTATAGATAGGAATTTATTAGTTTCTGAACATGAACTGTCTCTAGATATTGGAGAAATTAGATCAAACAAAATCTTGAATATAGAACATCTGTTATATGCATAAATCAAATTTAATAATGTCACCTAAAGTGTAATGATTGTTTGTAAGCCATATGGAGATTCAGAATGATTTATTTTTTACTTACATCTTGGGTCGCCAAAAGTTGTATCTTTTCTGTTGAGTATCTTGTTCACTTGTGCATTCACGGTTTCGCTTTCTTCCAACTTCTAACGCTTCTTTCCCAACAAGATCTGATTCATTATGAATAGCATCTTCCAAAGCACCATTAGTACCCAAAATACCATTATTTTGCTCCTTTCTAAAAAGTGTTCTATTAACTTTGATCCTGCCCCTTGCCATTGGCTTACTATGGCCTTCTGGTTCATCTTCTGAGCTCAATATACATTCGGGTATTTCTCCAAAATCAACAACTTTCTCTTGAGCGACTTCCAAATTTTCTGTACCATTTTTAGCACCTCCACTTTCGTTCTTCTTCCCAGCTGAGAAAATAAAAATCTTCGAGGTACATTTTTGGAAAAGCCAAGATGTAGTCGTACCAGAAGCAGAAGCAGGAGATTCTGAATTAGCTACATCTAGAGACTTATTACAGTTTGGTTTTTCGGGAGTCACCTGAATAGCATCCTTCAAATAACCATCATCTTTTCTTGAAAGTGTAAAGTTTTCCGCTTTATTTACTTCTAAAGATTGAAGATCAGATAACATAAACTCGGAAATTTTCTGTTTGCAATCAATACAGTCTTTCTGCTTCTCAACAAATGAAATAAACCGTTCCCTTTCCTTAAAGAATTGTTCTCTTTGATCCTTTAACTTCATGCTAAGACCAACAAGATCATCAATGTCTTTTTTCATTTCAAGCTGTTGTTCTTCAAGATGCTTCTTATTTTCAATTATTTCATTTTTTTCCTTTTCTAACGTTGATCTTTCTGATTTCATTTCTTCCATTTCTGTTCTTGCAACACCCTTCAAGAATTTGATGTTGGTTTGTTCTTTATCTCTCTTTTCCTCAAATACTTTTTCCTTTTCGCGCAGATAATTTTCTATCTCTATCTCTCTATTCTGCAATCTAATTTCAAGTTCTTGTTTTTGCATTTGAAAGTCTTGAAGCATCTTGGAGTTCTCACTCTGATGTTTTTCAGATAAAACAGATTTTTCGCGATCCATATTGGCGGAAAACGAATCGTTAGCCAGTTTGAGAGCTTCCAACTCCCTTTCTACATAACCCCTTGTTTCCAACCTTCGATTATTCAATCTTTCCTCTTCTAAATGATTCCATTTTTCCATTCTTTCCTTCTGTTCAGATAAAGATTCTAATTCAGTTTGGATCTCGGTTTTTTTCTCATCCAGATCTTCCCATAACTTTTCAAACTTCTCCCTCTCCTGTTTCAGATCATCTTTTTCCTTCGAAAGTTCTTCCCTTTCTTGCTTGTTTTTTTCAATCTCTTGCTTCAATTCAGACTGCAAACGAATATGCTCGGATTTCTCTTCTTCTGTTACTTGTAATCTTTCCTGCTCTTTAATTATCTTTAACCGTTGTTCTTCAATTTCGGTCCTTAATTTCTGAATCTCACCATTGAGATTAAGCAACTTATCCTTTTCACTGCATATCTGTTTCTTTTCAACCTCTAAGCTCTTTTCTTTAAATTCTAATGATTTCTCTCTTTCTTTTAAATTCTTTGATTTTGAATCAAATTCTTGTTCTTTCTCTTTAAATTTCTCCAGTTTCTTTTCAACGGCTTTTTCTCGTTTTGCAATTATTGCTTCCAAGTGATTGACTTCAGAATACTTTTTATCCACTTCGATAACCTTTCTTTGGAAATTATCATCCAATGATTTTCTCTTTTGCTCCATTTCTAACTCAAGATCATGTTGCTTTGCATCAAGGATGATTTTGTGTTCATCTCTGAGTTTTTGAATCTCGGCCTGCAAGGAAGACGATATCCAGAATCCCAGATCACACCTTATGAACATATAACAATTACATTATTGATTATTCGGTTTGTGTTTATATCGACCGCCTACTGTAAAATACTATTACCTTCGTCCCAATAAAGTCCACATTTCAGTTTGGTGTCAAATAGGTTTATTTCAACTTCAAATACCCCCCTCTGTCTCAAAATAAATGTCCACAATGAAAAGGGCTGTTTAGGAAATGTGTAATTATTACAACTTTTTGATTAACTAAATGACAATTTTACCCTAATAATAGAGGGACTAATGAATTTCTCCATCTCATAACTAAGGGAAGAATTGAAAAGTAGACACTTATTTTCAAACAAACTAAAATAGAAATGTGGACACTTATTGTGGGACGGAAGAAGTAATAGATACTGAAATAGGATCTTTTAAAGTAAACTATCTAACAAAAATGAATTAGAAAAGGCATAAATATGAAGTCAGGATTAATTTATTATCTGTCAGGAGGTCGTTTAGCTAGATAACACGTTAATCATAAATGCATTAAGAAAACTGGTGTTAACGACTTACTTGTTCTCTCAGTTTAAGCTTCTCCTCTAGCTCGAGTAGTTCCTTCTCTTTTGTCTCTAAGCAACTTCTTATAGCATCACTTTCCTGCATCAGATCGAAGATACATCAAACACATGACATAGACCTCTTTAAGAGAACCATTGGTCAAGAGCATAGAAACATTTGAGGGTCAGCTCAACTAGTAAATAAACGCCAGGTCCCATAGGTCGTCAGTTCGAGTCTCCTTAAGGGTACTGAGGATTTTCAGGGTCCCATGACAGGGCGGACCCACATGGATAGATAAGGTGGCACGGGCCACCACTTCATAGTTCCATCATATGAAGGGTGCCACCTTGAAACTAAAATGTTAACTCAAGATTTTAATGGCTAAGATGGTAAAAATGTTCTTGCCTTTGTACAAAAGGCCCACGTTCGAGTCCCATAGTAGTCAAATTTGTTGTTTTTTAGCTTAAATTTTGGTGTTTTTTATATACCTCTTGTGTTTTTTAAAATATATGTAGACTGGACTTGAACATGCGTCATTTCTATGTAAGGACGAGGAACCAAACCAACAGATCTATACTAAAATTACTAATACTGTGAAAAAAATGATATTTTTTTAATAGTTAAATTGTGCCACCACTTGAAAACTTTATGGGTCCGCCTCAGCGCCATGGGATCAGTTCAAGTCTCCATAGGGCCACTGGGGATTTTCCTAGTTGTTATCTTGGGATTAATTGAAGGGCGTGTAAGCTGGCTCAGATACCCATGGTTACCAAAATTTAAAAAACAGTTACCTTTTCCTTTAAAGTTAGCTTTTCTATCCTGCTACTCATATCATCCTCCTTGGTCTTTAAAGCTGATAAAGCCGAATCGATCCTCATTTGTGTTTCTCCAAGTTCAATCTGTTTCTTCTTAAAAATCCCGTCATTTTCATTTGCCCTCTCCTCTCTTTGGTTGAGCAATCTACGGACCTCCGCCAGACGCTCCTCTCCTTGTTGTAACTTTCTCTCCCATTCTCTCAGATCCTCCCGGTGGTGAGAGATATCACGCTCATGCGCTTCTTTCCTAACAAGAGCAATGAGAACATATAATAATCGATCTGATATTTATGAAAACACTATATAACTTTAATATATGTATATATATATATATAGAGAGAGAGAGAGGAAAGTTCAAATGCGAACTCAAATTTGGTTGTGAACATGAGGACAAATGAGAGCGCGACACGTGTCTGAATAAAGATTATTCAGACTGAATATACAAAGAAATATTCAGACTGAATATATACTATATTCAGTCTGAATATTTCTTTGTATATTCAGACTGAATAAATACTATATTCAGTCTGAATATTTCTTTGTATATTCAGACTGAATAAATACTATATTCAGTCTGAATATTTCTTTGAATGGGACACGTGTCGCACTCTCGTTTGTCCTCACGTTCACAACAAAATTTGAGTTCTCATTTGAACCCGCCCCTATATATATATATATATATATATTTTGATAACTAAATATATTAAATAATAATATAAGAATTGTGAAAAAGACGAAAAGCATACTCTGCAACGAGTGAATTATGTTCTTTGAGGAGTGAATTTTCTTTTGCTTCAAACTCAACCGATTTCCTCTGAATCTCCGATGCCTTTCTGCTCACCTCAGCAAGCTTGGTATCGGCTGATAGCAATTTCACCTGCACCTCTAGTGACTTTTCTTCAACTATACTCGAGAGAGTATTTGCTTCTTCTAACTTCAATTCAGCGGTGAACTTTATTTCCGCAATTTCTGAGCGCATTTCGTGCAAAGCCTTCTCCAACTACAGAAACCAACAGTTTATCTGTTAGCATTTCTAGTTAATCAGGTTAGATTTGATGTTTGTTTGCATCTGAATACAAATAATGCCATTCAGAGCCTAACTCTGAATCGGTCAGAGGTGATAAATGTTTGTAGAATTTTAGTGGCCTCTTAATTGTTTCTAAACTGTGAGAATATATGGAACCCCCATATCACTCTTTAAAATAACCCTTGAGGAGAAAAGGGAGGTTCTAACATATATACCGCAAAAATGGTCCATGAACTACCCGAGGCAGTTGCTAGAACATTGGTACCCAATATTCTCTTAGAAGGGTAAAATGGTCATTTTCTATCATTCAGACCGTTCATTCAGAACATTTACCAAATTGAAGTTAAGATGTTGTTACCTCATGGACACACTGCTTTTCGACCCCTAATGCACTCCTCAACTTCTCTTCTCTCTTCTCTACCTCAGATATTGCAATTATATGTGATGTTTGGTGTTGTTCAAAGAGCTCCTTTGTTTCAGATAACGCCTGCTGAAACTGTTCGTTTTTAGATATCCATTCTTTTTTTTCAATGAGAAGAAGGCCCATATTGTACTGGTATTCATAGAGCTGCAAAATGGACCGATATTAGACAAATGTAAACCTGAAACCCTTTAAAGAATCTATTATAGGAATGATCAGCAGAAATAACACCGAGAAAAAGGGAAGAATTTAGAAATCTAGGAATGCATTAAGCAGCAATAAAACTATATCTGTAAGGGTGCGTTCGGTACGGTAAACAGGATGGAACAGAACAGAACCTTGTCCCATGTTTGGTGTGATAAAATATTGGACTAAGTGGAACACGTGTGGAACAAGGGTGTTTTATCCTACCCCCTAGAACTAAGTAGAACAAGGGTTTCACGACCATTTTACCCTCTAACCTAACACACACACACTCTTTCTCTCTCTCTCCTCTCTCTCTCTCTCTCTCTATATATATATATATATATATATATATATGTTGGGGGGGGGGGTTATTTGGTAAAAAAACACTAAATAGCTCACTGGGGGTAAATTGATCATTTTGTTCTGTTCTGTCCTGTCCCGTCCCGTCCCGCAATATCATGTTTTACCAAACGTGTAACAGCTGTTCTTGTTGTTCTGTTCTGTCCTGACTACGTACCAAACGCACCCTAACATCTCCGATCAACCGTACCAGATATTGTCTGTTTTATCCACCCTAGACTCAAGGTTATATAACGCGTCTGATAGAGGAAGTTTAGTCTCTTATAAGATAATCGATGTGGATCTTACTATATCTATTGGCTTAAAAGTTAAAAATGGATTCTCTAGAAAGGCATGTATGATCATATGCATTTGTCATCAAATTGTACAGATAAATCTGCCGTCTCAAAAACTCAAAAATGCAAACTTATCTGCAATGTATTACTAAACATTGAGGTAAAAATCTTAAAAACAACTTATTAGGGATTAGGCATTGTTTGGCATAAATAAGTAAGCTTATAAGCCGACTTATAAACTAGCTTATTTTTTGAGCAATCGTTTGAATGCACATAAGGTAGCTTATAAGTTAGTTTATAAGTCAGCTTATTGATAAGCTACTTGGAGTAGCTTATGAGAAGCTTTTTGAGACTTTTTTCGATTTTACCCTTGATTCATATTATTACTTATTATTAATTAATATTAATTATAAATAATTATTAACTATTAATCATAAATAAATATTAATATTAATATTCAATATTAATTTATACTAATTAAAATTAATTAAAATCATCAATTAATTTTAATTACACATTATTAATTAATTTTAATTATACAATAATATTAATTATACTATACCATTTATTATTTTTAATTATTATTCAATATATTAAAATATCAAAAAGCAAATGTAACAATTTTAAAAATGTTCATGTAGGATAAATAAAAATTAAAGTAATGCTTATTTTATTTTATATATAAATTAAAATATGCTAAATAATTTTAAAAAGTATTTACTTTAATTATCAATTCTATTTTTTTAAGTATTAATTAATTATAATATGTGAAGTTGATCAATTTTATTGATATTAATATGTAATACTTATTGAAAATCATAGATAATATATAATTTTTCTAAAATTTGTTTTAATAAATTCAAAATTTATAGTATATATATAATAATCAATTTTAAATTCGTTCAATTAACATTTTATATTATTTAATTTTTTACTATTTTGTTTCTAATAATTAAAAATAACATATTATATTATTAGAAATTTATTTGAGTTATATTATAAAATATTTGTAATTGACTATTTTTTTCAAAATGCCCTTTTTTGTCATTTTACATGTCCATAAACTAGTTTTTGTCAAAAATAATTTATTTATCAGCTAGCTTATAAGTCATCAGTTACCTTATAAGTCATCATCTAGCTTATCAGTCATAAGTTAACTTATCAGATAGTTTGCCAAACATAGCCTAGGTATTTTGCTTACTAAGGCATAATCTCTTAAATTTGAATTTTACAAGTAATTACTAGTCCCTCTAACCCAGAATATGTGTGGACAACTCTATTTATATTTGTTTGGCAAAAATAAGCTAGCTTATTTTTTTGGTACATGTTCGGATAGACATAAACTAGCTTATTGAAAAGTCATTGGAGTAGCTTATGGGGAGTTCTTTGTCAATTTTTTCAATTATAACCCTCATTACTATTAATTATTATTTATTATCATTAATTAGAAATAAATATTAATTATTAATAAATAAAAATAAAAATTAATTAACAAATTATTAATAAAAAAAGTTAATTGCTAATTATTAATAAAAAATTAATTACTAATTATTAATAAATAAAAATTAATTATTTTTAATATAAATAAATAGTATTTAATATTTATTTAAAGTTATTAACTAATTTTAATTATATATTATAAATTAAGATTAATTATTTAGAATTATTATTAATCGTATTAATTAATATGTTTAGTTATCAAAAAAACAAACATAATAATTTTAATAATGTTTATAAAAATTAAAATTATACTTTTTATGTCATAAATAATAAAATTGTGTTAAATAATTTTAATAAAATGTTTAATTTAATTATTTATAGTTTTTGAAAAATTAGTAATTAATTATGATACATGAGATTGACCAATCATTCATATTATATGTTTTTTTAAATCATAAATTAATGTAGATTTTTTTTTAAAACATATTTTAACAAATCCAAAATTTAATATATATATATATATATATATAATCAATTTCAAATTATTTCTAATTAACATATTATATATATATATATATATTTTACTATCTTGTTTGTATTAATATATTATATTATTAAATATTTGTTTTAATTATATTACAATTAACTAATTTTTCAAGATGTCTTTTTGTTCATTTTTCATGTTTAGCAACTAGTTTTTATCGAAATTGATTTTTTCATCAACTAGCTTATAATCCACCAAAGTGTTTGGTTTAAGAAATAGATGTTTATCCTTAGTTAATGCACAAATGTTTAAGAGTTGTCAAAAGAGAAATTAATTAAAGATAAAGTTGTAATTTGATAACTAAAAGATATAATAATTATGCATATCTAAAATCATGTATCGTTTTTATTATGTACACTTATTTTTGGAGTACTTGCAATTTTTTAAATTATTTGAATTCCATACAAGTAATCATCGAGACCTACTAATACAACCAAATAATACATCATTATCTTCATCCAAACAAAAAAAAACTAGATCATTATCTTTATCCAAACAAAAAAAATCAATCATTATTTTTATAAAAAAATGCTTTATTATTAAAACTAAAATAGATTTCATATTAATTTTTAATTCTAAAAATATAGTACGTTTTCAAGTAAACTAAGTTATACCATAAAAATCATAATTTTATAATATATATTTTGATCATAATATCAATATATTTTTGGGTTTTTTTAGCAAGTTTTCAAATCAACAATACATGTTTTTTATTTTACAGTAAATTATGATTTTTATCCCTGTGGTTTGTTAAAAATTACAATTTTCGTATTTGTAGTTTAATACGATTTTCATCTCTGAATCTATCTCATGCCTTTAAGCCCAAGAGACAAAAAAACAAATAATTATAAACCAGGAGAACCAAAACAACAATAAATTATAAATTATAAAGACGAAAATAACAATTAATAGCAACCGATAGGAACTAAAATCGTAATCTCCAACCCATAGGGATGAAAATCATAAATTTTTAGAAACCACAGGGACGAAAATCGTAATTTACTTATTTTAAAAAACATAACTTTTGTATTTTCCTAATGGAAAGAAAAATTGCTCATAAATTCTCATCATGCATTTCTTCTCTCCCCCTCAAAACAGACTTTACCGATTAGAGAAAGATAACAGCTTCAATTTCAACATTTCACTCAACTAATTAAGCAATTAAGGAAAATTTTAACACCTGTAAACCCAGCGCCAGATTCAGGATTTTTGTTCACCGGGGTCCCATTAAAAGAGACTAAAGGCGTGTAAAGTCATCCGACGTGTTTCGGAAAATTTCTAAAGTTTTTTAATTGATTTCAAGAGATTTTCTTATTGTTTTTGTCGATTTTGAGGAATTTTCTTAGTATTTTTGTCGATTTCAAAAGATTTTTTTGAGTTTTATTGATTTCAATTTTTTTTAGTGTTTTTGTCAATCGCGGGCAAGATGGTCCCTTGAAATTTTTTACTGAGAAGAATTAAGGCTAAATACAATATTTTTGATAAGTTTTATCCTATATGATTTTTTTTTGTACATTTCACTGATGGAAAGGACCCCCTTTTTTAAGGTGGATCCGCCCCTGTGTAAACCGTTCATTTGTATGATATCTGTATGTACATGTATATACAAGTAATCGAAGATATTTTTCGGTTTCTATGTATTTATGTATACCAGAAAAATTACTTGTATGAACATATATACAGTGGCGGACTCAATGTGTAAAAGGGGGGGATCCAAGGACCCCACTGAATGTTAAGAAAAAATTATATTGGGTAAAAAATATCAAAAATACTTAATTTAGCCTATCGTCGCACGGTAAAAAATTTAAAGGACCCCATCTTGCCCGCAATCGACAAAAAACACTAAAAAATTCTCTTAAAATCAGTAAAAAAACAGAAAAAAAAAATCTTTCGAAATCCACAAAAACACTAAGAAAATCTTTTAAAATCGACAAAAACGCTAAGAAAATCCTTGAAATCAACTTAAAAATTTTAAAAAATTCCCAAAACATGTCGGGTGACTTTACGCGCCTTTAGTTAACAGGACTCCAGTGGACAAAATTCCCAGATCCGCCACTGCATATACATATCATACATATAAATGATTACTAGGTTGTTACTCCGTTTTGATTTTCATGTAACTTAAAATAAATAAGAAATCAAACAGTTTTTTTTTTTTACTAACTTCCTTTTCAAGCTCAGAGATCTTCTTCACTATCGAAGCTTCTTCATCCATCACTCGATCCTTTGCAGCAAATTCCATTTCCCTACATAAACATTATTATAATTCTCTCAAATTTGCAAATAACTGTAAATTTAAAGTTATAGACAGTTACGAACAATCGGAATTTACCAGAAGAATTAAATCTCTCACTCAAGAATACTGATCCGATGAAGAAAGGAAAATGAAAAAAAATCCTCAAACTCCGGTCGATGGAAGGAGGTGGAATCCGGCAACGTCTTCAAAGTAATACCACCGGATGTGGAAAAACTCCTTAAATTCCGGTGGATTGAAGGAGGTGGAATCCGGCAACGTCTCCAAAGTAATCCCGCCGGACCTGAAAATAACTCTTAAATTCCGATCGATTTGAAGCAGAATAATCCCGCCGGACGTGAAAAAACTCTTAAATTCCGATCGATTTGAAGCAGAATAATCCCGCCGGACGTGAAAAAGTTATAGATTCCGGTGGATGGAAGGAGGTGGAATCCGGCAACGTCTCCGATTCCAAACAAACTCTCTCTTAACTCAGATTGGTTGGCGCGGATCACACGCTTTATATTTCTTTTATTGTTAGACAGCGATTCAATATGGTGAAATTACTATTTTGGGCTTTGGTTTTCTATTATAGCGTCTTGTTGGTCTAGGGTGTTTTTTGGAATTTCAGCTAGCCGCCGTTGGATACACAACGTGGGTGGGATAAAGTGCGGTAAAAAGACGAATATGCCCTCGATGAGTCTAAAATTTGAGACGATATCCTACATGATAATAGATAGAATATTTGTATTTTATATGTGGATTCGAATTCGTATAAAAATTAAAAAATAGAATATTTTTAGTTAAAAGTTTATATAAAACCAATATATGGCATTTTGATATTTTTATACGAAGACAAATCGTTTTCAGTTATATTGTTTAGGGATGGATCCATTTTTTTTATACGATGACACTTTATAATATAGATAAAAAGTAATTATAAAAATACGATTTTTATCAACTTTTATCAATGTATCGTTACGTTTTTATTAACGGTCAATATCTTTCGACGTGTTTTTAACCTAATTCTACGTTTCAGGGGATTTTTAAAGTTTTTTGTTTGATTTCAAGAAAAAAAAAATTGTTGATTTCCGGAGTTTTTTTTTTGGATTTTTAAGCTTTTTATTGATTTCAATGGATTTTTTGGTTGATTTCAAGAGTTTTTTTTCGGTTTAGTATTTGATATTGACGGTTTTTAATAACTAAAAGCAAATTAAAAATAATTTTAGAAAAGTTAATGATTAAATATGAAATTAATAGAGTATTTATTAAATGTTAATTTAAGTACGAAATTAATAGAGTATTTAGTATGTTATTAAAGGTTATATAAAGTTGCTATCTAAAAAAAATAATTATTTCTATCAAGTTGGATCAAACCTGAGACCATCTTTATAAGAAGTTTTAATTCAGTTGGGAAAAGCCACTACACAACTATCATATTTATATCATTAGTTCAGTTTTAAATTATTTAACAGCACCCTTAAAACAATACGGTTACATAGTTAATAAATGCAAAAAAATTACCCTTCGATGATGAAAATATAATACGGTGGCCCGTGCCACTGTGTGAACCAAAACCATGGTAGGTCCGCCCCTGATCTTGTCTATTCATGAATTTCAAATCCCATTCATGTGGCAATTATCTTAGATTATTAAACCAAATCCATTCATGAATCTTGTCAAATTTGTTTCTAAGGTTTTGATGGACCCTTAATATAATTGGTACATGATTCTTTATGTGTGTTATCAAATCTACTCATGATTTCTTTAACTAAAAAAACTGAAAAATGTTGATGAGCCTGAATCTTGATGACCTTCTCATATGACATCTTCAAGAACGTATTCATTGACGAAGAAGATGCAATGGTGCAGTAAAAAGCGCTCATACCGGCGGAAGAAGGATTCACTTCAAGAAGGGTGGAGGTTGATATAACTTTTTAGTATTTTATTATATAGCGTAATATTTTTTATTTAAAAGAGAAAAAAAGGAAGGAAAAAAAAAGATCAAAATGCCTATCAAGTGAATGTCACATATCTAGGAGTCTAGGACAATGGTGGTGGCGTTAACGGTGCTTTGAAACACAAATGTATTTTTTTTATTAACCTGGATATCTAACTCGTTATCTGAGCCAATTATCTTAGGTCAACCAACCGATTTGCATGTAATTCGGAGTCATCCCATTTAAATCCTCGTGATCACATGGATATTTTTATTTCTCTTTAGATTCGAACCTACGACTTTTTAACTTTTAGAACTCAAATCCAAACCATCCAAGACCACCATGTGGTTTATTTAATGCACTTTAAAAACCAAAATAAAAAAATAAGGCATTAAAGAAAGGACCAATGGCCTAACTTTTACTTTTCACTACAAATTGGGTCCATGTTTTTTAACATTGCCCTCACATAAAGTACAATTTATGGTCTTATTTCTAAACGTCTGTCTAGTAAGTACTTATTGGGTAAATTTTCTTACAAGATAAACATGACAAAGATCGAGAATCTTACTCGGTAAAAGTAGTGATAAAGATGGAGATTTTACCTGATAAGTGAGGGTGACAACTTTTATTTGAATAAGCGTTTACCAGATAAAATTGTTGCATACGATATCGTTTCGATATACTACAATCTTACTCAATAAAATAAATTATAGTGTTGACTCCTACTGATAATTGCTTAACGTATAAGCATTTAGGTAAACGACCCCTTAGTCTTTACCAATTAGTTCTCCCAAATACATTTATTACATTTTATATAGACATGTTTAACTTTTTACCCCTTCCTATCTTTTCTAAATAAAATACAAAGTAAATTGAGGACACTGGAAATGATGAAAATTTCATTTTAAATTGCCTTCATGTGGGAACATATCTCCCATTTAACATGATTTTTTAACGATCATAGCAACAAAGACCCAATCCGTCATAGAAAATAAAAGTCAGAGACCATAAAGTTATCTGTTTTATACAAATGAATCACATAAACAACTTCGATTAGTACAACAAAAACTCGGTTTATAGAATGTCAAAAGTTTATAAGCCTCCTTTATAAGACTTAATTTATAGCAGCAACAAATAAAATGTCTTATCTAAATACGGTGTTGTAATAAGTTTATAGTACGTTTTTTGACGTTTTAATGAAAAGAAATCGTATTATTTAGTTTATAAGACACGGTTTGAAAAAATGTTTTATAAAAACCAAGTGTCCTATAAAAAAAGATGTTTATAGGATACTTTCTCAATAGTGTCCTATAAAATAGTTAATGCAATTCTTTGTATTAAAAGTCTCTTAAAAGATTTGTTAAGACGTTCAAAGCGTTCTATAAACTTATTACAATGCATTTAGATTGAACGTTATAATTTTGGTCCTATACGTTAAGTCTTATAAAACAGTCTACTAGGACGCTTAAAAATTGGTGATGTTCTATAAACCAATTTTTGTTCTACTGGATGTAATAGATATGTAAGTATTAAATGGAACCTTTCATTCTTTCAAGGCTTTAAAATCTCACACAATTTGTATCTCACATTGATGACAGATCACCTATTGTTTTCTTTGTTATTGGATACTTATCCATGGATGATAAATGTAAACCGGTTAAGCATAGAACAAACTAATTCACTGTATCAAGAACTTTTCTGAAAATTCTAGGGGGAGAAGTTGTTACCCCTTCTTACAAGGTAGCTCCGCCCTTGTTTATAGGACCAAACCAAAAAAAATATCATAATTGTTTATAGGACGCTTTTATACGTTTTAACAAGTTTTACGACGTTTTTTAAAATATAGTGTCATATTAGCTATTTTATAGGATACTTTTGAAAAATGTCTTATAAAAAAAGTGTCGTATAAAAATACGGATTTATAGAACACTTTTCAAAATTATCCTATAAAATAGTTAATATGATACTTTATTTTAAAAACGTCGTAAAAAACTTGTTAAAACGTCTAAAAGCATCCTATAAACATATTAAAACGCTTTTAGATACGACGCTTTATGGTTTGATCCTATAAACTTGTGTCTTGTAAAATATTCTTTTATGAAGCTTTTTCATTTTCGACACTCTATAAAACCATGTTTATTGTAATGTGAAGAAAGAGTCTAAATAAAATATTTAATTGAAATATTAATTAAAAGTTATTATTTATTTGAGTCTTGAACGGTTATCCAATAGCAATTTAATAAAAAAAAAAGTACTAATTTGAGTCTTGTACCGCTTTTGCATACAGTCTGCGTACCAAACACTAGCTTAAACAATCCAATCCAAATTTTTTGCTAACCATAGGGACCAAAAATATAATTCACTTTATTTTACAATATTTCGTTTTGACCCGACTTTAACCCGTTGCCCCGGCTGTCCAAATGACCCGCCCGTTTTGCCACTCCAGTTGAAGTTTTACGTTTTTTTTTTCAACGTGAGCTGCACTCATACACAAAATCGCCGATTCGATCTTTCTTCTCTAATTTACGTTTTTGATCCATCCTCCATAGATCGGAACTTCCGTACAATTAAACTCCGACAACCACCGCCGGAACCCTAATTAGTAATTATAAGAAGCCTCGGCCGTGTTAATCTCGCCGGCGTTCGTTGAGGAAAGAAGATGGTGGTTCCGGTGGTCAAATTCCCAATATTCTTATGTGTACGAAGTTTAGGTGTATTGGTGATGATTCTAGTTCTTATATGGAATGTTCATTATAGAGGAGGATTAGCTCTTTTCTCACAGAACAAAATTCTACTCTTCAATGTAAGTGTTCTTCAATTTGATCTTTTAATTTTTGTTGAAGATAATTAGGGATTTTAATACGATTTCAGATTTCCTGTTGGTTTGGATTTCTAATTTGGTACTTTTCAGTTGTGATTAGTTTTTATGTTATTTTGCTTAGTTCGATTAAGTTGGATCTTGCTTCCAGGTTCATTTACATTGGATTATGTAGATTATGATTATGATTATGATTAAGATTAAGATTAAGGTTTACGATCGATTTTATATAGTTATGCTAATTGAATCTGGATTATGTATAGCGATTGTTATGTGAAAACTTGAATTCATGATAGATTTCTGTGTTTTCTGCAGGTTCATCCTGTTTTGATGGTAATTGGCCTTCTTCTGCTGAATGGGGAAGGTAAACTCTACTCTTAAACCATCTTCTGATATGAAATGATATATATATATATATATAGAGAGAGAGAGAGAGAGAGAGAGGTTCACGGGAAAATGCTAAAAAAAAGAGAAAACTGAAGAACATCCTGGGAAGGAGCCCTCTATCGGGACGGTATGCTCAAATGTATACCGGTAATTTGTAACATGCATTTGTGCATATGCACCAATGGATATATATGCACCGGTGCATAGAAAAAAAACAACTAGTATGCATTTGTGCCTACCGTCTAGATGGAGGCTCCCAGGATGTTCTCTGGTTCTCTTTTTTTAGCGTTTTCCTTGAACCTGACCCTGTATACAGGGTCAGGTTAAGGGGAAAACGCTAAAAGAAGAGAAAACAGAAGAACACCCTGGAGCCCTCCATCCGGACGTTATGCACCAATGCCATTTGTGCATCAACGGTCCAAATAAGAGCCTCTCAAGTCTCAACTTGATGTTATGCTTCTCTAGGATACGTTTTTTTTATCAACAATGCATGTATAGGATTTTATGGTTCAATTAACTTTGGAAATCTGAGTCAATTCGTGCTTTTGGGTTGGATCATGGACGCAGCTATGCTGGTTTACAAGACGGTATCAGGAACGAAAGGTTTCAAAAAGCTAGTTCATCTCACACTCCAGTTTCTGGCATTAGTATTTGGAGCAATCGGTTTATGGGCTGTTTGGAAGTTTCACAAAGATAGAGGGATCGACGATTTTTACACCCTGCACTCATGGCTCGGCATAGCTTGCTTATTCTTATTTGCCATCCAGGTTCTTATTTCTCTCTTTTTCTCCTATAATTAGGATTTTCATTAGGATGGATAACACATTCATGATGAATAACCTCCATATTCATCATAAGAACACATTCATGATGAATAACCTCCATATTCATCATAATAACACATTCATGAATATGAATGTGTTATTGATGATATTGATGATGAATATGTTACCACATTCATGATGAATATGAATGTGTTATTGATGATGAATATGTTACAACATTCATGATGAATAAACACATCCATATTCCTTATGAATGAATATATGCCCCCTAACCTTTGAAAACTCTTTAATTGTAGTGGGGGGCTGGATTTGTGACATTTTGGTACCCGGGTGGTTCAACGAAAAACCGAGCTTCATTGATGCAATGGCATGTCTTCTTTGGAATTTACATATATGCCCTTTCTTTGGCTTCTTGCATCACTGGTATTTTAGAGAAAGCAACATTTCTTCAAACCCATAAGATAATTTCACACTATTCTACAGAAGCAATTATGGTGAATATTTTGGGTGTTTTGGTTGTTTTATTGGGAAGTTTTGTTATCTTTGGGGTTATATCACCATCAAATGGCAAAGGAGAAGTGATCCGAGGATCAATAGAGTAAGCGGGAAAACTTGAATTTGATCTAATTTTTCGACATTGTGACCCTAAGGCAAATTTTAATTATGTAAGTGAAGTTTTTTTTTTCGTTTGGTTTTCTGACCCAGGCTAATAGAAGAACAACCGATGATGGTATCTTCCTAGATAGAGGCATTTTACTCTTGAATTTTGGTCATGATGGTGACTTGATGCACATCTACTTGTGTCGTTTTTTTTCATGATTTTAGCACGGTGAACATGTGTTCTAGAAGGTGGTGCCATGGCAGCCGTTGTGGCGTAGGGTTTGTGTTAGATGCCATGTTACTGTTATGGCACGACATAGTCCAATGTGCGTTTTTGTAAGGCGTTATTTGGTCTTTTTTTTGTACTTTATAGTTTTTAGTATATGACCTACTTTTTTATGCTCTTATATCAATTATCAAAGTAAAAGTTGAACACGTGTGTGTACCTACTATCTAGAGTGAGGACCAAAGAGGAATAGTTCCAAAAAAATGAAAACGGTTAAATTACATGTGATTTTGTACTGAAATCACATGCGATTACAAAACAAGGTCAACGCAGCGGCAACGTGGCTTGGGCCAAAGTCTCATGTGATTTGGTCATTCTCATGTTCTGTTATCTGGTTATTGTCAAACGAGAAAAAGAACCAAATAAAATAACAGAAAACGGCCAAATCATGCCCAAAATCACATGTGATTCTATACTGACCGTCAACACAAGGGGGTGTGGGCGATGTGGCCCGCAAACAAAGTTGCATGAATCACATGTGATTAGACTGTTCTCTTATTTGGTTATTGTTCTCGTTTGCATCTAACTATATATATATATATATATAGAGAGAGAGAGAGAGAGGGGTTCATACGACAACAATAACACTTGACGAAAAAAAATCATGAAAAAATTTGTTTGTATATCGGTTTGTACGAGTTTATACTCTTTGACTGGTTTGTAAAATAAGGAGCCTCTCTCTCTCTCTCTCTATATATATATATATATAGAATATACAGATTTGTTGTCAAAAGTAACGCCTTAGAAAAAACATTGCAGTCTCACCATGGCTTCTAAATCTTGAGGCTTTAACCTCATTGTCATGTTTCACGTCATTTAAATTCTTGCAAGAGATTGGCGTTTTATACATCGAACTCGTGTAAACTAAACATGTAGCCATAAAGTTGAATGATTTTTGTGACAATGCTATGAATGCAAAATACAAAGCTTTAATGTTGAAAATGAAACCACATCGAAAAACACAAACATAGCTGAATGTGTTCTATGAAAGATTAGAATGTTCACAACCACCTTTATACGAAACTAGGATGAATCGGTCCCTTTGAGATCCCAACACGAACTTCCATTCCGTGGTGCATGTCAGGGATGCGCATCGTTTCAGTGTCATGGGCATCTTCAATGATTATCAATAGAAAAACGAGATCAAACAAAAGATGTTGGATTAATTTGGAGCATTGAAAATGTATACTGATGTGTGTGAGAGAGAATTAATATGTTGGGGGCTAAATAGCAAATACAGAGGGTTCATTTAGAATTTGAACAGAAAATAAAAGAAAACAATATTTAACGAGAGAAATTGACCAAAGTAATCATTTTACTCAACAAAACGCATTTTCTAGCCATTTTTTCCATCAAAATTCCTAAAATATCATCAAATCCGCAAGTGGGGAGCCACATTGCCCAAGTATTCAAAAATTAGTTAAACGTGAGGAGCCGAACTAGCCAATTGTGGAGGCGAAATGACCTCTTTTTGAATATATTTTTCGATCATTTTTTAATAGGAAAACATACATTCCGATATTTGCGGCTTCTACCACTTGCGGAATTGATGATATTTTGTCATTTTGGTGAAAAAGTGGCTAAAAATGAATTTTGTTGAGTGAAATGGCTACTTTGGTCAATTTTCCTTCGATTCCACTTGGTAATATGATTCTTACCTTGGAGATAATCTTCAAACCCAAAGTCATCCAAGGCTCCTGTCAATGACTCTAATCCAAGCATGGATGATGGTATAAGTCCAGGAGGCCTTTGAAATCTGATTTTAAAATACATAGAAAAAAAAATAAGAAACTCCAATCCAACAATTGTAATAAAATGGTTAGCAAGTTGAGCCAAACAAACACAATATATCTCGCCCATAATAGTTTATATAGGTGGGATGTAGGCAGATCAATTCTAAATCAACAATTTGGTATTCAAAGAAGAAGTGGGTTGTAAAAATCCTATAAGCGAATGAATATATATTTGAGTTAAAAGATTTCCCACCCTAAAAATGTCTGTGTACAACGGTAACATATTAGAAACATACTCTTACAAGTATCATCAAGAACAGGGACGTTCCAATTTTTTGGAGACCCTGCTATATCCAAATCTTTTGATTACATTATATAAATGAGATAACAATAAGCACAAAAACGGGTTAAATCTAAACGATTAACAATATGAACCTAAACTATTAATAATTAATAATTTAACCTAAACAATTTCGGTTATAGCTTTACACGGGTCGATGAAATAACTTAAACACGTAAATTGGGCCCCAAAATCTGTTCAAAATCTCATTTTTAAGTACCTTTCGAGGTGTGATATCCGCACAAAAATAATATCTTTTCAAGATGTCTGTTTCTAAAACCCTTGTTCTTTGCTAAATTGCACTCTACAGCCGAGTGATAACTAACATGTCTTTCTTCTTCCTCTGACTATATGCTTTCAGAAGACGACTCTATCTGTAACCTTTTCAAGTATGCGGGACTAAATTAAAATCTTCTTGGGTAGATAACCAATTGTCTTTTAAAAGGCAAATCAAATGAGAACCATAAACTTGTTGAGATCAGTTTCACATGCTTTGTATTACATGTGAAACATTTATATGAAACAAACATAATTGTTTCACATGTGAAATAACACATATCCGTACGTTTCATATATGGATCACACATTATCTCATTGAATGGTTGGGAATGGTTCTCAGTTCTCACAGTTCTCAACATATGTTTGGTTCTCATTTGATTTTTTCTGCTTTTCTTTCATTTTGATAGAAATAAAACAAAATCCAAAGCAGCAAAGAGCCAGCCAGACCTCATTTTCCTCCACCTAAAGCTGAATAGGACAGGCTACAGCTAAACTCCATATATTTCCAAACAACAAACATTGAAACTGATCAAATTTTAAGTGTAAACAGCTTAAAAACCGACGATAAAATCCACAAACAAACAAGCAAAACTCTGATTCGATTTTCAAGTAACTAGAGATCATCAATAACTAAGCTAAGATCATGAAATTGAGATTAATTACTAGTAATAAATAAAAACATAACTCAAAAACAATCCATACCTAGAAAGGATTTTCCGATCGAGCTCCTGCTTAACTGGAAAAGCTGAACCATAAGTATTCGCAAGGATCTTTCGTTTCATATTATCTTCTCTCACAATTGCCTAAACAACCACATTCAATTCATCATCATAAACATGTTTCTAATCATCAATTAATTTAAAACAAATTAGAGAGACAGAGAGAGAAAGAGAGTAGGATACCGATTGAAAGGCAGATTCAAGAGGATGAGATCCGACGATATCACTCTTGACGCCTTGTAATCCAAAACGAAACGCATCGTTGTTCAAACCTCCGATTTCGTGCTCTATCTTCTTCGATCCTTCCATTGTCTCTTGTTCTTCAGTGAGAAATTGAGAACGATAATGGCTCTCTGTAAATACCCCCAAAAGATTAATTCCGCCACAAGTCACCAGATCAATATATATATATATATATATATATATATTACTGGGCCTTGTCTTATTAAAGCCCAATACATTTTATAAGCCCAACTACATGATTTATGTGCTTACTGTTTGGTTATAAATTGAGCTTAAGTTGTATTTTTTATGTTGGTATTTTATAATAGACTAATCATAACTTTTTATAGCATAAAATAATTAAGAAAAATAGAAAATTAGACACCAAGTACCGGTTCCCAAATATAAAGAACAGGTGTAACCGGTTCCGAACTTCCGGTTCCGGTTCCTTCATTCCAGGAACCGTTGGTACAGATTCCAGGATCGATAGACACTGATGACGGATCGACTGAAATGGCCGAACTTTACGAACGAATCAAGAACATAGTAAGAAACCCGTTAGGGAAACTTAAATTAACTTTAATATCAGAATTTCAGAATTGCTAATAATCTAAACATATCAATTATTTATAGGTCTAATAAGAGCTAACTTATCTAGGAAACTATTAAGATAATTCTAATGTACGAAACATAATTTAACTAGAAAACTATTACGATAATCCTTATCTAGGAAACGATTACGATAACCTTTAAAATAAATATTAGATAAATATTAGGCAATCTCCCCCGCATCATCCTCCATCTCTTGAAAAGGACTCGTCCTCGAGTCATGCTAGGCTTCGTCGTTTCCAAAGTACGGAGATAAATCAACAATGGTGGCCGAAACATTATAATGTCCCGGGAGCTCGAATTTCATCCCAATATTACGTAAAGGTTCATCACGGGTTTGCATCGAAAAAACCCCGATGGTGATCGGCGAAATGATTCTCCTCTTTCTCCTCATCTTCGTCCCAGACGCTAGGATCAGATTCGGTTTCCTCCGCACGCATCTCCTGTTGAAACTCGAGGATCAGATGGTGATTGGCGAAAGGATTCTCCTCTTCCTCCTCACCTTCGTCCCATACGCTAGGATCAGATTCGTTTCCTCCGCACGCATCTCCTGTTGAAACTCGAGGTCTCTAAATCGTTGTTGAAGGCGTTCGATTTCGAGGTCACGTGGGTCTCGTGGATCAACTGCATCGTTGCCTCAACCGGCGCCTCTACGATGGCCAGTTCCACGGGGTCTTCCACGTCCGACCATTTGTGTACCAACCTTCGCTCTGATACCAAATGATGACGGATCGACTGAAATGACCGAACTTTACGAACGAATCAAGAACATAGTAAGAAACCCGTTAGGGAAACTTAAATTAACTTTAATATCAGAATTTCAGAATTGCTAATAATCTAAACATATTAATTATTTATAGGTCTAATAAGAGCTAACTTATCTAGGAAACTAAGATAATCCTAATGTACGAAACATAATTTATCTAGGAAACGATTACGATAACCTTTAAAATAAATATTAGGCAATCTCCCTGCACCATACACACTTTTGCTCACCCCTATTTTTCTGTAGCATAGTTACAGTGTACCATTGAAGCCCAATAATTTACATTTTGATTTTTCAAATTGATTGCACTGAAATAATTAGATTTATTTTTGGAGTATATACCACAACATAAAGTATGTGTCCACGGTTAAAATGACGCAGTGTTTTTATTTTTTTGAACAAATATGTGTTTGTTTCATTTAACTTTTTAAACAAAATGACGTAGTGTTAAACATGCATAATTGAGGAATTTTTTTAGAACTTTCTAAATTGTGAGATGTTTGAGAAACGAGTGTATTATGTGTTATTTCATTTAATTTTTTCCATATATGACTAGAACTTAATGTAGTGATTAACATATGTTTGTTTTGCAATATGCTTGTTTCACATTAACTCGGTTCACAACGTAAATTTTTTGGCGTGTTTTTTAAAACCAAAAAAAAACGTAAAAATTTTCATATTGCAAAACCGAATATATATGAAACAAACATGTAAAATATGAAATAAATCTATACCGAATAAATTTGAGACAAATTGTTAAAAATAAGTACTGTTTATTGATGCAAATTACTTAAAATTCAAGATTACAAGTAATAATGCATGAGTACAACTTTTTAAAACTACATGTTTGAATTCATATAACTAAATTACAAACATCATCAAATACAATATAAACATTTCATTTTATATCCAAACATAAAAAAATATTATCGCTCTCTCAAAACCGTATTCTAAAATCAAAAGAGACAAAAAATAATAAGAAACATGAAAATCGAGATGTATTGTTGCATTGTGTGAGTACTATACACTTCTACTATATGTTAATCAATATATTAAACACTATAATTAGATGAAAAAAGAATCATGTAAAACAAAATCTTAAAGTGAAAGTTCTCACGAATCTTACAAATGTTAGAGTTCTCAAATATTTAAGCCCATGCATAGTTATTACACTTTCAGTTAAATCACTAAGAGGTCGTTTACCAAACACTTATTCGGTAAATGCTTACTAGTAAAATCCAATAATATCATTTACTTAGCGAGTAAGATTCTAGTCCACAAAAACAGCATTATATGCAACAATTTACCCGGTAAGCGCTTACCGTGGTAAGAGTCACCACCCTCACTTACCGGGTAAGACTATTGGTAATTGTTTCGCTCTTACAGGGTAAGATTCTTGATCCTTACCATATTCATCCAATAAAGTAATATGACTTGGTAAACGTTTACCCGAGTAAGTTTTGATAAACGACACCTAAGACACAAATTAATGATAAGTAACAAGCTTATACAAATAGAGATGGTTACGGGGTTGGGGGTTTCAAGGATCGCCATCACCATCCGGCCCATTCCAGTTGGGGAATAAGATTTCATCCCTATCCCCATCGAGGAATCGGAGATTTTTTTTTCGTCAATACAATTTAATTTTTTTCCTGTAATTTTTATATATATTATGTATATAAATGTCAATTTTACATTTAATCGATCATAATGCTAAAATATTTATTATCTAAATTCTAAGTGTTGCATTTGTATAAGGGTGGCATAAAAAAACGTAGTTCAAAATACATCTATCAATTACAATACTTAATAATTGAAGTTTTATATAATCACGTCGTTATATCAACAAAAATTTCCCATAACCAGATCAATAATGTAATTTTTTACAAGTTATCATTATGGATGACTGATTATATTCGTACATTTAATATATTCATTGGGTTTCTCACTGTATTATTATTATTATACTTAATGCACGTGTTTGTACATACATACATCCCGATCCCAAATCAGATTTCTTGTTGGATGCAGGGGTTCTTTACCATCCTTAGATGCGAAACTATAAGTGAGAAAAATTACGTGTTTGGACTATATTATAACCTAATATCTTTAGGATAAATCAAGATGGGGAATGTTTAACTAATAATGTTGTAACGATAACACGACACAAACATCTTATAATCTATTAGGGTGCGTTTGGTACATGAGACGGAACGGGACAGGACGGGACATAACTGTTTGTCCCACGTTTGGTACAGCATGGGACAGGACAGGAATTCACTGTCCCACGTTTGGCGCGACATGGGACAGGGACATGACTGGGACAGAGTGGGTCAAAAAAGGGGGTTTTTCTTGTTCCACCAAAATAGGTGGAACAAGATGGGATAAGAATGAGACAAAAAATCAAATATCATTAATCTACCCCTATTTGATATATAAACTTAATATGGTACTTGTTTTAATGGTCAACACCACTAGCCACGACCGCCGGTACCCATCAGCGACCACCGGTAGCAACAATCGGCAACCAACCACCATCATCCATTGCAACTACCACCACCACCGTCGGCCACCTTCACCTTCTTCTCTAGAACAACCTCCTCCACTACCTCTACAACCACAATCGGCCACCAACCACCACCGTTCATCGCTGCCACTACCACCGTGGCCACCTCACCTCCACCATAACCACCACCACTTCATCGTCACCGTTATCTACTACTATCTTCACCTCCTTCACAACCACCACCGTCCATCTCCACCACCACTACTGTAGGCCACCTCATCTCCACCATAACCACCGCCACCGCCGCCGACCACCACCACTGTGGGCCATCTCACCGCCACCGTCGGCCACTGATCACCACCGCAGCACCGCCTATCGCCGCCACCAATACTACCATCAGAATGAAGCATAATTTCTTATTTGTGTGAATAGGGTTTTTCAAACTATCATCAATTATAACAAAATTCTCATTCAATTTTTTTACTAATGTGTATGTATGTGTGTGTGTATTTGATATTCATGAATGTTGAAAGTGTTCACGAATGGTGAAAGTGTATTCACGAATGACAAAAGTATATTCATGAATGAGAAAATTTGCCAGAAAACTCGCTAGAGAAGACGAACTCGTCAGAAAGTGTGTTCATGATAGGAAATTAGTAAATATTAACTTAAAAATGGTTAAATTATAAAATGATGATGATACCCTCAATGAATTAATAAATTATTAATAAAATTAATAAATTATTAATAAAATTAATAAAATATTAAAACAATATTATCCACGTGACTTATTTCTATTGGATAATGGTGAGTTTGCAAGTTTGCAAATATTGAATAGTTTGCAACGGATACAACCCCTATATATATATACAAGTTGAGTAAAAATGCTTATAAATTAAATTATTTAATTTTTTGTTTTTTTGTGTAATTATAACTATTATATAATATATAAAATCGTTAAATAACATATGTGACAACTTAACTAGTTCTGTTCTGTCCTGTCCTGTCCTAGGTGTACCAAACACATCCTTGTTCCGTCCTGTCCTGTCTAATCATGTCTGCGTACCAAACGCTACCTTAATAGAACATTCTTGTAAAATAATATGCACGAATGCTTCCCATAAACTTTGATGCATTTTTTACATCGTTTGTGAGGTCTAACGAGCTAATCTATCCATCGAGTTTGAATCAAAGTTCTTTAATTAAACCCCTTTTCATCTACATAGTTTTAACTTCATCATCCAAATATCTTGACTTTTAATATTAAATTAATTAATAGTTTTTAAAAGTCACATCATATTAAATCAAGCCTTTAATTCGTTATCATGCATCTATAAAAACAAATAATATTTACCATGCACTTTGATTTCTGCAAATCAAGAATGGCAGTAAATTCTTCAAAAAGAAGTAGTAAATCTATTATGATGACGATGATGCTTATTATATATTAATATAATTGTATTCCATACTTATATATTTTAATGTTTTCTTGAAAATCTAGTCAACTATCTTGGTAATGAATTTGAGCATATCTTATAGTCTCGTACGTCCCAACAAAATCAGATGGAAAGAATTATGATAACAATATTAATTTATCTGTTTTTATAAATGTGAATAATTAAGGAAATTAATTTAAATTTAAAGGGCATGCAATGTATTATCTTTAAAAAAGTAAAATAAAATTTTATTTATGGGTCATCATAATGACATATAAATAAGTAGATAGTTTAAAATACGGACGTTTTTATTGCTTTAATTATGAATATATGTCCGGCTTTTGAAATATCATGGATATCTATTATAATATACAAATTTTGGTTTTTATCAAGACAATCATTGGATCCATTTTAAACACAACTAATAATGAGTTTTTGTATTGATTAATTTTATGTAAATAACTTAGCTCGTACATGTAACATGTGTATTTGATTCTTACCAAATTTAATATACATTATTTAATAATATTGAGTGCCTTTCTATAAGAAAATTGAAATTAAGTTTTCTATACGGATGCACCATAGAAATATTGACCGTAAGATTAATTAGATTGGTTGGTTTTAAGACTCCTCTCTTGCTATTTCCGTTTTTCTAAGTTTTCTATATGTATAAGAATAAAATAAAGAAATTCTGTAAACTCATATTAGTATACTATGAATTTGCATCATTTCATTTTGGGGAATCAATTACAAGAAAAATGACAATTTTACCCTTTTCCGTCGTTGATTTCTATTTGCAAGCACTCAACTTTATAACATCTAATTTGCCATTAATACAATGTTACAAATCACATAATCAAAATCAAAGTCGTCTTTAATTACCCTAATTTGCCATTTTTATAGAAACATTTTTTTGATAATGTTTTGTAAATAAAAATATAGGGTTAGTTTTTTGAAATTCAACATTCTTTTAATAGCATATATAGCTAGGGTTGCATAATATATAGTGTAATTTGGTGTATGAAAATCTTTGACTTTTGGGTGGATGGTGATGATATATTCTTTTTTGGAAGTTGAAACCAAATTTAATTAGGTCAATTAAAGAATATATGTGATCAGTTGGGTTTGGACGTGGGGGACATATATATATATATATATATGTAATGTAGTACCAGTGTACCCACCACCACTTTACAAACCAAGAAAATCACATCACTTCCAAGTCTTGGTTTAGCACCACCATACTTCCTCTGCAAATCCATCACGCAACCACTCTCTATATATCTTACCACATATGATACAATAAAAATAAAAAATTCCATCTACATGTATGCATATATAAATATATATATATATATAGGCGGCTTCATACGAGAACGTTAACTATTTACAAGAAACGTTTTTCATGTACAAAATCATATGTGATTTTGTACTAACTGGAGCCGGCGACTTTTGGGCCCACTTAAGTCGCATGGAAAAAGTCGTCCGGATCATTTATGATTTTGTACAAAATCACATACGATTTTGTACATGATAAAATTTCATGTACAAATGATTAATGGCTGGGGGTTGTCCTCATATTTTTCTAAATTATTACTGTCCTCGCATAAACCTCTTTATATATATATATATATATATATATATATATAGAGGGAGAGAGAGAGATAAAAGTTCAAATGCAAACTCAAATTTGGTTGTGAACGTGAGGACAAATGAGAGCGCGCATGTGTCTGAATGTAGATTATTCAGACTGAATATAGTATTTATTTAGTCTGAATAAACATTATTCAAACTGAATAAATACTATATTCAGTCTGAATATTTCTTTGATTATTTAGTTTGAATATCACACGTGTCGCCCTCTCATTTATCCTCACGTTCACAACCAAATTTGAGTTCTCATTTGAACCCGCCTATATATATATATATAAATATAAAAAATTGGGTTGTAAAATGACGGTGCTCTTTTTAATTGAAGTTACCTTCTATTATGTGTATGAATATATACGTGTTTACAAACACAAATACACAAGTTTGACTTCGGTTTAAATGATTTCTACATTTGTAATTTCTACGGTATAATATAAAGTATACTTAAGATTTTGAAGTTACCCTGCTATATATACTACTAACGAACTACAAGCGTAATTAATCCCTTTTGTGCCTTATAATTGATCGCGTATTTAAAAAAATGTTAGATTCTAGCTAGATATCCACCGAGAAATTATATGCTCATATTACACACCAAATTGTTTCGTTTATAATCGATTGTTAACCGAGAAATTATATGCTTTATGATTGATTGTTAACGGTGTTTAATTAAGAATATACTAGTGTGGTTACCGCGCGTTGCGCGGTAGCAATATCGTTTTTAAGATAGTATTGAAGTTAGCTAAATAGGTCGATGATCACGTTTTTAATATTATATTTGATATATGAATCACATAATTAGTTGATAAGTCTTCTATATCATTTTTTATTATTATTTGTAATTGACTTAAACTTATAAAGACATGTGTGACACCATTGATTATATCATAAGATGTACAATGATAATTGTTTTGTCATAATAGATTCAATATATATGTCTTTCATAAAATATTTATATTTACCAACCAAACACACTGTTGTTAAGTTATGTAAAACAAACATATATATACATACATATATATACATATATAATATCGATTCTAGTGTTACTTATATATAGTTTGACTTTAGCTTAAATAAAAAATTGATTTAATACATATCTATATCTATATATATATATATTATATAATTTGTTTCTATCTTTTATACATATTAATGTATTGATTTGTAAAAAAAATGTTTACATTTTAGTTATATATTGATTCTAATTTTAATATTACATATTGATTGTCATAATATTTTATTTTACGTGTTTATTATGATTATTATATGAATTCTAATAAGCATTTAAGTATGTACTATGTTTATTTATTTTTATTAGTTTTTAAGTGATATTAAATTGAATAATTATTTCATATATTAATGAAATAAATAATAATAAATATTTAATTATGTATATTGAGTATAATTTTATTTATATATTAATTTTAATTCTATTTATATCTATGTAATGATTTTAACTGATTAGTAAAAACATTTATTTAAAATTTGTATATTAATTCAAATATTATATATTTTATTTTCCTTGAAAATAATAAAATCAATATGCATGGTGTACAAAAAAAAACAGCCTGAATATATTGTTTTCTAAGTAGTGTGTGTATATATATATATATAGAGAGAGAGAGAGAGAGAGAGTTATGAAAATTAAAAATTAAAAATAATGGTCATTAATTATAATAAAATATATGATAATGAATGTGTAAATAATAATTAATGTTGATTATTTAATAAAACAGGAGTTATGTAAATAACAACTAATGATAATTTGTAATAGTCATTTAATCATATTAAATTATATAATTAGTGGTGTGTATCACTTATAGATAAAAATATCACTATCATGTAAATAATAATAAATTATAAATTATATTATATGAAATTAATTTAAGTATTTTATTTATGTATATCGATTGCAATGAGGGTTTTTTTATGTGTAAAGTAATATTTAAGTGTCATGTAAATAAAATGATTAGTAAATTTAATATTTAAGAAAAATATAGAAGATGAGAATAAAAAAACTCTAAAATCTCAACAACAGAGCAAACAACACTACAACTCCAATTTCTCCAATCTCTGAAAATAAAACTTTTGAGATCCCAACCTCCACTGATAAAGATACTACTCTTCCAGAAGTTACTGTTTCAGAAAATCCAAGTATTTTCATAGCAAACCTAAAAAAAGATGTTGCTCAAAAACAATATTTTTGAATAATAATGGTCAGATACATCAAATGATAATAAAGGAAGAAGAAAATGTTTATTGTTGACAAAACATGGAGGAGCACATCCAAAAAAATGAAGATGAAAAGGTAGGTTAAATTTGTTAAAATTATTAAAAATAACATTCAAAATTCATAAATTTTAATATATACATACTGAGGTTTGTTAAGTTATATCATAGATTTTAATATATATATATATATATATTTAAAATTTTATTATTGAACCTTTGTTGCCATCAAAAGTGTTTAACCGTTGCCAAGAACAAACACTCGATCCCATTGATAAAATCTTAAAATAATATAGAAGAAAAAAAGTAAAAACAATAAATTATAAAATCCCAACAAAAGTCAAGAATAATACCTAAATTAGTATTCTCATAGTAAACCCGAAAAACAATCATGTTGAATAATAACAGATCATAAAATGAAAAAACAAATCAAGTGATGGAAAACGGAAAAAAATTACCTGAAAAAACTATTGTAAAATGATGAATACAAATCATTTTTACAAATAAACGTTTGTAAAATGAAGAATACATCAAATGATAGATAAGGGAGAATAATATCGATCATAGCAAACCTGAAAAATGATGTTGTTGAATAAAAATAGTTAGAATATATAAAATGATAAACAGGAAGAAGAAGAGATTTATTGATAACAAAACATGGAGGAGCACATGGAAGAGTTTGGAGGTTTTACCTGAAAAAATATTTTGTCGAAGATTAAGAGTTTGTAAACTGAATAATACATCAAGTGATAGAGAAGAGGAATAATAACGATATTAGTATTTTCATAGCGAACCTGAAAAACGATATTGTTGAAAACGACCTTGTTGGATAATAACTGTTATAATACATCAAATGATAAAGAAAAAAAGAAGAAGAAGAGATTTATAGATGAAAAAACATGGAAGAGCACATTGAATGGGTTTGGAAGTTTCACCTCCCAAAATGAAGATGAAAAGATTGGAGGTTAAACTCCTTAAAATTACCAAAACAACCTTATCTTAATGAAGTTCATGTTTTAAATATATGGACAAAAAGGTCTTTTACATATCAAACATTTAAAAAAAATCAAAAAACCAAGGAAAAAAAAATAGGCTTATAATGTTTAGAGGATGACACCTCAATGTGTTTGGTTTCTTCTTTAGAGGTTTATGCAATCCTTTACAAACTACAAATAATAATTGTCAACCAAACAAATTATCAAGTCTTGAATGAAATTATCCGTATTTGTAAAATTGACAAAACCAATTCCAAGATGTCCCTTGGTATGAATCCCACATTATAAAGATATTGAGTTCTTATAACATTAAAATTCTCACAAATAAATGAATAGAACAAAGTGCAAAAGAGTAAGAGAAATCAAATACACGATGTAGCATAAATAATAACTTTATAACATTTAAATTCTCACAAATAAATTAATGGAACAAAGTGCAAAGGAGTAAAAGAAAGCAAATACATGATGTAGCATAAATAATAACTGATAGACCAAACACATATTAGACTTTCCATCAGAAAATAATTGATTCAAAGCATATGCGCCTTAAAATGAAACATGCTTATTGTTGATCATGGTTAGCACAAAACTTCCATGGACAAATTCCTATAAAGACTTAAAAATACATTCCATGTCGACGTTGGCACCCGATTCTTTTATACTCACAACATACAAACAACAATATTACATATGCAAATATTGGAGATTTTAAACTTGACTTGCTTCTTATATATACTATGTGTTGAGAATTTAAAAAGGTTGTATGTTAAATATTCCTTTAATGTGTATAAATGTAATTATAATGCTTATAAATGTAACTATAATGCTATCCGTTGAGAATGTGAAAAGGTTGTATGTTAACCTATAATACATTAATAGAAATTGCAAAAAAAAATCAAAAAATGAGAAAAAAGGATTTAGTGATTCTTGTGTTTAGAAGCCGCCACCTAATACCATCCAGTTATTCCTTTAATATATATATAGACTTATTTAGTTGCATTTAAAAATGAATTGTTTGATCATTTTTCTAGTTGTGTGTGGGAGTTTGTATGATCCGTGATTAATTAGTAGCTTATTTAAATGTGGATTAATTAAGCCATGCACAAATGTGGGGTTTTTTTTACATCTTTTGTGTTTGCATTTGGATGTTTTATGCATCAATTTTTCAATAATATCGATGGATTGATGCCTTGAATATGGCTTATATATTATGCATGTATTGTGGAATTTTTAAATTTGAACTACAAAAGAATTACAAACTCACGAGAATAAATTTCAATTATCCAATGAGTTTTATTTTAAGAAGTGATTCAATTTGTTTCACATGCTTTATTTTTTATTTGTACATATGTGTTCCGTATATGACAGGTATTTACATTTATGTGAAACAATCATGAATGTTTCATTGTATGTATCACATGTATTGTTTCATATATGAAACAATACACGTGAAATAGCACATAAAAATGTTCGCATGGTTCGTAATGTTTTTGTGGTTAACATTTGATTTGCCTTTGTATGTATGTGTTTGTGTCTGTATAGTAGTCTTGCGTAAAAATGACAGTTATGATGAGAAAAATTGTGAGTCATTGGATAAGTTGACTTTATGATCTACTTTCATCTATCTTCAAAACTATATGTGTCTACATTCATCTTCATATTTATCTTCACTTTCACTTACATTTAATCACTTTCATATATATGAATTTGTTAAAATTTCGGTTATGTTGACATGGATAGGTAAATAAAAGTAGTTGAAGGTAGATGATTTTATTCTCACATTTTCACCATAACTCTTAATCTCACTAGAACCCGATTATATATATATATATATATATATATATATATAGAGAGAGAGAGAGAGAGGGGTTCAGGGGAAACCTAAAAAAACTGGGTACAGGGGAAACCTAAAAAAACTGAAGAACTACCTTGGGAGCCGTCCATCCGGACAATATGCATTTATGCATAGACTGTATGCACAAATGTATACAAACGATTGAAACTGTTTTTTTCCTTACACGAGTGCATGTTACAAATTATCAGTATGCATTTGTGCTTACAGTCTAGATAGAGGGCTCACAGGGTATTCTTTTATTTTGAGATTTCCCCTTGAACCTGACCTTATATATATATATATATATATCCATACATGTGTGTGTGTGAGTGGTTGCTTCTCATATATCAATACCTTCTAATTCCCCACATTGCATCACTATTCACATCTCTCTTTAATTCTCTCTAAAGGTATATCTTTTCATATACTCAATTGGTGTTATAGAAATACCACTGTCACTATGCATAAGTTCATGAGAGCTCATCAGAGAATTAATGATCATTTTCTTACAGAAGAATATGGGTCATTAACTACCCATTTCAATCACGAATCCGACCCATTTTATGCATGATATATATATATATATATAGGTGTGACAATGGTGGTGATCCTGGGACTTTACTTTCTACCATGATCAGGCAAGTGAAATTGTGTTTTTAATTTTTTGGTCTTTCCTTCTTTTAAATCCACTATTTTTTCTCTATATGTTCTTTTCATTTCATGATTATTTCGTTTATTTCAGCATTGTACAATCTCCAGAAATTAATACCCGATCGATTCGAAGACTAATCTACACGAATAAAGCCCTAAAAACCTCAGGTTTCATTCAGATTCTTGAATAAATATTTCATCTATTAAGTACAGTTTATAAACTAAATTTTATGGAATATAATTTGAAAGTTTTTGCCATTTAAATTATATATGCAGACAAAAAAACAATCTAAAATTTGTTATAATGAATATATGATGTCTACATCATTTCATCTCATAAAAAGAGAAAGAAAACAAGAAAAAGATTGAATCAAGTGTCAGTACCTAATACCCAGATGAATTTTTATTTTCTTTCTGCATTTCAAGTTTCAATTAATTAAAAGGAGGATTGTAATTGGTGCATGCTGGAAAAAAAATTCCACAACTGTTCATCATTGGTCCTACTTATGTTTTAGAGATGATTTTGGCTTAATTTCTTGTTTTCCAGCTGTACCAAATAAGACCAAATCTTTTGGCTTTCAGTTGTCTTTGTCTATATGAAAATTAACCATTGCTCAGTTTTTTGAGAAAACCAGTAAATTTTTAAAAAAAAAAAAACAATTAAAAAGGTGCATAAATATTATTTAGAAAATGTGTTCTACATTTGGTTGAGTTTTAATCTTTTTCCCTATGAGACCTCTAATTTTTTCTCTAGAACTTTGTTGATATCATCGATCTTTCGACTTTTTTCTAGATAAAAAGAAGGATCTTCTTGAAGAAACTGGACATACCCGATGAGAAAAACAAGAAATCTTGGGAGTTCGTCAATTTTTTTTTTGCAATAAATGGATCTGAATATGAACACAAATCAATGTAATGAAGTGAAGTCCCATTGATTTTTATTCAGTTTTTCAGACAACCCAGAAAGATTTAAGAAGAAAATTCTTGAACTTCTAAAGATTTCATGGCAAATTTTTACTTGATTTGTTCAGATAAACACATTTTAAGCTAAAAACCTATAGAAATCTATGTCAAGTCCAAATATGGATGTTTTTTTTTGAAAAGGGTATCCTAGGCATTTTCTAGACTAATCCCTAACAATTTTAAGACTGCTAAAGCATGCAGCCCTGAGATAATTCCCAGTGGCCATAAGTTGTTTCCGCCTGAATTCGAACCTGGGATAGATGGGTTATCTAGCCTCATCCTTTACAAGTCTTAACCAGTACGCCACAAGCCTTGTGGTTATGGATGTTCTTAAGAGGTTCAGAATTTCAAATATATTAGATGTGGGCTCTAGATTTGACCTTTAGAAAGCATTTTACGGACAAATCAACCGTAAAGATATGAAATTAATTTCAGGAGTCCACAACAGTTGTGACCACTGAGTTTATCATGCTGATGTCTTATGGTAGGAATTTTCCGGGTTATGCCCTTCCAAAAAAAGGATACGAAATTAATTGTGGTTATATGCTTTTAGGATGAGAAACGGATCGATTCATACAAATCATGCATCATAGTATTTGAAATGTTGTAATTAATTAACAAGGAGTTTAATTGTTGAACACAAGCAACAGTAAATCGAAGCAAATAAGGGGTGTACTAGCTAATTAACATGCTTTTAACAACTAGCTACAAATATTCCAGAAAGGAAACCAAGATTTATTTCAAGAACATCAAAATAATTAGTCCGATGGCGCATTTCCCTTGTGTAATCATCAATTTTATCTTCAATAACATCGATCCAAAAGAATGAATGAAATGTTATACGTATATAGATTTATAGAGCAATTTCATGAATAGAACGTTACAAGCACTCAAATTGAAGGCATATATAAAAAATCATAATCAAATGGATTGACTAACTAATCAACAGCAAATGTATATATATATATATTATATATAGACTTACATCCTTAACGTATCGCTGGCCGGCATCAATCAAACCAAATTTTATGCATTGATCGCTGGATCTGGCATCTGGCTTATCAAGATTCAAGAACATAGTATGCTTATATCATTTAATCCTGCCATTTTTATATAAAAGTTGATTACTTTATCATCTAATTAAAACAAATAAAGATTAGCAAATGATGTGGTTATTTAATCAAGATTCAAGAACATGGTATGCTATATGATTTAATCCTGCCATTTTTATATAAAAGTTGATTACTTTATCATCTAATTAAAACAAATAAAGATTAGCAAATGATGTGGTTATTTAATCAAGATTCAAGAACATGGTATGCTATATGATTTAATCCTGCCATTTTTATATAAAAGTTGATTACTTTATCATCTAATTAAAACAAATAAAGATTAGCAAATGATGTGGTTATTTAATCAAGATTCAAGAACATGGTATGCTATATGATTTAATCCTGCCATTTTTATATAAAAGTTGATTACTTTATCATCTAATTAAAACAAATAAAGATTAGCAAATGATGTGGTTATTTAATCAAGATTCAAGAACATGGTATGCTATATGATTTAATCCTGCCATTTTTATATAAAAGTTCATTACTTTATCATTTGAAACAAATAAAGATTAGCAAATCATGTGTTCATTTAATCAAGATTCAAGAAATGGTATGCTACATGATTTAATCCTGCCATTTTTATAAAAATTTCATTACTTTATCATCTAATTGAAACAAATAAAGATTAGCAAATCATGTATTTATTTAATCAAGATTCAAGAACATAGTATGCTATATGATTTAATCCTGCCATTTTTATATAAAAGTTCATTACTTTATCATCTAATTAAAACAAATAAACTTAACATTAGCAAATCATGTATTCATTTAATCAAGATTCAAGAACATAGCATGCTATATGACTTAATCTTGCCATTTTTGTATAAAGTTCATTACTTTATCAACTAAAACAAATAAAGATTAGCTAAACATGTGTTCATTTAATCAAGATTCAAGAACATAGTATGCAATATGACTTAATCCTGCCATTTTTAGATAAAGTTCATTACTTTATTAACTAAAACAAATAAACATTTGCAAATCATGTGTTTATTTTAATCAAGATTCAAGAACATAATATGCTATATGATTTAATCCTGCCATTTTTATATCAAATAAAACAAATAAAGATTAGCAAATCATGTGTTCATTTAATCAAGATACAAGAACATAGTATGCTATATGATTTAATCCTGCCATTTTAATACAAAGTTCATTACTTTATCAACTAAAACAAATAAAGATTAGCAAATCATGTGTTTATTTGCTTAAATAATGTACCTTTTGAGGATCTTAGATCAATGGGTAGTACTGTTCTTAAACTGGGAGGTTGAATCTTTAGATTCAATAAAGCAACTATGGTGGGAAGAACTGTATAGCAATGAGTATGGCTTTTGAATTAGCTTTTCTTCCATGGCTGCTGATGATTGAATATCCCCAATTTTGACATCTTGATTACTTTGTGACTGAATCTGATAACAATAGTTTTGATCACCAACAACAACATTCTTTGATTCATTTCTAAGCTTTTGAAGTTTCTCAATTGTTCTTTCCCTTGCTCTTGCTCTTGCCTCTGCCCTTGATTGGCTTCTTGCTGCAAAATTCACATGTTTTTGTGTCGTTTTCTTCGTCTTCTTTTTAGCGCCATTAATAATAGCGCATTTGGATACGGGTTTCTTCGGCTTTTTTGCCTTATTAATCTTTTCATCAAGATGATGATGATCTCCACCTTTCCCCATGAAAACCTCTTCACATTGATGAGTAAGAGTTGAAGATGAAGTAGTGTTTTGTTTCATTTCTTCAACTAAATCTTTGATGGCAGTTTTGGACTTTGTAAACAACCAATCAAGGGTTTTGCTTGCTTTATCAAACCCTAGCAAATCTTGAAGCCCAAAGAACTTTCTTGAAATGTCAATGGACAATCTTACCCTCCGATCTCGGGGACCTTGCGCTGTGAAGATCTTACTATGTCGATCTTTCTTCTTCGAACCCGAAGAAACTCTTGTTTTAGAGGGAAAAGAAGAAATCACAGAATCTGAAAATTGGTTATGATTATTATTATCACAATAAATTTGTACTACTTCTGATCCTCTCATAGCTGGTGGAACAAGTGGTGGAACAATGGTGGTGGTAGTGGTGGTGGAACAATCTCCGGCGACAAAAGGGTGGTGGTTGTGGTGGTGGTGGTGGTGGAAATAACCACCATCTTTTTCATGGTCATAAAAGCTTCCAGACGGCGGAGGGAAGCCATGGATGGATGATGGAAAAGGGTTTGAAGAATTATTGTACATATTTAGAAACAAATTTGAACTCACAAAAATGTCTGAAAAAATATTCAGCTATAAATTAAAGATTCAGCCAATTCAAGTAAAAAAAAGGTATGGATTAATTAAAAACACCCTTTCCTTCAAAATGGCTTAATCTACATAATGCATCTTCTTTAAGCCACAAATCTTCATCTTTTAGGGCAATAAATCTTGGTCTTTTAGCTAGGGCAACAAATGTTCATCTTTCAGGGCATAATTAAGTAAACTACTGCCACTTCCAAAAAAAGAACAGTTTTTTTCTTTCTGGAATTTTTGGAGTGAGCCTGTACCTTCATTTAAGATATATAATTTATTTTTTAATTTAAAAAATGAAAATAAAAAGAAATTATAATTAGATAAAGCAACCAAAAACAAAAATAGATTATTAAATGGAAATCAATTTTTCCCCCTGGTCAAACCGAAAGCTAGTTTTATGTTCGTATGAAGAAAATCGACCATCTAGGGTTTATGCATATAGATAGAGACGGTCCGTACGTGCATGTATATTGCATTACTTTATATATTTTATTAGGGCAAAACATATCTATATATATATATATATCTCGAAAAATTTAATGAATTTTGACTTATATTTTTTTTAGTGACCAAGTATTCAAACTTTATACTTTCGTACTTATTTAATTGGCATACCGAGTTTTAGTGCACTTGTTCTTTTTTCTTTATGGATAACTGTGCATATTCGAGGCAACTTATAAGCACCAGGGTGGCCGTAAATGGTTTGGAATCATTGTAGGTAAACTCTCATGGCAACATCTGGTTTAGAACATATGAAAGATGAGATTTTCTATACATATACCTGGGCTTTTGGCCTACTTAATTGATGCACTACATCGGTTTAGACATGGGATTTTTTCGGTCCCAGGTCAGGCAGGTCTCGGTCCCAATCGCTATTCACTGTTACTATCTTGGTCCCACTCATGAAGTTAAGAAGCTTGGGTTGTAACCGGTCCTGGGTCGGACCTAAACTGGTCTTATGTTTAAAAAATTGATAAATTTTTAATATATGTATTTGGATCATTCAAATACACTTTAAAAATATTAGTTTTTTTTTATCAAATACACTTAGAAATACGTTTTATTATAAATTTGTAACTGGTTACTGGTCCCGGATCGGGCCCAAATTTCCATCTCTACATGGGTTGTATAACTTGATAATTTGATTTTCATATCATTAATAGTTATAAATCTACTGATTATTGATCAAAAGTGATACAAAATAAGAATAATTGAATGTATATTAGTAGTTGAGAAAAAAGTTAATTGTTACATACATAAGTATTAAAGGTTTAAGAAAAACTTTGTTACATTCACTACAAGCAAATTGATTTTATAGGACGCTTAAAATGTAAAAATGTCTTAAACAAATATTTTATAGGACTTGGGTTTATAAAGCCACACCAAAATCATTCATACCTAAAAGTGGTGTAATAAGTTTATATGACATTTTAACAAGTTTTTTAAAACGTTTTTAAAATAAAGTATTATATTAACTATTTTATATGATATTATTCGAAAATATGTCATATAAACACAAATGTTCTATAAAAAGATTACTTTATAAAATGCTTCTAAAAAATGTCCTATAAACGCAAGTGCTCTATAAAAAGATGTGTTTGTATAATGTTTCTAAGAATGTCCTATAAAATATCTAATAAAGACACTTTATTTTAAAAACATGTTAAAACGTCTAAAAACGTTCTACAAACTTATTGTAACGCTTATAAATATGACACTATATAATTCTGTTCAATAAACATAAGTTTTATAAAGTATTCTATTAAACAATCGAGACGTCATATAGAAACTATTTTATTGTAATTATTTTAATATATTTTGCTCATTTTATTACTTTATCTATAAAAAAAAATTAAATTTTTTTTTAAAATTTGATTTAATATATAACTCAAATTATTTAATTAATTCTTAAACATTTTAAAATATTTTAGTCAAAATAAATTAATAATATATGACCACTTTTAAGATACTAACATCATCTATCAAACAATGCATTTAATATTCATTTCAAGACTAACGAGTTTATACCAATAATAGAAAAATATTTAACGATAAAATCTCTTAAAATATAAATATAAATATAAAAAGAACTTGGCATTAATTTATTTTCTCTCAGAATTGGTTAAAAGATTTGAATTTACTAGATATTAAATAAATAATATGAAAGTAAAGTATAATAATTATAAAAATAACAAGTACTAGTACTATATAATAATTTAAAAAACATAAAATCATTTTAAAAATTAAACAATAAACACATAGAGTACTATTTATTTGGTAAGGAGGTGACAACCAATGGCCAACCTGACATGCCAATACAACCCCAAATGCAACAAAACAAATTAAGGCCAGAGGGCTTAATGGTAATTTGCATTTACCACCAATTTATAGGGTACAAATCAAACTTATTATCATTTAATTCTTTATCATTTTAAAACTATATATATGAAAGACGTATTTAAGAGTATATAGTTTTAAAATGTGTACTTTTAATGATGTTAATATGACGCTCTCATGCTCATATTCATATATATGTTACTGAAAATATACAATTTTAAATTAAATAAATTCTAAATGTTATAAAGGGATTTTAACTATTTTGACCATTTTAGAAAAATCATTTACCAAAATGATCATTTTCTTTTTAATTTTACCAAAATTACCAAAATACAATCGAAATACAGATCAGATCGATTGGATTTGCAATACCATCAAAACGACGTCGTTTTAGGTTAAAATCGTTCGCCAAATACACAACTCCTCCCGCCAAACATTCAATTCCTCCGCTAAGAATATAATTTGTTAAATTTCTAATTTACATTTTACATTTTATACCCTTAGAGTTAGTTAATAAATTATTTTAGGTACTTTACTTTTTAATTTTTCGTTTTACACCCTTATCACATTAACACACATACTCGTATATCAATTAAAATACGTCTAAAAAATACGTTTTTATTTTAACAAGTTACACCATTATAATCGTCTCGACAATACCTTCGAAATGAGTCCAATATTGAATATTTTTCGATTTAATTATATATACTTTTAAAGCAAATTATCCTCTTGATCGGTGAATATGAATATTTTTCATAAAATTCAGAATATTAATTAAAATATAATGCTATTATTTTTTAACGACAAAGTATAATATTATGGATATATAAAGAAATAAGATATAAATTATAGTGAATTTGTACTACTTTTGTGTTCTTGTCATTCCTATAATAAAAACCATATAAATTAATATTCATTTAAAATAACACATAATGCATCGGTTCTTAAGGTTATTAATACACAGTGCGGAGAGGACTACAGAAATAAAATACAGAAATCTTTCAAGCATATTTTCATACTCTCCTTCTCCAAGATCTTTCATGAGTAAATTTTTCAGCCTCAACATAATATTTTAATAGCCGAAAAAGACGATCAACTTACAAAAATAATAGCATTATATTTTAATTAATATTCCGAATTTTATGAAAAATATTCATATTCACCGATCAAGAGAATAATTGGCTTTAAAAGTATATATAATTAAATCGAAAAACATTCAATATTGGGCTCATTTCGAAGGTATTGTCGAGACGATTATAATGATGTAACTTGTTAAAATAAAAACGTATTTTTTAGACGTATTTTAATTGATATACGAGTATGTGTGTTAATGTGATAAGGGTGTAAAACGAAAAATTAAAAAGTAAAGTACCTAAAGTAATTTATTAACTAACTCTAAAGGTATAAAATGTAAAATGTAAATTAGAAATTTAACAAATTATACGAATGTTTGGCGAAGGAGTTGTGTATTTGGCGGAGGATTTCAACCCAAAACGACGTCGTTTTGATGGTATTGCAAACCCACTCGATCTAATCTATATTTCGATATATATTTAGATTGTATTTTGGTCATTTTGGTAAAATCAGAAAGAAAATGGTCATTTTGGTAAATGATTTTTCTAAAATGGTCAAAATAATTAGATTTGTTGTAGGATAAATATGCCATCGTCTAATGGATATGACGATATAGATAGAGATAAACATATTAGAGATAGGTTAGAACTATTATCTCTTGTAGTTATCTACTTGTATCTCATCCCTATTTAAAGGGCTTATAATTAATGAGAATAACAGATCTCTTCTCTCTCTTTCTTGTTGTTCTATATTACTTTCTCCTTTAACACGTTATTAGCACGTACGCTCTATGAATATTATCAAAACTGGCACGTACGCTCCTTAGAACGAAGTGATCGTGAAATCAAGCTAAGATTCGATATTTGAGGTAACTCTTATATGTTTAGTTTTAAAATTATCACTATATTATGCTTTATGAAGATGAACAAATATGATGATTTCATAAGAGCACGTTTCTTTTTAAATGTTTAAACCATAAACATCACTCTATTATGCTTTATGTTATAGATATAATATATGATTTGTCATTCCTATGACTTAATTCACGTATTGTTTATGTTTATGAAATCTGCATAATATGTGTTACCATGATATTATCATTTTTTTAAACCCCATAATTGTTATATACATGTTTATAAATTAAAAAGAATTAATTAATAACTCCATTATGTTTTGTTATGATCATACACAAATAATGATTTATGGGTTTGAAGGACATGAATATTACATACATTTATTGAATTTCATTTTTGTTAAATTAATCATTATCGAAAAAGAAAATGTGTAATTCAAATTCAAATTCAAAGATGTTATTGTCTAAGAATAAAATTAATTTTTTTTTTTGCATATAAATTACGATATTTTGTAGAAAAAAAAAATCATCTCCTTTGCATCTATTTTAAGGAAAGGAAATAATATATTTTCTTTTTAAAAGTTATCAAATTCTTTTTCTATATCATGGAGACGTGTACATTTAATATATATATATATATATATATATATATATATTTGTTGTAATTATCAACTTATTTGGTTGGATGGATATAATCATATTTGATTATTTTAAATAAAAATTCCTATGCTACATATGGATCATTAATTTATGATTTTATTTTTGTTATTATTATTAAATTTATTAAGATTATCCATTCTAAACTTAGGAGTTATTAATATTTAGTTTGTTATTAATTTAAAATGCATTTATATATTTGAACTCCTTCAACTAATTTTTTTTATTTTATATATTTTAAAATCATATAGTCATTAAAATATTTTATTAATCCTTATTTAATTATTTTAAAGGATAATGATTTTTTATTTTAAGGTTTATTAGTGTTATTTGTTTTAAATGTTTATCTTAATTCACAGTTATTTAAAATTTGAATATTTATCTTATTTAAATGTGGTGGTTAACTTATTTAACCATGCTTGCCATTTTTGATTTAATTATATGGGCCGATTAATGTTTACAAACTTGATTATGTCTTTAGTATTTAATTGATTTCCTTCCATAATATTATAATATTAATCTGTCTATCATAGTAATAAGTTCCTACTAATAATTCCTATAATAACTTTTGGAAGTTACACTTCCAACTTACATAACTTTTGGTTCTTACCAGAAAACTCCTAAAAAAAATTGCATGAAAATGTTAAAATTATTATTCAAATGTTTATCTTAATTGTGGGTTCCTACTCATTATTATCTTAACAAGTATTTGGAAGTTACACTTCCAACCCCTATATATTTTGGTCTCTTACCAAATGCTCCAAAAATATTATTAAGATAATAAAAGTTTAAATTTGACTTTATGTCAAAACCAATATTTATTTTGCTTAATGGCAAAATCTCTCAAAATTATTGATGTTATTCATGTATTTCATGAAACGAAATAATTGCATGATCGAAAAGATTTTGTCAAACGGGTGTAAATAACCCTAAGGTTGAAGGGACTTAAGTAATCCACGTGATTCCCCTCCTACCTGGAAATCCAAAAGTGTTTTTGCGATCTATTTTCGAATATTGAAATATTGATGACGTATTATCAACAAAAAAAAAATTTAAAAATACAAAAATCCAATAATATTATGATAATGAAATCTCATGCATAACATAATTATAGAACATGATTTTGAAAATCGTATATTATCCATTATTTACAACCACCTGGATTCGAAAGAACTTGAGTACCATAAGATAGGCAAATATGTAAAACCCATCAAAACATATTGACCCTAAAAGTCACCTGTTAAAATACATGTAAATATCTTGAGATTTTTGAGACGATACATTAGTCACAACCTTCATATGGAATACCATTAACTAGAGCCCCCTAAGAACAGTGGGACACCCTGAAAAGAAAAATCAGGAGTATCTAGTACCATGTACTTTCCAAACTAATCAAACAGTGGAATGAAACCCACTCGATTACAAGAAAATGACTGATTTCAACAAAGAAATGTTGTGCTCAAAATACATCTCAATCTTCATGACAAGGAACTCATAGAAGATTTTCACCTTTCATATAGCAGTAATCATATTAATGAACCAATGTGAGCTAGAGTATAACCTTTAGATAAATTCATCAACCTACTGCAAGTGGTTGAGAGATATAACAAGGTTATTTCAGATCACTAAATATGTTGGGACAAAGAAAATTCTCATGGTCAATAATGAAAGTGTAGAGGTGGAACAACTCTAAAGGACAGTGAGTTAAAGACAATTCCACATAGGTGACATCTATAACCCCATGGACAAAACTATGGAAACGATAAATGTCATGACAAGAGTCGAAAATGGTTTTACAATTTTTGGAGTAGAAATACAACTACTGCCTAAAAGATAATGGACAATATAAGAAGAAAAATGTGTTAATAATCGCTCATATCAAAAAAGAAAACAAGTTGGAAATGAACTATATTAGATTAATTTAAGATTGATTGAGCATAAGTTTATTTGAAATTTAAGTATTAAATTAATTTCATCTGCTGATGTTAAACCGAATATATAACCATTATAGATGTAAAGAAATACATTAAAATTAAAAATATAAAACTCTCAATATTCTCCGTTCCATGTTGGAATGTATCGAGGAGAACTTGAGTGTTTTTGTGGGAAATCTCACACAATCTTAAAGCATAGACTAATGTTAATTGAATTAATAGTCTATAAAACCTCTAAGCAAGTTCATAAGACGATGAACTGTCACCTCTTTATTGCCTCTGGCATAGAATTAATAGTCATTAAAGTAATATATTAATGAGAACCTTGTTAAGATATTGATATAAATTGGAAATCATAATATAAGAATGGAAATGGGTATATATGTACATCAACTCTAATGATATGAAAGGAACATATATTAGAGAAATAAATGTGTCAAACTATTAGATTATCTAGGTCATTAAATCACATTTTGTCACCAATAAAGAACTTTGGGACAATGATGCATATATGTTTCGATATGACCACGTGAGACACCATGGTCATAACATAATGATCTATGTATTGAAAAATACACATTGACACATTCTTTTTCGAGTGAAAGGCAAAACGAGTTAATTAACTAAATTGCAATTGTTGACTTCTACAACACAAGAAGTAACACCAACATCATAATAAGCCCTCTCGAATGCCTGGAATTTTAATAAACCCTGATCCTTAGCCAAGACAGGAATGAGACCATCCTAAAGCTAAGGACATAATACAAAAATATTCCATTCTTACAATGAATAACAAGGTAATATTTATGGACATAAACAACCAGAATGCGGGCCATTAAAGTATTTTATGGTTCTGGTTTCGACATGATTAACGCATGTCGTATTCTTGTCCACATAAGATGCTGCACTCTAGCACTAGTTACACATTCAAGGGCTCACCACCCTAAATATCTCATCAAGTCTACATGACTTGGAATGCTAGAGAATTTACATCATAAGGAATTGATATTTATTGCATATATATATATATATATTCGGATCAATGTAGAGTTTCCTATACCCCATGTATATATATATAATGGTCTCATAAAAGTTGTCATCAAAAGAATATAGATGGTATATAGGGTATTGGTTATGCGCACCAATTTACCCGCATTTGCATGGGGTTATGCAAATATTACATGCAACCTTACTCATTTGTTTTTAGACCCATTACTAGCCAACCAATATCATGTGTACCAGTTGGTAACTGAATATAAGCCTGATATTTTATATTTATGCATGTTTGGTTGTGTAGTATATGTGCCAATTGCGCCCCCAGAGCGCACCCAAATGGGTCCTTAAAAACAATTCAATATATGTTAGATATGAATCCCCAACAATTTTCCGCTAATTAGAATCCTTGACGGGTGATCTCTTTATCGCTAGATTAGCGAGTTGTCACTTTGATGAGTCAGCCTTCCCGTCGTTAGGGGGAGATAGGAAAAAGGATTTTCCATGGGAACGACCGGAAGTGTCATAGAATATTCCCATCATGTCTCAATTTGATCCCCAAACTTCACAAAGTAAAATTGAAGTCAAACGAATCAGACTCGATACCTGATACGTTTAATGAATGACGAGATCATATATACCAGCTGCAAATATACCCGCAAGGTTAAAAGTCCCTAAACAAGGGCACAACGCCATTGGAAAGTGCTTTGCAATCACACATGGTGGAAATGTGGTTGAGGTCGTGGCTCCCAAAAGGAAATGGGGGAGGCTACTTGGTTCGATAGATACTCATCTAAAGGAAAAGGTGAGTAAGGCACAACCATTTATCATCAATATATAAACCTCTCATGAGATTATCTCTGACTAAAACTATGTCTATGAATCATTACTGGAGGACGCTCCGAAGTTAATATTGGATTCCAGAGATCAAATAAATCTCAAATGAATTATGAAAGTGCATACGAGTCGATGGACAGATCGTACATACTCATTGATGATATTCACATATATTGTTGCTCATGAGATGATAGATCACTATGACATCGAACCATGCTCAGTTGAAAAATGTCAACAAAGAGCAAATTGACCTAATAGAAGCAATCCAGGATAATTACATTTGACAAATACACGGGTATTTGGTCCGGTAGTGCTAACCCACCAAGTGTAAAGCCCGTAAGACATAGATAATTCATTTGTCATAAAAGCGTAATGAGAATAATTAAGTCATGGTGTATAAGACTCTCCTTTGGCGCAAGGTTTCTCACGACGCCCTGGATTGATGACGAGAAGACTTGCTCTCTTGTGATGGACGTTATAACGTTCTGATAATTAATTAGCCTAGTAATTTCCGAAGGACGGGAAATGCAGCTCATGAATGTGGTTACTACATATCTCTATGGGGATCTAGATTAAGAGATATATAAAAGTGTTTGATGACATTATATTAGTAGAAACCACAAAATGCGTTTTCCATGAAATTGAAACGCTCATAGGCGGATATGGATACCTTCCTAAGTGAATACTTCATTGGGAAGGGATATAAGAACGATGAACTGTGCCCATGCGTATTTATAAAGAAAACGAGTTCCAGATGTTCAATCATAACTCTATATGTCGATGTAATGAACATAATAAATACTCTTGATGAAATAAGAGAAACTTTATTCTATTCAAAATCTGATTTTGAGATGAAAGATCTTGGGAAAACTTGGTTTTACGTAGGACACCGAGTTTGTGATATTAATTCACCGATCGTATATGTCTAGAAAATAATCAGGTGATTTAATATGGACAAAGCGCATCCGGCTAGCACTCCCATGATCGGTCGAAGTGTTGGATAAAAGGAAAGATCCATTTCGTCTGAAGGATGATGACGAAGAGGCTTTGGGAGCTGGAATTCCCTATTTGAGTGCAATAGGCGCATTATTGTACTTAGAACAATACACTTGACCGTATTTTGTATCTCTCAATGAACTCGTTAGCTAGATTTAGCTCAGCGCCAACGCAACATCATTGGAATGATATCAAATTAATCTTTTGGAACCATTGATGTGGGCTTATACTTCCCTTACAAAAAGAGACATAGGATTGATAATGAAATTTCAATACCTACTTTGAATATGAGAGGCAAAAGTACCGGCCCTAATAGAAAAACATAAAATATTGTCTTGGTATGTTTTTGCTGATATTAAATATCTACCTGACCCATACAAAGCTCATTCCCAACTTGGATAAGGAATTACCATAGGAAACATGCCGATTGCTTGGAAGTAAACTAGGCAAACCCTTGTAGCTACCTCTTCAAACTATTCCAAGAATATTACTCTACATGAGACTATTCAATTGTGTACATGGTTAAGGACTACCATTACACATATTAGAGGGGTTAGTGTTTTGAGTTCAACAAATATCCTACTCGCATATATGTAAATAATGCATTGTATCGAAGAAATGAAAGTAAGATATATCAAGGGTGATACCTCAAAGTAAATTATGCTTTTAGTTTATATAAAATGAGCAGTAGAAAACTCACCTCAAGATTCAAGTGAATCAAGTAAGATATAAGGCGAATGTGACATAAAAAGTATGAGAATGCTAAGACCTTCCAAACTTCCTTGATTAATGCACGAATCAGGGGGAGTAGTAGACAAAAGGGGGAGTCTACTATATATGTAATATTGGTATGTTGTGCTATTTCCTTCACCTAAGGTTTTATTTTTCCCATTGGGTTTTGTTCCTTGGTGTAAGGTTTTAGTGAGGCAACGGTTTATATACCATTCTACTCTTCCAACTCTCATGATTAATGTATGAATCTGAAAGAATATTATACTAAAGGAAAAGTCTATCTATTGCAAAGAAACTGATGCGTTGTACTCTTTCCTTCGTCATATTTTTATTTTTCCCACTGGGTTTTAATTTTGGCGTAAGGTTTTAACGAGACAACAGGTGTGCACCATCACTCCTTTGACTCGGCACAAGGGGGAGTGTTGTAGGATAAATGTGTCATCGTCTAATGGATATGACGATATAGATAGAGATAAACATATTAGAGATAGGTTAGAACTATTATCTCTTGTAGTTATCTACTTGTATCTCATCCCTATTTAAATAGCTTATAATTAATAAGAATAACATATCTCTTCTCCCTCTTTCTTGTTGTTCTATATTACTTTCTCCTTTAACAAGATTCCCTTTTTGAATTTATTGAATGAAATACGTTTTTTATACAATTTATTCTTCAAATAATTATTTAACCCAAAAATGTAGTTGAAATTATGTGATCCAAAATGTAATTAGTCTTCCTCGTGCGATCAGAATGTCAGAATCTGATACATTCTTGACATGATTACATCTAGGAATACCATCATGAATATAAATTTAGGCTCTGCCCCTACAACACTTTTTTTTCCGAGACAAGTTTGTGACAAACATTTATGTATTATGAAATCAGATTTGCATACTCATCATGAATGTTGTAATCTTATATGCATTTTACTTTTTAAATTAGAATAGATTACTTGTCTACTTGACCCTATTTAGATTTAAAACAATTAAATAATTATAAGATCTTGAATTGAAGAGGTTAAATAAAAGAATAAACATTTTATTTGATATTTATATAGTTAGTTTTCTTAGTTTTTTAATTAATTTGGTCTTTAAAATTCGTTTGATTCCATGGATATGTTGCATTGCAAGTGAATATTAAGATTAAAAAAAATATACAAACACGTGGATATTGGATTCTTCACATTGTATCCAAAATTGGAATGCTAAAAACAATTCTAATATATTTTCGAATTTATATTAATTATGCATGCATTTTAAAAAAAGAAGTTATATAGACTATATATCAATATTCGCATGTGAATATCCAGCTGTATGAATTTTAACAATACCATAAAAAAATAATAACAATATGAATGCTTAAGATGCAATTTTCGTTTGTAACTATTTTCATGGTAAATCACATACACATATACATGTAAATACCCATGATATACCCATATAGATATAAATGCTCATGATAATATCAAAATGTATACATATGTAATCTATAATTCTTTATCTATATGTAAATATAGGTATAATCACATATAATTTATACTCACTTGTGAATATACTCATGGTTATTGATGTAATTTATACCTTTAGTCACATGTAATATACATTCATATCATCATATGTGTGTATTCTCATATTTATTCGTATAACTTATATTTGACAAACTAGTTGATAAGTTAATTGTTAGCTAATAATTTAGTTGATAGACTACTTATGTATAGTAAAAGGTAGTTGATAAGCTAAATGACTATAAATATATGTAGATGTTAAACATTAATTGAAAAAATATTTGGAAATAATTGAAAATGTAGAGGAAAATAACTCTTGTAACTTGTTGAAATATTAACTGAATTAGTTCATCAAAAAGGTTAACCAAATGGGAGGTATTAAAAAAAACTCAAAATGTAAGCTCACTTAATTGATTATAGTTTCTAAACATAGTCATAAATGTAATTCATATGTGAATTGTAAAGTTACGCCTGCAAAATACGTCCCCATGTATAATATATTTGTATTTAATGGTTCATTATTGTTGTTTATATAACCACAGTAAGTTACCAGTGCCCTCCTTTAGACCATATTCACATAAGAAGAAAAAAAACCATCACAACCATAACAAGTATCTCGTATCCCTTGGATGACTTTTTTTTCTGATTGAAAAGGTTAGGCCTTGTTTGTTTTTTTCATTTTAAGCTCTTAATCATCATTTATGTCTGATTCGTTTAGACGTTTTATATCATTTCAGAACTGAAATCAGGCTTCAGACTTCAGCACCTCTTAAAAAACAAACACCACCTTAGATTGATGCGGTGGCAATTTTTTTAATAAAGGCGAACTTCAGTTAGGACAGAGGTTCACATAGTTCAAAATCATCACATATGTTAATATAGGTTGCAGGTTTAAATCCTTTTAGCATTTTTTTAGTTTTTTTCCCGAGTAACCATAATAAAAATTCGGGTCAGTTTACGCACATTGACAAATTCCCTCTTGAGACCACGAACAGTCTGGAATTATTGCAGATAAACTTCCATAACCAGTTGGCTACAAAGGCTTCGGCAACGTCTATATGTTTTAAACCCAGGAAATATGAGATTTCCACCACATTCCCCTTAGTCTTAACCGGTGCGCCACAACCTAAGAAACAAGTGAAAAACAAGGAGAGAGAGAGAGAGAGTGGATAATTTACAAAATGAACCATTAGTGTGTAAACTTTAAAACAATTTTCATGTATCTATCTAATCCAACGAATAATTTTTATCGTTTACTAATTAAAACATTGATCATAATAAATGAATCTTCGGTATTTTTATAAATATCTCAATTAATTAATTTATATTGTTTGTATTAATGGTTAGGTTTATAAATGAACCTCATTTCAAATAAAAATGATAAATATGGTGACAAGGTTTCAACTCATCTACTTCTTCACTCTATCCCTTAATATTCCGTTCAAAAACCCCATCCTCACTAAAAAGAAGGAAATGTATATACGTAAATCTTTGAGAAGTTCCAAATATATATATATATATATAGGGTCAAGTTTAGGGAAAAACCTAAAAAAATCCGAAAACATCATAGCGGCCCTCCATCTGGATCGTATGCACACATGCATATTGGTAATTTGTACCATGCACTTGTGCATAGAAAAAAAATCAACTTTTTGTATGCGTTTGTGCATACCATCAAGATGGAGAGCTCCTAAGGTGTTTTTCAACTTTATTTCTTATATATATATATATGTGTGTGTGTGTGTGTGTGTGTGTGTGTGCGCGCGCGCATGCGTGTGGGTTCATACGAGAATGCTAACTATTTACGAGAATACGAGAAACTTTTTTCATATACAAAATCATATGTGATTTTGCACTAACTGAAGTGGACGACTTTTGAGACGACTTAAGTCGCATGGGAAAAGTCACCCGGATCATGTATGATTCTGTACATGAAAAAAGTTTCTCGTATTCTCGTAAAAAAACTATTAATATTCTCCTTTGAATCTCTCTCTCTCTTTATACATACATATATATATATATATATATAAAGATACATATGTAAATAGACATTACAGATTATTCATATGGGTTCACATATGCATTTTCAAATAGTTTTTGTCTTCAAAGATTCACATATGAACTTTTCATTCTTACATTCTCATGATGACATTAGAACACTACATAAATAAGAGAATAAGAAAACAATCAAGTCATATTTTATAAATATACAAAATCACATGTGAATCACGTGACTTTACCCCGTAAACTTGAAGTCGCGCTCAAAGTCGTCCGTACACATTCTATTCTCTAGTAATGTAATATCAAATGTGATTTAGCCGTTTTCAAATTCTATTATTTAATTATTGTTATTGTTTGATTCTTTATATATATATATATATATATATATAGGGGCGGGATCAAATAAAAACTCAAATTTGGTTGTGAACGTGAGGACTAATGAGAGCGCGACATGTGTCATATATAGACTGAATAATCAAAGAAATATTCAGACTGAATAAAACTGAATATAGTATTTATTCAGTTTGAAATATTCAGTCTGAATAAGCATTATTCAGACAAAATAAATATTATATTCAATTTTATTCAGTCTAAATATTTTTTTGATTATTCCGTCTGAATAATTTACATTCAGACATGTGTCGCGCTCTCATTTATCATCACGTTCACTGGTTCACAACCAAATTTGAATTCTCATCTGAACTTTCCTCTCTCTCTCTTTCTCTCTCTATATATATATATGGAGGGAGGGGGAGAGCTTCTTTCGCCTCGGTAATTCCCTAACGAGAACGAGAGAGAGCCGGGAGGGAGGGAGGGAGGGAGGGAGGGAGGGAGAGAGCCTACCATTACCGTTACTTATCTCTCTTTCTGACTGACTGATAGAACTGTCGAGCTGGCTGATGAGCGAGACAGAGGCCACTGGCACCGAATAATACCCATAAAGAACGCTAACCGCCACCGGCATCTGATGCCATCCGATAAGGGAGAACTCTTTTGGCAAAGAATTTTACCAAAAAGCCCGATTCGAATCATTATGCTCGATAAAAGGAAAAAGGGAAGCTCAAATAGAAAACAACACTACTGCTAGTAAGATAGTGATTCCCCAGGTTACTGGACTGGGATTTATCATAGCGGTGTTGTATACCTTGCTATGGGGGTTCGTAGTTATGGCTTCCAAAAGAGCTACAGACTTGTCAAGGTGAAGCTTTCTCAGTTCTAATTCCATTCTGGAATAACAACAGATTGAACACAAAGCAGCCAATCGAAACCAACCTCCGAAGAGACATGAATCACATACCTTTCTGACAAAACGGATTAATTTTGAAGGATTAGATAACATCTCAGCTGGGGCAGGGCATAAGACATACATAGGAAAAAAAGGTTGCTAAACCCCTTTTATTGGATTTTCCACAAATCAGAGAGAGAGATTACTTTCAACTTTGAATCTAGGTTGCTATTAGTCAAAAATATTTCTTGAATTTATAAATTGATGGAGACGCTCGACATTAAAAGGAAAAGAAGGGAAAATAACCATTTTAAAACATCTTTAAAGTTGAATATAATTAATGAGTTTATAGAGCATCATCCACTTTGTTATAACTGATTTTCCATCTTAACTCACTTTATTTTTTTCTAATAATAACAAAAATAAAATTTTATTATTATATGTATTTTAATCACGTTTATACGAGATTTCGAGGACATTAAAAGGTTTTTATAATTCCGTAAAAAAATTGTACTATAATAAACTTCTATAATAAAATAAACTTCTATAATAAAATATATTGTCGTCAAAAATATAAACCAGATTAACAATTGTGAATTGTGAATTATGAACTATATTAACAATTGTAAATTGTGAATTATGAACAATGAAGTTAAAACTTACAACAAGTTGTTACAACTATTAATGAAATTGGACAATCTAATAAAAGTAGGGATGAGCATCTAAATTCGAAGAACCGAACCGAACCGAATCAGTATGGTACCGAATTCAGGTATTCGGTGCAGGATTCGGTCCTCACATTTTGATGAAATCAGCTTCGGAACTTTCTGTTTTGGTACCGGGTATTTCCTGAATAATACCGAACCGAACCGAATCGGGTATAAGAATGGTCATTTAGATTTTTTAGGTGTCCCTTCCTTTTTCCAACCACAATCATTTTTATGTTTGAATTCAATATTCACATAAAAGTTTTACCTTCTAAACTAATCTTCTTCTACTTTAAAAAAATTGGTTTCTCCAAATTCATAAAAAAATCGGCTTTTTAATGATCAAAATCGGTTCTTGAAAAATCAGTTTCTCGGAATTTGGTTCTTGTTGACATTTTAGAATTTTGATTATTGAACTCTATATTAGCTGTAATTGTGTTGGTATTGCTTTTTAAATTTTTGATCCCAAATCGGTGCTAGTCCGGAATTTCCCGAACTGAAACCGAACCGGTACTGAATTCAGGTATTCAGTCCTCAAAATTTGTCCCAAATATTTTCGGTACCGGTATTGGACCACATCCATCCCTAAATAGTAGTAAAACACAAAAGTACGCTATCTTGTTAGCAATTTTTATACAACACTTTCAAAAGGTGTCATATATAAATAATACAACAAAATTGAGTATATATGAGGCCGAAATTATCTAAGCGTTCTAATTGTTACTTTATATAATTTAAGTTTATAAAATCAAACTATAAATTGTCATATTTAAAAATGTTATAATATATTTATTGACGTTTTTAAAATAAAGTCACTACAAACAAAATGAATTTTACCCATAATAATCACTCAGGAAAATTTTCGTTGGTGATTGTTGATGGATCACCTCAAAAAATACCAATGGTTTCATAGAATCCAATGTTTAAAAAACCCATTGGTTTATATGTTGGATCACCTAAAAAAAATATCATTGCTTTTAAAATACCAATGATTTCATAGAATCCATATTACTATTTTGTACTTAAAAAAGCATATTTTATTTATATGTTGGATATTAACCATTAGACAATAGAATTTCTATGTACTTTTTGATTACCCTTAGAACTATATACAGTGGGGTTAATTCATTTTGTTTAGCATCTTATCTTTTACTATTATCGTTGTATCCTACTACTTGAAAGTTTTCCATAAGCTTTGTTTTCATTTTTGTTTTAGTATTTATAAGCTTTCGGTTATTTACTTGTCATTTATTTTTATACATTTTAATTCAGTCATCCTAGGCTAAACACCTTAGTGTGGGTGTAAGTGACGATTGTGAAATTAAACCAAGTGTTAGTGGATATTTCCTTTCGTAATAGTAATCTATTTCAATATTCATATATGGTACCAACGTTTCATCAGGTACTTCTTGACAAAGTGACGCATGCTGTTTTACTTGGTGGGTTGGACTTAAAATTAAGACAACGTAAACGTTTGTATCATATATGTTATAAAGGATATGTAGAGCTGCTACAATGTTGGGGGTTGTGAAACTATACGGAGAGAGAGGCAAGGTTTGTACCAATTGGGGTTGATAGCATCACCAAGTGCACCCCTAATTTACGGTATAAACTGCACTTTGTTGGAAGTCCGTTCAATCTGGTAGTGTTGTAGAAAATTATTGTTGCAGCAACCTTCTAGGTGGCTACAACAATGTTCACTACACTTTGTTAGCTGAAATCCAACCATATCTTGCACCCATACTATTTTTTACTTTCTGTCACATTCAAGTATTTGTTACCAAAACTCTCAAAGATATTTTTCCTCTGAAGCTTTATTGCTTCCCAAAAACCCCTTTTGAAATCTCTTTCTAAGTTGACTTTTGTGACTCTTTTAACAATCTAAATCCCTGAGAACGATAATCTGGTATACTTACTATTATTACTTGATTTAGACGATACTTGTGAGTTATGTATACTTACATGATTTACTTGTTTTTATAGCCTTTTGAGGGTATAGTTCCTTCTACATCAATCACCAAGAGAATACTTAGGTAATTTTTCACTGATTTGAATTACCCACCATCAATTTATCCATTAACTTTTGTGACAATTTTGTGATGAATCACCTCTTTGGTGACGGATTTACCAGGGAAAGGTCCATGGTAAAGGTCTTTCATTTAGTAGTGCATGTCGTATTAGTTATTTTATAAGAAACTTTTGAGAAGTATCCTATAAACTCATCTTTTTATAGGACACTTATGTTTATAGGACATTTTTTTTCAAGTAGTGTCATATAAGATAGCTATTACAACATTTTATTTTAAAAACATCATAAAAAACTTGTTAAAATGTTCAAAAGTATTTTATAAACCTATTGTAACACATTTAGATATGATGTTTTTTTGTTTGGTTCTAATGTTCTATATACTTAAGTTCTATAAAATATCTTATTAGGACATATAAACATTTTAGACGTTCTATAAACCAATTTTGTTGTAGTGAAAGGTTAATAGGACATTTTTCAAAAATGCTTTATAAATGTGCTAATATGATGATTACTTTTTGGAACCTTACTTGATGGTCCAATTTAGTTGATAAAATTTGTTAAGTCACTTAACTTCATCTTAACAGCCTAATATAATGTCATAAATCATGTAAACATAAGTCTCGTTGATAGACACACATGGACAATTGATGATCCTAATTAAGAAACACATTTTGTTGTAGTGTGATATGTATTTGAATGTGAGTAAACAAAATTTTATTGCAAACTAAGAACAAAATTTGATTTCTAACTATGGGTTGCTCAATTTTCACTTAACGTGTTGTATGGAATATAGACGATATATGACTATTACATGGTTGCTTATTAGTTCAAACAGTGGTTTATTAATTGCTCAACATATAAAGGGGAGCTTAATCTATGAAGCCAACACTATTTTGTCTCTACCTATAGAAGAAACACTTTCCCCTAACTTTTTTTCACCTCGTCGTCTCCCTAACTCCTCATTCATCGATCTGTTATGGAATGAACCTCGAAATTTTCTAGATAAATCATAATATCCGATGCTCCTTCCCTAGTTGCTCTGATTTCTTAAAGATTCTACATCTTAATCCACTACTCCCTCCTTAGTTGCTCCCGGTTTCTAAATCTTTTTTTTAATAAAGCTCATGACTTTTAAAATTTTGTAGCTAAACCTTAATTTGCTACTGATGTTGCTCTCGGTTTCTTGAATCTACCATTGTAATTTTGGGATGTGATTATTTTTAGTTGTAATAATTATTTTGTCGGATAAATCTCGAATCCTGATTTCTGGATAAATCTTGAACGTACTGTTATATATATATATATTTGGAAACGATTTTTCAAGTTGTAATAACTGTTTACTTATACAAATTTTGATTACCAAAATAATATATAAGTCAATAAGTGTAAGAAGTATGTTTGATATGTTTATTATTGTATATTTCATGTAATTCTTGGTTTACAATATTTATGCTCATATAGTATTTAATGAACCTTTCCAAAAAAAAGGTATTTAATGAATAAAATGATTGAGAGAAATTTTGTTATTTTTCTTTGTATTTGAGTTTTTTAAATATATTTCAATTACATATTACACAATAAAGTAGTAATTAAATGGTTCATTGTGAGTGTTGGTTAATAAAATTTAATTCATCGCTAAACTATTGGGGAAAAAAAGCAAGGAGTACGATAATTATTTTTTATCATTTATGTGGTTTATTCATTATAACAAACAAACAATAATTTTACTTAATCATACAGACATCTTAACTCATATAGAGTTTAATGAAAAAAAAAACCCGATCAACCCCTACACATCCCACTCATTGACATGTTAAAAGCATGATTGTTATCGAGCTAGTAATAGAATTCAAATAATTTATAAAAGCTAGAGACGACGAAAATAGTCAAAACATCCTGCAGACAAAAAGGTACGACGTAGATTAATTTACATGGAAAATGATATTACGATAGAGTCCCCGTACAATCAACTCAAATCATATTAGACCCCATGTGTCTTTGTTACACATAAACAACACATTTCCTGTTTTAAGCACCAACACTTTCATTATCTATTTCATTTTTAGAAAAACATTTATCGACTATTACCTTTATAAAAGTCTATGGTATCCACATCGATCACTTAGATTCTATTATTGTATGGTTGAACGTCCTTTTACGCATCTCATAAAATATTTAACATTTTTTTATAAAAAATTTAACAAAACTGGCACTTATAACCGAATACATGGGCATTGCCCAAACCGTTTGGTCAAGGGGCTTTGCTTGATTAGGGTTCTTTTAGTCGAATAGGGACCCAACCTTTAACTTGAATCATCTTCAAATCAATCATGTAACATAACCTAAAATCTATTATCTGAATGTGCTTTATAACAATGATTTGCATTTTATACCAAATTTCCAATTAGAATTAGATCTTTCCAATAGATGCAAAAACAACCATTATGCAAGACAAAAACCTGTGTGCATTTATAGTTTTGCCGGTCAAGTTTTGATTATGATTGATGGACAAACGCCTAAGCTGTTTTATGAACTAGCAACTTACTTCGTGTGTTGGAATTATTTATGATCAAAAATCTAATATCGTGATCGTCTACGAAAAATGATGGTGTACCAAACCCAATGATCAAATTATCAAGTAAAAACACTCAAATGAGTTGGATTTAAATAAATCACAAATTGTCTCAAAAATAATAAGCAAACGGAACTTGAAATATTTTTTGAGATGCATGTCGTCAAGAACAAAGAATTATTCTGAGTCACAATATTTCGAGCTTCATTATCGAAATATTGAGAAAAAGTATAATTGATTTAAAAAATATTGGATGAGCATTCTTTATAAAACTCAAAATATTTTATAAAATAAGTTCGATAAATAAAACTCAGATGTTTTATATAAATGTTTTAGTAAAATGTTAGACGATTTCCAACATTTATAGAGCTGAAAATGATCTTTATTAAGAATTATAGTTTGACCTATTGCATCATCTAACGATTAGATTTTCTTTAAAAAAATTGACTCAAACATCTGCATGGTCAGGGTCGGCCCTATGGGTGGACGAGCCGGATGACGGCTCAGGATATCAAAACCCAAGGAGCATAAAGTCTAGTAATGTTATTACTAAGAAAAAAAAATCCAACTGACAACCATAAGACTCAAACTCTAAACACCAAAGATACATAAAGACTTCCTCACCAATACTATTGATACCTTAAGATAACTTTTCTTCTATCTTAATTTTATTACTGTTTTTGCTTGTTCATTTTTCCCCATTTTTTGTCTTGTTTTCATAGCAACACTTATTTATCTGAAATAAAAATAAAATAAAATAAATCATATTCACAATTAATATTTGTATCTGCTTTTGTTTTAAAAAACAATGTGATTATATTTGAAAGTTTATTATTCGTTTCGCCAAACATTTTTTTGCAGAGAATTGGTATGATCGTAATTTACATGAAACAATTTATATTACTAGTTAGTTTCAACTCGGAATCATTAACATCTTTTGTTTTATTTTCTAAAACCAAACCATGTATAAATTATTTAGATTACAACATAGTTTCAACAATTTTTTTGTGATTTCCATAGTCATAAATATGATTCTCGAAGATTACTATTTATTTTGTTTTATTTTTATGATTCATTGTTGAATCTCGTAAATCCAAATTTGTAGTCACCCATAATGTGGTTTGTTGCATAAATTTATATAGGCTTATTTAGACTACATAACACTCACTACTCAAGGATGTTTAAATATTTAAAAACATGATACAAATATAGTATTAAGTTATCCTAAGTTGTAAGACAAATTAACCATCATAGATGGTTATATACAATTAGTTTGTGTACAACTATTCCTATATGTAAGTATCTGAAGTTCAGTTTAACTTGATGTTTACATTATGGTACCATATAATTATAAGATATGCATTACGAAAAACACATCACCATTCAACAACAGTAACAAAAATTGGTGTGGGTATAAGATGCACAACTTAATTAGGTTCCAAACATTTTTTAAAAATTCATATGTTTCCTTTGTAGTTTTTAAATAGTAGGGAATTATTTAACTTTTTCGTCTAGAACATGAGAAACCCCAGGGCCTGCCCTATGCGTCGTGTTCATATGGACGTCCACAAAAGCCCTAAATTTAAAACAATGGTTATAAATAGAGGCCTTTGCCTAACTTGTTTACATTCTATGCCCATTTGAAAAACTCAAAACTATATCCTCTCTAAGATCCATAAAACGTCATAAATCTTATGAGACATTTTCATACTAAAACGCCCGTCAAGTTTAAAAACTTCATACATCTTGGTGTAAGGCTTGACCTTTGGGGATCCTCCTCAGAGGTCATTGGTTGGAGTTTTGTAAGGCCACTAAGGATTTTTTTTTACTGTTCTTTAAGGTTTCTGGAAATAGTGTAGGTACGTGTAAGTTAATCTGGACACTAACAGTTAATAAGTAAAAGTTAGATCTTTATGTGTTAGAATTATTCATGATCAAATTCATTATCGTGATCTTCTATGAAAAATAAAGGTGTTCAAAATCCAATGATCAAATGATCATGTCACACCAAAGTGGGTCGGATTTAAAGAAATCACAAATTGGCTCAAAACAACATGCACACAGAACAGTCACAAAGGTTTTTTTTGGGTGGGTGGCATGAAAACAAAGTATTATTTCAAGTCACAATATTTTTCAAGCTTTAGTGCAGAAATATCAAAGATGAATATAATTGATTGATTTCTTTTTATGGATGCTAACTCTTTACAAATTTTACTAAATCGTAATTATAAAAAAGTTGGATGATTTTTTTTAATAACGACAATTTTATTAAAATTAACAAGGTGTTAGAAAAAACTTACTAAACGAAAATAGCAAGGATGGGGTTTTGGAGCCATCACACCCAATTAACTTTAAATCTACTACTCCTATTATGAATCCAAAAGTACGAGTGAGTCACAATACTATCCCAAATTGTCGACTTTCTAGGTTTTGCAGATCCAAAAAGGGTCCCATTCCGGAAGTTCCATAAACACCATAATGTTGTATATATTACCACCTCCAAACACTCTGATTCTCCTTTCCTCAATCTAATTGATTCCGCCCAAGTCTTCCAATCCTTGAGATTACTAAAACCAGAAATATCAATGTTCCACCACCTTCCAATAATCCTCCATATATCCTGCGCCATATGACATTCAAAGAAAATATGATTCACCGATTCTACTTTTAACTCACAAATCGGGCAAAGAGAGGAATACACGTCTATATCTCTTTTAATCAAGTTATCTCTAGTCGGAATCTTGTTCAGCCCCAAACACCATACAAATACATTGATCTTGATGGAAACCAATTTATTCCAGATAGTAGACGGCTGATCAGATTCTAAAAATTTGGAATCTAAGAACTTCCGTGTTGACGCCACAGAGAACTCTCCTGAACCATCCAAAGTCTAACACCATCTATCCCTTTGATTAGATATGCCAACTATATTTAACAAGACACGAAGGGATTCCATCTGGGTCATTTCCATCCCACCTCTCAGCAATCTTCACAAGAGAGAGTTCCAATCGCCTACACCCACACGGTCTTTAACCGAGACAAGTGTATATAAAATGACTTTATAAAATGTTGGATGATTTTCAAACATGTATGCAAAACTTATTTTTGTTATTTTTACCGTTTGACTCATTACACTGTATAATGATTCGAATTTTCGACGAAGCTGACTAAGCTGACTAAGACTTTCACATGAGTATTCATACGGATGTCCATAACGCCCCGAAGTTTAAAAGATCTTTAGTTATAAATAGAGGTCTTTGTCTAATTCTTTTACAATCACCACAATAAAATTGAGTTTATAGGATGTCATTAATAAATAAACGTCTTTATAGGATAAATTATAGGACCAAAAAATAAAGCATCTTATCTAAAGACGTTGCAATAAGTTTATAGACCGCTTTTGGGAGTCGTAACAAGTTTATTATGACACATTTGTAAAAAAATGTGATATTAACTACTTTATAGAACACAATTTGAAAAAAAATTGTTCTATAAACACAAATGTCTATAAAAATATGAGTTTATAGGACATTTTCTAAACTAGCTAATGCAACACTTTTTTTTATCAAAAGTGTCCTAAAAATTTTGTGATGGCGATGAAAAGTGTCCTATAAACTTATTACAACGCCTTTAAATAGGACGCTTTATTTTTTAGTCCTATAAAATGGTCTATTATGACGCTTATTTATTGATGACGTCCTATAAATTTAATTTTGTTATAGTGAATCTTTGCTCCTTTGAAAAACTTAGTTATATCATCAAAACTTCATACATATTTGAGAGATATTTTCATAATCATAAATTCATTGAATTTAGATACAATCATTGAGTTTCCGCATTGATTTTTTAACTACTATATATATATATATCATAACTGATTTATCTTTAAGTGTTGTTTTATCCACAAAAACTCTTACCAATACGTTTATCGACAATAATCATCACTCATACTTACATTATCGGGTAGCGTTCTTGACCATCAAAATAAATTGTTGACAAGTGTCTATAGCCGGTAAGCATCAATTGGATAAGAGCTTTCTCTCTCACTTATCGGATAAGATTCTTGGTTCTTACTATAGTTTCTACCGGATAAAATACGTTGTCTTTTACCATGCTCACTCGATAAGATATGTGACATTCCAGTAAATACTTACCTTATGTTTGGTAAACGGCCCATGACGGTACAACTTGATCATCTGTTCTACCTTTAAAAAAACATTATATAGTGAATTGGTCTGTCTAGAGGCGGTGGGTCCAGGCAAATTGGAGCCGTCAAGTGGATGAACCACTTTATATCTATGTATATGTTCTGTTGTGGTAAAATTAACTAAAATGACCATTTTTACCTTCTGTTGTCACTTCTTAGCCATTTATCTTCAACAATTATTATGATGTCACTATCTTTACAACTGGCATTGCAATTTGTAGATGGATTAAACTGTAAAAAAGGTTTTTGAACCAGGTCCACAAGTGCAAAAACAAAACCTGTGAATTGGATATAGATCCGCAAGCAGCACTTCACCACTTGCGGAGGTGTTGTATTAATTTACATATTTGGTTCCCACACTTCCGCTCCTGGTTCAGAATTTTTTTAATACTTTGACTCATTCGTAAGTGGAGGAGTTGCTATTTCTGAAAATAGTGACATTTTTAAAGTACTAGAGAGAAATGACTAAGAGATGAAACCAACTCCTAAAAATGACTATATATATATAGAAAAAGAGAGAGAGAGAGAGAGAGAGAGGGGGGGGGGGGAGGGAAAGTTCAAATGTGAACTCAAATTTGGTTGCGAACATGAGGGCAAAGTAGAGAGCGACACGTGTCTCATTCAGTCTGAATAATGAAGGACATTCAATATAAATAATGAAGGTGAAGTTCATACATTATTCAACATGAATAACACGCATTCAGAATGAATAACACAACATTCAGACTGAATAACACATCATTCAGACTGAATAGGACATGTGACGCGCTCTCCTTTGTCCTTTACAACCAAATTTGAGTTTGCATATGAACTTTCTTATATATATATATATATATATATATAGGGAGGTTCAAATGAGAACTTTTCTTATTTAAATAAACAAAGGAACTAATTATATCCTCATATATATTTTAAGAAACCAAAAATTTAATCAATATTAATTTGATTACTTGAAAGGTATTTTAGGCAAACTATTACTATTGGAGATATACTATTCATATCAGATTGTACACTTTAAATATAAAATATAATTTGAATATTAAATATATAAATAAATATATGATTAAGATATCCAAAATATCTTTACAAATTTGAACCTTCCACTATCACTACTAGAAAATTGAGTATTTTCAACGGAAAATGTCGTTGAAAATTTTCTACGAATTTTAAAAGGATTATTGACAAAACATAAATTTTCTACGAATTTTCAACGAATTTCCGTTGAAAATCTCTCACAAAATGCATTTTCAACCAAAAACTTTTTGACGAGACATTCCGTTGAAATTTTTTTGATTGAAAATGCATATATATTTGTAAGAGATTTTCAACGGAAATTCGTCGAAAATTCGTAGAAAATTTATGTTCTGTCAATAATCCTTTAAAATTCGTAGAAAATTTTGAACGACATTTTCCGTTGAAAATTAATTTCCGTTGAAAATACTCAATTTTCTAGTTGTGTATTTTACAAGAATTGATATAGATATTAAATATATTTAAATAAATATAAGATCAAGATAAATATGAAATATCTTTAAATAAATATAAGAGCAAGAGAGATATAAGAAACCAAACTCAGTATCAAGTATGATTTTAGAAAATATGATTTTGTACAAATGTTAATGTAAAATCATATATGATTTCACATACGATTTCAGTATCATATATGATTTTGTACAAATGTTAATTTAAAATCATATGTGATTCAGTACAAATGATATTAACACATTATTACAATGTCAAGTATATCAACAAAATCACATATGATTTCAGTATCATATATGATTTTGTACAAATGTTAATGTAAATTCATATGTGATTTTGTACAAAAAGGCATATGTAAAATCATATATGATATAATAATAATATAATATAATACAATATAATATAATATAATATAATATAACATTCTAATACGTTATCAATTGACTTTATAAAATTTATATATTTATAATATATTAGATTTCAAAATATTTTCTTATACCCTTTTTACCCCTAAAAGAAATAACCTTATGTGGAAATAACCTTTGTACACAATCATATTTTCTAAAATCATATATGATACTGAGTTTGGTTTCTTATATTTCTCTTGATCTTATATTTATTTAAAGATATTTTATATTTATCTTGATCTTATATTTATTTAAATATATTTAAAATTTAAATTGTTAAAAATTAATCAAGATTGTACATTGTACAATCTGATTTTACAAAATTTGTATATTCATAATATATTATAAAGTAAAAATATATTAGAATAGTATATTATTAATTTATTACTATTGAGCTATACCAATTTTACCCCTAAAAGAATTTACCCTTAGTGGAAAATATATTTCAGCATCCATTAATTACTTCAATGTCATCCAATATAATATCAATTTATTTTACAAAATTTGTGGCTTAAAAACTATTTCTTTGTTTTTTTAAATATAGGGTGTTCTTGCATTATCCATCTATTCATATATATATATATATATATATAGAGAGAGAGAGAGAGAGAGAGGAATGTTCAAATGAAAACTTTGTAAATTTAAAGGATTAAAGGAACACTTTGTGGACCACATATGATGTGGGTCCCACATAATATTAAATCATTTATGATTTAATATGATTTAATATTAAATCAGAAATGATTTAATATTATGTGGGACCCACATCATATGTGGTCCACAAAGTGTTCCTTTATTCCTTTAAAAATGAGTGGTTCTTCTATGATCATTTCCCTATATATATATATATATAGGGGAGGGATCAAATGAGAATCATCCCTATTTAAAGGAATAAATCGTGGACCACATATGATGTGGGTCCCACATAATATTAAATCATTTATGATTTAATACTAAATCATATTAAATCATAAATGATTTAATATTATGTGGGACCCACATCATATGTGATCCACAAATGTTTCTTTATTCTTTTAAAAATGCAAAGTTCTAATTTGAACCTTCCTCTCTCTCTCTCTCTATATATATATATATATAGAAAGAGAGAGAGAAGTTCAAATGAGACTCAAATTTGGTTGTGAACGTAAGAACAAATGAAAGCACGACATGTGTCTGAATATAAATTATTCAGACTGAATAAACAAAGAAATATTCAGACTGAATATAACATTTATTCGGTCTGAATATGACACGTGTCACGCGCTCATTTGTTCTCACGTTCACAACCAAATTTGAGTTCTCATTTGAACCTGCTCCTATATATATATAGGGTTAGGTTCAAATGTGAACTCATTTTTGGCTGTGAACGTGAGGACGAATCTCAGCCACACATCTTCGGTTATGGTGGACTCGATCACGAAGGATTGACGCGATTCATGGGAGGGTGGAGATTATTAAAGGAGGGGAACCAGGTCAAAGCCGTCTTTATTGACCGGATAAGTAGCTGAGATTCGTCCTCACGTTCACAACCAAATTTGAGTTATCATTTGAACCTGCTCCTATATATATATATATATTAATACAAAAATTCTAAAGACATAAAATTAGATATGGGTTGTGGTTTGGCCACGTTAATGTATTGAAAATTAGAAGGTGGGGTGGAAAGGAAGAGGATAAGAAAAATGCAAGTTGGGGAAGGTGGTGTCAAGTCCATGAGAAAACACAGAAAATATACAATTAAATTAAACGGGACTTCTTCTAATCACATGTTCATCTTGTCTCCTACGTAAATGTTGTGTCGGTTTTCCTATTTCTTTCTATACAAAATGTTTCATATAAATCTCCTAAAAGAAGACAAAAACAAAATGTTAATAATACAGTTGTAAAATGTTTAAAGATTTAAATCACTTCTTTTTAACATATGTTGTAACTTTTTTGTATTCTCTTTTTAATGGTCTTTTTTAAGATCAATCCAAGCTTTCATATATTTTCAATTTGTATTCCTCATCCATCTATCTTCTTTTGGTATGCGTTTGACACTCAAACAAGACATTACAATTGTTTAATATTTAGTAAAACATGACAGGACGAGACATGACAAAACAAGAATAGACTGGACTGGTAAAATGACAAATTTTACTCTAATAAATTATTTATATTTTTCTATATTTTGATTAATTTTATATAATTTTTATTAAATTGTAATAAAATAAATATTTTTATAAGAAAATATATATATATATAGAAAGTTTTCATCAACACGATTAAAAATACGAAATTTATTAATTTTTATATTTTATTTTATACATTTTCTACATCATTTTACTATTATTATTATTATTAATAGTATATAAACTAAAGTAATATTTTTAGAAAATATTAGTAGAAATTTAAAGGATAAATAAAATTTAGAGGATGGATAAGGGAGATGTTTTTTTTTTGAAAGGCAAGTTAACACACACATACACACACTTTTCCGAGGTATTTGGGCTTTCACTTAAGGGTGTCATCCGACTAATCCCCGTTGATCACGGCCCAACCCAATTAAGGGTACCACTAAGTGGCAGACCCATGATCTGAATATATGCACATGCGCACCGCAGGGTTCGAACCCGGGTAGTCAGGGAAGATGTTTTGATTGGATAAGGAAGATGTATTTGATGTTATTAAAGAGAATTGTGTTTTATTTTGAATGTATATTGGTAAGTATAGGTTTGTTCCATGGGGTGGTGGGCACGCTTGTTCCAATTTGTTTATGTATGTTTTGTATAAATGTTATGTCAAACATGAAACAATGATTCCTATTTTATTCTATCATGTTTAGTGTATCAAACACAAGACAAACTGTGTCTATCTATCCTCCAACGTAAATGTCGTATCAGTTTTCATATTCCCTTTTCTACCAAAAATGTTTCATATAGACTTCGTAAAATAGACCAAAAATTGTTAATAATATAGTTTAAAATAATATTATATTCTTTAAAACTTTGTTTAAAAGTTATTGACTTAGAGGTTATTTGTTTATCTTTTAACAATTATAAGAGACAACCTCTAAATCGCTAAGAGGTAAATCTTGTTTGACAGAAAATAAGTGTGTCTTTTAATGATTCCAAAACCTTTCGAAACATTTTGTATCATGAACCTCCTTTAACCATTAAGAATTCTAATTACATTCTGAATAACTACCAAACAATTATATTTCATTTTGCATTGTATCGTAAGAGCCTCTTAACAATTCTGACCTCTTAATCATTCTGTACCAAACCATTCAGCAATTGTCGAACAACCCCTTAAAAACCGGCATAAAAATATTTGTAGATATATAAACATTTGTCTTAAGCATCTCCAACATAGTTTTTAAAACAACGAAAATGAATATTTTACTTTTTGTTTTGCTTCAATAAATTATCTATATTATTATCAATTATAAAGAAAAAACTTCAAGCTTAAGGAATATCTGATATTTGAGGTGAGGAGTAAGAATTTTTTTTTACTCATTTCTATCAATAATATTGAATTATTTATTATTTAACATGAAGGTTTTCTTTAAAGGAATTTAATTAAAATGACCATTTTATAAATGACATTTATTAAAATAACCAAAATCTTTTTTATTTTACCAAAATAATTAAAATATACTCGAAATAACACTCGAAATCATTTTCCGGTCAAAACCTTCGCCCCATACCCATCGAAATCATTTTCCGGCCAAAACCTCAACCTCATACCCCAAACCTCCGCCTCATACCCCAAAAACCTCCGCCATGACCCCAAAAAAACCTCTCGCCATGACCATTTTCACAATTTCTAATTTATATTTTACATTTTATACCCTTAGAGTTAGTTAATAAATTACTTTAGGTACTTTACTTTTTAATTTTTCGTTTTACACCCTTATCACATTAACACATATACTCGTATATCAATTAAAATACGTCTAAAAAATACGTTTTTATTTTAACAAGTTACACCATTATAATCGTCTCGACAATACCTTCGAAATGAGCCCAATATTGAATATTTTTCGATTTAATTATATATACTTTTAAAGCCAATTATCCTTTTGATCGGTGAATAAGAATATTTTTCATAAAATTCGGAATATTAATTAAAACACAAACTTCGTGTGGGGCTAATAGTTTTCATTTCTCATCTCATGGAAAACCTTTTTCGCTCCGCTCAGCCTTATCCCTCTATAATGCTATTATTTTTATAAGTTGATCGTCTTTTTCGGCTATTAAAAATATTATATTGAGGCTGAAAAATTTACTCATGAAAGGTCTTGGAGAAAGAAGAGTATGGAAATATGCTTGAAAGATTTCTATATTTTATTTCTGTAGTCCCATCCGCACTGTGTATATATCATTGATTCAAAAATGGGTTAATTATAATATATAATGTAATAACCTTAAAAACTGATGCATTATGTGTTATTGTACATGAGTATTAATTTATATGGGTTTTATTATAGAAATGACAATAACACAAAAGTAGTACAAATTCACTATAACTTATATCTTATTTCTTTATATATCCATAATATTATACTTTGTCGTTAAAAAATAATAGCATTATATTTTAATTAATATTCCGAATTTTATGAAAAATATTCATATTCACCGATCAAGAGGATAATTGACTTTAAAAATATATAATTAAATCGAAAAATATTCAATATTGGGCTCATTTCGAAGGTATTGTCGAGACGATTATAATGGTGTAACTTGTTAAAATAAAAACGTATTTTTTAGACGTATTTTAATTGATATACGAGTATATGTGTTAATGTGATAAGGGTGTAAAACGAAAAATTAAAAAGTAAAGTACCTAAAGTAATTTATTAACTAACTCTAAGGGTATAAAATGTAAAATATAAATTAGAAATTGTGAGAATGGTCATGGCGGAGGTTTTTGAGGTATGGGGGGAGGTTTGGGACATGAGGCGGAGGTTTTGGCCGGAAAATGATTTCGATGGGTATGGGGCGGAGGTTTTGGGGTTTGGAGCGGAGGTTTTGGCCGGAAAGTGATTTCGAAGGGTATTTCGAATATATTTTGGTTATTTTGCTAAAATAAGAAAGATTTTGGTTATTTTGATAAATGTCATTTGTAGAATGGTCATTTTAATTAAATTCTCTTTTTTTAATGTATTAAGATAATAAAATTATATAATATTTTAATAATATAATTAGTTATGAAATTTCTAAATAAAAAAGCTTTTGGAGTTTACTTTTTAAGGATTTTTACATTTTGTTTTTTCCGGAGAAATTATATTATATCCGTTAGAAATTTAATTGGACTTTGGTTCGGTTTTCATGGGTCCGGTTCAATGATTCACAAAAAATCTGGTCTATAAGTCTAAAAACTAAAAGGTATATGGACCCAACAATCCTAACCTTTTTATGTATTTCGTCTTGATCTTGGTCCAATTTTCTTTTTGAAAAGGAAAATCAGTCATCGAGTTGCTACCACAAAGCAATAATTGTTGCAAATATATCCGAACAAATCTCGATTGAGCTCCAAATTAAATGGAGCCAACCCAAGCAGAAAACAATCAAATTCAGCCGACAGCCAAAACACAAACTCGAACTCTTCGTATGCGGAATCAATAAACTCAAATTCTCAACATAAGTTGTGTGAACAACCACAAATTAAGCAAATTGACTTGATTGAAGTAAAGTAAATAGTAGAAAGATAACGCCATATCTAGGTAGAAAACCTAAAACAGGAAAAACTGCGAACATGGATAACCATCGAGAAGTCCACTATCACACTTTGATGTTCACGATACATGGAAATGGATAAGCAATAGAGAAGATTACAGGGAGAAAAAGTTGGAAGTGATACTAAAAACTACTCACAAACCCTCGTGAGAAAAATAGTTAAGGTTTAAAAATAAAAAAAAAACTTTTTTAGATCAACCAGTTAAGGTTTAAAAATAAAAAACTTTTTTAGATTAACCCGAGCCATATTTACTCCTTCTATATTAGTTCTTGATACATATTTAATTTGAAATTAAATAACAAAACTTTTGTGCATTTGTAATTGCAAAATTCTTGATTTTAAAGATGGTTCAAATCCTACAAAGTTACTGTAAATTTTCCTGATCTAGTTTCATGTCCGTGGAATTAGTTGAGGTGTGTACAAACCGTGCCACGGTTAAATATATATATATATATATATAGGAAAGTTCAAATGTGAACCTATCTTTGATTGTGAACATGAGGATGAATCCCAGCCCTTCATCTAAGCCATATTCAAGCTAATCTTTAAACATGGCTTGAGGGGTAATTTTGGAAGTTTTTATCTGAATTAAATTTTTGAGTAAAAATCTCCAGTTCTCAATCGAATCTGGAAATCAAAATCCAAAATCGTAAGACAAAGACAAAATCGTGTTCATCAATCGAAATTCATGGTCAAAGAAATTGAAATCCAGGCACGATGGAGGCACAAAAAAGAAAATAAGCAGAAAAGAAAAAAGTTGCAGGTGTGGGGGTTCTCCTTCTTACCTTTCTTCTTTGTCTGAGTTGACGAAATCTGAGGTTCGAAGGAGATGGTGTGAATAAATTTGGGGAAGATGATGAAGAAATTCGGGAAAGATGATGATGCCTGGTTCTGATTTGAACAAATATGAGGAAGATGATGATGAAATTTGGGGAAGATGATGATGTCTGGTTCTGATTTGAATCGTCGGGTTGTATTTAGATATTTGAATAATTATAGCTTATATTCAGACTGAATATAAACTACAATTTGGGGTTTGTATACCTATAGCTTATATTCAGACTAAATATAAGCTACAATTTGGGATTTGAATAATTGTAGCTTATATTCAGTCTGAATATAAGCTACAATTTGGGGTTTGAATAATTGTAGCTTATATTCAGACTGAATATAAACTACAATTTGAGGTTTGTATACTTGTAACTTATATTCAGTCTGAATATAAGCTACAATAATTCAAACCCCATATTGTAGATTATATTCAGTCTGAATATAAGCTACAAGGATACAAACCCTAAATTGTCGCTTATATTCAGTCTGAATATAAGCTACAATTTTCAAACCCCAAATTGTAGCTTATATTCAGTCTGAATATAAGCTACAATAATTCAAACCCCATATTGTAGATTATATTCAGTCTGAATATAAGCTACAAGGATACAAACCCCAAATTGTAGCTTATATTCAGTCTGAATATAAGCTACAATTTTCAAACCCCAAATTGTAGCTTATATTCAGTCTGAATATAAGCTACAATTATTCAAACACCTATTTATAGAATATATTCAGTCTGAATATAAGCTACAAGTATACAAACCCAAAATTGTAGCTTATATTCAGATTGAATATAACCTACAATGGAACCAAAGGTTTTGAAAAACAAGAATTCAAGCAAATGTATTTCAAAGAAGCTTTCTCTGATAAAATGATGAACGATCATATTAAAAGGAAAAAAACATTTGAATAACCTTATTATACTTCATCAAGAAAAAGAATCTGGATCTGAAAAGACTTGTGATTCTAAGGAGGAACACAAAGCAAAAACAAACTTGTGCGAAAATTTATTTTGGGAAAGATGATGAAGAAATTTGGAGACGGAAGTGAAATTTCTTTTGGGGAAGAGGATGAAGAAATATGGGGAAGATGATGAAGAAATTTGGGGAAGATGATGAAGAAATATGGGGAAGATGATGAAATTTTTTGGGGAAGATGATGATGCCTGGTTCTGATTTGAACAAATATGGTGAAGATGATGAAGACATTTGGGGAAGATGATGATGTCTGGTTCTGATTTAAATCGTCAGGTTGTATTTATGATTTAAGTCATGACCTGAGTTTCCACTTATTTACAAAAATGTCACCGTGAATTTTATCCCTCATCTTTTGATCTGATCTAAAATGGATGGTTATGATTCATCCTCATGTTCACAATCAAAGATAGGTTCACATTTGAACCTAACCCTATATACATTTGAACCCACCCCTATATATATATATATAGGGTTAGGTTCAAATGTGAACTCAATTTTGGTTGTGAACGTGAGGACGAATCTCAGTCACACATCTTCGGTTATGGTGGAAGCGATCACGGAGGATTGACGCGATTCATGGGAGGGTGGAGATTATTAAAGGAGGTGAACCAGATCAAAGCCGTCTTTATTGACCGGATAAGTGGCTGAGATTCGTTCTCACGTTCACAACCAAAAATGAGTTCACATTTGAACTTTCCTCTATATATATATATATATGGGAGGAATCAAATGAGAATCACCCTTCATTAAATGAACAAATAAACAAATTGTGGACCACATATGATGTGGGTCCCACATAATATTAAATCATAAATAATTTAATATTATGTGGGAACCACATCATATGTGATCCACAAGTGTCCCTTTGTTCCTTTAAAGATGCAAAGTTGTCATTTGAACCTTTCTCTCTCTCTCTCTTTATATATATATATATAGAGAGAGAGACTCTCTCTCTCTATATATATATATATATATATATATAGAGAGAGAGAGAGAGAGATGATAAGAAAATATATATATTTTGATTTTGATTAAAGAAGTTTCATTTAATAAAATTATAGTAATATTTATCATGTAGTAAAAAATAACTCTTCTTCTCATCCTTTGTTGGTCAACCGGTCAACCCCCTAAGTCAAAGTTGATACCGTCTTCCAGATGCCATGCTTCTGCCACACGCTTTTCCGACGATGGTCAGAGCTTTTCACCGGTGCCGGTGTTCGTACTTCCATCGGTGCCTCTTCCTGCTCGCATATTCTGTGGTACTCTTCTTACCCCTATGACCTACATCACTTATTTCGTTCAATTAGCTCTATGATTCCTTCCTTTCCAGACTTGTTTAATGTATTAATTTCGTAGATTTTGAAATTTTGAAACCCTAATTTATCAAACTTGGAGGAATTTGTAATCGTGTGTTTGTTCTGCAATGGATATTGGTGTAATCGTAACCTAAATCACAAACTACAAGCTTTCGGTCTGTAATATCCTTTTCCAATCTCTCCTATCTTCTTACTATTCGTATGCGTGTGTGTGTGTATCATGTGATTACGATTTTGCAAATATGGATTTAGGCCAACATTTCAATGGCAAGAGTAGGATCACTGGTTGAAGAAGATAGTATGGTTCAGAAAGGAGTTGTGTATAAGTGACCTGCAAGTATATTACTGGAAGTATTTACCTATAATTAGGTTTCCAAGTGCAATTTCTTTTCAGATACCAAAGACCTAAGGTAGGAGTTAGCTAGAGGCCAGGAGGGATATGATGGTTCTGGGACACCTTTCGAGCACTAGGCTTTGGGTATGGTCCCTCTTTGGCAGCTTATCTTGGGATTTTGTTAGATTAGGATCTTTAGCTTGTTTTCTTAGCTTTAAACTTCGAATACCCAATTCATAACTTGTTGGGAATCCTTCCTTAACTTGTAGTATGTGTGTGTTTCTGTTTCGATGGTTCCATTTCTTAATGCTAAAATTTGCTTCTTGTTATGTTTCTTTTTGCTGGTTGCTTCAGATGACTAGAGACTGATAGCATTATCTTGCTTCTTAGTGTTTTTATCATCAATGGTGTTATGGTGATCGTTGGTATGTTTGTAGAGAAGTTTATTCGCGTGACTCATTTGTCATAACTTTCAGACGTTCTTGATTTCTGTTTGGCTATTAATTGATTTTCCCTGATTGGCCAGAACTTGTTTCAGTCTGTTCTTCTTCTTCTCCTACAAGGTTATTGATCATATGAAAGACTTATTTGCTCTGGTTTTCACCTCACATATATTCGATTTCGTATGTTGAGAGTTAATTTGCACACTGTGACCGAAAAGACGCATTTTCAGATGTGATCATGAGAAGAGGAGGAGCCATGTGATCTGCATAGCTGAAGTTATTCAGGATGCTGATTTGCTCAAGTTTGATGAGGTTTGCATATGTTTCGGTTATCTGATTCCTATACTACTTTAGAAACTTATTTCTGTTCCTTTTACCTTTTGAACATTTTCTGATGTCTCTTTTTGTTAAGAATATATGTTAATTACACTTATTTGTTACATGTAATACTGCTCTGGATTTCAACATCTGGTAGAACTCTGGGTGGTTATTCATCCTTTTCAACAGTTAAGCACACATACATGCAACAAGCACATTCTATTAGCTTTGCCCGTAATTTATGTGTGCCCATGTTGAGATATATTATTACGATTTCTTGCATATTAACTAAGAAACGATCATATGTGAGATCATTTTTATTCTTTCTGCTGGATAGATGCCAGCTGTACCTGTAATACTTGCACTATTTATTTCTTGACCTTCTATCTAAGTCTTGCCAACAGTTTGCCAAATCTGGTTAAGAAAAATAGAAGTTTTGAGGGATGATTTCATCGTAGATTTAAAGACAAATGCTACTAGAAAGAAAATGGATATGAAGGATAAAGTAGAGATTAAAAGAAATAAAGTTGAGGGTTTGATCCTTATTCATTTTGTCTCATTAATCTTAGTCTTGTTAGATTGAATGGATACACTTACCGTTTGCTGCAGTTGCTTATGTTTCAAGAATTACTTATGTGATTCCAGTCTACTCTTTGGGGTAGAGGTCAGGTCTGCCTACATCTCACCCTTTATACCCTACTTTTGAGTGGATTTATTGAGTCCGTTCGGTTTGGTTTAATCACTTATGTGATTATATACAAACCACTTGTCATATAGGATTAATAGGATAACCAAACTACCCAATTGTGTTTACTCAATAATTATGGTCCTTTTCTTAGGGTACACATCCACTCTCATGCAAGAAAGGTCTTTTGGCCTCTGCATATTTTTGAAGTACGTAACATATATATATATATATATATATATACGGAAAAACTAACACACACTGCTCACCTTCGGTGAGGCTTGAACCCTTAATCTCCAAGGAGGAGGAGATCTGCCGATAACTCGGATGTCGCTGGGCTGTTGACCCTTTGGCAACATTTTTCTCTTTTCTGTTAACGCATCTTGGTGTCCTACTTCATGGAAGGAAATTTTAAGAAAAGTGGGTTGACATCTACCACATCATATGACATTCTTCAATGGTTATTCCCATTTAACTTTTTAAGCATTATGACCATTTGACCAAAGTTATACAATCCGTTTAATTAGTTCATATATACTTGCTTGGAGACCTAGCATGCCAATTACACACATTTGATTAGAAAGTCTTGTTTTGAAGTTTTAAACATATACTCGCACCATGCCATGAAAAGTGCTACTTTGATTTAAGGGATGTCCCAGGAAAAGGCATCAAAATGCAACAAACTTTGGTTTAGTTTTTATTTAGTGATATAATATTTTTCTGGATCGGTGTAACAATTCTTTTAAGATTTCCTAATTTCTACCCATTTTGACCGGTAGCCAGGTGATCTTGTAAAATTTGATGATGTGGATACCCGTTTATGGAAAGGTTATGGCAAAGTGGATGATAAACTTGGCATTCACTTTGTCAAATGTTACAAAATCGGTAGGTTACAAATCACAATGGGTAAGAAATAGGAAATTTTAAAACTTTGCGTTGATTGAGATTTTTTTTATTTGGTACATTATATAGGAACTAAGACAAACTTTGTTGCATTTTGTCCATTGTCAACATTGCAATTAAATTTTGGTATTGATTCAGGTCCACAAGGTTCTCTTTATTCTGTCATTTTCTACACTTTGTTTGCAAAACCACCGTACTTTGAAACACAAAAGGTAATGCTATACTTTGCTAGAATTAGAAAAAATAGACCATGACTTAACAGGCGTTAATATCATTAGTGGCTTTTGCCTTTGTGGCCCAAAATTTGACGAAACGAACCAACGTACTTTCTGTTAGAAAGTATTTCACATGTGATTGTTAGTTATGCCACGTAAGCATTTTCTGTTATGTTGGTTAGCCAAGTAGTTGACATTCAAGTTCCTTAGCTTGTACAACGATAAATAGAGGTCTAAGCACTCTAAGCAAGAAATACGTACACAATACAGAGAGGAAAGTCTCTCTCTCTCGCTCTAGGTTCCTATTCATAATTAATTCTCAAACCACTTTATTATAAAGTGGAAAAATTGAACACGAGTAAGAAAAAAAATAGTAAAAGGAACACTCACTTAATGGACATGAATACCGTTATTGGATTTGGTGCATTTAACACTAAAATTGATGGAATGTCTCTAGTGTTTAACGATAAGTTGTCTGTCCGGATAAATTTGTCTGTTTGAGGGAAGGGAGACCGAGGGGTTTAGAGAGACAAAGAGAGAGGGTTTGATTATTTATGGGGCATTTATGGTATTAATTTGTTTGAGGTGGCTTAGTGGGGACAAGTGAGCGGTCCTGGCTTATTCCATATAGCCATTCTGGCTTACTGGCCTAACAATCAAGCCATAAAGAAACACTCCTGTATGGCTGAGAGAATAAGCTGCCCCGACCATTAAGCTGTAAGTATGCAGCCCCTAACACTTTGAATATGCTAAATTGTCTTTATTTTCTGTCACATCATTAGTTCATTCAACTTGCACCTTGATGTCACTTCTTGTTTTCTTTCAAATCTTTCTCTATAATACTTCTCAAATGGGTGTGCTTTAAGACATCCAACAGTAAAGAAAATCAAGAAAAGAATAAAAATTTGGCCCCCAAATGGCAAAGATCTTTAAATCCCTTCGTCTATTATTTGCTCTCTCTTGAACAAATGCTGAATGGATTATTTTTAATACTTGCAGAGAAATTTGAAACATTATGGAGAGGGACAGGAAAGGAAACAGTCTTGGAAGCGCGAAATCCTACATATATCACAAACTTCATACTTCTCTTCTTTATCATATAGTTGGAACTTGGAAGGTAAGCATTTGCTCCAACAATATTTGGATTTTAAAATATTTGTATCATGTTTGATACAAACCTTTTTCAGTAGCATAGTAGTTTTTTGTTGTATCCTAGACTAATCGTGGCAAAGGTGACCTTAAGACATCGACCCTGATAAACTTAGTGGTTACAGTTGTTGTGGATGCCTGGAATCGAAACCGGGGCAGATGGGATATTCCACGACATTCCCCTGGACCTCAACCACTACGCCACAATTGTTCAAGATGGGAATTTGGGCACTTTAGAGTTTAAATAAAGAATTTAGGCTTATTTGGGCTTGTAAAGTTTAAACCAACCACAAGGGTGGTGCCCGATTGGTTTAAGCTTGGACTCCAAAGGTCTAAAGTGCCCTGGAGGTCCCAGGTTCGAATCCAAGAAGGAATAAAAATCCCCCTGTGGCCACAGAGGTTCAAACACGGTGACTCCGGGGTACCCACGAAGCGGGTGGTCACCCTGGGATTAGTTGGCTCGCATAGCGGGTTGGATATCTAGGTTAATCAAAAAAAAGTTGAGCTTTAGGTTTTAGTATTTCTACAAGAAGCTATGGATTTGGAAGTAAGGTTGCATTTCTTGCTCACTATTGGAGTTCATATTTTTCTAATAATATAAAAAAACCAAATTGATGGTGGCTATCATACAAGCAATATTGGCAAGGTAAATAAAATGCTATTTTTTGGATTGAAGTGTTATATTTATATGATTTTACTATGTCCTATAAGTGAATGTGATTCTTTTATGTATCTTATTTGCTTTCTTAATCCCTCTGTCCCAAAATAAGTGTCCATAACCCCATTTTCATAAATATATAGTTATAATTTGCTAAATTTCCAATTCTACCCTTAATTCTGACTGACTGATGAATATTTAAGAGTTGATGAGATGGAGAAATTCATTAGTGGAATAATTCTACATTTCTAATACCATGTGCTCTTTACTAAGGGTAAAATTGTCATTTAGTTAATTAAAGGTCTAGTATTCATACATTTATTTTGGGATGAAGTAATTTCCTTGGTCCAAAGAATGGCACTCATTGCACCATGTGCCACATGGCTTGGCTCATTTTCGTGTAGATGGTCATTCTTTTGTTACTCCTTTAGAAACCAAATAGGAGCCAAGAGCATGGAACTATGAAGCCTGAACTTATTAACACCCAAAATGTCCATTTTATAGGTTTTTTTAATATAGTGTGAAGAGAAATGAAAATGTGATAAGCGCCCCATTGCTTGAGGCTAGGGTAGGATACAAAAGAAGTATGTGGAGTGCATTTATGGGCCTTAGTCCTTAGATATATGGAAAGTAGGTTATAAGCTTCAAGATATTATGGTGCAAGTTCTTTGAACCCGTTATTTGACTTTGTTTTGACTTTTTATAACTAAGTTTGCCTTATTTTTACTTTTTCCGTTGTTATGAACTCTTGATAGAACACTTTTTGCATGTGCTCTTTCTATATGATATCGGTATATGGTTTTTCTTATTCATATATGAATATAAATTGTTCAATATCATTGAGTAATAATAAAAAAACATATTTGTGTTTGTGTGTGTCTGTGTATACAGGGGTATTTGATATAATCAAATGAGAACCCCTTATCTTCCGAGAGACGTGAAAACTTTCATCTTCAAAATATTGTTTTACATGATTTATTTTTCCATCTTCAGTAGGGATTTAAGTGGTATTGATTAACATATATTTGTTTCACAATGTGTATTTCTTTTCTTCACAAACACGTAAAATAGATTCACAAGGTGAAACAAACACATTGTGAATCAAGCATATGTTAATCAATATACTAAATCCTCCTTTATCCAAAACAAAACACACTAAATCCTAGCCTTTAAATTTAAAAAAGATCATGTGAAATAGCACATGATGCACATGTTCTCAAGGTTCACACAGTCACACACACACACACACATATTTATATATATATATATATAAGCGATGTTTTAAGAAGCCCATGGCTCCTTAAGGATCAACTTTTGCCAAACGTGGAACATGATTCTTATATATATATATATATATATATATAGATATATATATATATATAGAGAGAGAGAGAGGCCGGGGGGGGGGGGGTGGGATTAAACGAGAATGCTAACTATGTAAGAGAATACGAAAACGGTCAACTCACATGTGATTTTACATTAACGGTTAACAAAAGGTGTGCGGGCGACTTTGGTCGCGTGAATCACATGTGATTTTGTACGTTATGATAGTGTAAAATCACATATGATTCGACCGTTTTCTTATTCTCTTAAATAGTTACCGTTCTCGTTGAACCTGACTCTCTCTCTCTATATATATATATATAGATGATGTTACATTAGGTTTTTTATTTTAAGGGTATATTGGTAAAACATATGGAACATGGGTGGGAGTGGAACACGCTTATTCCACTTTGTTTCTATCTGTTCCACATAAAAGTCATGTCCTGTCCTGTCATTATCAGTGTACCATACGCATCCTAACTGTATTTTGCAGGGGACACAGAGTATGAATCCCAAAAAGCCATAAAAGATGGAACTCATCATTCATTTCACAAAATCACAATTCCCAATTGAAAGATGAATCAAGACTAGAACCCTAATCAGGTACTCACCATTGTTGTACCAATTTTTTAGGACCATCTCCAAAACTGTATAAAATTGTCAGCATATATATGTAGGTCTGGGACCAGATTTATGTCTAGATTCAACCCCAACCATCAATCAATGATTTATGATTGAACAACACTTGTTCAAAGTTATCAGATCCCAAGACCCTACTTCTTCTAGCTCTGTTTTTACCATTTTTGTGATGCATTTTACCTTCCTTTTTAGCACTCATGATTATAAAAATCAATGCTTTAACAACCTCGGTACTTAACTGCATACACATGTTTAATGGTTGTTTCGTAAGACTCGTCCTTTATGAACGTGTTGCCATCCGGGTAAGTTTGGTACTTAGACTGGATTGGATTGGATTGGACTGGACTGGACTGGGCTGGGCATACAATACTGAAGTAGGAGGGTGAATGAAACGAGGAAGGTTTTAGGGTTTTGATTAGACATGGGTAGTTTAGTAATTTAACTATCTTGTCTTGTATACCTGGTTGGTAGGACAAAAACAACACGTTTTTGTCTTACTCAATCTTGTTCAGTTTTTCAGTCTAGTATCACTTTCAAACACAGGGAGGTTTTTAAAGTTTTAATTTGACATGGGTAGTTTAGTAATTTAACCATCTTGTCTCGTATCCCTAGTTTTTGTTTCGTCTATTTTGGTAGGACAAAAACGATGCATTTTTGTTTCACTTAATCTTATTCATTTCTAGTCTAGTATCACTTCAAATAGGTTTTAGGGTTTTTAATATGACATGAATGGCTTAGTGATTATTTTATCTATCTTGTCCCATATTAATTTTCGCTCCACCTATTTTGGTGAGATAAAAACAATGCATTTTTGTCTTACGGTCTTGTTTTGTCTTAGTCTAATATAGTGTCAAACGTGAACGAATTTTTGTCCGACCTTGTTATGCGTACCAGTTTAATGTCCCCCATCTTTATGTTTGTATTACAAAATATCTGAATATATTTTATATTCGAACTTGCTATCAATTTTTATGATCCCATGGGTAGGGGTATACGAAAACCATCAAACCGCTCAACCTCTCCAACCCAACCTGCTAACAACCCAATTAAGCTGAACCAGTTAAGCCGCCAACCTGCCAATTAAGAGAGTTGAAATCGGGATATCCTAGCTCAACCCAACGTAACACGCCGCTAATATATATAAGTTCGATAAGATTTTATATATATATATATATCTGAATAATAATAATATACTAGTTTATTAGATATATTAGGTAGGGGTAGGTTCATTTAAGAACATTAAATATTTTTAAGAACGCAAGAACCACTTTTTTTTGGTGAGTATTTATGATGAATGTGAATATTTAGCTTGATATTCATCATGAACAATATTGACGAATGTGGTTTTTACATTTCTAAAATATTTAAGGTTCCTAAATGAACCCCCCTCTCTCTCTCTCTCTCTCTATATATATATATATATATATATATGTGTAAAATTTTATATAATGTTTGATTGAGTTTATGTTTATATGTATAATATAGGTTATCAAAAGAGATTCACCACCAAAGAATCTAATAGAAGAAAATTGTTAGAATCGCTTTTGGAACAACAATAAATGGGTGTGTCGGACAATATGAATGCTGTTGATAGATACTTAGTTGACGAATCTATCGATATAAAGACTCCATTTGATGTTTTACTTTGGTGGAATGAAAATGCTAGTAGTTCATTTCACTACAACATTAGGTTTATAGGATGTTTAAAATGTCTAAGGTGGCGTTTGTTTTTTAAGAGGCGATGAAATCTGAAGTCTGATTCCAGTTCTGAAATGGTTATGAAACGTCTAAATGAATCAAACATAAGTGGTGATTAAGAGCTTAAAATGAAAAAACAAACGCGGCCTAAATGTTCTAAAATGATACTTTATAGGACTTACGTTTATAAGATGCAAAAAAAACCTCCTATCTAAAAGTGTCAAAATATGTTTATGGGTCACTTTTGGGTGTCTTAACAAGTTTTTATGACTTTTTTAAAATAAAGTGCAGTATTAGTTAATTTATACAACACTATTTGAAACATTGTCGTATGAACACAAGTACCTATAAATAAATGAGTTTATAGGATACTTCTCAAAGTTGTTATATGAAGTAGCTAATACGAAACTTTATTTAAAAACGTTCTAAAAATTGTTGAAACGTCCAAAATCGTTTTATAAATCTATTGCAACACTTTTAGATATGACACTTTATAGTTTGGTCTTATAAACATGAGTTTATAAAATATTTTTTTCGTAAATATTTTTGTAACTATTAACCCTCCAACCCAGCTTGTCTCAAACTGTAAGGGTCTGTTTGGTTGCATGAATATTTTTAAGGGATTTGGATTTTGAGGGATTTGGATTTGGATCGGAAAGAATTTGAAATTCTTTTATGAGTTTGGTTTGTAGGATTTGGAATGGAATTAAATTCCATCATTTATAAATAATTTCTAAAAAAATAAAAATAATTAAATTACATTTTTATTAACCAATTATTACAAAACAAATGTTTTTAACATTTTTCTAAAACTCCATTTCATACAATTCTACAAAATCCTGTGAAATCCCGAGCATCTCCTAAAGATTTCAGAATCCTATGTTTGTAGGATTTCAAATCCGGACAATCCAACAACCCAAACATGGAATTGGAATGGATTTGAAATCCAAATTCATTTCATTCCATTTCATTCCCGCAAATCAAACGGGACCTAAGGAGGTGTTTGGTTCGCATAATCGAATTCAATGGAATTGGAATCCATCAAAGGAATTTGACTTTGAAGGAATTGAAATGGAATTTGACGGCAAAAAATAGTGGTGTGGTGGTGGTGGTGGGTAGGTGGGGGTGGTGGAATGCTAATATTATTGATGGTGGTGGCGGCGGCGGTGGTGGTGGCTGCGGCGGCATATATGTTGCTGGTGAGGGTGGGGCGGGGAGAGGGCGGTAGTTAAATTTATTTTTGTTTTTCTTAAAAAAGTTATAAATTATGTTACATTTGCTACGAAATGGAATTTAAAATCTTTCACGTATGTCAAGGAATGATCAAATCTCTTAACCATGGAATTTGATGGAATCCAATCTATTTATTCCCCCAGCCAAATACCATTAAGAAATTTGGTCAAATGAATTTGTTATTCCAATGCCATCAAATTCCTTTAAATCCTGCAAACCAAACAACCCATTTATACATTTGAATGGGTTGAATTGGGATATACGTTTAAATAGATTAGGTTAGGTTTAGATTTTTGTAAGCCATCATGTCCAATCCAACCCATTCAAACGTATAATCCAACCCAACCCTTACGGAAAACACCACTTTTTTTATTAACCTGGATATCCAACCCAACACCACCTTCTTACAATTAGGGTAATTCAACAGGGCATGTATGAGTAATCCTGTAGATTGTTGACATGTTAAGGGGTCGTTTACCAATGCTTATCAAGTAAGCTCTTACCAACAAGAGTCACCATCCTCATTTATCTTATCGGCTAACATTCCCAAACCATTAAAATGGATTGTTGGTAAGCATATTTTACATAGTAAGCGCTTACCCATTAAGATTTTTGGTCTCTGTTATGTCTCTTGCTAGATAAGATTATCAGTCCTAACCATGTTTATCTGGTAAGGTAAATAATATTTTGACACATCATAACAGCTTACCCATAAACATTTGATAAACAATCACTAACTTTATACTTTTGAAAAGTGTAAAAATAGGGTTGTAGTGAATGTAAATAGTTTGGGGCAATAAATGAAAATCTAAAAGTTGAGGGTTTAGAATTGAACTTTTAAACCTTCCGTCGACAAAACATATGAGACAAAGAAGTTGGTGGATACTATTCCGGCATAGATGTACTACTGAATTTCTGATTTGTTTTTTGAAAAAATTGAAAAATAATAATAATATTAAAATCAGATTTATCAAACACCGTAAAAAGGTAAAAAAAAGACAGTAAATATTGCTTTTGCATCGGCCGATCATGAAATGTTAAAACCAAAATCGAGTATATGTGTCGTTTGTGTGTCGGGAAATAATTAAATGAAAAGCATAAAAGTTAAAAAGGCTGAAAACTGTGAGAATCAATAATTGTATTTGTTTTACAATATGAACCAAAAGATAAATGTAAAAAATAATCACACTGTGAAACAACGTAGCATTTTCACAAACAAACTAAATTTAAACGAGGGTTTACTGAAGACAAAATGGATGGTTTCTTTAGTGTTAACTGTAACTTGGTTAGAAATTGCAAGAAGTGATATCAGAATATATAGGGACCTGTTTAAATGAAAATGAGAATAATATTGAGAATGTGATAATGATATAAGAAAAATAGATTAAAGTATAACAACTTAACATTCAAATTAAAAGAATAAAATACTAATGTTTTATATAGGTTATTTATGTCCAATTTTAGTTATATTTTGTTTGTTTTTAATTAAAAGACGGGAGGAATCTTTTGTGTTTTAAAAAATTGCAATTTTTTAAATTACACGATTAAAAGTTATTCTTTGGTTCATATCTTTTTTTTTTCATTCTTATTTGAATCTATCTGGATATCATATATATATATATATGGACAAGTTCAAATGAGAACTCAAATTTGATTGTGAACGTAAGGATAAATGAGAATGTGATACGTGTCCCATTAAAAAATACATTATAGTATATATTCAGTCTGAATATACAAATGAATATTCAGTCTGAATATTCCTTTGTATATTCAGACTGAATATTTCTATGTATATTCGGTCTGAATATTTGTTTATTTTGACACGTGTCATGCTCTCATTTGTTCTCACGTTCACAACCAAATTTGAGTTCGCATTTGAACTTTGGTTCGTATCTTTTTTTTCATTCTTATCATATATATATATATATGTGTGTGTGGGGGGGGGTTCAAATAAGAACTCAAATTTGATTGTAAACGTGATACGTGTAATATTCAGACTGAATAATCAAATAAATATTCATACTGAATAAATACTATATTTAGTCTAAATATGTCTTTGATTGTCCAGTCTGAATAATCTACATTCAGATACGTGTCATGCTCTTATTTGTCCTCACGTTCACAATCAAATTTGAGTTCGTATTTAAACTTTCCTATATATAGGGGCAGGTTCATACGAAAATGCTAACTTTTTACGAGAATACGGGAAACTTTTTTTGGTGCAAAATCATATGTGATTTTGCACTAACTGGAACGGGCGACTTAAGTCGCATGGGAAAAGTCACCTGGATCATGTATGATGTTGTACAAAATCACATATGATTGTGTACATGATAAAAGTTTCTCGTATTCTTGTAAAAAGTTATCATTCTTGTTTGAACCTCTCTCTCTCTCTCTCTCTCTCTATCTCTCTCTCTATATATATATATATAGATGTAGGTTCAATTACAAATTGCATGAAAGTTACAAACTTACAAACTCATACAAATCAATGCAAAAATAAAAAAAAATCATGATTTTTTTTCCATCAAATGTTATGATGGAATATATTATTACACGTATGTTTGTTTCGGCTTGTGAAAAAATTACATGTAAAACTTTTACACTATGAAACAAATACATGTGAAACTTTTTCATAAAAAACATATGAGAAATTTTCAACTTACGAAAACGAATATATGTGAAACTTTTACATTATGAAATAAACATATGTGTAATAATATCTTAAATAATAGCATTTGATGAAAAAAAGTCATGAAAAAAATTATTTTTGCATTGATTTGTACGAGTTTGTAAGTTTGTATCCTTCGTCCAGTTTGTAAATGAACCAGCCTATATATATATATACATATAAGGAGGAAAGTTCAAATGTGAACTCATTTTTGGTTGTGAACGTGAGGACGAATCTCAGTCACTTATCCGGTCAATAAAGGCGGCTTTGATTTGGTTCCCCTCCTTTAATAATCTCCACCCTCCCATGAATCGCGTCAATCCTCCGTGATCGCGTCCACCATAACCGAAGATGTGTGGCTGAGATTCGTCCTCACGTTCACAACCAAAAATGAGTTCACATTTGAACCTAACCCTATATATAAGTCGTTTATCTATACGGTATACACATATGTATACAAGTAATTTATTTGATATATAAATATACATAATATACGTACATAAAAACCAAAAAACATATTCAATTACTTATATACACATAAATATCATACAAATAAATAATAACTAGGATATTCATCAATTTTTCAAATGGTTTTACTAAGGGAAATTAATTATTTTAACCATTTTAGAAAACAATGTTACCAAAATGACCATTTTCTCTCCATGATTACCAAAATGACCAAAATTCAACCGAAATACCCTACAAAATACAACTGAGATCGATTAGGTTTGCTAAACCACTAAAACGACATCGTTTTGGTATAATCCTTCGCCAAATACATGAAATCCTCCGCCAAAAAAAATTCTGAATGCATTAATCCTCCGCCACAAAATTTTCAAAATCCTCCGCCAGGAAATTTGTTAAATTTATTATTTACATTTTACATTTTCTACCCTTAAAGTTAGTTAATAAATTGCTTTAGGTATTTTACATTTTCAATCACATTAACACACATACTCGTATAACAATTAAAATACGTCTAAAAAATACGTTTTTATTTTAACAAGTTACACCATTATAATCGTCTCGACAATACCTTCTAAATGAGCCCAATATTGAATATTTTTCGATTTAATTATATACTTTTAAAGCCAATTATCATCTTGATCGGTGAATATGAATATTTTTCACAAAATTCAGAATATTAATTAAAATATAATGTTATTACTTTCTGTAAGTTGATCGTGTTTTCCGGCTATTAGAATATTATATTGAGGCTGAAAATTTTACTAATGAAAGATTGAAAGGTCTTGGAGAAGGAGAGCATGGAAATATGCTTGAAAGATTATTGTATTTTATTTCTATAGTCCCCTCCACACTGTGTATATATCATTGATTCAAAATGGGTTAACTATAGTATATATTGTAATAACCTTAAGAACCAATGTATTATGTGTTATTTTACATGAATATTAATTTATATGGTTTTTATTATAGAAATGACAAAAACACAAAAGTAGTCCAAATTCACTATAATATATCTTATTTCTTTATATATCCATAATATTATACTTTGTTGTTAAATCATAATAGCTTTATATTTTAATTAATATTCCGAATTTTATGAAAAATATTCATATTCACCGATCAAGACGATAATTGGCTTTAAAAGTATATATAATTAAATCGAAAAATATTCAATATTGGGCTCATTTCGAAAGTATTGTTGAAACGATTAATGATGTAACTTGTTAAAATAAAAACGTATTTTTTAGACGTATTTTAATTGATATACGAGTATGTGTGTTAATGTGATAAGGGTGTAAAACGAAAAATTAAAAAGTAAAGTACCTAAAATAATTTATTAACTAACTCTAAGAGTATAAAATGTAAAATATAAATTAGAAATTGATAAATTATAAGCTCGAGGTATTTGATGGACGTATTTGGCATTTGATGGAGCCGTGGAGGTTTTGATTTCGATGGATGTTTCGATTGTATTTTGGTCATTTTGATAAAAATGAAAAAAAACTGTTATTTTGATAATATTGATTTCTAAAATGGTTAAAATAATTAATTTCCCTTTTATTAAAACTTGTATATACAACTATTTATATTTTGAAAATATATATATACAATCTAAAAAAAAGGTAGGGGTCCATGAGGACCTAAATTTGTGGGCCCACATTTGATTTTGTTGAATTGAATAAAACCAAAATGGCTTTGGATGTATACTTCAACTTTTTGCTAAAAATGGTTAATAGCTACATCACCCAATATAGATGTTTTGACACGTTTGAACCCCACACAAATATAAGTAAAACAATATTCGATTCGTGTGATAACATATATAATTTTACTCTAAAATAAAATTAAAAAATAAATATAATTTCTCACTAAAAAAATGACTCAAATTTATGTTTGAATAAAATAAAAATTACAAGTTATAATTAAAATAACAGTGAATGAAAATGGGAATGAATTTTCATTTTTCTTAGTTTAATCAGGAATGAAAATTTGGGGTTCTGGAGGAATGAGCTTGTTATATTATATAAAACTAAACAGATTCTTTTATTATCATTCTCATTAATTACTGCTTAATACCCCCAACCAAACACTTTAAAATCCGGTGAAAAAACTTCCAAAAAAATTACATCAATATGGATGTCAAATTTTCAACAAACATTAAATATTCAAGACTTTAACTAAAATACAAATAACAATAATAATAATTTACTATACACCAAAGATTTTCAACTATTTGAACATGATTGATGGAGATTCTGAAAATTCCTAACTATTTTTTTCACATTGACGACCATAATGGAAATTGATGGTATGTATTTTGTCAAATTGTGTATATATTTATTAAATATTTGGCTTTGGAATATTGTATGAATTATTTGAACCATAACGATATATATAATAGTCATTTATTTATAATCCAAAACTTACGATTTATTCTATGTATGTTTTAAAATATGGAATTAGATTACACTTAAAAACAAGACCAACCTTGATGCAGTATGCCCAAGAATTATATTTTAACGGTAACAATATATATATATATATATAAATAATAGTCATTTATTTAGAATCCAAAATTTACATTATTGTAATCGGTATTTGTTTTATGTATGTTCTAAATATGAAATTAGATAACACTTAAAAACAAGACCAGCCTTGATGAGATATGACCAAGAATTATCTGCTTCAAGGCAATAATCAGTATAAGTCAATCAATCAGCTTACATCTTATAGAAATAAAGAGTACTCACTAGGGCTCAAACATTCTATGTTATATCAATGGAAAGAGCATGAGCTAGATAACACATACTGTACATTGTACAGTTCCTAAACACGAACAACCCTGATGCCAAAAAATTTAATCAAGAAATTGGCTACTGACAGCTCGTCATTCAGCTCGGGCTAACATATGTATCCTTCCGTTCTACGAAAAAAAGAAGTGTGATTGGTCTATTCATGCCAACAAAGAAGCATGAGCACACATGTCTTGATGATGTAAATCCTTCCTCTTTGCTCTTTAAGAAACTTGCCAAGTTTTGTGGTTCTTGGAGTCTTGTTGCAAATACCCATTTATTGGTTCAAAGAATGTGAAGAAAAGCCAAAGGTAGGAGGAGAAAAGAGGGTTGTTTATATAGAGATTGGGATATAAAAAGGGTAGGATTGTATGAAGTATGGTCCAAGTAGTAATGCAAATGGTACAATGAGCCTATAGCATGGACCTTCTATCTATTTATATATTTGGTTGTATTTATATTTATCATCATTCTCTTCAAGAAAGTTAGGGGCCGTTTACCAAATCTGTTTGAGTAAGTTCTGTTTGGGTAAGAGTGCTGACCCGGATAAGTGCTGTCCCAGGTAAGTGCTGTCTCGGGTAAGAATGTTTGGTAAGTGCTTACCAAACATAAAATTACCATTATAACCTTATTTGTACTATATTTTGAATAAAATGTAGCTTTTTCTATTATTAATAGTTTAATGGAGGAAAAAACATCATGCATACTTTAAATACATGCTTACTATTTGCATCAAAAAAAATGTTTACCATAGAAAATGATAAAATATTTTTAATGATTAATTGCCAAATAATATGTTTTTTATGAGTAATTGCCAAAAAATAATACTATTTTACTCAAAAAAAATTGAACACACACACACACACATATATATATATATATATATATATAGAGAGAGAGAGAGAGAGAGGAAAGTTGAAATGCGAACTCAAATTTGGTTGTGAACGTGAAGACAAATGAGAACGCGACACGTGTCATATTCAGAGTGAATAATCAAAGAAATATTCAGACTGAATAAATACTATATTCAATCTGAATATTTCTTTGATTATTCAGTCTGAATGATGCTTATTCAATCTGGATATTTCTTTGATTATTCACTTTGAATAATCTACATTCAAACACGTGTCGTGCTCTCATTTGTCCTTACGTTCACAACCAAATTTGAGTTCTCATTTGAACCCGCCCCTATATAATATATATATAGAACGATAATCAAATAAAAATCACAAAAATGTTACAAACTCGTAAAAACCTATATAAATATATTTTTTTCATGATTTTTTTTATCAAAACCTATAATTTAAGATATTATTTCACATATATGTTTGTGTTCACCTTATGAATATAATTACATGTGAAAAAAAATTGATTCACCTAATGAAACAAAAGATATGCATAAAAAAAATTCATATGGTGAAACAAATACATGTGAAAAATTTCACCGTATTAAACAAATATATGTGAAATAATATCTTAAATCCTAGCATTTAATAAAAAAAACCATGAATTTTTTTATTTTTATATCGGTTTTTTTTACATTTGATAAAAAAATCATACATGTATCACGTAATCACATTTAAATTAAGAGAGCCCCAAAATTAAACATATATATACACACACACACACATATATATATATACATATATACACACACACACACATATATATACACACACACACATATATATATATAGAGAGAGAGAGATAGAGAGAGAGAGAGAGAGAGAGAGAGAGAGAGAATAGTGGAGTGAAATGGAAATGTTAAATTTGAGTGTAAAATGTGGAAATGTTAAATCTGAGGCAAAATGTGGAAATTTTAAATTTGAGGGCAAAATGTGAAAATGTTAAATCTGACCCGGGTAAGCATAATTTTGAAGCTGACCGGGTAAGTTTTCGGTTAGATTGTGGGTCAGATCTCGGTCAGACAATGATTTTAGTAAACGCTCTGACTGCTGATCGAGTCAGATTTACTGACCCAGTCAGACGGATCAGCATTTAGTAAACAACCCCTTAGTTGGCCATTAATGAGGTTTGTTCATGGTAAAAATGTGGAAGTTTGTGGTGTTTTCATGGTTGAATTGGAACAAAAATGTTTCCTTGTTAATGGTAATTATTTATTTCCTTTCATGTTCCTTCTTTTCTTGTATTATTTTAAAGTTTCATATTATACCAATCAAATAATGTATAATAGGTTTTGTAATTATATTTAATACGTTATTTATTATAAGTCAAAAAAATGTCAAAAAATGTCCATTGAAAAAGAAAAGATTTTCTAACTCTTGAGTCGGTCCATACTACACTACTTCACCTATATAATTATCATGAAAAAGACAAAAACAAGTACGTAATGGTTTGCTAAATGGTTGATTTAAGAGTTCAGCGTCTATAAGAAGTCTAATCCTTAAAGGAATTGTCTCACATATTACAGTTGTTAGACTCGAACCCTCGCTGGTTTGTGCAAGCATATCAACCAGACCCTACCCAGTTTTTTTAAAATAATATAAAATCAACTTCATAATTCATATTTGATATTTATCCCATATGTTTTTGTCACCTCTACTTTCATATTTAAATTGTTTTTTTCATTAAAATATGGTATCCGATTGTAGTAACAATGTAGCACACCAGCTAAAGATATAATATAAAATGGGATGTAGAGGTGGCAAAATTAGCAGATTAATAACATGTCAAAAATAAGTCAAGTCAAAATGGTTTCTTAGTAGAGATCAAAATGGGATCAGATGAAAATGGCTCGTTAATACTATCTTTGCCTATGTTTTCATAATATTATAATAATTTAACTTTTTTAAATAAAACAATTAAGAATGTTATAATCATTTAATACACCATGAATGACTTTCGACCTGTTTATACATTTTACTGAATTTTGTAATTTTACTCACCTGAATCACTAAGAATAAAACATCGATCAAATGATTTAATTTTTAATAATTACAGTATTTCATTATTGAGTGAATTTCCAGCAGTGATTTAATTGACGAATAAACAAAATTCACCTTTTCAATTTCAATTTTAAACATATAAAAGACATGACCTATGTTGATATTTTGCTAATCATATTGTAAAAAAAATATCACTGTTTTCATCACAAAGCACAACGATAATGCCCTCATATGTAGTTTTGCTTACGAAACCAATGATTCTGATGTACAAATGTTAATTGGCCTTGCAACAACGAAAGCGTATTACATTAAAATAATTTTGCACCATGTTAAATATCATCCTAAATGACATTTTTAGATTAAAAATGGCAGGAATAGGAGAAATCTGACAATTTCAAGTTTAAGCGATATATCGTACTAAAACTTTAAACAGCCGAAAATTAATTGTTGCATTTGCACAAAAGTCACATCACAAATATAACAACTACATTTCTAAATACTTGAAGGCTTAGATATCGATGTTACATCATCAAAAGTTCCCCGAGCAACGAGATTTTTTTGCCATCTCTAAACATTTTCCTAATGATATTTTCCATTAACTTAAATATCAAATGAGATGTTTCGAAAAATTTAAATACTTCCGTATCTTGATACAGAATGATGAATACGTAAACAACATAATATTATCTAGATACCAAACAATGTCATTGTAAGAAACAATGTATAAATGTCAACAAAAAAAATACAATTGTGTGCTTTAAATAAATTCTATTAATTTGTAAATCATACAAATTTAACCGAGTCAGTATTCAGTAACCCATAAACTTTACTTAGTCGATGTCTAACTCGGCCGCATCAACGAGTCAGTGAGTCATGAACTTTTTGGAGTTGGCCGAAATCGAATGGCATACCTCGTTGCCGACTTCACTTCAGAAAGATGAGGGACTAATCCAAGAAGCCAATGCCAACAACTTCGAATGGTGTTGGTCCTACGGACTGTGAACGGATTCGCATCTGTCCTCTGGCCCTTTGATTTCACCTGTTTCAGTTTGTGTTTTATAAATAGCTTCAACACAAAATAAGAAACGGCCTCTCCAACGCATAAATGGTTCGCACCGAAACAGTGTTTTACCCCTAGATGACCAGTCAACTGCCTTGGTATAGGCCCTAGCTAGTAGCTACTAAATAGGCCATTTTTGGTTTGCGTTAAAACCCAATTTTGAACAACTATGTGGGCCATAAATATCTGCTTTTAATAACAAAAAAGCCCGATAAATAAAGAGGCCCAAAAAGCCCAAAATAAAATTTTCATAAATATATGCTTTTAGTAACAAAGAAGCCCAAATGAAATAAAAATGTTAAACGCCGTTGCCGGGGATCGAACCCGGGTCACCCGCGTGACAGGCGGGAATACTTACCACTATACTACAACGACTTTTTGTTTTTAGAACCCATAATAATTTTAATTATAAGTATACCTTTTTTTAATTTTATAAAAAATAAATAAATGACAAACCAACTTTTTGACATTAATATATATGAATTCTTTTTACTAATTTTATTTTTTGTTTACTCTTAATTTTATTGGTCATATTATTAAAGATAAACAAAGTTGACTATCAAAACATGTCTAGCCCAGTGGTAAGGTAATATTTTAGGGGGTTAGTGGATGGTATCCCTGACTATCCGGGTTCTAACCCTGCGGTGCGCATGTAGAGATATCCAAATCATGGATCTGCTACTTAGTGGTACCCTTAATTGGGCTGAGTCGATTAGATTAGTTGGGTGACACTTTTAGTGGGAGTCCGAATACCCTGAAAGTGTGTTTGTATGTGTTAACTTGTTTTTAAAAAAAAATTGTTAGAAGTTGTTTTTAAAAGAAAAATCTTAAATTTTATAGCAGAAAACATTTAGTTTGTTGGTAAGATAAGATGTTCGGTCATAACAAAGAGGTTGACATATACCTTTTTATATCTTTGATCGAGCTAAAACTTTTGAAAAAAATAGATTTTTTTATGATATTTTTAAATTTTGATTAATCAAAGTCAATTAACCATTGGTTTTTTCCTTTTATACCATAGTCTAATTCTCATTTATACCCTAGTCTATTGTTTTATTTATTTTGATTGAGGGACACACTAACACTCATATTTATTTATCTATTTTAATTAGGGGACATATATGTAAAATATGGTTTAATATGTAAACTAGGGTGTAAATGATAACACCCATTATGACTCTATTTTAGGAGATCTTGGCTTGATCTTATGGATAGATTTACCCCAAGGGCCAAGGTAATGGTTTTACATGGAGGAAAAAAAAAACATTTTGAGTTGTTCAATTTTTTAGTATATATATTTGAAAATACAATATACGAGGGTTACCGACTAGACTGTGAAATGTAGTCGAGCATGTCGTTTTATCTCAAGGCACATGTATTCAACAAAGGTGATTGTACACACAGTGTAAGATCCCACATTGGTTGGGGAAGAGCAGGGACAAGCCTAAGAAGGGGCATACAGTGGCACGGGCTACCGTATTATTTCTCCGTCGAAGGGTAAAAAATTGGGATTTGTGAATGGTGCAACTGTATCATTTACGAAGGTGCCAGCGTATAATATTCAGAAGTTCAAAACAGTGCAACCGTACCTCGTAATCAACCAAAAATAACTTTCGAAATCAACCAAACAAAACCGAAAAGAACTCTTGAAATCAACAAAAAAACCCGAAAAAACCCTCGAAATCCAAAAAAAAACTCTTGAAATCAACTAAAAAAACCGAAAAAGCTCCTCGAAACCGATAAGAAAAAACTTAAAATTTCATCGAAATCAAACAAAAAACTTTAAAAATCCCCCGAAACGGTGGAATTAGGCCAAAAACACATCGAAAAATATTAACCGTTAGTAAAAACGTAAAGACACGTCAATAAAAACCGGATTTTTTATAATTATATTTTGTCTATGTTGTATGGTGTCACCATCTAAATTTTTTTTTTTGTCCGTCCCTGGGGAGAAGAACAAAAGTTGTCTTATAAGGGACTTGGATACCTTCTCTATCATACGCGTTTTAAAACTGTGAGTCCAGATGTGTAGATAAAGCGGATAATATCTGGTATGGTTGTCCAGCAGTGGCGGATCCAAGATTTTTGTCCACTAGGGTCTCATTAAGGTAGACTAAAAGCGCGTAAAGTCACCCGACGTGTTTCGAAGGATTTTTAAAGCTTTTTAGTTGATTTCAACGGATTTTCTTAGTGTTTTTGACAATTTTGAGGGATTTTCTTAGTGTTTTTGTCGAATGATCTTTTTGGTTTTTTTATTGATTCCAAGAGAGTTTTCTAGCGTTTTTGTCAATCGGCGGTAAAATGGGGTCCTTTGAAAAATTTCACTGAAGGGAACTAAGGCTAAATGTAGTATTCTATTTTTATTTTTTTTAACCTATATAACTTTTTTTAATTATTTCAGTGGGTTTATCCTTTTACATCCGCCCCTGGTTGACCCTGGATATTACAGATGGTATTAAAGTCGGAAACCAGACTGATGTACCAGCGAAGACGCTGTCAACCAAATTATTTCCAACAACAATTAACATGTGCTATTGATCCAAAATCTTTGTATTCCCTCATTTTTATTTTCCAACAATTTATACAGAATTTATGTGGGAGTTAATAGAAGCGGATAGCTTTGTTGGTTAGTTAAATGAGCCATCAATGATACGTCTTTATTGCATACCTTCGTAACTAAGGAGAAAAACGTGGAAAATCCGACACCTTTCTTTCTTTGTCAGCCAACAACGATTTTTAAAAAAAAACGATATTTATTTTAAAAACAATATTAAATAAGATTGTATAGATGTGAAATTTAATTTTGGTTGTCAAGCATTTATTCATCTTCCCATTATTGGCAAGGTTTTCTTTTTCTTTTTATTCATTTTATTATAGTATCTTTAACAGTTTTTTTAAAATAAAAAAAACTCATTTTTTCTCTTTAAACTTCTCTAATAACATCTCTATATTATTTTCTAAAATAGAGATTTTTTCAATATAGAAATTTCTTTATATTTATAAAAGGATAAAGAGAGAAATATTATTTTAATGATTTCCACCAAATAATAAATTTATTGAATATTTTAATAATATAATTTTTTAATAGGTTCTTTAAAATAGAGAAACTGTTTGATATGGAAAATAATAATTTTAAAATTTTTGACTTTATATTCTTTATTTTAAATAAAATTTAGAGAAGCTATTGGAGATACTCTATGTTTTACTTTTTAATCAATTTTAATTCACAATATTTTTAATATGTCTCTTAAAATTAAAAATTCTGAACTATAAATTTTATATTAAAATTTTTTTTTACCAACATTTATATTTATGTCGAGACTTGATAGTAAACTACAATTTTGTTCCTATTGTTTGTCGGAAATAATCTTTTTTTTTTCTATGGTTTTGGAATTACAAGAGAACAATCGTGGTTTATAAAAACGTCTGAATTTTGTATCTCTTTTTAATCAAAAACCACAAAGACGAAAATCGTAAAATCAATTTTGATTTGGTACCCCCCCCCCCCCCCCCCGCGTCATTTTATGGAATTTTTAATGGTTGTTAGAAGACGGAACCAAAATTCAACTATTTTTACAAACCATAATAAACCACCTTATAATTTTGAAACTGTAGGAATGAAAAAGATGTTCTCTTTGAGATACCATGAGGCATGGACGAAGCTAGTACAGAACCAAAGGGGGCACTGGCTCCCCTTGTATTTTTTTTAGTTTTAATTTTTAGTATAGTGATAAGCTATTTATAAAATGGTATACCAAGAGCTTAAACATTTAATTGGGTTAGGCTCCCTCTTAGTCTCATACCTTAAGTGATTAAGCCTTATAGTATCTCTCTTGATTAAGGAACCGTTTACTAAATGCTTACACAGTAAACGTTTATGGGTCATTTACCTAACGAATGAACATGACAAAGACTGAAGATCTTACCCGGTAAGAGAAACGATAAAGATGATAGTCTTACCCGGTAAATGAGAATGATGTCTCTTATCCGATAAGTGCATATAGCGTAAACTTTTGCATACAGTCCGTTTTTATGGACTACAATCTCACCTGGTGAAGTCGGTAAACGCTTATCACATAAGCTTTTAGGTAAACAGTCCTCTAAAAATTAACTACAAAATGATGATAATGATAATAATCTTAGCTTCGCCATTGGCAACAATGATGACAACAGAGTAATAAGGATTCGATGGGGCAACGAAGGAGGCTAAAAAGCGACAAATAGAGACGGTTATTATCTAAGCTCGATGCTCCTTCTATCCTAAAATCCTAGCTCCGTCCCTGCCATGAGGACCAAATTTGTAGTTTATCCCTTTTTTTTTAAATATGTAGAATGAAAATATGATTATTTTATAATGATTTTTTATACTTTCTATGCGATTAAAAAATAATAAATTTATGACATTAAAGTTGATGATGGAATATGTTCTTGGCATTAACAAATGTGTACAAGTAGTGATCGAAAAGAGAGCACCTCGTAAATGCATATATAGACAGGGATATGTTTGCACGTATTTTATCATCACCATTATGAATACATGCTCTTCAAAAATAAAAATTAAATACTTATATTATTATATTTTTGGTATTTATAACGATGGACTCAAAACCTTTGTCGAATAAGAGTATCTTTAATAGATTCTTTATAATTTTTAAAATGGAGAATCAAAAGATAAAATCTTAAAAAAAAATTGAATTTATCTCCAACAAATTTCTTATAATTTCTCCAAAATAATATTAAAATATTACATCATCTATTAAAATATTATTTCTCTTTTTAAATGTTTATTTTTCAAAGTTTCCTATTGGTCATTTCATTTAGTAATCATTTTTGGAGTGAATTCCATATTTGAAGAAAACCTCATTCTCTCTCTTACTTTATCCATTTTGGAGATGATTATGGGGAAACTATTGGAGCAAAATAGTTGTTCAAAATCCCTATTTTCTCCATTTTGGGGAAGCTATTGGAGATGCTCTAAGTGTATGTTTATGGTTGAATTAAATGTTTGTAAAGATATCTAATGTGTCTTTTAACCGAACTCCTTCGTTTCGTGTTTTTTAAAGGTTTTTTAGCTGATTTAGAGAGACTTTTTCAGTTAATTTTGAGAGTTTCTTTTTTGGTTTGATGTCCTTTATATTTTCAAATATCCTGAAGTACCCATCGAAGTTTTCTATATACACATTTCATACAGCAAAAAGATATTCTACTTTTGAAAATCGGTTGAACGGATGAACAGAAGAGCAGATCTTTTAAGCCTTGAGTGGGGTCCCGTATACCCGCTCAACTTATTTTTGTAAATAGATTTTTTTCTCGCTGTGAAATTTACACCTGTTAAGCTTTCACAGGTGCTCCCGGATATTAGAAATTACAAGGAACATTAAACAAAAAATCCGAAAAATACCTTGTTATTAATAAAAAAAATTTTAAAAATCACTCAAAACGGTAAAATTCAACTAAAAATCATATGAAGTTCTTATGAAAAATGGGGATTTGATCTATATTTACTCTTATACACATGCCTACTTGATGTCTTCACTGTCCTCCGTTAAGAGCATCTCCATAATTTTCTTCAAAATAGAGAATCAAACTAAAAATCTCTAAAAAAATATTACATTCATCTTCAATAGTATCTCCATGTTGGATATTAAAAAATTCATTGTATTATTAAAATATTCTATATTTCTAATAAAGTATTATTTATTTTATCTAAATATTTAATTTTAGTTTTTTTATTGGTGGAACATAAAAAAAATAGCTTCTCTCTAATGGTAACTATTTTTTGGAGATGTCTCCAAATTTGAAGATTTTTGCGATCTCTTTCATACTTTCTCCATTTTAAATATGTTGTTGGAGTAAATTTTTTTCTCAAAATCTATATTTTATCCATTTTAAACATGATGTTGGAGATGCTCTAAGTATCCATCCGAATGAACAATTTTTAATTGATATCAAAAGAGATAAAGTTTACTCAGAATTTTAAAACTTATAAGTAAAAGAAAATTGAACTATTAGAGACGTCATTAATATGTATATAATTAATATATATATATATATATATATATAACTTCTTTTTACTTTCATTCGCTTTCCTTTCTTTTCACTCATTAAATGAGTTTTGAGAACACAATGTAAGTGTAAGTGATTATCATATGTGTTTAGTTTTTTTTAAAGTTTTCTGAATTTCATGCTATCATTGCTATAAAGTACTTTGTTATTATTATATTTATTAGAAAAATACTCCTATTAGTAAAAGTAGGAAAAAAATTAATTTCAAATCCAAAAATTGAACTAAACGAATTATTAAAAAACAAGGATTTTTTAACAATTTTTAATTAGATGCCCAGTATCAATGTATTTTTTTTTGGGTTTTTTTACTGGGATTTTAAATTAACAAAACATACTCAATGTATTTTCTATTTTGTTCAAATCCTTGAATTTTGTAGTACTTTTATTGAATATTTTTAAACTTGAAATTAAAATCAGAGAATAAATCGTAATTATTGTTTTACCATGGATTTAATATAAATGACAATAATTTAAAACTAAATGTATATTATTCGTCATTTTATGCAAATTTTGATAACTTTTCTGTATTATATCTTTACATTTGCCACAAAATTTATTTTTGTCTTTCTAAATAAAAATTATAGATTATCTTACATTTGCTATGAAATAGAATTCAAAATCCTTCACATATGCTAAGGAATGATCAATTCCCTCAATCGTAGAATTCGGTGGAATCCGATGGATTCCAATCAATTCATTCTGCGAACCAAATATCATCAAAGAATTTGGTCAAAGGAATTTATCATTCAAATTCCATCAAATTCCATTGAATTCCGCAAACCAAACGGCCTCTTATTAGAGTATGTAAATTCCTTTTTACTAGTTCTAAATATATAAACTTAGCAAATCTTTTATCAGATTAATCAGTATCTTATGCATGTTTTAACTGTCATCAATATCCGTAACAACGTTATAGCAACCCACGTTAAATATTATACAATAGTTTGGATAAAAAGTTGATTACTAGCATCTTTAACCAGCCCCACACACGAAACCTGTCTTCAAGGAGGTCAATGTGTGGGGATTTTTTTGCTCATTGGTTGTGCCATTATGCCAACTCTTTGTCAAATGAGCTATATGCCGAAGGAATTATAACTTTTTTTAAATGATAAAAATCGCAATACAATTGGTTTTTCATGATGGTATTTTCTTCTTCTTTTTAACAACATTATAGTAACCTACATTAAACATTTACCTTGATCCTCTTTCTTTGGAAATTTTATTGTTTTTCCGATCTTCATTTTTCTAGTTAGTAACGTCCATTCATAGCATCTGCAATTTTGAACATCTTTTGGGTTTATGTACAAACATAGTTGCAAGTAACCTCATAGTATATCAGAGTTAGTTTTCAGATGATATACTTAACCAAAGGGTCTTTAGTCTAATGGTATGTAAGTCTTTAGCTACATAGAAGGTCAATGGTTCAATCCTCATCAAATGTGAGGAGTGTGTATGAATTTATTTGTTATATCCTCACCAAATATCATCAAGAAATTTGATATAAAAATATATAGGAAACAATTCAAAAAAAAAAGTTACAAAAGTTCACAATAAAAATCAAGATATATTAAAAAAAAAAGTTTAATATTAAAAAATTATAAATCTCAAGTTTATAATTGAATATATAAAACAATTAAGAAATTTGATTTATTGGATATAAAAAAATTAAAATAAAGTGAATAAAATTAAATTTTAGAGTAGATTACAATTTTGGTATCTATATCATGTTTAAAGACCGGTTAATCTTTTTTAACTGTTGCTAACTGACATTGTTAAATGGAGAGACTATGGATGCAATGAAAATGAAAAGTTAAGGACGACCAATGTAGATAGTTTATTTTAAGGACCAAATCCAAATTTTAAACAAACTATAGGGACCAGCGATATAATTGACTCTAAATATTAAATACTTTAAAAAAAAATGATATACTTATAAATACATTTTTTTGGGGTTTTTCATCAAATACATTTTTCTTGGAGTCATAGCCTCATAGGTACAAACAACTCGTACTCTCCTCTTTGGAGTTTTTTATTCTTTCCAAATTTTTTTCTAGCATTTAACGCCAAATTACATTGACATCTTAAATTTTCACCATCTTTTAACTTTATTTATTTCAAGCAGGGACCGACTTAAAAAAATTTATATAGTGGCACTATTTAATATATACAAAAAACGATTAAAAAGGTTTTTAACGTGTCTTGATGTTTTTACTAATGTTCAATGTCATTTGATATGTTTTTACTAATTCCACCGTTTCGAAGGATTTTTTTTTTTTTGATTTTGAGGGACTTTTTTTTTGGTTGGTTTCAAGAGTTTCTTCGATTTTTTAGTTGATTTCAAGAGTTTTTTTTTGTTGGTTGGTTGATTACAAGATACAGTTGCACCTTATTGAACTTCTGAATATCATATTGTGGCATATTTGAAAACGATACGGTTGCACCTTATTGAACTTCTGAATATCATATTGTAGCATATTTGAAAACGATACGGTTGTACCGTTCACAAACCCAAAAAGTTTACCCTTCAGTGGAGAGATAATAAGATGGCACGTGCCACCGTATGAACCTCTACAGGTTCGCCCCTGGTTTCAAGACAGTATATTTGTAAACAAATCAGTCGCAGGTACCACCAACCCTAATTATCTTTCTTTGGAATCTTTATAATTCTTTCCATTTTCATTTTTCTAGCATGTAATGCCAAATAATAGCATCTCAAATTTTAACCATCTTTCGGGTTTATACACAAACATAGTTGTAAGTTACTACCAAAAAATGAACATTCATGGACGAAATTTTGACATGCTTTTACAATTAATTTAAAATTATGTTTTAAATATATATTGCTGGACTCCGTCGGAAATCCGTTAGAAAACCCGTTACTCTTTTCTAATAGTGAGTGACCTAGAGCGTATAACACAGTTGGTTTAAAAGTGGTATACTTATAAATACTGATCATTGTAAGTACCAACAACCCTGATTCTCTTATCTTTGGAATTTTCTTGTTCTTTCGATTTCCATTTTTCTAGCATGTAAAGCCAAACATCATCTCGATTTTATATACAAAATACTGCAGAGTTGGTTTCAAGTTGATATATTTATAAATCCCCACAGTCATAAATACCAACAACCCTGATTCTCGTTCTTTGGAATATATATATATATTCCATTTTCGATAGCATCTCAATTTTAACCTCTTTCGGGTTCATATTTTTCAAACCCTAAAAACCCTTTCGAAAATAAACAAAAAGATTCGATTGATGCTCCGATGAAAAGTCTCCGATCAAAGAAAATGGAAGTAACTGGATTCAAATTCAAGAGCTATAAATGATTCATTCCGATCAACGATTACACAAAATTCATTGCCGGCAAGCATAAAGTTAATATGTGCATTTGATGTTATTGTACAATTTGTATTCATATTTATGGTAATAATAAATAAATAAAAGAATAAATAAAGGAGAGATGAAGAAAAGATATGCGAATCAACCAACGCACCTTTCCTTTTCAAATGTCTTTGATTTTGGTACAACCAATCGGATTCAAATCCATGATTGCAGTTGTAGAATCGGATTTCAGATTCAGACCGTCGTCATCGTCGTCGTCGCCGCCGTACTCCGGTGAGGATCTCGACGTTGTCTTCTTCTCCTTCTTCTTCTTCTTCCTCAGATGACTCTTGACGTAGAAATTTAAGAACAGGAACAAAATCGCAAAGTTCAATACAGAGTTAAAACCCCAAGCACCAATTCCATTGCATCCGCCTTTCATTAAATGGAGGAGAAGAACTCCGATATGGCAGATTAGGTTACAACCTAATAGAACCATCTGACAATTGATTACGAACGGAAAACAGGCGCTCCGGAGACCGATCGCCGTCCAGAATCTGTAACCGTAGACGATTGAGTAGATCGATGTTGTGAAAAGGATCGCGAGGATTTGAAACGATTGGGAGAATTCGAGCCAGATGAAGGACATGACGATGAGGATTGAGTGGTTGAAGAGGCGGAAGAAGGAGAGTTTCCGGCGACGGAGAATGGCGATGAAGGTGCGAAGCGTGTGAAGGAATCTCGTTAGGTAGAAGATGTACGACCAGAAGAAAACTCGACCGGAAGGACGCGTACCTAACGGAAAACAAAGTAGCCATTGAAACGCGGTCGTTTTGTTCCGTCGCCAGAACCATCGCGTATCTCGGATCTCGGCGGCGGCGGAGAAGAGGATGCCGGTGAAGATCGTGGCGGAGATGAGAGCCATTGATAGCGAGTGGATGGCCGGAATAGGACCGAGAGGGACCGGCCGGCGGCGGTTGAAAAGAAGCAGATTAAGGAATAGCGCGAGGAGGATGTAGCCGGCGATGGAGGTGAAGAGGAAGGACCAGGTGGAGCCCCACGATTGCGCATGGTTCCATCGGAAATTGACGATCGATGGATGCTCCGATAAGTAATACATTAATCTCTCTTGAATCATCTCTTTATATTACATGAATTTGAGAGAGAGATATAATAAGGATCGGAACACCGATCCACGGTGGTTGTCGACGGTGGTCGGTGGAGGTTTATGACGGTGGTTTAGGGATGGTTACGATTTACGAGAGAAAAACTTGAAAAGGGGTTAAGATTTGAGGGGTTGTCGACGTATATTTATACAGGTTGTAAAATGGTCAACGGAGTCAAACATGGAAGATATTTATTAATTTATAAAGTTTTTCTGTTTTATTTTTCCAATTATTGGTTGTAATCATATATTATTTCTACACGAATGATAACCATATAAATACATAATATGTTGGTGTACGGTAGTAAATTATTTTCTAGTGAAGTTATCATCGTATTTTGTTGATATTGCCTTGAAGTCTTTCTATATTTTTATTTTTGTTTTTATTTATATTTAAATGAATGTGTATTTTTAAAGTAAGAGTATTTTAGTGAATCTTCAATAGATTCTTTAAATAAATAAAAAAGGTTAAACTCAATATCAATGGTTTTTTTTATTTTAGAGATTGAATTATTATTTATATTATTAAATTATTTGATATATTTTATAAAATATTATTTCTTATTTGCAAATTTTAATTTCATGAATTGTCATCGGTAAAAATAATTTAGTTTTTTTTTTCCCTATAAAACTATTTTTGAAGGGTTATCAAATTTGAATATTTTCCTTATCTCTTCTATTTTATCTATAATATGGGAATATCTAAAACTTTGCATTAGAGATATAAGTAGTATTTTAATTTTTTCCATCAAAGAAATTAATATTTTATTAAATATATAATATTTTAATAATAATGTTATAATTGATAAAATAAAGTAACAGTAGGAGTTGGATCTCGTATGTAGTTATTTTTAGATATTTTGACTTTTAATACTTTGTTTTATAAAAATTGTAACATAACTATTGAAGATGCGTAAGTGTTTACTTTTCCCATTCTACTCCTGATTATGAGTAGGAGTGCTCACTGGTTGGATTGATCAGGTTGAAGACATTTGATCAACCCAACCCAATGTTTCGGTTTGAAAAGTCCCAACCAACTAAATCCAATCGAAACCAAAGTATAACCCAACCCACCCTAAATCGTGCTGGTTGATCGGGTTGGTCAGGTTAGTCGGGTTGATATTTTGGTACATCAAAATATTCTCCTAACTTAGAATATGTTGTTTTCTTTACTAATAATTTATTTTTCATCATCAACCAATCTTAAGTATATAACATTAATTAATTTTCTCAATTTGTATATATGTATATATGTTCACAATAGTAAACATATATACAAAGACGTTATATAGAGACGAAGAATAGATTGAAAATATATGTATCTGAAGAGGGTACGTGATGGTGTAATTGACTAAATGATATATTAATAGAGACTCAATAATTATATTAAATCAAAAAAATAAAAGAATGCCGGGTTCATCGGGTTTGGTTGGGTTCAAATAAACGTAACCCGATTTTAATCCAATACCTACGGTTTGAAAATTTTACAACTCGATTAGACATCGAGTTGTTTCGGTTTGAGTTATTTCGTGTCGGGGTGGATTGGGTGGGTTAGGTTGATAGGGTTGTTTCACATGATTTATTCCCATCTAATACTAGTATATAACTTATTGATTAAGATATATTTATTTGACAATGTGTTTGTTTCATATATATTCTTTTACAATATAAAACATTTTCACGTGTATATTTTATTTCTACGTCAAACAATTATGTATTATGAAATAAATAGATACACATCGTATATCATATAAGTTTGACCTTTTCTTATTTTCTTTGTGGATGACTTCAAACGATATAATATGGGATTATGTAAAAAGACCTTACACTTTTGCTTGCTATTTAAGTCTAAAGATTTTTCTACAAGTCAACTTTTTGCCTTTCTATGTGTCGAAGGTTACTTATCGGAGTTTATGAAGGTTCATAAACCGGTCTATACTAAAATGAAATTATTGGAACGAATCACTTATTGCTTAGATGGATAACAAAAAGTATACACCATTAAAAAAGGGTCCTAAATATCTATACTATATTATAAAGTATTTGGTAAAAACTTTTAAAACCCACTTGTTATGCATGTAGTATTGTTTATGGATGCATATTACTTAAAATTAAGATTACAAGTAATTATGTGCAAGCACAACTTATTAAAGCATCATTTATGAATTCGTGTAACTAACTACAGATAAACATAATCAAACACATGATAAACATCTCATTTTAAATATAAAAAATCTATAATATAATTAAGCTAATTACTGAATTCTAACAGAATACTTAATTATTATTTTTATAAAAAGTTTTATTAAACCAAAAATAAATTACTTTGTTATTAAACCTAAATTAAAATATAATAAAAAACTGAATTAAAGAAATTACATACAAAAGAGAGCTTTTAAATGAAACAATAAAATCGCTTTCTCAAAACCACCTAAAAATAAAATGAAACATTAAAATCGAGATGTATCTCGCTGCATTGTACGAGTACCCTTCTAGTAGTTTTTTAATAACCCTATATTCCATTTATTAAGACATTTTAAAATAACCCTTATTTAAATTTAGCACTGTGATTATTGTTATTATAATTTTAAATTTTATTAATGTAGTATTTATTTTTGCAATGTTTAATTATTATGACTTATTATTGTTATAAATTTATAATAAGAAATTTTTTAACCATTATATATTTTTATTATATAAACCATAGATTAGTCCATGATTGGGGTAAAAGATTTATAAAATGTTTAGAAAAAAATTGACATGGTGTAAGATCCCACATTGATTGGGAAAATGAATAAAAGTTTTCTTATAAAGGACTTGATACCCATTTATTAGACGCGTTTTAAAACCGTGAGTTCAACTGTTCAAATGTGTGGATAAATTCGACAATATCGGGTACGGTTGGTGCGAGATGTTACATATGGTATCAGAGCCGGGAATCAGACTGGTGTGTCAACGAGTATGTTGGGCTCCCCGGGTGGGGTGGGTGGATTGTAAGATCTCATATTGGTTTGGGGTGGGAGGTAGGGATGGGGGACAAATGTTGCTTATAAGGGACTTGATACATTCTTTATTAGACGATTTTAAGACCGTGAATTCAAGTGTTAGATGGGTGGATTTGCTCATTGTAATTTCCATTGATTTTTGTATTGTATTGTTTGGTTGCTTTTAATAAAATGTGTTTTTTGCCGGTCAAAAAAAAAGTGTGTGAACAAAGCGACCAATATCAGGTACAATTGACATAGAATGTTATAGATGGTATTAAAGTCGGGAACCAGACTGGTGTGCCTGCGAGAACGTTGGGCTTCCAATGGGGTGAATTGTAAGATACCATATTGGTTGAGGAGATGATAAACGTTGCCTTATAAGTAACTTGATACCTCTTCTATTAGACGTGTTTTGAAACCGTGAATTCATGTGTATAGATGAAACGAACAATATCTAGTACAATTACCCTGAGATGTACACGTAGTAAAGTCACGAATCTCTAGATTGGTTGATGACTGCAAATGTTTTTATCTTATTATAAAAAAAATTATGGTTTTTACATCTATATGAGTCCAGACATTCCTTTGATGGATTCCTAGACAATGCTACAATCGGGCTCATTAAAGTATCTCCAAAATATTCTCTAAAATATATAAAAAAGGGAAAAATAGAGATTTTGAGCTAAAATTGAGTTTCAACAGATTTTCCAAAAATTTCTCAAATATAAAGATTACCACAAAAATGATTACCATACGAGATAAATATTTTTTTGTCTATTTTTACCAATAAAAAACTTCGAAAATAATTATTTTGAAAGATGAATAATATTTTAATTGATAAATGAAATATTCCAATATTTTAATCAATGTTGGATTATCCAAAATGAGGAACTTTTGCAAATTAATGTAATTTTTTCATAGAATTAAACTTTTGTTTCTCTATTTTAAATTTTTTTAAAGAATCTTTTGAAGATGCTCTTACAACCAATCGAAAGTTCATAAAATTTGATTTTGTCTTTGTTATAGACGTCTAAATTGTGCCTTTCTAGACTTCTGAATCGTCAATTTGACGGTATCTTTTGTGTGGATAAAGAAAGTGCACAATAGTATGTTACAAACGCCATAAATAACCTTATGATGGATCAGTATCTCTTGTATTGGGCTTAGAAAATGGCCATTTATATATCGAGTTGGTCTGGTTTAAACATGAATGAATTCTATATTAAAATTATCGAAAAAGTTGTATTATTAATAAATATTTATAATCTCTTTTAGTAGTACAAAACAAAGGAGCTTGACCAAAGTTAACTTCTTATATAAACCATTATTTGTTTCTTTCCTTTCACTTGCTTAACATAATTGACTTAAATAACCATTTTATGAATTATTATTATATTTATTTAAAGTTACAATAGTTAAAATATTCCACATCCAACATTTTCTTTGAGCTCTCATGTCAAGAAGCAAATAAGAAATTTCTCAATGAATGCTTGGTAATAACCAATAATGATTATTTAAAAATAAAAATAATTAGGTCTGAGAAAACATTAAAAACTAATTATTAAAATAAATACAAATAAATATTAGTAGCATTCATCAAATCATTGTTTGATTATACTTTTTATTGATTAGGTTGCTATAATAATTTAAAAATGTATATTCAAACATCTTTTTTTTGAACGGCAAGCACACTTTTATTACCAACAGGAAAAAAGATATAGTACAACAACTGTTACAAAATAACACAGTAGCATTACACAATCACGTTTGCGAGGAGCAAACAAACACTATCGAAACTACCTTGCTGCCAACTATCTATCCTTACCGCCGTTGTTGTTGATTGTTTTCCGCAGCCCCTTTCCTCTACAATAGAGGCAGCCCGTTACTGCAGTCCCGACGAAAAACAACCCTTATTGCCTGAAGTTTGTAGACCGCAACAAAATTGTGGACAACCCCCCCCCCCCCCCACTTTGCAGCTTACTGTTGACAACTCTCTGTCCAGACACTACCTCTCCGCCGGATGTTTGGTTTAGGAGACGCCGCCTTCCGCCCACTTCTTTCGCTGAGTCTGTCTCGTTATCAATATGGGTCCACGAGCCACATTTGCCATCCCAATTTTAGATCCTTTTCTCTAGCTGTTACCCATTCGAAAGTCTTAAGCTGCATCTCAAACATCTGCTCCATTAACGCGTCATTTGCTTTTTCGAACACTCTCTTGTTTCTATTGGCCCAAATGAAACATTTTTAAAAATAACTGATTGAAACATTTTTTAGCATAAACTTTTCTTGATTAACATTTAATCCAATTGTATTATTAAATATATTTGTGGTTTCCTGACGTCATGTTTTATAGCCCACACGTATTTTAAATCTTTTCATGAGTAACACCTCAAAAATTCATGCTTCAACATCTATATCATATTGAACACATTTAAAATGTATAGCATGAATGCATTGTGATGCATATTTTAACTCATGCATAGGCATGTGTTGGACAACGTATGGGCTGGGGATGTGTTGTATCTCGTACAAATTCGATAATTTGCTTTGAAAGTATTATCACAGTTACAATCACACAAATAATTGCAAAATAAAAAGATGTAGGAAGATAAATATATAGATGATATTTAGAGAGGTTCATAAAAATCTGGTTATGGCTTATTTCCCCATTTTTAATTCGATATTTGAATACCAATTTTTAATTCTTTATAGTAAAGCTTAATATTAATATGTTTTCATATTCAATCCTGCTCATTTTTAATATTATTAATTTCATATTTTTATCTTAAATAAAAAAAATTGAATATCGTTAATAAATTTTTTTTATTAATAAAAGATATTTTTTTATTAGGTCGGGCTACTAATATAAACGAAAATTAAGGTAGGTTTGAATAAAAAATTATATATACTAAAAGTTTAATGAAAAATTTGGTTAGTTCATTGATGATAAAAAAATCAATGAAATTAAACTTTTAGTATTATTAAAAATTATTATATACATATATATGGAAAGATTAAAATACAAATCATACAAACTAATTCATTTAAATATTTATAGATTTAATGAGAGTTTTTATTATTGTGATAAAGAATATTTATAGAAAAGCATGGGGTTCAAATAACAACATTCTTGTTTTACTACAAGAGTACATATAAGCCTCAAATCAATTGACCCTAATAAAATTAGAATAAATAAAAATAAATCAATATTTATCAACAATTTATAAGCATCTTTATCCGCTAAATATTATTAACAGTCAATAATAATGTGATAATGTTTTGATAAATTAAAAACTTTTTATGATAAAATTTTATTGTGATAATGATGTAATAAATTGAAAACCAATGATAATTATGTCCACCATTATCGCTCTTATCACGGTAAAATTATATTATTATTATCGTATCATTATCAACAAACGACGACATAAAGTCGATGATTTCAGTAATATTTACGCTGTGTTCTCGGAACTCATTTAACCAAGGAAAGGAAATGAAAGGAAAGTGAAAAAAAAGACTCGTGTTCTCAAAAAAAAATTAGGAGAGAAAATAAATGAAAAGGAGGGAAAATAAAGTTTAGTTTCCGTCCAAAACTTTCCTTTCAAATGTGTGAGGAAAGGGAATGAAAGGAAAGAAAATTAAAATCATTTAAAAAATTAATAAAATTACAAAACTACCCGATCTTTCATCATAAATTATATTAGTAAAAATGACATTTTTCCCTTTTCTTTCTCCTATCTTCAAGAACATGAAAATTATTTTCATTTCTTTTACTTTACTTTCAAGAAAACAAATAATTTTTTTTTATTTTCATCTCCTTTTTTTTCTTCCATTTTTTTCCATAATCTCTTTTTCTTTCTTTTCTCTCCAAAATAAGATAAATATAACTTATTGATAAATCACCATCTCTATCCAATATCCACTATTATCAATCTTATTACAGTAAAATTATATTATTATCGTATCATTATCAACAAACTCAACATTTAAGAAATAAAGATGAATATAAGATAAATATAACTTGTTGATAAATAATAATAATAATAAATATCAACAAACCGGACCACGAATAACTTGTAGTCTTCTACGGTGATAAGCAAAGTTCTTGGATCGGATCGGGTACCAAGCAAAGCAAGATGATAGCTCCTCGAATCATCACCCGGTACGTCAAGTCCACCCCGATTCTCTGACTTTGTTTTCAATCAAAAAAACCCAAATCGTGTTCCCAAAATACCGTCTTCTTTGCTGTTGACTGTATCTCTCTCTCTCTCTCTCTCTCTCTCTCTCTCTCTCTCTCTCTTTCAGCATTCACAAACCCTAATCTTTGCCATCTGGATCCATTCCTCCATCTGCAAGAGGTAACTCATCACTTCGATTGATATATACTATCTTTTATAATTCTCGGATTTATGCTAGTTAGTTTTGATTTTGTTCTACTTGTTGCTGATGATGATGTGATGATCCATGTTAACTTGTTATTGTAATCGTCAACACATGAGATTCGAATTTACTCAATTGGGGATGTTAATTTAGTTATACGAATTGCGATTTTGCTTTTTTCAATCAATAATAATCAATATGTTGCTTCTTCTTAATTCTTTAATAGATTCCGAGATGAAATAATAGTTTTTTTGTTATTTGATAATTTCATACAGTTGTTCTCGAGTTTTTCCTCATAATTTAATAACTTTTGTTGGATTAACATGAAAAAGTGAAGTTCATATGTTCTATCCTTTCTGTTGTTTAATTTCGATTGAGTAGGAAAATAGAACAAGGGTGATTAGGTTTTAATTTTTAAATAGAAGAGGAGTTCAATGATATCTATGATGACTCTTGAAGCTTAGTTTCTTTGAAGGGGATGAAGTGAAAAAGAAGAATTAAGGATTAGGGGTGAATAGAAGAGGATGGGCATTTTATTCTATAAGTATAACCACCTTCATTGCTTAATATTGTAGTCGAAAGTCAAAACAGATTGGGAATTGGAATGTGGAATGCTGGATTATTACTGTGACTATTTCATATAATGTCTTAGATCAGCTTGATTTATGTATTTTATGATCAAAAAGAAAGAAATCAACATGAATCGTACCCACCCGATTCATATGGTAAGGGGCTAAACTTTAAAGTGAAATCTATTTTGCAAGGATATGAATACAGAGAGATATGGGTCTTGCATACCATGATTAGGAGATTTAGAAAGATTAAGGATACATGGGTGCATTTATACATGTGCATATATATATATATATATATATATATATATATATATATATATATAGGCGCAAGATCATGTGAGAAGGAGAGTTAAGATGAGAAGCGTAAGGTAAGAAGGGATCTGGACCCTTGATCACCTTTAATCTCATACAGTCATACCCACCCATGAATTGCGCTTGATATGGGGATTGATCCGGTGCATCTCATCCTAATGTGCATCCAAAGGTGGAGTTCCCTTCTTACGCTTCTCACATTAACTCTCCTTCTCACTGGAACCCAACCCTATATATATGTATACATAAAAGTATAACCACCAATTTAATAAAACATGTAAGATAAATGCATGATAAAACCTAAATTGTCATAGTTTCATAGAAGCTAATTTGTTGTTTCTTTTTTGTTCCTCTTTTGAAATCATAAACCAAAGTTTATTTTGTTCCTGTTTAAAAGATTGTGATATTTTCATCTCTTTTTGGTAAAGAAAGACCAAAATCCATTCATGCATATTCCAATTCTTGTATCCTTATTAATCCATGGTCAACAACTAGGTGATACAGTCAAGATCACATGTGGGGGGGGGAGGGTAACTCTCTGATGATATTGGTACCGAAGAGGTGTATGTGTTTAATACCTGATACTGGTTGTTGTATGTATGTGTGTATATATATATATATATTTCATGGCTTAGTATTAACTTTATAGAATGTTGTTGACATTTCTTATATGTTTATACGTTAAATAAGTAACTGATAAAAGGATTGCATCTGCCAGGGATACTTGGCTAATGTTCGCATAAATGTCAAGTAATATGCGCGAATCAACAATAAAACCTCCGGAAAGTTCTTCATCAAGAGACACCGGTAACAACGATTCCGGAGACTTTGAATGCAACATATGTTTTGAATTAGCCGAAGACCCTATCGTCACTCTTTGTGGTCATCTTTTCTGCTGGCCATGCCTTTACAAATGGCTCCATATTCATTCTCGTTCCCATGAATGCCCAGTTTGCAAAGCCCTTATAGAAGAAGATAAATTAATTCCATTATATGGTCGAGGGAAAACACAAACCGACCCACGGTCAAAACCAATTCCCGATCTTGAAATCCCACATCGGCCAGCTGGTCAAAGACCCGCAACTGCCCCTGCTCCTGATGATAATAATAACAACTTTCCGAATTTTGGATTTGGAGGATTTGCGCCAATGGCTTCTGCAAGATTCGGTAACTTTTCGATGTCTGCAGGTATTGGTGGTTTATTTCCGTCTTTACTTGATATGCATGTTCATGGGTTTCAAAACCCGTTGCAATATGGTCCTAGAGTTTATGGACCTAGATTCACTAATGGGTTTCATGGGGGACATCATGTTCATGAGATTTTTCATTCGAGGAGAGGGAATCAAGAGAATAATCTTCTGAAGACGTTCCTTTTAATGTTTGGGATCTTTATGGTTCTTGTTATGATCTTGTAAATCGATATCGTTTATGTTGAAAATTAGACACTATTTAGTTCTTTGCTTTATGGTTGGCATCATCGCGATGATAGTATGTTAATATATATATATATATATATATTTTGTAATTGCACTATATAATGGTTCTATATCTTTTTTGGAGATGTAGAATGTTTCATGTTCTTTTTTCATTAATGAATTGTGGAGTTGAACTTTAAGCTTCTTTGAGTAAAGGTAAAAATATTTTCTCTCTTATACATTCTTATATGCTCGGTTGCACTCTTTTTTTGGTAACCGTGGGTGTCTGGATCAGCTTGCACACATCTCGACTAATCCCATGGGTCCCTTGAAGATCCTTTATTTGTCGGTTGAGCTAACCCTCAACTATAATTAAGGTGGATCTCTTGGGACAAGCTATTAGGGCATGTTTGTTAGCAGCTTAATGTGACTAAAACTCTAAAAGGTTATTCGATCAACTATACATGACTGTTTGGTAGTGGCTTAATAATATAGAGAGTGGTTTATTCAGTAAGCTTCTAGTGAGGAGCTTAATACAGAATGCCAAGTTTTTTCCAAACCTGCTTTTCTCAATTAAAAAACATGCTCATTCCATCTATGATAAAAAAAAACCCTCCCAAACAAAAACCTTCCCAATCTATACAAACAGCTTTATCAATACACGACTTAATGGAAAACCAACCAAACAACCCCTTAGTGTATCATTATCATCACATGGGGCCTTGAAGATAATGAGCTCTAAGGAGCTCGAACTGGCGACCTATATGGAGAAGCCCTAAGGCGGAGCTTTTATTTATCAGTTGAGCTGGATCTCCATAGACAAACCACTATCAATTACTTGCAAGTGACATAAATTTCCGGGATCAACATGAGGATCACAATAGAAGATAAACATGATTGTTCAGGGATACACAAAACAGGTTCGCAACGAAAAAACTATTCTAGCCATGTATTAAGAAAATCACTTCACACTTATGGAAGCAGTCAAACAGTAATCTGGTTTTCAAAACAACAAAAGGAGAATACAACTGTGGTCTTGTAGAAAACAAAACATATGTTTCTCTGTATATATATATATTTTCTTTCTTTTTTCTCTGTATATATTTATTTTTATAAACAATTCTGTATGAACATTCTTTGCACTTTATTATAAACTAGCAAGGAAATCTTCCTGTAAGTCGAATATGGTCAAGAGTACTTCTGAGACCATATTTGAGAACAGATTTATTGCCGTCTCTGAACCCATCTCCATATGCTGCAGATGTATCTGACTCAATCTGGTGTTTGAAAAACTCACCAAGTTGTTTCTCGAAATCGGACCTTTTCCCCTTCTTTGATGAGGTAGGAGCGGCTGCAGATGAGGAAGATGAAGCAACGTTCGTGCTACCTGAACCAGCCATGATCTCTGAATCCAACCACATGTGAGCTAGCACTTGACAGATTCCTTCTTCAACATCAGGGGGAAGGTTAGAGTATCCTGTTTGTTTTGCATTCAAAATTCAATGAGAATAACACATGAAAGCACTTTTTTGTGTGTTTGGTGGGCAGACGGGACTGAATGGGTCAGAGTGAGATAGGGGGTGAAAGAACTGTGGAAGGTTTTTTTAGGGTTTTAATCTGCATGTTAGTTTAGTAATTTACCGATCTTTTCCCTATCTTTTTTATTTTTGTTCCACCTATTTTGGTGGGACAGAAAAGAAAACTATTTTTGTCCCACTTATGTTTCACTTGGTTCCCATTTAATGTCGCACCAAACATAGGACAACAAGTTTCTGTACTATTTTGTACCCAAATGCACTGACGCAGATGGGACAAGACAAGAGTAGATGGGTGAGAATGAGGTAGACAGGTTAAAGAATTTTATAAGGTTTTAGGGCTCCAACAAATTTTTTAAAATAGAAAAATTGAAAATTTTGTTCTCTAATTTACTAGATTTTCTATATTATGCTAAAAAATAGAGAAAATAAGAGGAAACCCCAAGTTTAGAGAAATTTTCTCTAAAACTTGATGTGAGGAGAGAGAAATGATTTTCTATTCACATCACCAATGAGATCAAATTATTATTATTTAACATAAAGTTTAAAAAAAAAGTGTACTGGGATGATAAGATTATAGAATATTTCAATAATATAATTAATATTGAAATCTCTAAAATAGAAAATCTGTTGGAGCTGAATGTAATTCTTTTTAAATATTTTAATTTTTGGTTTTCTACTTTAGAGAAATTACAGAAAAATCTGTTGGATATGCTCTTAGTACTTCATCAAACTTGTCCCATGTTTTTATTCCACCTATTTTGATGGGACAGAAAAAAATGTACTTTTGTTCTTGTCAGTAACAACTGTCAAGTTTTTTGTCCTGTCCTGTGTGTTGTCCTGTATACCGACAAAAAACTGACTAACTGTAAAGTTTTTTGTCCTGTCCTGTGTTGTCCTGTATACCAAACCCAGATAAAATTGAAACCAAGAAAGAGAGAAAGGGTCGAACCTTTAAGCCGAAGCCATGCATGCATCATCTCATGAGCCAGTATTGAACCTGTCAGTAACCTGAATCCATGAACCGATCTACAGTCATTTGATCTTTTAATTAAAAAAAACCATCGATTGCATAACTATATGAACAAATAATTACCTAGGGAGACTATACAAAATCAGAATAGCGGTCACTTCACATCGACGAACTAGCTTATAAGGCTCTGTAAACATGTCCATTATCCGCCCTGCCCCCACCCTCGGCCGCCTTATTATCTGATATTTTTTTTAGTAAAATAAAAGAAATAGGAAAAAAAAGGGATAAAAAAAGAAAATTTTCAAGTGTATGGTATCAAGTTGGGGGATAATAATATCATACTGTGCTTATGGTTTGTTCTTCTGATAGGCAAAGTCCTCTAGTTTCAGGCATGTGATGATGACCCTGCCAAAATAAAGATTTTAGTTTCAAGATTAAGATGATGACTTTAAAATATATATAATTCTTGTTTCACCATGAGCACGTTATTTAGGAGAATAACCTTATGAGAGATTGTTTATAAATGCATATGACCTTCTGAAAGATTCTTTATAAATTCATGACCTATGACCTTCTGACAGATTCTTTATAAATGCATGGCCTTCTGACAGATTCTTTATAAATGCATGATCTTTTGACAGATTCTTTATAAATGCATGACCTTCTGACAGATTCTTTATAAATGCATGATCTTTTGACATATTCTTTATAAATGCATGACCTTTTGATAGATTCTTGTTAAATGCATGACCTTCTGAAAGATTCTTGTTAAATGCATGACCTTCTGAAAGATTCTTGTTAAATGCATGACCTTCTGAAAGATTCTTTATAAATGCATGATCTTCTGACAGATTTATATGACAAATTCTTTATAAATGCATGACCTTCTGAAAGATTCTTTATAAATGCATGACCTTCTGAAAGATTCTTTATAAATGCATGATCTTCTGACAGATTTATATGACAAATTCTTTATAAATGTATGACCTTCTGAAAGATTCTTTATAAATGCATGATCTTCTGACAGATTTATATGACAAATTCTTTATAAATGCATGACCTTCTGAAAGATTCTTTATAAATGCATGATCTTCTGACAGATTTATATGACAAATTCTTTATAAATGTATGACCTTTGGAAAGATTCTTTATAAATGCATGATCTTCTGACAGATTTATATGACAAATTCTTTATAAATGTATGACCTTCTGAAAGATTCTTTATAAATGCATGATCTTCTGACAGATTTATATGACAAATTCTTTATAAATGCATGACCTTCTGAAAGATTCTTTATAAATGCATGATCTTCTGACAGATTTATATGACAAATTCTTTATAAATGTATGACCTTCTGAAAGATTCTTTATAAATGCATGATCTTCTGACAGATTTATATGACAAATTCTTTATAAATGCATGACCTTCTGAAAGATTCTTTATAAATGCATGATCTTCTGACAGATTTATATGACAAATTCTTTATAAATGCATGACCTTCTGAAAGATTCTTTATAAATGCATGACCTTCTGACAGATTTACATGACAAATTCTTTATAAATGCATGACCTTCTGAAAGATTCTTTATAAATGCATGACCTTCTGAAAGATTCTTTATAAATGCATGATCTTCTGACAGATTTACATGACAAATTCTTTATAAATACATGACCTTCTGACTGATTTAAGAAAACTTTTGCCGCCTAAAACAGAATAATGCCTCAAAAATTTGTTAGAAGGTCTTGCATTTTAAAAATATTTGTCAGAAGGGTATTCTCGTAAATAACCCTTTTTCGGGAGCTTAGTTACTCACATTTTTTTCTCCTTCCATGGCCTCATTTAGGGCTTGTCTTTCAACCAACAATAAGGGAACTTGTTGCTCGATTTTCATGTTTAATCCTTCGTAAAAATCTTGAATTTCTAAGTAAAGTGGTTGGCATTCGTGAGTATCCATTATGGCGGAATCTAGGCACTCCAAGCATAGCTTTCGACCATCGTCTAGTAACAAATATTTCGTGTCTCTTGCCTCCATTCGTTCACAACTGCAACATCTTGGAGTCCCATCATTCTCGTGTGACGGGCAGTATTTTTGTAGCCAGAAAGGATGAGCCCTGTATTCGATCAAACCAGCTGTGTTTGTTGGAATCTGCACAAATCATTGAAATTGGGTAAGTGCTGACTGAGTCAGATAATAAGCACTGACTGAGTCAGATAAGCATCCCCTTTCTTATTGGGTCAGCATCTTGGTCAGCATATTTATGGGCCAGGATGTGTTGGTAAACGTCATCCCTTCTTACCGGGTAAGCACCTCTAACTCAGTAAGAGGTGGAAAGTAGGTAATAAACAGCCCTTTAGGGTGTGTTTGGTACACTGGACAAGTTTCACATTTGGCAGGACTTTTATGTGGAACAAACAGGAATAAAAAAGAACAAAGTGGAACAGGCGTGTTCCACCCCCACCCCATGGAATGAGGTGGAACAAACATATATTTTACCAATATAACCTTAAAATAAAATTTAATTCTTTTCTAAAACATTAAATACGCCTCATTATTTACATTTTGTTTTAAAATTTATTTATTGTATTTTATGTTATTTAAACTTTCATTTTATTGTTATTAAAATATTATTTTTCTACCGTTTCTATATTTTGTTTAATCCAAGTAATCTATTAAATATTAATAATAAAAAGTAATATAGAAAAGGTATAACATGAAAATTGGAAACAACATAAACTTTTTATTTTGTTGTCATTTTAATCGTTTTGAAGATATATTTTGTTATAAAAATTATTTATTTTATTATAATTTAATAAATAACACAAAATAATCAAAATACATAAACAACTCATTAGGGGTAAATTGGTCATTTTATTTGTTCTACCATGTCTAGTTTTCTCTTACCAAACCTAAACAACTGTTCTGTTCTGTCCTATCATATCATATCCAGATACTAAACGCACCCTTAATTCTTTTATCTCATCTGGAGCAGATCTCTGCAGATTCTCTAGATTCAAGAACAAGAAAATTAAAAACAAACTTACAAAGTTCTTGCAAACATCACATTTTGGATGATGGTGTTCTTTATAGCATGATTTGTGGAATGGTCGGTTTTCGGTCATGGAGAACTGCAAAATCATTTGAAATGTGAAAATCGAGAAGAAAAGAGTTTCTGGGTATTCATTCTGATTTCATGATCAAAAATCTTGTTTAAAAAAGGTAACTAAATCAGAAGGAATGGAGTAGTTTTTGGACCTCATAATCAGATATTGGTCGATTGCAGGCATGACAACGGAAACATTCTGGATGCCAAACTCCTCCCATGCAACTCAGAAATCTCCCATGCCCGATTTCCGCTCTGCAACCAACACATATCCTGCAATTTCAAATGAGAACCAACTATTCAAGCTTTATTCACAATGAATGTTATGTTAGATATTCATGATTGGAAATTATTCTTAATGAAAAGATACATGATTATTCATCAAGAATAATACACGAAACAATTGTTTCTTAGATTTTCAAAGTATTTTTGGTTCTCATTTGAACTTTCTACCTGCAATATTTTGAGAACCCATATTCATGCTATATTCATGATGAATATGTGTGATATTCATCATGAATAATACATGAAATAGTTGGTTCTCAGGTTTTCAAAATATTTATGGTTCTCATCTAAACTCGTACCTGTATCCACCACCGGCATAGGAGTAAGGTACAGGTGTCGAGTGGCTATCATAATCATTTCGTGGTGGTGAGTCTACATTCAAACTTTCTTGAATAGCCTTGGCAAGTTGTTCATCTTCCTCTATATGATCATCATGATCTTATAGATCAATAATAATAAAAAAAATACAATTAGAATTCCCAAATGCATCACATTAAAAGAAAATGTAGTCAATAAATATCATACATTATTCTTTCTTGAATTAGTGAAAACTAATTCATTTCTACTTACCAATTACTTTTTTTCCTTTATCATCATCTTCTTCTTCAGAAGGGGAGTCCGATTCAGTTTCATCTTCTTCCAAAGGCAAAACTGCAGGTTTTTTCTCTTCTTCTTCTTCTTCTTCTTCTTCTTCTTCAGACGAAATTGAACCATTTTCATCTTCATCTTCATCTTTTTCTGCATCTGTATCTTCATCTTCATCTTTATCTTTTTCTGCATCTTCATTTTCGTTTTCATTTTCATCTTCTTCTGCAACAGAAATGGTACTTTTTGTGTCTTCTTCTAAAAGTGAAAGTGCAATAGCTCGATCAATTTCTTCACTATCAAAGTCTGACAATGTGTCCTACATTTCGAGTACATATATAACAGAGAATGAACAGCAAAATAATGTGAACCAACTAATCGTATTTTATTGCAAAACAAAACTTATAAACTTGAAAGAATCAGTGAAGCACAACTCAAATAACCAAATCAAACAAACCCAGTATATCCCACTCAAAAAGCACACAGATAACCAAACCAAACAAACCCAGTATATCCCACTCAAAAGCACACAAGCACACGGATAACCAAACCAAACAAAACCCAGTATATCCCACTCAAAAGCACATAGATAACCAAACCACACAAACCCAGTATATCTCGCTCAAAAGCACACAGATAACCAAACCAAACAAACCCAGTATATCTCGCTCAAAAGCACACAGATAACCAAGCCAAACAAACCCAGTATATCCCACTCAAATGCAAACCCAATAAATCCCACTAGAAAGCACGGGAGCTAAGAGGGGATAGAAGTGCTGATTACCACTGTAGTTGGTGGATCCTCCCAAATGCCTTCATTTTCATACCTCCCATGGTGTTTTCCTGAGTTTTTATTGCCGGAGCTAAACCCTCTAAGAATCTTGGTTAGCCAACCCATAACACAAACCGTTGCGTAGAAATCGTGCTTTTGAATCCTTTTTTCTGTATGCCACACCACACGAAAAAACATATATTATAGCAAGTTTTGAATTGTAAGATAAAGAATGCATAAACAAACATCTAATAAGGTTACAAAAAGAACCCTTTTCTGAAAAATTGTGAAAAACAATCACTCTTGTCTTCAAGATTGATTAAAGATGGTAACTTTATGGTCAAATGGAAGTAAAGAAGATACTCAATTCTTCAATTCACCCAATTGGTTAAAGATGGCAAGTTTATAGTCATATGGAAGTAAAGAAGATACTCAGTTCTTCAATTCACCCAATTGGTTAAAGATGGCAAGTTTATAGTCAAATGAAAGTAAAGAAAATACCCAATTCTTGAACCACCCTCACAGAAAGAACCCTTTTCTGAAAAATGGTCAAACAGTCAACTCTTTGTGTTCAAGATTGATTAAAGATAGCAGCTTTATAATCAAATGTAAGTAAAGAAAATACCCAATTCCTGAATCACCCAATTGGTTGAAGATTGCAAGTTTATAGTCAAATGAAAGTAAATAAAATACCCAATTCTTGAACCACCCTTAAAGAAATAACCCTTTTATTAAAAATGGTCAAAAAGTCAACTCTTTGTGTTCAAGATTGATTAAAGATAGAAGCTTTATAATCAAATGTAAGTAAAGAAAATACCCAATTCCTGAATCACCCAATTGGTTGAAGATGGCAAGTTTATAGTCAAATGGAAGTAAAAGAAAAAAACCCAATTCTTGAATCACCCAAGAAGGCAATTTATGTTTCAATGAAGAGATAACTCATAGCTGGCAATTTCTAAACAAGAAACAGATTTATGAAGATTAAAGTATTGCATGGACACCTCAATCACAGCAATTGAAAATTATTTTCTGATTGCTAATTGCTCAAAGATTCCAAATAAGAGTGCAATTTATATGATGAAATAAATAATAAAGTCATAATTGATTTCTAACTTCCACCAACCTAATCTATATGCATCATCCAGAAAATATATATATATATATATATATTATAGAATATAATAAGCATCTTCCAGATAGATTTTGTCGGTTTCTGATGGAAGAAAAAATCAATAATCAAAGAAAGAAACAGTTGAAGACTGACCTTCAAAAACTCACAGAATTGGCTGAAACCATTCAGCCACCCATGGAGGAATCTGATTGAATAAGCAAAAGAAACAGTTGAAAACTGACCTTCAAAAAGTCATAATAGAATTGGCTGAAGAAACCACCATGGAATCTGATGAATCCTTGGATGATCAAAAGAACCCAGATGAATGGTGGGCATAATCACAAGATTACAAGAAAGATTGGTGAGTTCCCACATTCCATTTATACACAACAACACCTGCTGATAACAACATCAAAGAAGAGTACATATTCATAATGAATCCCAATTTTTTTTTTCTGATGAATTTGCAGAGTGGAAAGAAAGAGAAAAAATCAGAGTAAAGAAAAAGACAATGATTGGAGCAACTTAAAACCTACGCCAAGCAAAAGAGGGGAGAGTAAAGATGGATGTGAAATAGTTGGCAAAATTCAAATTTAATCATAATATATATATATATATTATACATAGGGGGAGAGATCATATAAGAACACCGTTATTTAAAGAAACACCTTGTGGATCATATATGGACCCACATCATATGTGGTCCACAAGGTGTTCCTTTGTTTCTTTAAGTTTACAAAGTTTTCATTTGAACCTCCCTATATATATATATATATATATATATATATATATATAAAATATAGAGAGAGGAAAGTTCAAATACGAACCCAAATTTGGTTGTGAACATGAGAATAATGAGAGCGCGACACGTGTCTGAATGCTTATCCAGACTGAGTAAATACTATATTCAGTTGAATATTTCTTTGATTATTTAGTCTGAATATGACACGTGTCGCGTTCTCATTTATCCTCACATTCACAACCAAATTTGAGTTCTCATTTGAACCCGTCCATATATATATATATATATATATATAGACTGCGGTTCAAATACAAACCAAGTGAAGGTTACAAACTCGTACAAAGCAATATAAAAATGATTTTTTTTCATCAAATGCTATGTTTTAAGATGTTATTTTACATATGTTTGTTTCATAATGTAAAAGTTTCACATGCATTGATTTTCATAAAGTAAAAGTTTCACATATATTTGTTTCATAATGTAAAAGTTTCACATATATTTTTTTCACATGTAATTTTTTTACAAGATGTAACAAACATATGTGTAATAATATATTAAATAATAGCATTTGATGAAAAAAAATCATTTTTATATTGGTTTGTACGAGTTTGTAACCTTCACTTGGCTTGTATTTGAACCCCCCCCCCCTCTCTCTATATATATATATATAGAGAGAGAGAGAGAGAGAGAGGAAAGTTCAAATGGTGAACTCATTTTTGGTTGTGAACGTGAGGACGAATCTCAACCACTTATCTGGTCAATAAAGGCGGTTTTGACCTAGTTCCCCTCCTTTAATAATCTCCACCCTTCCATGAATCGCGTCAATCCTCCGTGATCGCGTCCACCATAACCGAAGATGTGTGGCTGAGATTCGTCCTCACGTTCACAGCCAAAATTGAGTTCACATTTGAACCTAACCCTATATATATATATATATATATATATATATATAAAAGATGATTATATTCATATGTTGCAAACCCCATATTGTACCTTCTCTTCCAAGATTAGAATCAAAATGGGCAAAAGGGTATTGAAATTTAGCAACTTTTATTTTATCATCTAGTTGTGGGACCTTTTTGGCCCAAATTTTTTCTATAATTAGACCATTTTCAAGTCTAAATTCCAATTGAAATTGCTTTACTCCTTTTATTCAGCCATTGATCACAGAGGGAAAGAAGATAAACATGCTTTGTCAATTTGAGAGAGATGACCACAATTTGTAAATCTATTTTTTATGTTTTTGTTTTAAATGAAAAAAAAAGGTAAATAAAGATTGGGAAAAATAAAGAATTGGGAAGAAAAAAAAAACAATGAACTTTTTGTTAGTGGGTCGGTGGGTATGATCCCCTTTAGATGGGAGAGGCTACTGAAAAAGTCACTTGCACGCTTGCATTCCACCTTTTCTTTCACCTAAAGCCCATTCGTATTTGTGTTTTTTTAATGGTTGGTAATATTATAATGGGAATCAGATAATGTGAAAACCGAAGTTATCATGAGAAGTGTAAGAAGAAATCTTGACCTTTGATCACTTTTAATCTTAAATTCACCCATAACTCACACTTGATATAGGGATTGATCCGGTGTATCTCATCTCCGTGCATCATCCTAATATGCATCCGAGGGTGGAGGTCCCTTCTTACCATTCTCACCATAACTTCACTTCTTACAGGAGCCCAACCCTATTATTATGTCACCACATTTGAATCTTTATGACCATAAAATGAATTTTTATTTCTTCTTTGATTCGAACCTGAAACCTTCAGGTACTTTTAAATTTTGGAATTTTGGAACTCAAGCTCAAACTAATTATGCACCACCCTTATAATTAAAAAAAATTGATAACAAATACAATTAATCGATACACGTATAAGTTGTATTGGTAATTCTTAAAAACATTTGTTTTGTAATTAAAATTTAGTGTTTAAAAATGTGACATAAACTTACTAATTACTTTTCATATTAATAATAACTCCTAAATATTATATCAACTTAAACATATATAATTTAAAATACTTAGATTCCAATTAAATATAATTTACTATAAATTGTTTTCAAAGTATTAGTAATTTATTACAATAATGCTAATGTAAATAAGTTTTTGTTTATAAAATAAAATAAATTAACTATTAAAATATGTAATAAAATATTTTATAATTTAATAAAATAATAACATAATCATTTTAAGTAGCTATATCTATATAAAACGTTAAAAAAACTGAAATATTACATAGTTACACTATATTTATTGTTTTGAAGTCTAGTTAGACCACAGGACCATAGTCGATGACCGACATCGCGTATATGGATTCATCTACATATATTTTAGTAAATAATAATAGCCACAAAAATATAATTCAAAAGTCAAAAACTCATCGCATATTCCTCCAAAATTGACTTTAAATTAAAACCCCACACCAAATCCACCACTGACTTTTTCCTTTTCCTCATAAATAAATTTATAAAAACTTAATAAGTTATATTAATATATATTAGGGAAATGTTCGGAAAAACCTCAACAAATTATCATATTTTGAATGGTTAAGTCTTTAAACTATTTTTTTGAATGAAAAAAATATTAAACTTTTTCATTTTAAATGATTAAGTTTCTGAACTGCTTTTTTGGATGAAAAAACCATTAAACTTTTTCATTTTGAATAGAAAAACCATTAAACTTTTTTATTTTGAATGATTAAGTCCCTGAATTTTTAAAAATAAAATAAAAATTGGTTACTTACAACTTTTAAACATAAATAAACTACCTTTAACCGGTTATCTTTTGGTTATCTCTCTTATGATGAATAAAAAATAGATCAAAAAGAGGAAGATCGATTGCAGGGGCCAACAACGTGCTAAGGGAAATGAAGAACAGACAATGTTGGGGTAATGGTGAGTTGACAAGAGGGAGCGATACCATTGTTTGCTAGAGGTTTAATTACGTAGGGTTTTTGGAACAGTAAAATCGATTTAAGTTTATGTTACTTAAAAACTTTTCTAGTGAGTTACAAGTAATTTATTTTAAAAAAAAAATTGTAGGTAACTAATTTTTAAAAGATCAATGGTTTATTTATTCAAAAAAAATGTTTAAAGACTTAATCATTCAAAATGAGAAAGTTTAATAGATTTTCCATTTAAATCATAGTTCAGGGACTTAATTATTCAAATAAGAAAGTTTAAGGATTTTTTTCAATCAAAAAAATAGTTTAAGAACTTAATCATTCAAAATGGAATAGTTTGTTGATTTTTTTTTTGAACATTTCCCTATATATATATATATATTATATAATCTTAAAAAAAAAATAAGTATTGATTATTTGAAGGCGGAAAACCTAGGCGTAGGACGGGGGCTCCCATTCAGGGATCACATACTTTGCCAACTGGCCTCATTAATAATCGTATTTTAAATTATACATTTGTGGTGTTAAAAATAAACTTTTAAATCTATTTTTTTAAATAATTTTTAATGAAATTTTATTTTCACAAAAAGACAATACAAATATCCCATCAAGTTATATCAACAAATAATCTGGCTCTAGAATCGTTTTGAGAATAATCATGACTAATCAACAACTCAAGAACAATATTCGATAATAGCTTTACAGTTAAAATGGACGATTAAGACTTTCTTACAATAAACTAGAAATTATAACTTTAAATCTCACTTTTATATATGTCTTACAAATTGTACTCATAAGTTTAATGAACAAACAACAATTAAATTAGTTTTTTAGAATGTATTTTTTTAGTTCTTTAACTATATAAAAACAGAGAAAGCCATATATAAACAAATTAATATCGTATTCAATATTTTCAAAATAAAAGTGACGATTTTAATCGATTTAAATAAATCAATTTGGATTAAATTTTATTATTAACCATGACACGAGTAAAATAAGATAAAAACAACTAAAAAGAAGCTAGACGAACATGCTAAAATCGTCAAAGGCATACTTAAGCATTTATAGATTCATGAATTGTTTCATTCAAAAAATTGAGGTCATGACTTTTATAAGTTTTATGAGTACGTTTAACGCAATAATTATTTATTTACTTCAAAAAAACAAGACAACCAAACCAGTTGAGTAACAAGAGGGTGGCGAGGTGGAACCGGTGGTGCCATGGTTAATTTGGGTCGGTACTGATACCGTGAGATTATGAACTTTTTAAACACCATATCAAAGAAATGATAGCCACGATGATGTTGGGAAAAGCCAAGAAGCACACGTGATCGAACGAAATTGTAGTTTATAAATGGTGGAGGCTGGTTGATGAGGGAAACATAAGCAGCCAAACACTCGCAAATGAGAATATGAGGGAATTTTATGATAAAGGGTTTGTATTATAGACCAGTAGACGAGAAGTTTTGAAAGTGGTATGTTTTGAAGATAACTGGCCGTTTGAAGAGCATACAGACAAAAGGAGGGTGGGACGTGAGAATGAAGTAACATGGTACGAGTGACCTTGTTTAGCATTTTGAGTTTCCTTTCGGCTTTTACATTTTGGGAAAACGTGTAGGGGCCAAGAAGCGAATATGAATGCCATTTGTGAAGTAAAAATGAAGAAATCAGGAATTGTTATACTCTTTCCCATTATGTAACACCCCGCCTTACCACGACACAATATTGTCTGCTTTGCCCCACTGGCTCACGGCTTTGTTTTTGGCGACCTGGTGAGAACTTCCCAGGGGGTCACCCATCCTGGTACTACTCCCACCCAAGCACGCTTAACCACAGAGTTCCAAGAACCTGCATTGCATGTGGCCCCCAAAACGCGTTGTGTTTAGGAAGACCAAGGTTTACTTATGAACCCAACATCACTCCTGTCCACGACCGATATGGGATCTGCCTAAGGTGTTACAAACACCCCCCCCTTAGGGACTCATCGTCCTCGATGAGGTTTGCCCCACATCCCGAACGGCACATGAGCGGCTTTGATACCATTTGTAACACCCCGCCTTACCACGACACAATATTGTCCGCTTTGGCCTAAGCCGCACGGATTTGTTTTTGGCGACCTGGCGAGGACTTCCCAAGGGGTCACCCATCCTGGTACTACTCCCACACAAGCACGCTTAACCACAGAGTTCCAAGAACCTGCCTTGCGTGTGGCCCCAAAACGCGTTGTGTTTAGGAAGGCCAAGGTTTACTTATGAACCCAACATCACTCCTGTCCACGGCCGATATGGGATCTGCCTAAGGTGTTACAAAATCGTTTGATTTTTTATGAACATAATTTTTTTGAAAAAACACTTGGAAAAACTTACGAAACAACTCGAAAATTTTGTATCATAATTCGAGAAAAAACTTTAAAATTTTGCAAAGCCGGTCCTATTCGTAGCTGGTCCCCACCCTTGACTAGTAACTAGAGTTGTAAATCCCGACCCGATCCGATGCGAATTCGGTCAAAGCCTGGTCCGATCCGAATCCAATGAGACCCGGTTTTCGGCCCGCAGGCCTGATTCGGTTTGTATTTTTGATGTTTTCTTCGGCCCAATCTAATCTGATCCGAAGCCTATTTTGCGCCCGGTTTGAATCCGGTTTCCAGCCCGATCCAAATTTGTTCAGAATTTTCAAAAATATAGCCGTTGGAGGTAGCCGTTTATGATCAATTTTTTCAAATATAGCCGTTTTTTGGGCTTTTTTTACCCCAAAACACTATAAATACTATATATGTTGTATGCGTTTAGACACCAAACTCACAAAGCAAAAAACGATCACAAATTTCACTATAATTACAATGATCGCCAACTCTTAACGCCATACAACCATACGATTCCGACGATAAGGATTATTGAGTAATAACTTGTATTTTTTATTTTTTTAATAATCAAATTATACTAAAACGTATTTTTAAAGTGTATTTGAGTGACCCAATGAAATATCTTTAAAAATATAAAATTGCAAAAAGCATTTTTTTCAAAATCGAGCAAATCCGATTGGGCCCGGTTTTCGGCCCGATCCGAATCCAGTTTCTAAATCCGGTTTCGAGTATAGATTAAACGGATCAGGGGTTTACCCCCGAGGCCCAGCCCGAATCCGAATCCGGTTTGAGCAAAACCGGTTTTTTGAATAGTATTCCGGCCCGAATTCGGTCAATGCCTGATTCGGCCCTAATCCAAAAAATTTACATATATACTAGTAACCAGTCTCTACCGGTCACAATCGGTCCTGGATCGGGTCATGCTGCCCTAATTCGGCCATCTCTACTTATACTTGATACATACAAAATTTAAAAATTAAACGGGCTAGCCCAATAACTTTAAAAAAATAAAAGACTAATTAAACTGGGCCTCATCCTATGACATACGGGCCTAACACAATGAAACCCAATTTGGTCTCAGCTAGATCTAATTACCAGGTTTTTTGTTACAAAATAAATTTAACGAATGTTTTTTAAAAACGTAATATATATATATAGGAGAGTTTTCAAATACAAACCCGGATAGGTTTTAAAAACGTAATATATATATATATACACGAGAGTTTTAAAAACGTAATAAATTATAGGAGAGTTTTTTAAAAACATCATTGATAGGTTTTAAAAACGTAATTAAACGTAATATATATATAGGAGAGTTTTTTAAAAACGTAATATATATATATAGGAGAGTTTTAAAAACGTAATAAATTAACGTGGACCAATTATATTTCTCCACTTATAACTTAATTATATTAATTATTATTTAATTAATGAAGGACATTTGCGTTATTGTATTTTTTTTTTAGATTCAATTACGTGATTCATATCAATTATGTTTTTTTTTTTCTTTCTATTTTTGTGATTCAACTCCTTCTCCTCCTTCTTTTTCGACGATAATGTTCCTGCATTTTTTCCGGCCATAATCCTGAAACCCGGATTGGTAATCATGAAACTTGAATCGATAATCATGAAACTTGGATCGGTAATCATGAAACCCAATAATCATGACACCCGGATCGGTAATCGTGGAACCGGATAGGTAATCATTAAACCCGGATTCGTACTAATCATCTCACAGTCTCAAAATCATCTTCGTCTAGTAGACTAGTACCATCATAAAATCCATCGTATTTAAATTTAAAATTATTTTTAGAAATAAAAATATAGAAAAAGAAAAATTAATAATTTGTTTGAAAAAAAGTCAAAACTATCCTCCATGTAATTGAAATCATTAAAAAAATAAAAAATAAAAAGCTTTAATATAATTACAAGTGGAGGAATATGATTGGTCCATGTTAATTTACATGGTTTGTACAAATTGATTGTTCTGTATTTAAAATCTTTCATTCATATATATATATATATATTATTTTGATCCATTAGTTTTTTGTATTTTGTTCTAGAGATGTTTTAAAAATGGACTTGTTAATTCAACCTTACTATTAAATTATGTGTTGACTTAAAGAACATGAGAAGTAACAATATTTTTTTAGTTTTAAAGATATATAAATACGAACAAAATTACCCAATGTTCTAAATAACTCGTTATGGCGCGTTATGACGTCAAGGCTTGGAGTCGCTGCCGCGTTAACCTTTATGTCTCCATTCTAAGGCTTGGCTTGCATCATAACGCGTTACGGCACGTTATAACACATTTTTTATAAGGTATGGATTTACTTTAATATATAACGTGCGCGTTAAATGGTAATTATGTACAAGATTTAGGACTAAAATAAATATAAAAAGAAAAACTTAAAAACTAAAACCTTAAGTAGGGAAATGCTTAATGACATTCCCGTTCACGAAAAGTCGAACACGAAGTCTTTGAATATTAAAAAAGTAGTGAGTAGAGATTCAAGAGATTTAATTCCGGTTTTGCACTGTTGATATCATTTTTTATAAGTTCTATATGTTTGATATCAATGGTTTTTCTTTTTTTTTTTAATTTTAATACTTTGTACGAATTTAATTTGTCTTAAAACATTATTCAAAACGCTAACAATAAAAGAGGGGGTGAGTGTGTGTGTGTGTGTGTCTCTCTCTCTGTATGTTTGTGTATGTGTGTGTATATATTTATGCCGCTTTAGGGCACGGCTTGAAAAACGTCATGGCCTTGAGTCTTGACATTGTCGTCACGTCACATCTCACGCCATTTAGAATCTTGAAATTACCTATAGATCCGTGCATATATACCTACTAAATACTTGATATATAATTAATATTATAACTAATTTATTTATTTACATCTTTGAAATTAAGATTACATCTATAATTAATTATATAATTAAGAGTAAACTACAATTTTGGTCCTTAAGGTATAGTGATTTCTTTGAAAGTGGTATCTAAACTTCAATATCTCAAGAAGTGGTCCCTCTGGTTTGGATTTTGCTTTGAAAATGGGACCTGGTCACTAACTCCGTTAAAAATGTCCGATGGAGGCAAGGGTATTTTTGTCCAATCACTTTTTGTCCCCCTTTTTACAAAAGTTTTTGTTTTTTTTTTCTCATTTTGTCTAAACCATCAAATTATAAGGACCAAGTACATAATTAATCATAAAAAACAAAGAACAACCATCTTCTCCGATAACCTTCCGGTAATCTTCTCCGGCGACCCTTCGGTCTACTTCCTTCCAAATTTCACTAAACCTCTCTGTCTCACTCTCATACATGTTCGTAAATACATAAGTGCAAAGTTTACTCTCTCTCTCTCTCTCTCTCTCTCTATATATATATATATATAATGAGTAAACTACAGTAAACTTTCTTATCAAAAAAATTTTGGGTTCATCCTTGTCAACCGACCCCAAATGTCATTATCTTGTATGTCATTCTACTGTAGACACTTATTTTAAAACGAAAAGAATATCGTTTTATAATATGTTTTTATACTTTGATACAATACACAGATACACTACGAGTTTTTATATATATATATATATATTCTTATTTTTCATGTCTCAAAGTAATTTTAATTTTAAGAACAAAAACAAAAATTGTAGGGGTGGCAATTCTCGACACGACACGAACCCGACACGAAAATAAACGGGTTAGGGTTGAAGTTTCTGATTCACCAATCCGCGAAATAAACGGGTCGTGTTTGGGTTGACCTGCCAACCCGCCAAATAATTTTTAAAAAATATATATTTTATATTTTACTTAAAAGTATCAAATAGTCAAAATGAATTTGTTTGAATTTGGTTGTGTTTAGAATTTTTATTTGTTTGAAACTTGAATGTTTGAATTTGGTTGTATTATTAGATGAATTTGCTTGTATTTGGACTTTTTATTTGTTTGAAACTTGTGTTTGGACTTTTTGTTTAAATTTGGATGTTTGAATTTCGTTGTATTATTAGGTGAACCGCCAACTCGTTTATGAGCCGTCAACTCGAACGTGTGCGAATTAGGATTGCATATCTCGACACGATTAGTTAAATGGGTCAGGTTAGGGTTGACCATTCCTGACCTGTCAACCCTATCACGATCCAATTGTCACCCCTGAAAAATTGAATGGTAATGGACCACCGTGCTTTTAATCAATGATAAATATAGTTGGGCCATCAGTCTATGGGCCTAGTATAATTTGGGATCTCAAATGAGCATAAAATTTCCAATAAAATAAAATAAAATATTTATTTTTTCCAATATATTCTTGTTAATTCTTATGCCATACCCCATGTTTTCTAACATATAAATTGATTTAAAGTATATTATACTAATTCATATAAATTGATTTAAAGTATATTATACTAATTCATATAAATTGATTTAAAGTATATTATACTAATTCATTTACAGATTATATATGTGAGTTATCTATGAATAATAAATGTCCGATTTGTTTATCTTTTATGGTACAAACTATTTGGTTTTGTTGCCTCTTTATCCACAAATTAAATTCTTAAATAAAAAATATAAGATTAATGTAATTTTATTAATTAAAATGTAAAATTCAGGATTTATGTTCGAATAGACTAGAAATAGTTTTTTTTAGAGTAACCTCTAATTTTGGTCTTCATGGTTTACTGAAATTTTTGAAGGTGAATATCTAAACTTTGATAACTTTAAAAATCGTTCACGTGATTCTCATTTTGCTCTGAAAGTAGTCATCATCACTAACTCTGTTAATTTTCTTTGTTACTGTCAAACGTATTTTTGTTCATTTCTGTTAATTTGTATACATATATATACACACTATTGTTAGTCCCCAAGGATAGATGGCTAACTAAGAGAGGGTTTTGTAGAAGGGGGGGTTGAATATAAAACACACAGAATATACTCTTTTTAAATTTTTTAATATAAATATTAAAAATTTACACACAGATAGTTTGATGCGGAAAAGAACAGGCAGACTATTCTATCAAACTAAACACACAGATAAGAATTAACTTATACACTAAGGAAGTTAAAACAATACTGTTATAGCACACAGCTTTGCCACAGTCACACAAATAATCACTCTGAAGATTTGTTGAAAGCGTGAGATTTCTGGGAAGGACTTCATCTCCTTTTATAGTGCCCATGCATGGGATGCAAGTGAACAGCTGTCAAGGTTTCATTAGCTGGAAGTTTATCTGCTGGACAAAGAAAGAGACTACTTCCTTTGTACTAGAATAATGGATGAACCATTCCGTGTAGCACGTAATGTCAGATAACTTTATCTTCTTTTCTTCATGCTCTGTGAAGTCCCATCAAACCTTTTAGCTAAAAGACAAATATTCCTTTTATAAAAATAAAAGAGAATGTCTTTATTTAAGGCTTGATGCCCAAGTTCTATTTGCTCACGTGTCTAGCAATTGATGTGAGTCAAAAACTTATCTCTTTGAAATTGCTAAGTGATACATCACACTATGTATCACATCGGTGGATACCTTGTAAGGCTGGAATTGATAAGTGTACACTTTGCTTGATAAACTTCATCTTTCACTAAATGCCAAAAGTGTACACCCTTGATCTTGTGACTTGATATCACAACCTTAGAAAATATACCTGCAATTTCGGTGACCAAGATTATAGTGTCGGTGACCATGACATCAAACTTGATGACCTCATCTTATTTGATGTCCTTAGTACTTTTGATGACTTTTGAGTGTACCATCGGTGACCCACTATATTGGTCTTGACTTGGCAAAATGATCTGAATATTGAAGTTGGTTGATACATCCAAAATTCCACTTTTTGATGTACAACCCTTGATTGAATAGTCTTTGACTCTTCAATACTTGAAGCATATTTCAGACCTTCAAAAGAACCTGTAAAAGTTCATTCATACGAAGGAAGGTGGTTCATCACCAAATCATCGGTGACCCAACAACTATATATAAATACAATATATTATATGTTTAATTTTTTAATTTTTTTAGAAAAGTAGTCTGAATAGACAAAAATACCCCTGACTCCAGTAGATAAAATTAACAAAGTTAGTAATGAAGACCACTTTCTGGACAAAAAGAGAATCACGAGAACGACTTCTAGAGTTATCAAAGTTTAGTTCTCACTTTTAAAAAATTATTAAACCATAAGGACCAAAATTAGAATTTACTCTTGTTCTTATAGAAAATATAGAAATTACAACTATATATGATTATACAAGTCTGTATAAATACTACATAAACTTTCAGAGATAAATCTACTCTTTAAAACTTATTACAATAAAAATGAAATATTTTTTCTAGAGAATAACTTTTCAAGTTACCCCACTTACATCTACACTTCAATGATTGTGGCATCCTGAAATTAAAGTCTTCGACTTGTTTATTTTTTATTTCAAAATAAATGTTTATGTTTATATTTTTGTTATTCTATCATTGGTTTATGATTAAGGATAAAATTATCTTTTTCTTGATAAAAGTGAAATAATTTAACATTTTAAAAGTTGTGTCATTTTTATTCATGAGTATGAAATCAAGGATACTGATATTTTGGTAACATTTCGAGTAACTCCTCAACTATTTTATTTCGGTTATCACCAATGTTCTAAATGGCGTGAGGCGTGGCGTGGCGGCAAGGCCAAGCCTCAAGCTTTAGGAGCCACGGCGAAGCCATGGTGTTTTTCAAGGCGTGACTTATGGCGTCAAATTTCAAATTCATATACAATATTATATATAAAAAACATATGTTTTGTATTGTTACTCAATGAGTTAATAGTAATAAGCAAGTTAAATTAAGTTATATATTAAAAACTAGCAAACACGACATTAATTAAAAACGTAAAGAACAATCAAATATTGAATTAAAAAAGTTGCGCATTAGGCCATGGCGTGCCACGGGCTTAACATGGCGTAAGACACAAGCCTTGGTGTCATGGCGCGCCATGGCGGCTATGCGGCGAGCTTTTTAGAACATTGGTTATCACTAAGTGAACACTTATTTTGGGACAGGATGGTTAATACGCAAACAAATATTATGCAGGGAAAAGTTCAAAAAACTCAACCAATTTTCATATTTTGAATGGTTTAGTCTTTTTTTAATGAAAAAACTTTTAAACTTTAATTTCACATTTTGAATTATTAAGTCCATGAGCTATTTTTTTAAACGAAAAAATCATTAAACTTTTTCGTTTAGAAGTATTAAGTCCTAGGGACATTTTTTTTGAATAAATAAACCATCTAACTTTTAAAAATTGGTCACCTACGTCTTTCAAACTCTTTGCACACAACGACATCACTCCCCTCGCCAGGTCGTACCATTGTTGTTTGCTCTCTCTACCGTCCACTGCCATCATTGGTCCTTGCTATATGTCGATCTCGATCTTTTTGATCTGTTATTTCTTTCGATTCTCACTCTTTTACAACAATTTAACGGAACACATATATACGTATAAACAAGATGGAGAATCAAAAAACAATAAAAAAGAGATCGATGGCATGGGGCCAACAATAATGATGTAAGATGATAGAGAGCAAACGACGATAAGGCAACGAGGGGTTTGAATGACTTAGGGTTGGGAAAGGTAATCCCGATGTAATTTTTTTAGTTTAAAACCTTCTTAGTTGATTTTAGTTTAAAACCTTCTTAGTTGATTTTAGGTATAACTTTTTTGAGTTAAAATAAAGAGTTAAATTCAAATTTGGTCCCTGTGGTTTACAAATTATAACGGATAAGGTCCCTGAATGATTTTTATAACGAATAACGTCCCTGTGGTTTCCATTTTATAACACGTAAGGTCCCTCCATCTATTTTTTCCCTTAAATATAACATTTTTAACATAATTTCTTTATTTTTTCCATTTTTCAAACCATATGGACCAAATCTGTAATTTACTCTAAACTATATACATATATTTATATTTTATGTATTGTATAATTATATTTGCATTTTATTAATATATAAATTACATATTTTGTTAATTGTACAATTGTATAATTTTCTTATTTTATAAATTATACTACATATTTATAGGCACCTTATAATTTTATTTAAAAAATATTTATACTTTATATATTTATGATATATTATATTTATCTTTTATAAAATTTATTTTGTATTTATATTTATATATAAAATATAAATAATTTTATAAAATGTATCGAATGTTCAATTGATGTTAAAAACACTAAATCAGTTCATTATACAAATTATATACATATATGGAAGATTCAAATAAATAAAATAAATACAAATATAAAATATAAAATATAAATACAAGTACAAAGCAAATTCTATAAAATATAAATATAATATAAGATGCTGGTTCATTTACAAACTGGATGAAGAGTACAAACTCGTACAAGGCAATGTAAAAAAAAATCATTATATGCTATGATTTTAGATGTTATTACACATATGTTTGTTTCATAATGTAAAGTTTCACATGTATTTAATTTCATAAGTTAAAAGTTTATCATATATTTGTTTCATAATGTAAAAGTTTTACATGCATTTTTCACATGTAACTTTTTCATAAGGTGAAACAAGCATATGTATAATAACATCTTAAATCATAGAATTTGATGGAAAAAAATAATGAAAAAAATTATTTTTATATTGATTTGTGAGTTTGTATCTTTTATCCAGTTTGTAAATGAATGAACTGATATCTATAATATAATACAATCTTTAAATACACAAAAAATTATTAATCTATAGATATAAATATATACAGTAAATATAATATAAAAATTAAATTCAAACACGTACAACAGTGATGTCATCAAGATGATTCTCTTGAAAATCTACCGTCTAACCTTCGTTACCATCTCTATTCACTTCATATATGTATATCTATGAATTATTAATTATTTTTATATTTAAAATTATATTACATCTATATTTTATAAAAAAAAATATATTTATATTTTATATTTTTATATATTTTATGTATTTAAATATTTCATGCATGCAATTTGTATATTGACATGATTTAATGTTTATAGCATAAATTGGACCTTTCATATATTTTATTAAATTATTAACATTTTATAAAATATAAATGTAATATATTATATGAATATAAAAAATATAAATGTAATATAATTTATAAAATATGAAAATTATATAATTAATAAAATAGGCAATTTATATAATTAATGAAATAAAAATATAATTATACAATACATAAAATATAAATATATGTATATAGTTTAGAGTAAATTACAGATTTTGTTCACGTAGTTTGAAAAATGAAAAATAAAGAAAATATGTTAAAAATGTTATATTAAACAGAAAAGTTAGATGGAGGGATCTTATGTGTTATAAAATGGAAACCACAAGGACGTTATTCGTTAAAAAAAATCATTAAAGAACCTTATCCGTTATAATTTATAAACCACATGGACCAAATTTGAATTTAACTCTAAAATAAAATAGGTAACTAACTTTAAAAGTTGGACGGTTTATTTATTAAAAAATATTAAGAGGTTAATCATTCAAAATAAAAAATTTAATGATTTTTTTATTTAATTTTTTTTAAGGACTAAAGTATTTTAAAATGAGAAAGTTAGGTATAACTTTTTTGAGTTAAAATAAAATAGATAACTAACTTTAAAAGTTCGACGGTTTATTTATTAAAAAATATTAAGAGGTTAATCATTCAAAATAAAAATTTTAATGACTTTTTTATTTTAATTTTTTTTAAGGACTAAACTATTTTAAGATGAGAAAGTTAGTTTGGTTTTTGGACTCCTATCATGCAATATTGAAAAAGTATATGAACTTTTTTTTTTGTTAAATAGAAAAGGGTATATATATATATACTAGAAGACGTACCCGCTGCAATGCAGTGGAACTTAAACATTTCATCAATATTAACGTTAAAAACCTCGAACTTTTTTAAATATCAAATTATTTATCATTATAAACTTATAAATCGGCATGCATTATTTTTACAAAACTCAAGTACAATCCTAATTTAAAAGGAACAAAGTAGCACATTTATGATACATTTGTTTTGACGAATATGTAAAAATAATGGATGCCGATTTATAAATTCATAATGATAAATAATTTGATATTTTAAAACAGTTCGAGACTTCTAACGTTAATGTTGATGAAATATTTAAATTCCGTTGCATTGCAGCGGTACGTTTCTAGGTTTAATTTGTAAAAAAAGAAACATATTTTTTTAATTTTGATTGATTATTTATTTTAATATGACCGAGGAGTAAACTGAAAAATAAAAAAAGAAAGGGATATGACCGAAAATTAAAAACTAATTATAGTATAGATGAAGATGTAAAATGAAAAGGTAAAAAAATTAAGTAAATAACTATAGGGCATAAAATGTAATTTTTTTAAAATAAATCGTTACGTATTCATGTATATAATAATATGATTAAATCAAAAAATATTTAATATTGGGCTCATTTTGAGGGTATTGACGACACGATCATAATGATAAAGGTATAAAATGAAAAATGAAAAATGAAAAAGTGAATGACATAAACTAAATTAAATAACCAACTATATGGGTGTCAAGTGTAACTTAAAATTTTAAAATAATTTAATTTATAGATTAATATAGGAACGTGGAGGTTGGAATAAAGTTCTAAAGTTTTAGATGTTGTACCTCTTAAAAATGTGAACTAACCGTTTAACATGTTTTATATAATAGTATAGATAATTTGTAAAAATAGAAACATATTTTTTTAATGTAATTTGGTTTACTTTGATACGGTGTAAAATAAAAAATAAAATAGTTAGGGATATGAATGAAACTTAAAAACTAATTATAGTGTACATAATGGTGTAAAATAAAAAGGTAAAAAATTAAACAAATAACTATAGGGCATAAAATGTACATTTTTTAAAAATAACTCTAGTATAGATAAATGTGTAAGATGAAAAGGTAAAGAAATTAAATAAATAATTATAGGACATAAAATGTACATTTTTTAAAAATAACTCGATACGTATTCATGTATATAATAATATCATTAAATCAAAAAATATTCAATATTGAGCTTATTTTGAAGGTATTGACGACACGATTATAATGGTATAATTTGTAAAAATAGAAACTTATTTTGTAATTGTCTTTTGATCCATATAGATTATTTAGGTTAATATAATAAAGGTATAAAATGTAAAATAAAAAAGTAAAGGATATAAAAGAAATTAAATAACTAATTATAAGGATGTAAAGTGTAACTTAACTTTTAAAAATAATTTAATTTATAAAACTATATAGATAGTAGGAGGTTGGCTGAAAATTTTTATGCTTTAAATGTTGTACTTCGTGCATAAATGTTTGTATCTCTTAAAGATTCCAACTTAACCGTTTAAGCTCTATATATATAGTATAGTATAGTATAGATATAGATATATATATATATATATATAGAGAGAGAGAGAGAGAGAGGGAGAGAGAGAGAGAGAGAGAGAGATTCCACGATGATAAATTTTTTGATTAGAATGTGAAAATGGAAAACCTTCATCTAATTATCTTCCCTCAATCATATGTATTTCATAAATCTTTGTTGGACATTATCAAAGTAATGGATCCTGAATTTTTGTCTATTAGGGTCACTTTTAAGTTAGATTAAAAGCGTGTAAAATCGTCCGACGTACTTTTAGCCCAATCACACCGTCTCAAGAGATTTTAAAGTTTTTTTGGTTGATTTTGAGAGATTTTGTTTAGTTTTTTGTTGATTTCGAAACACTTACGTTTTTTCTGATCGATTTCAAGAGATTATTTTGAATGATTAAGTCCCATATCTATTATTTTGAATGAAAAAACTAGTAAACTTTCTTATTTTGAATGATTAGATCCCTAAACATTTTTTTTGAATAAATAGATCATCGAACTTCTAAAATCTGATTACCTACATATTTTTTTTTAAATAAGCTACATGTATCTGAGTAAAAAAGTTTTAAAGTAAAAATAAACTTAAATTGGTTTTACCGTTCCCAAAGCCTACGCAATTAAAACACTCACAAACAATAGTATCGCTCCCCCCTCGCCACTCCCCATTACCTCAATATTATCCATTCTCCATTTTGCCTAACACAATGTTCGCCCCTGCCATCGATCTCTCTTTTTTTGATCTATTTTTTTAACCATCATAAAAGGGAGAATCAAAAGATAACTGGTTACAGGTAGTTTATTTGGTTTAGAAAACGTAAGTGGCCAATTTTTAATAATTTGATTGTTTAATTTCTTGGAAAAAGTTTTTAGGGACTTAATTATTCAAAATGAGAAAGTTTAACGGTTTTCTCATTTAAAATGAGAGAGTTTAATGGTTTTTTCATCCAAAAAAATAGTTTAGGGACTTAATCATTCAAAATAAGAAAGTTTAATGGTTTTTTCATTAAAAAAAATAGTTTAGGAACTTAATCATTCAAAATGGATAGTTTGTTGGGTTTTTATGAACTTTTCCCTATAAATATTATGTATTCCAAAAAAAGATAAATGGAGCCCCGCGTTTATTTTTGTCAACAATCAGATAAAGGTAGTTAAAGGTAGTTAAACGTCTACAATGTAACTATTAGATCCAAAAATCAACACATCCAAATGTTCAGAAATGTTTTCATCTTTCTATGAACAAAGGTTGTTCTCAGATGATCCAATATACACATTCTCTCTCTCTAGTCCTGTCCCTCCCTCTCTTTGTGTGTGTACATATACACGTTACAAATCAAATAGAAACTGTTTTCATGTATTATTTAATAGTTTAAGCAACACAAACCAACTATCATTCATATTTTTTTTCACATTTTTGTTCTTGTTTTTTGTATGAGTATAAGTATAAGTATATGTGTTTTATACTTTTATATATAAACATATTTTTGTGTTTTCTTTTGACATGGGAAATATTTCGTTACGTTTAATCTATAAAACATTGTATAAACATTAAATTTTCACATCCTTCATTCAAACTGGTTTTGGATTTTCAACACTTCCCATATGATATATATATATATATATAAAGAGAGAGAGAGAGAGAGAAAGAAATGTTCAAATGAGAAGTGGTAAATATTTGATAAGTAAAGAAATGATCATATCCCTTCATATGGTTAACATTTGAGGTTTTGACCGTGAAGAATCAGATAAATCCTCACATGATTATGCGAAAGATAGAGAGGTAGTTTCATAAATTTTACAAATAGGCGTCAAACGGATATGAACTATCTGTTCATATGTGAACCCGTTAATTACTTCACATTTGAACTTTTTAACAGATTCATATATGAACCTACAGGTTCATATGTGAATTAGATAATTAGTTCATATGCAAATCACATGAGTTCATATTTGAATTAATTAATTAGTTCATATGTTAATTAGTTAATTAGTTAATATGTGAATCGGTTAAAATAGTTCACATGTTAATTACACGAGTTCACATATTAACATCTAGTTCATATATGAATCACATAAGTTAATATATGAACTTGTTTGATACCTATTTGTAAAATTAACGAAACTACCATCTCTATTTTCCTCATAGCTAGGGGTGTAAATGAGACGAGACAACTCGTGACCTACTTGAGATCGACTCGGTCAACACTCGACTAGAATAGGCTCAACTCGACATACTAACGAGTCGATTCGAGCTACCTGAAACTCGACTCAATAAGCTCGTGAGATACTCAAATATATTTTATATATAATTAGTAAAATATTATAATTAATAAAATATAATAAAAAATTAATAACAACTAATTTAATATAATAAATCAATAACAATAATAAGATAACAAATTAAAATTTGAACTTAAAATGAAAAGAAATCATTTGAAGGTAAATTTGTGAAGGAGCATGTAAGGACTCCACTCCTCATTTTAACCCACATTTATAAGTAAAGGTAACCCACCTTATTACCCTCCTATATAAATACTCTTTTATCCCACATTGGCAACCTAAAGGGATTCAACCTCATGGCCACCTATATAAATAGCAATTGTAACTTGTAAGGATGGTTTGGATTGACCAACCTTTCTAAGTTGGGTACTTGAAGTAGTTAAATGTTCATTTATATCTTTGTAGTTTCAAAGAATTTTGGAGAACCCCATAAAATCAAGTGGGTGCACCTTTTGGGTTCGTAAGAAATTTCAAATCAAATTTATTTATTGAGCGGGTTTGAGTTTGTGTTTGAACTTGAAACAAGTTCGAGTTTGAAATGAGTTCGAGTTCGAGTTCGAGTTTTAAACGAGCTTTGAAACGAGTTCGAGTTCGGGTCGAGTTTGAATTTTCATTACTCGCGAGTTTTCGAGTCGAGTTTGAGCTTGAGAGTTAGATTTCGAGTTCGAGTCGAGTATAATGATACTCGAGCTCGACTTTCATCATTTACACCCCTACTCATAGCCGTAATTTTTGATCGGTAAAATCCGATCTTGAGTATATGAATGGCTTTGATCGGTTCTTTATTTCTCAAATATTACCATTTCTTAAGATAACCTTCGGCTATATATATATATATATATATAGAGAGAGAGAGAGAGAGAGAGAGATAGAGGAACACTACTAAAATGGAAGCATTTCACCTACATAAATTTCTTTGGGAAATCCGTCGTTAAAGGGTAATCTGTCACAAAACCGTCATAAAAGTTGATGTCTAAATTGTTGGTGGGTAAATCAAATCAGTGACAAATTACCCAGTAAATTCCTGGGTAATCCGTTGGTATTTTCTTGAAAACATCGAATTTCGTTGGAACCATCAGTATTTCCTGGGTGAATCGTGGTAGTCACCAACGAAAATTTCCCTGGGTATTTTTTTTATGGATGAAAATCATTTTTTTGTAGTGGAAGGTTCAAGGGAAAACACTAAAAAAAAGAGAAAATTGAATAACACCCTGGGAGCCTTCCATCTGGACGGTATACACTAATGCATACAAGTGTTTTTTGTTCTTATGCACCAATGCTTCTATCATTATAAATGCATTGCTTAATATTCACAAATGCATGTTACAAATTACCAGTATACATTAGTGCATATTATACAGATGGAAGGCTTCCAGGGTGTTTTTTAGTTTTTTTGACGTTTTTCCTTGAACCTGACCCTATATATATATATATATATATATATATAGAGAGAGAGAGAGAGAGAGAGAGAGGAAAGTTCAAATGCGAACTCAATTTTGGTTGTGAACGTGAGAACAAATAAGAGCGCAACACATGTCTGAATATAAATGATTCAGACTGAATATACAAAAACATATTCAGACTGAATAAACATTATTCAGAATGAATAAATACTATATTCAGTCTAATTATTTCTTTGTATATTCAGACTGAATAAATACTATATTCAGTCTGAGTATTTTTTTTTAATGAGACACGTGTCACACTCTTATATATATATATGTATATATATATATATAGGGGAGGGATCATACAAGAACACCCCTATTTAAAGGAACACTTTGTGAACCACATATGATGTGAGTCCTATACATTAAAAAATCATATCATGAGGCCCATACATTAAAAAAATCAGATATGTTTTTTTAATGTGTGGGACCCAAATCATATGTGGTCCACAAAGTGTTCCTTTGTTCCTTTAAGTTTTCAAAGTTCTCATTTGAACCTCCCTCTCTCTCTCTATATATATATATATAGAGAGAGAGAGAGAGAGAGGGGGGGAATGATAGATCATATAAGAACACCTCCTATTTAAAGGAACAAATGAACATTTTGTGGACCACATATGATGTGGGTCCCACACATTAAAAAATCATATCTGATTTAATGGGGCCCACCATTGAATCAAATATAATTTTTTAATGTGTGAGACCCACATCATATATGGTCCACAAAGTGTTCTTTTATTTCTTTAAATTCACAAAGTTTCATTTGAACCTCCCTAAATATATATATATATATAAATATAAATATAAATATAAATATATATATATATATATATATATAGGAAGGTTCAAATGAGAACTTTGCATTTTTAAAGGAATAAATGGACACTTGTGGACCACATATGATGTGGGTCCTACATAATATTATAAATCATAAATGATTTAATATTATGTGGTCCACAATTTGTTCCTTTAAGGAGGGATGATTCTCATTTGATCCCTCCCCTATATATATATATATATATATATAATAGGGTCAAGTTCTAGGGAAAACACCAAAAAAGAGAAAACTGAAGAACATCCTGCTAGCCTTCCATCTGGATGGTATGCACTAATACATACCGGTAATTTGTAACATGCAACTGTGAATATTCATCAATGCATATGTAATGTAATGATAGAAGCATTGGTGCATAGGAACAAAAAAGACTTGTATGCATTAGTGCATACCGTCTGGATGGAGGGCTCCCAGTGTATTCTTCTGTTTTCTCTTTTTTTAGTGTTTTTCCTTGAACCCCTCTCTCTCTCTATATATATACTGTTGGGTCACCGATGATTTGGTGATGAACCACCTTCCTTTATATGAATGAATTTTTACAGGTTCTTTTGATGGTCTGAAATATGCTTCAAGTATTGAAGAGTCAAAGACTATTCAATCAAGGGGTTGTACATCAAAAAGTGGAATTTTGGATGTATCAACCAACTTCAATATTCAGACCATCTTGCCAAGTCAAGATTGGGTCACCAATATAGTGGGTCACCGATGGTACACTCAAAAGTCATCAAAAGTACTAAGGACATCAAATAAGATGAGGTCATCAAGTTTGATGTCATGGTCACCGACACTATGATATTGGTCACCGAAATTGCAGGTATATTTTCTAAGGCTGTGATATCAACTCACAAGGGTATACACTTTTGTCACTTAGTGAAAGAAGAAGTTATCAAGCAAAGTGTACACTTATCAACTCCAGCCTTATAAGGTATCCACCGATGTGATACATAGTGAGATGTATCACTTAGCAATTTCAAAGAGATAAGTTCTTGACTCACATCAATTGCAAGACACGTGAGCCAGCAAGAACTTGGGCACCAAGCCTTAATTAAAGACATTCTCTTTTATTCTTATAAAAGGAATATTTGTCTTTTAGCTAAAAGGCTTGATGGGACTTCACAGAGCATAAAGAAAAGAAGATAAAGTTATCTGACATTACGTGCTACAAGGAATGGTTCATCCATTATTCTAGTACAAAGGAAGTGGTCTCTTCCTTTGTCCATCAGATAATCTTCCAGCTAATGAAACCTTGATACCGTCCACTCGCATCCCATGCATGGACACTATAAAAGGAGATTGAAGTCCTTCCCGTAAATCTCACGCTTTCAACAAATCTTCGTAGTGATTATTTGTTTGACCGTGGCAAAGTGTGTGCTATAACAATATTGTTTTAACTTGCTTAGTGTAATAGTTAATTATCGTTATCTCGTGTGTTTAGTTTGATAGAATAGTCCGCTCGTTCTTTTCCGCATCAAACTATCTGTGTGTAAATTTTTAATATTTATATTAAAAAATTTAAAAAGAGTATATTCTGTGTGTTTTATATTCAACCCCCCCTTCTACAAAACCCTCTCTTAGTTAGCCATCTCTCTTTGGGGACTAACAATTGGTATCGTAGCGCTTGGTTTAATCTCATAAACCGTATCCGTGATGGCTACTACCTCAAATGTTGATGGTACCATGCGGACCTCTTCCAAGAATACATATGATTTAGGATCTTTGGCTAAACCCCCAAGATTCAACCCAAACAACTTTGGGTTATGGAAAAATCGCATGTTATTATTCTTGGAAGGGATCGATTGCGGGTATCCCAACATTCTCGATGTAGGACCTATTATTCCTAAAATATGGGCTCGCTTTGGCCCTCAAAAGGACGCCGAAGGAAAGGACATAGAGTCGGATGACGAAAGAAGTGAGAAAACCGGTAGATATATCATTAAACCTTCTAACAAATTTAGTGAAGATGATAAACGCCTAGTTGCTTTAGATACTAAAGTCAAATACGCTCTTGTCGTTTCCTTCTTGATGATGTGTATCATTCTCTTCTTAACCTTCCCACCGCTAAAGAGATGTGGGATACTTTGAGTGTCTTATATGAAGGCACCAAAGAAGTAAAGAAATCTAACAGGATCCGTCTTGTTAGAAAGTATGAACTCTTCTCCCATGAAAAGGGAGAATCTCTTTCTACCTACTTTAATCGTTTTAATCGTCTTCTCAACGATCTCGAAAGTTCTTGGCCGAGTTTATGATAATGAAGAAGTTCTCTCGCAAGTTCATGGATTGTCTTCCGCATTTTTGGGAAACTATCCGTACTTGCATCAAGCAAACCAAGGACTTAGAAATAATGCCTTTAATCGCTCTCTATGGAACTCTTCTTCACTATGAACAAACTAAGAACCGCAGAAAGTCTCTTATAAAGGATATCAAATCCTCCTCTATTGCTTTGATAGGTGATTCAAAACCTTCTTCTTGTATTCCTAGAATCACCTATCCTTCTTCTAATTCGAAAAAGATATTAAGGAAGACTCTTCTCATCCGTCGATGCATACTATAAATCTTTCGATGATGAAGGAGAAGAATCACCATCGACATACTTTCGATAGTATGGCAATGCTTGCCGGAAACCTTAAGAACAAAAGATTTTCTTCAAACCGCTCCAAATTTAATAGAAAACCTTTTTCTCAAAAATCCTCTTCTCGATAAAGCAAATGAAGAATGCTTCAATTGTGGAAAGAAAGGTCATTTTGCTTCGAATGCGGATCAAAAGCTTCTTCTTCTAAACCTTCTTCTTCTTATGGCCATGACTTCTCAAAATCACTTCTAGGAAGCATGAAGAGAGAAATAGCCAATCCTCTAAAGAAAACTCGAATCAAAAGAAACCTCAAGGTACAAGAAATACAAAGCCAAATACAAGAGAGAAAAGGAGCAGAAACCAAGGTAAAAATAAAACCTTAGTTGCCGAGGCTCATTCTTTGGGAAGATGAGCAAACCTTCCTGAGAGTGAGTGAGTATGTCACTAAGTGCCTCATGGCCAAAATTGATGAGATAGAAGACATAGAGAAATCACTCTACACCACTTCTTGTATCTGGCGAGGGATCCACTTCGTGGACAAAACCTCAGGTACATCCTTTTACCTTTCTCTCTGATGATCAAAAGGCTGATGCCTTTGATTCTTTAACTGTTGACTTCTGTGACTTAAAGATTCAAAAGAAAAAGGCTGATATACACATAAAATGTCTAAATGATCAACTCCTCTCTTGCTTTTCAAAACTAAAAGATTTTGACAAAATGAAAGCTGATCTGGAAAACCTTCGTACTTAAATGACGAGTCTTTCGAGGAAAAATCAAAGATTTCTTCCACTCTTGAAAAGGAACAAGAGGTTCTGTCTAAATGGACTAAATCCTCTAAGAATCTAGAAAGGATCCTTCAAGATCAAATCACCAGCAAGGATAAGTTTGGCCTTGGTTATGGAAAAAATGTTCCTCAACCTCTTGACCTTCCACTCCCTCCCTCTTCTGAGTGTCAAGGTTTTCCTGCTGGTTTCCTTTCCGATGACGATGATGATCTCTTCGGTTATTCATCTGAGGATTCTACCTCCGTTCACTCTATAGATCTACTTGACATGCTCAAAGTAGAATCTGGTTCCAAAAAGTTTGGAGTCTTTGTTAAAGCTAAAGAAATCTCTTCTGAGTCTTCAATGGTTTCAACTCTTCCAAGCTCTTCTTCTTCTCCCAAACCTATCCAAAGACTTTTAAATTCCTTAAGTCCGCATGAGTCAAGGTACTCCCACGAGCAAATTTTTCCGAAGTTGCCGAGTATCCTTCTTCAAAAAGATTTTCTCCTCAAAAGAAAATTTTTCTAAATCAAAATTTTCATCTAAAAGGAAATCTCAAATAGCTACCGACTTTATTCCTCGGTCGAAGAAACTTGAAGAAATCAAGAAATCCCGGTAAAGGTATTCTTGGACCAAGACCAGTGTTGGACACCCCTCTTCTTCTCATTCCTCAACCTCTCGTCCAAAGTTTAGATGATAGGGATTTTAAAAAGGTCTTTCCTTTAAAAGAAGTGCTATAACCGTGGCAACACTCTTCATCTTGCTAAAAATTGCCCAATAGACTTGGCTCCTTGCAAATCTAAAATGCCTTCTAATCCCAAAGGACCCACCTCAAAATGGGTACCAAAAGTCTAAATTTGTTTCTCTGCAGTACCAAATAAAGATCATATATGGTACATGGATAGTGGATGTTCAAGACACATGGACCGGAAACAAACTTCTTCTCTAACTTCTCAAAAGAAAAGGGACCCACCGTTTCCTTTGGAGGAAATGGAAAAGGGGTCACCAAAGGATATGGTACCATTTTAAATGGAACCATCACTTTCTCCAGAGTAGCTCATGTTGAAGGGCTGATGTACAATCTTCTAAGCATAAGCCAAATATGTGATTTGGGCTATAAGGTCATGTTCCAGCTATGTGTATGTTTGGTCTTTGACGTACAGAACAAGATTGTACTAGCAGGAACCCGACTGAATGACGTGTACATAATCAACATGAAGGAAAGTGCAATAGGAGAAGCTGTGTGTCTCCTTTCTCAAGAACTAGCCAAACAAAGTTGGGCCGTGGCATAAAAGGTTCTCTCATCTAAACTTTAAAACCTTGAACAAACTCTCCAACAAAGAGCTGGTTGTTGGAATGCCAAAAATAGCTTTTGAAAAGGAAAAGCTGTGTGGGGCATGTGAAAAAGGAAAACTCACCAGAAATTTCTTTAAAACAAAACAATGCTCTTCTATCTCTCAACCTCTTCAAATGCTTCACATGGATCTATGCGGTCCAGTCAGTATACCCAGTTTGGGTGGTAAAAAGTATATGCTAGTAATCGTCGATGAATTCTCTAGATATACTTGGGTGTTCTTTCTGAAACACAAGAGTGATGCTGTTGAAGAAATCATCAGGTTTACAAGAAAGATTGAAAATTTGAATGGTAAACTAGTGAAGTCCTTCAGAAGTGATAATGGCACTGAATTCAAGAATGCTGCTCTGGAAGATTTCTTTGACCTAAAAGGAATCTCTCAGAACTTCTCTGCCGTACGCACTCCTCAGCAAAATGGTATTGTTGAGAGAAAGAATAGAACACTATGTGAAGCTGCAAGGTCTATGCCGAGTGAATCCAAGTTGCCAACCTATTTTTAAGCGTGCAGCTAACACCGCATGCTTTACTCAAAATAGGTCTATCATAGTCAAAAGGCATGACAAGACCCCATATGAAGTTTTCCATGGAAGAAAACCTACGCTGACTTCTTCCATGTGTTCGTCGTGCTTGTCACATGCTAAATGACAGGGAACAACTTGGAAAGTTTGATCCAAAGTCTGATGATGGAATTTTCATGGGCTATTCTCTCTCCTCAAGAGCCTTTAGAATCTTCAATCTAAGAAGACAATGCATAGATGAATCCATGCATGTAAAGTTTGATGAGTTTGAAACTTCTTCATTATCTTGTGATGAAGAAGAATTAAACCTATGGATAAATTCATGTGTTGGTGAAATTCCATCCTCCTATCAAACCAATCCTCCATATAGCAACCCTTCTCAGCCTTCCATAAACACTACCTTACCTTCTGAACCTTCTCTTTCTTCTCCACCTCCTGAAACTAACTCTTTAGAAGACCTTACCCACCAAAACACTATATCTCCCTTAAACCCTTCTTCACCATCCCAAATTCCTACTTCATCCTCTTCTCTACCTCCCTCCTTACCTCGCACTAAAGTGGACCATGGATCATCCAATAGATCAAATCATAGGTGATCCACAAGTTGGTGTAAAAACCGAGAAGAGGCATAAGCAATCGTGCTTATATGTCAACTTTGTTTCCATTGTTGAGCCTAAGCTGATAAATGAAGCCCTGGCTGATCCTAGCTGGGTAATTGCCATGCAAGAAGAGCTCTCACAATTTGAGAGAAACAAAGTCTGGAAGTTAGTTCCTCGTCCATCCAACAAAACAATTATTGGAACAAAATGGGTGTTTCGAAACAAGATGGACGAAGAAGGAACCGTCATAAGGAACAAGGCAAGGTTGGTTGCTCAAGGCTATCGGCAAGAGGACGGCATTGATTATGCTGAACCCTTTGCTCTGTTGCCGTATTGGAAGCCATCCGAATATTTCTTGCCCCCGCTACGCAAACTTTACAAAAATTTTCGGGTATTCCAAATGGATGTCAAAAGTGCCTTCCGAATGGTGAATTAGCCGAAGAAGTGTATGTGAAGCAACCGCCCGGGTTTGAAGATCCACCATCCATATCATGTATATAGGCCGGATAAAGCTCTATATGGACCGAAGCAAGCTCCACGTGCTCGGTATGACACTCTCTCGAATATCTACTTAGAAATAAGTACATACGAGGCAAGGTTGACAACACTCTCTTCTTCAAGAAATCACAAGGTAATATCATTCTTGTTCAAATCTATGTAGATGATATTATTTTTGGAGCCACCGATGAATCCTTGTGTGATGAGTTTAGCTCCCTCATGCAAAAAGAATATGAAATGAGCATGATGGGGGAGTTAACTTTCTTTCTTGGTTTGCAAGTAAAACAATCTTCAGAAGGTATTTTCATAAATCAAAGTAAATACATTAAAGATCTTCTGAAAAAGTTTCAATTTGATACTTGCTCTACCATGAAAACTCCTATGGCTCCTCCTCTTAAACTCTTTTCTAATCCTGATGGCATTTCTGTAAATATTACAAATTATAGAGCCATGATAGGATCCCTTCTTTATCTAGCGCAAGTAGACACGACATTATGTTTGCTACTTTGTCTATGTGCCCGGAAATACCAAGCAAATCCTAAAGAATCACACCTAGTCTTGTGAAAAGGATTTTCGTGTATCCGAAAGGTACCATAAACTGCAGGTCTTTGGTATCCCAAAGACTCGTGTTTCGATCTCATCGGGTACTCGATTCGATTTTGCGGGTTCAAAAATAGACAGAAAGAGTACAACTGGAAGTTGTCAGTTACTTGGTGGAAAGCTTGTGAGCTGGTCAAGTAAGAAACAACATTCGGTGTCTACATCTACTGCTGAAGCAGAGTATGTGGCTGCTGGAAGTTGTTGTGCACATATATTGTGGATGAAAAATCAGTTGTGTGATTACAATCAGGTTTTCTCAAAAATCCCAATAATGTGTGACAACTCAAGTGCAATAGCCATTGCCAACAACCCTGTGCTTCATTCAAGATCCAAGCACATTGATATTAGGTATCACTTTATAAGAGATCATGTCTCTAAAGGTGATGTGGAGTTACATTTCATTCCCACCGACTATCAACTAGCTGATCTATTCACAAAGCCCCTTGATGAAGCAAGGTTCAAGTTTCTCATCGGTGAGTTAGGTATGGTAAACATAGACTAATATTTTATATTTATGTATGTTTTATATATATATATTCCATATATATATATTATATACATTCATATATTTATAGGTTATATGTTTTATATATATATTATATATATACTTCATAGATATATTATATATTATATTATATATTATATTATATAAATATATTTATATAAAAAGAAAAATAAAAAGAAAAAAAAATAAAAATAATATATATATATATATATGCATTCAAAGTCGGTGACTTAGTCACCGACAGCTTCTCACTCTCTCTCCTCTCTTTTCCGTTCCTCAAAACCTTAACCCTAAAACCACCACATCATATCATTCACCACAAACCAACTCAACAACCACCTCACCAACCACCGAGCACCATCATAAGCCACCTTTCCGACGCTCCTTTCCGACGAGACCACCGTTGGCACCCCTCTCTTACTCGCCGACGTCGCCGACAACAACCACTGTCGAAGCCACCGAAAAACAAACCACCCACCATCGCCGACGTCACCGACGTTGCTTGCGTCACCTGCCGACGTCACCCTCTACACCCACCGACGTCTCTCTCTCATCTTGGTTCGAGCCACCGACGTTGCTCCCTTGTTCTAGCCACCGACGTTGCTCCCTTGATTGAGCCACCGACGTCGACCTTTCGTCTAGCCACCAACGTCGACCTTTCGTCTAGCCACCGACGTTGCTCCCTTGATTGAGCCACCGACGTTGACCTTTCATCTAGCCACCGACGTCTCTCCCTCTCTCTAGCCACCGACGTCTCCCTCTCTCACTAGCCACCGACGTTTATCTCATTACTGAGCCACCGACGTTTGTCCCTTTTGTGAGGCCACCGACGTTTTTAAACTCTCCAAGGTAACCTTTTCAAACCTTTCACCTTCTTAACCCTTAAAAGATAACTCTTGACTTACCACTCTTGATAAGCAAGATTATTTGTTCTTATCCCTAATGACATCATCAATGTCAGACCATGCGCCGAATTCAACCCTAAACCCTTAGAATTCTGACCTTTCAATCACCAAAAATAATCATTATTTTTGAAAGTTGAAATTTCCCTCTCATATATAACCTCTTCCCCCACTACTTCACCACCTTTCTCGCACCCACTTTCTCCTCACCTTCAAAAGCAAAAACCTGCAACCTGCAATTTCATTTTCTTCCTCAATGGCTTCTCCTTCAAGAATTGGTGAAGAACAAACAATCACTTTTGGATCCCTCTCCTTCCCTGCATGCAATTACTTTGGAAGAATAGGAGTTGACAATGCTCATCCAGAGTACAATGATGTTTGTCGGTTTCTTCGTAGATGCCCTCTACAATATGCTCGACAAAGAAACCCAAAATGAGTAAGTTTCTTCTTGGAAACTTTTGGTTAACTTGCACATTTGATGCCTCATCGGATCAAATTATTGCATCTGTTCTAAGCAATGATGAACATGATGTGATCTTCAATGTGGAAGATGTTAGAAGCATTCTCAAGCTTCCTGTTTATGATTCTTATGAACCATTCCCTCTTGGTAATGAACATCAAATGGTGGTTGATGTGTTAAACTATATGGAAGAGAAGAAGGGCTCAAAGTCAAAGTGGTCCGGTACTTTATTGCGCAAAAACATGGGAAGTATTTGGAACTTCTTCTTTGCTCATCCGATTCGTGCCCGAGCAAGAAGACAGTGGTCCGGATCGATCACCTTCTCAGTAATCGAGGTGGCACATGCTCTTATTTTTCAAAGAAAAATAGATTATGCCGCCTATTTCTTTAATGAAATGATCTCCTCGTTCTCTACCCTCCGACGTCCTCAGTACCATTTCGCCGACTTTTCTCTCTTATTATTCATGCAAAGTTGGCGTATAAATTAGAGAAAAGAGATGATATCATATATGATCTCCCTCTCCACCAAGTGGGTAACCAGATCATGAAAAAGGCTGTCTTAGCATCAGACAACCCTCTCAGACCTTCCATGGTTGAGTTTGCAAGGAATGCAACTCTTGCTTGGGGAGAGAATGAACCGCGTCTTCAGAGAACTTCAGGTATGTCTTCTACCCCCTCTGTACCTAGAGTCACTGGTGTGCCCAAATCTCTTAAGAGATCCAAAGCGTCGGGCACATCTACCTCCGCACCCACCGATGCTACGAAGCCAAAAGAGCCTTTGGCTTCCACCCAAGCATCCAAACCCCATAAGCGGAGAAACTCTAAAAGCCCCCCAAAGACTTCCTCAAAGAAGTCTAAGGGAACCCAAAGGGTTAAAGCACATGATCCATCTACTGGCTCCCAAAAGCCAGTAGGTGTTGAAAATATCCTTACAAAACCCAAGGAACACTTAGCTACTCCCAGCTCCTCCATGCCCTCTCAAAAGGACATGGTTGTACAAATGGACACCCCTCTTATTCCTTCATCAACTTTCTCCTTAGTTGATAAAGATGACTTGGAGTCTCCCATCCAAGGTACCTCTTCTTCACCCCTAGAGCTCTCTCAGCTCCATGTCCACACTCCACGTGAGAATGCACCACAACCAGGTGCATTTGATGGAGCAACCCTCTTTACTGATTTTTTGATGTCCGACACTACTCCTTGGATAGGTACGTCTCCCGTACATGACAAGGGTGTGGAGGAACCCATTACTGAGGAATTCCCTCAAAGACACTCTCCTAAGAGTGTCTCCCCTCATCTCCTAAATCCCCCCAAGAAAATCTACGGAGTTTGGTGGATTATTCTTCCAAAGTGATGATGATGATACCGATCAACCACCAAAGCCTCATCCCTCGCTCCCATGTCTTCAAAGCAAGGGAATGACCTTCTACAGGCTTTCACCACCTTTACCAGTAATACTATCAGAAGGGTGGAGGTCTTAGAAGAACATGCAACTAAGGAAAAGGAAAGAATGGATTTCCTTTCCTCATCTCTCAGATCTAACATAGAGGAGTTGTCGGTGAGTCACCCAACTCTAATGACATGTTTAGATCTTCTACATTTGGATATCCTTGATCTTCAGCAAGGATTCTCTTCAAGCCAAGCTTCTATGCTTTCATCCATTCAGATCTTCGAAGCACCTCTTCTAAGCAAGCCACCGATATTTCTACTCTTATTGCAAACCAACAGGCAATAATGGAGTCTCTCTCAAGTCTACACACCAAGATTGATAAAGTTCCAACCTCTTCTCCAACGGTTGAACTTGATATTGGTGATTCTTTCTTTCAAGATACTGACAGGTTTGTCCTTCAAAGGGTAGAAAAGAAACTTGGAGGTCTCTGCTCTGATGTGGAAAGGATAAAGGAATTTCTCTCTTCAGTGGGTTTCAAGGGTTCAACCACTGAGGGGGAGAAAAATGTAAAGACCTCCACAACAGCAGCCAAAGCCGCCGACACAGCAGCCAAAGCCGCCGACGTCAGCATGCCAGCCGCCGACGTCAGCCATCCAGCCGCCGACGTCAGCATGCCAGCCGCCGACGTCAGCCATCCAGCCACCGATGTGGCCTCTCAAAATCACCCAGCCACCGATGGTGGTGTGGTTGTGGTCCCCGTTCCTTTGGTACCCGAAGCGTACCGTCGAGGGAGAAAGTGTCGATGCTCAACCCCTTGAAAGAAGAAGAGAAGAAAAGAAAAGAAAGAGCCAAAGGAAAGAAGCCTCTCTCTTTTGAAGAACAGGAAGAAGAAAGAAAGAGAAAGAAAAGGATGAGAGATCCTCATGCAGACACTCTCAGACTTCAGCCTGCCCCAGCACTCACCGATCCTCTTGGGGTAATTCTCTCTGAGGCTGAAAGAGAAGAAGCTATAAGGGCTCAGCTTGAGTATGATCAGACTAATGTACTCAAGCTAGCTCATGATGAAGCTGTACATGCCAAAGTCACCGATGCAATTCAAGCTCAAAAAGATGAGCTTGAAAATATAAAGAAGAAATCTGAAGCTGCAAAATTGGTTGACTTTGGGCATATTAGCAGGCCTATTCCATCTTAGCGTCCGCCCGCCCCAGCGTCTATACAAAGGATTGCGTATGGTATGAGGCCAAGAAGGCAAAAGAAGTAGAGTGGTTCAAAAGGAGGTTGAAGAATAGAAAGGATGATTCAAAGATCATCGGTGCTACCATTCATCCCCCAACTAAGAATTCTCCCAAACTTCTTATCACTCTTAAAAGAGCTGATTCTCTTATGAAAGTTTGTGAGGTTGATTGGCTTGAAGCTCTTGGGATCTCTGAATGGATAGAGGTTGGAAATTGCATTGACAAGAGCAAAAGCAAACACAAGGAATTGATACTGAATACCATCAGAAAGCTCTTTGTCAAAATGGTGAAGATTCAAAAGGAGCATAATATTCTTGTCACCTTTCTTGAAGGTCAACAGATGTACCTTATTCAAAAGGGTCTCTCCGGGAGAGTTGGTCAAACCTCCAAAGAACAAAAAGAAAGGACAACTTTTCCATGCTTCATGAAAGGGGCATAAAGATTGACGCATCGTGTATTAATCTCTCTATTCCCACTCCTATTGCTTATCCCGAGCAAACCATGATCACCGAGCCTCGAACTTGGAGTATTCTTTGAGGACATCTATGGCAACATAGGTTTCTTCGCAGCCTCCGACATTCCAAGGGCTCACAGCCTCCTTCCTCTCGCTATTCTTGGAGTGCCTCCTATCAAGACCATGGCATCACAAGAAAGATCCCGGATGAACTTAAAAGAAGAGAACCCTCCTCGTATCCTCGATCCTGCAGACGTATAGTGCGGTATTGAACTTTATTAATCATGTACTCGATCAATCCTATGTGTTGATTAATAAAAGTTCATACTTTTCTTCCATCCCATCTCTTGTTAATATTTTTACAAGCTTTGCACATATTTAAACTTATACTTATTCTTTTATTCGGTTTATACTCTATACTATACATACTCGCTTAAAAAAAAAATCAAAAAAAAAAATAAAAAAAAATGAAAAAAAAATCGAGTCAAAAGAACCCAAAAGAAAAATAGAAAGTGGTCAAAAAGAATTCTTTTCTAACCTACGAGGTATCATCATCAAATAGGGAGATTGTTGGGTCATCGATGATTTGGTGATGAACCACCTTCCTTTATATGAATGAATTTTTACAGTTCTTTTGAAGGTCCGAAATATGCTTCAAGTATTGAAGAGTCAAAGACTATTCAATCAAGGGGTCAGACATCAAAAAGTGGAATTTTGGATGTATCAACCAACTTCAATATTCGGACCATCTTGCGTCAAGATTGGGTCACCAATATAGTGGGTCATCGATGGTACACTCAAAAGTCATCAAAAGTACTAAGGACATCAAATAAGATGAGGTCATCAAGTTTGATGTCATGGTCACCGACACTATGATATTGGTCACCGAAATTGCGGTATATTTTCTAAGGCCGTGATATCAACTCACAAGGGTATACACTTTTGTCACTTAGTGAAAGAAGAAGTTATCAAGCAAAGTGTACACTTATCAACTCACTTTATAAGGTATCCACCGATGTGATACATAGTGAGATGTATCACTTAGCAATTTCAAAGAGATAAGTTCTTGACTCACATCAATTGCAAGACACGCGAGCCAAAGAAGAACTTGGGCACCAAGCGCTTAATTAAAGACATTCTCTTTTATTCTTATAAAAGGAATATTTGTCTTTTAGCTAAAAGGCTTGATGGGACTTCACAGAGCATAAAGAAAAGAAGATAAAGTTATCCGACATTACGTGCTACAAGGAATGGTTCATCCATTATTCTAGTACAAAGGAAGTGGTCTCTTCCTTTCGTCCATCGATAATCTTCCACCTAATGAAACCTTGATACCGTCCACTCGCATCCCATGTACGGACACTATAAAAGGAGATGAAGTCCTTCCCGTAAATCTCACGCTTTCAACAAATCTTCGAGTGATTATTTGTTTGACCGTGGCAAAGCCGTGTCTTTATAACTTGATATTGTTTTAACTTGCTTAGTGTAATAGTTAATTACGTTATCCGTGTGTTTAGTTTGATAGAATAGTCCGCTTTGTTCTTTTCCGCATCAAACTATCTGTGTGTAAATTTTTAATATTTATATTAAAAAATTTAAAAAGAGTATATTCTGTGTGTTTTATATTCAACCCCCCCTTCTACAAAACCCTCTCTTAGTTAGCCATCTCTCTTTGGGGACTAACATATACATACATATATATATTTACATACATATATATATATACATACATATATATATATATATACATATATATATATATATATATGCGTGGGTTAATGCGAGGACAGTAACAATTTACGAGAATGCGAGGACAATTCTCAGCCAATCATTTTGTACATGAAAATTTTTCCATGTAGAAAATCATATGTGATTTTTAATAGCATCAAAAATGACACGCGCAACTTTTGCCGCGGGAAATGTCTCGGTTAATCAGATATGATTTTGTATATGAATCATATGTGCGTTTGTCAATGAATCATATGTGATTTTGTAAATGAAAAAATTCATGTACAAAATGATTCGCTGAAAATTGTTTTTGCATTCTTGTAAATTGTTAACGTCCTAGCATGAACCTCTTTATATATATATGTATATATATAGGGGAGGGATCAAATGAGAACCACTCATACTTAAAGGAACAAAGGAACAAATTGTGGACCACATATGATGTGGGTTTCACATAATATTAAATCATATTAAATCATAAATAATTTAATATTATGTAGGACCTACTTCATACGTGATCAACAATTGTCCCTTTATTCCTTTAAAAATACAAAATTCTTATTTGAACCTTCCTCTATATATATATATATATATATATATATATGTGTGAAAGAATTAATAATGTGTGCAAAATGAAACCCTAGATAGGTATCAATAATGATGATGATGATGTTATGAAGGTAGCTACCATCGACCATGCATGCTCTTTCTTCTTCACCACAGCCTGTCAGTCTCTTCATTTATCGATCAACGTGTCCATCCTTCCCCCTCCCTTTTGGACCACATTTACCCTCGTCCCCACGCCCACCCTTTGCCTCCCCTCCCCTCCCCTATATATATACATATATATATATATATATGTATATATATATATCATGCATCTGTTCCTACGTACGTGCACACATGGAGGACCACTTTACACATCTACATACTATATATTCTTAGTAACAATTTTTCTTATCTCAATATATTTCCTATATATATATATATACAGAGCTAGCAATCTTATTATTGGATTGATATAATCCAATTGATACACATTCTCTAAAATATCAAAGAATCATTTATATGTTGGTTTAGGTTTATAAGTATTTTCTTATTTAATCTAGCAAAGATGAGTTTAAATAGTCATAAAATTAAACTGTATACACGTCAGATAAATATGTATTTTACATTACTATTTCATGTTGCTTGTGTTTAAATGGACGTCATGAAAAAATGCATGATTTAAATGGTGTTGTAAAATGACATATCACGAATTTACGAATCGGTAAAAATGTTATCCTGAAAGTAGGGCATTATAAGTTCGTATTAAAAAAAATTGAAGTCATTTAACAAATAACTGAATTACTTCCTTCAACTATTTTCAAGTCAAACATTTCGATTTTTCACAAGAAGAAGAATTACATATTTACATTTCGTATGTATATATATAAGCAACTGGTATGTGTCTATTTGAGATATATATCTAGCACAATAATTTCTTTTTCCTGAAAAGCCACTTATATATATATTCAGGCTCATTGGTCATACATTGAAGGTCATGTGTTCAAATTCTTACGCATATAGATATTTGTTCACATGATTGAAACTTGTTCAAAATAACTTAAAAATCTTGAATTAAAAGATTATCACAATTAAATATATATATATATATATATTGTGAAATGAATTACCAGATATCATGTATTAACTACACACCTACACACAAATTTCACCCCCTCTTATGGTCCCATAAATTTCTTCACGAAAAGAAAACCAATCATGCATCCCCACACACTTGCTTACACCTACAAATTCTGCCTATATGGCTATACAATTATTATATGTATCAACTATCAGAAAAGACTATTACCTGTATGTTAATTTGTACTTATGTGTCTATATATATATATATATAGAGAGAGAGAGGGGTTCAAATGAGAACTTTGCATTTTTAAATAAATAAAGGAACACCCTTAGGATCAGATATGATGTGGGTCCCATATAATAAAAAAATCATATCTTATTCAATGATGGATCCCATTGAATCAAATATGATTTTATATTGTGTGAGACTCACATCATATGTGATCCTAAATGTGTTCTTTTGTTCCTTTAAATGAGGGGTGTTCTTGTTTGATCCCTCCCCTGTATATATATATATATATATGTATATATATATACGGGGTTGGTCCACCATATGTATATATCCCCACTCTTTGATGAAGAAGTGCTTTTGCTTTGAATTATTTGAAGTCGTTTTCCATGGAGAGGGGGGCCACGCATCTCTTAAAGTTGTCCAAGCTTCTCTCTATAAAGAAATAAAGTTGTCCGAACCACACTTGCCCACCCATATTTTCTTTTAATGACATTCTTTCCTTTTCTTTTGCATGCTTTTATTACATTATATACATCTTTATACCCCTCTCTCTCTCTGTCTGTATGTATATATATATATATATTTAAATATATACATATAACATTACCCTCCTCTTTCTACCGATAAAAGGGTCAAATTTAAAGAGTCAAAAAGTCAAAGTTAAAACACAATACATAGTCAACAGTATATATGTGTAAATGTTAAAAAAGATTTTTAAAAAGCTGAAAAAAGTGGAGCCATACCATGAGAATGTTGGTTCCATACTTAATGAAGGGAAAATGACCCTAATGAGAAAGACATGGCCTATTTTTGGTCTTCAATCCCCAGGTTGTATATGACCACCCCCCCAAAACCCTTGGAGGGTAACTTTTTTCATTGCTACCATACTTAAATAACCCTTCTTTTATTAACAATTACCACATTTAATATATATATATATATATATATAGGCTCCTTCAAGTGTTAACTCAATTATTTGTGTTAACCGTGTTAACCCGTCGTTCACTGGTGAACACGATGCTCGTATACTGACGAATGGTGTTCACCAGTGAACGAGCATGCATATATGGAACCATTCGTTCACTGATGAATGGTGTTTCACCAGTGAACGAGCATGGTGTTCACCAGTGAACGATGGGTTAACACGGTTAACACAAATTATTGGGTTAACACTTGAAGGGGCCTATATATATATATATATAGAAGGGATGGCTAGTCTGCGCTCTTTGGACTTTTCAAACTTAGCGAACTGAAACATCTGAGTAGCTAAAGGAAGGGAAATCAACCGAGACCCCGTTAGTAGCAGCGAGCGAGAGCGGATTGGGGCTTTGAAGAAAAACGGGATCAAATAAGAATCACCCCTTCTTAAAGGAACAAATTGTGGACCACATATGATGTGGGTCTCACATAATATTAAATCATTTACGATATAATATTAAATCATATTAAATCATAAATAAATTAATATTATGCGGGATCCACATCATATGTGATCCACAAGTGTCCATTTGTTCTTTTAAAAATATAAAGTTCTCATTTGAACCTTCCTCTCTCTCTCTATATATATACATATATATATATATATATATATATTTATAGGGGCTTAACCATTTGAGAACTATAAAATTTATGAAATCCATGAGAACTTAAACTTTAAGGTATTGTTTTACATTTTTTTTCCATCTAAGTGTAGTGTTTGATATTTTTATTAAAATATATTTGTTTCAGAATGTGTTTGTTTCATATGTATTCATTTTACAATGTTAAACTTTTTATGTGCATTTTTTGTTTCACAAATACGCCAAAAACGCTCACATTGTGAACCGAGCACATGTGAAATAATCAAATTGTGAAACGAATATATGTTAATCGATATTTCAATCCTAATCTTAATTAGATGAAAAGAAAATCATATGAAATAACACATGATTCACTATTTTCAAGGTTATCACAAATTAATGGGTTCTCAAAAGAAGGCCCCCCTACATATATACATCATTATAGAGGAGATTTCAAATACAAACCACGTCAATTCGTACAAACCACGTGATTCATTATTTAATTGAATATTTTTTTTTCATTAAAGTGTTTAATATGATGAAATTGTTTCATATAAGTATTGTCTTAATGAAATTAGTTTTGTTTCTACATGGAAATGAATTGTTTCATGAAATCCTCATTTTCATGAAACTTGTTTCACACATTCTTGATTAATCAACTCTCATGTATTTTTTATGAAATTTTTTTCATATATTATTGACTAATCAACCCTCATAATTAAGAAAAAATTAAAAAAAATTAAAAAAGTTGTTGGTTGGACGCGGTTTGTCCGGTTTATACGAATTAACGTGGTTTGTAACGGAATTCAACCCCATGATTATATATATATATATATACTATATAGGGGCGGGTTCAAATGAGAACTCAAATTTGGTTGTGAACATGAGGACAAAGGAGAGCGCGACACGTGACACATTCAGACTGAATAATGAAGGAAATATTCAGACTGAATAACGAAGGGAAATATTCAGACTGAATAATGAAGGGAAATATTCAGACTGAATATAGTGTTATTCAGACTGAATAATTAAGTCGCATGGAAAGTCGCCGGATCATATATGATTTTGTACAAAATCAAATATGATTTTGTACATGAATTTTTTTCATGTACAAATGATTGGTTGAAAATTGTTCTGGTATTCTCGTAAATTGTTATCATCCTCGCATTAACCTCTTTCTTCACACACACACACACACACACACACATATATATAGGGCGATAATCAAATAAAAACCGTAAAAGTTGAGAACCGTGAGGACTACTCTCAATCATTAAAGAGTTTAATCAAATGTTACTAATCATGGTGACATTTTTATAAAATTAATAAAATGAGAAAGGCGTAATAGTGATTTTGTTACAGTCGTATTTCCCCAAAAGTCGTCCGCTACCCGTTAATGCAAAATCACATATGATTTTATACATGAATTTTTTTTTTCGTATTCTCGTAATTAGTTACCGTTATCCTATAAACCCGCCTATATATATATATATATAGAGAGAGGTTCAAATGAGAACTTTTGATTTTTAAGGGAACAAATGGACACATTGTGAACCACATATGATGTGGGTCCTACATAATATTAAATCATTTCTGATTTAATATGATGTAATATTAAATCAGAAATGATTTAATATTATGTGGGATTCACATCATATGTGGTCCACAATATGTCCCTTTGTTCCTTTAAAGATGGATGGTTCTCGTATGATCCCTCCCCTATATATATATATATATATGGAAAGGTTAAAACGAGAACACCTTCATTTTACGAGAACGCGAGAACATCATTTTACTATAGACAATCACATGTGATACTATTATTTTACCATATGTGATACTAAATCAGAGACGCGGATGAATTTTTGACACAATCTAGGTTACGGGCCAAGTCACCCTTAAGCCATAATTAAGCCCCCTCACATGTGATAAGATGTTCTTAATGTGATACCATAATCCATCAGACCATCACATGTGATACTAAATCATAGATACATACGACTTTTGGTGCGACCAACGTCGTTCACACACCACCAGGCCTCATCACGTGTATTATCACATGTGATAAGAGTGTTATCGCGTTCTCGCAAAATGGAGGTGTTCTCGTTTAAACCTCCACCTATATATATATATATATATAGAAAGGTTCAAATGAGAACTTTGTAAATTTAAAGAAAATAAAGGAACACTCACTTTATGGACCACATATGATGTGGGTCCCACATAATATTAAATCATTTCTGATTTAATATTATGTGGGACCCACATCATATGTGGTCCACAAAGTTTTTCTTTATTTCGTTAAAAATGGGTGGTTCTCGTATGATCCCTCCCCTATATAGGGGAGGGATCAAATGAGAACCACCACTTCTTAAAGGAACAAATTGTGGACCACATATGATGTGGGTCCCATATAATATTAAATCATTTACCATTTATGATTTAATATTATGTGGGACCCACATCATATGTGATCCACAAGTGTTCATTTGTTTCTTTAAAAATGCAAATTTCTCATTTAAACTTTCCTCCTCCTCCTCTCTCTCTCTCTCTATATGTATATATATATGTATATATGAATGAGTATTTAATTATTTGCTTTATTAATTTGACTAGCATTTATACATGGTCCCTGTCCTACTCTATCTTATAATTCAAAACTTCGCTTAGTCGCTATAAAGACTAATTGCTCTGCAGATGATTGGAAGATAAAAAGAGACTTGAATTTACAAAATTTAAATTATATTTTGATTGGTTCATGAGACCATGCATGATGCATGAGTAAGTGAAAAGATTTATATATACACCATTAATAAATAATTAATTGGAGATATATTATTATATTGTCTTAAATATGATTTATGACATTTAAAGACCGTTTTTTGAATTATGGGTTTGAAAATAAAAGGGAGATTGATCAAAAAGCTAATTTTTCCAACTAAATTTATTTTCTTTGTTATTTTTAAACAGAATTTTTATTTTAATCCGAGTCTATGTAAATGTCTTATTTATTTATGTAAACTTGATTTTCAGATTAAAAATGAAAAAAATTCTTTACGTAAATTTATGTAAGAATTTTTATGTGTTAAATTTTTTTTTTTGTGTTAAATCTAAAAGTAAGCTTTAAACAAATATGTAAGACATTTAAATAAATTTTGAATAATGATAATTCAATTTTAAAAATAACGGAGAAGTGAATTTAGTTGGAAACTTTTTTTTTTACCATTTTGTTCAATTTCTAGAAAATTTATGGTTTGAATAGAATAAAAACAAAAACAGTATGGAAATGAAAAGGGAAATTAATTATTTTAACCATTTTAGAAAAAAAAATTACAAAAATGACTATTTTTTTTTCACTTTTACCAAAATGACCAAAATATAATCGAAATATCCACCGAAATACATCTCATATGCATTAGGATAGAAAACCTCCGCCAAATACCCCAGCCAAATTTGGCGGAGGTTATAATTTGTAAATTTCTTATTTTCATTTTACCCTTAGAGTTAGTTAATAAATTATTTTAGGTACTTTACTTTTTAATTTTTCGTTTTACACCCTTATTACATTAACACACATACCCATATATCAATTAAAATACATCTAAAAAATACGTTTTTATTTTAACAAGTTACATCATTATAATCGTCTCGACAATACCTTCGAAATGAGCCCAATATTGAATATTTTTCGATTTAATTATATAGTTTTAAAACCAATTATTCTCTTGATCGGTGAATATTAATATTTTTCACAAAATTCGGAATATTAATTAAAATATAATGATATTATTTTTTAACGACAAAGTATAATATTATTGATATATAAGGAAATAAGATATAAATTATAGTGAATTTGTACTACTTTTGTGTTCTTGTCATTTCTATAATAAAAACCATATAAATTAATATTTATGTAAAATAACACATAATGCATCGGTTTCTTAAGGTTATTACAATATATATTATAATTAACCTATTTTTGAATCAATGATATATACACAGTGCGGAGGGAACTCCATAAATCTTTCAAGCATATTTCCATGCTCTCTTTCTCCAAGACCTTTAATGAGTAAATTTTTCAGCCTCAATATAATATTTTAATAGCCGAAAAAGACGGTCAACTTACAAAAAATAATAACATTATATTTTAATTAATATTCCGAATTTTGTGAAAAATATTCATATTCACCGATCAAGAGGATAATTAGTTTTAAAATTATACAATTAAATCGAAAAATATTCAATATTGGACTCATTTAGAAGGTATTGTCGATACGATTATAATGGTGTAACTTGTTAAAATAAAAACGTATTTTTTAGACGTATTTTAATTGATATACGAGTATCTGTGTTAATGTGATAAGGATGTAAAACGAAAAATTAAAAAGTAAAGTACCTAAATAATTTATTAACTAACTCTAAGAATAGAAAATGTAAAATAGAAATAAGAAATTTACAAATTATAAAGGTATTTGGCGGAGGTTTTCTAAATATTAAATCAAATCAAGCCAATTTGATATACTAATTAAATTAAAAATTAATTAACTTCCTAATAATTCAATTACGACATTTTTTGTAATTTAATAAATCTTCAAAATGATTTATTAAAGTCATCCTAGGATTTATAATTAAGCTTCTAACACCAAGAATTACTTTCCTTCAAGTTAATTAAATGACCCAAATAATTAATAATTTTATGGGTTTCTTTAATTAAAACGGCTTCGATAGACAATTGAATGACACGACCAAACAATCGAACCAAGTCACCGTCCAGCCCATTGGCTCATCTGGGTCGGTCTTGATCAATCCACCACCCCCACGTCCCCTACGTCACAACTTTGGGGACTTGGCATTTCTAGTCCCTGAAGTTTACACTCTCCACCCTTGTTCTTTTCTCCTCCTTTCAATTTTAACCTTTCACTTTTGTTTGAATTATTTTCCCTTGTACCTTTATTTCCAAATTATTTTCATATTTTATTTCGAGTGTTACAGATATAATGTCACTCGTGTCTGACATGAAGGACATTTTGGATCACATACAAATTGTGATTATGGATTTATTAATTATATATATTTAAATAAAATAAAACTTGTTATTACAAGTTAATATGGCTTGCAGGTTCCAAAAGTGGTTAATAACATATATTACAATAAAATAGGTCTTTTAGGACGTCCAAAGACGAAAGTTCTTGCGGTATGCTATGCTAATTAATAAAGGTTAATGAAGCTGTAAGTTTATATAACCAACTATATATCAAGAATTAAGTTGTTATTGTGAAGTTAGCACTATGAAACAAAGCAAGGCTTCACTGACGGATTTGTGACAGATCAACGACGGATTGACCGTAATCACTGACGGATTTTTTTATATGTAATTTGAAAATTTGTTGGTAACTAATCAAAATCACTGGCCACACTTTCTCCAACGATGAGATCCGTCGGTGATAGCTTTTTCCAGCGCACTATTTTGAGGACAATTACCTACGAATTTGTGAGGGATCAACGATGGATTGACTATCACCCATGAAAAATCCATCTATTGGTAATCCGTCGATAATGGGTTTTTCTGTGGATTTACTACCAGATTTTTGCTGAATAAATTCTTTTTATTTTGAAGTGTAGAAAACCGTAAACTTATCGTTGAAATTAGACAACCTAACAAGTTGAAATAATCGACGCAGATTTACTTTGTATGCAGGGGGATGGGATCCCATTAAAAGATTAATTTTAATTTTTTTTCAAGGGTTAAAATAAATCTTTTACAAGTTTTTACTTTTACCCCCCATTAACTTTTTGCAAAACACTCCACAACCTTAAAAATCAATCAAAAAATTAAAAAAAACAAGTCTTTTGAAATCAACCAAATATAAAAAAATCTCTTGAAATCAATCAAAGAAATCGAAAAAAACTTACGAAATCGACAAAACACTAAAAATCCTTCAAAATCAATCACAAAAACTTAAAAAATCCCTAAAAATCAACCACAAAAACTTAAAAAATCCCTCAAAATCAACCACAAAACTTAAAAAATTCCTCAAGATGGTGTAGTTAGCTAAAAACACGTTAGAAAACTTTACGAACCTTTAGTCTACATTAAATTGCAGCACTAGGCAAAAATCTTGGATCCGTCACTAAATATAAGTAAATTGTCCCATTAGAATATTTGTATGACGCCCTTAGCGTGTTGTCCCGGTTGGCTCCAGGGATAAGGATATGTTTGCTCAAAAAATGTTGGTCTTTGGTTCGATCCAGCCCCCTCGGGCGTCTTGTTGTCGGGTGAGTTTTTGATAGTTCATTCACACTGGATTCCTTGGGGACTGAGTGGTGTGTTGGACCGGTTGGGATGTAGGATACCTATCTAGAAGTTTACACAACTCAATCATGTGATTCCCTTTTTACATCCCAAATTTAATCTCAAAGAAGAAATTTTAAATTTAGAGGACAATAAGGGCCTTTTAATTAAAAAGAATATTTATATTACATGTTCAAAAGTGTTATGTATAACACGTTTTATAAAGGTATTACATGACGTTTTTAAAAGTGTCTTAAAAAAATACTAATAAGACGATTTATTTTTTGAGTCGTATTAGATTATTAAACTCAGTCAATTAAAACTTGTTAGGTCGTTTAACTTTATTATATTAAATTACTGTAATATGATTGTATACGATACACAAATGTTGGTCATGTAATCATAACATTCTAACAAATATTATTATGAAATCGGAAAATTTTGAAGAACAAAACTGATGCTTATTGATATATTTTTTAGAACAACGAAATTTTATTGAAACACTAGCAAGACGCTAGTAGAAGTTACAAAATGGAAATAACAAGGATGGGGTCTTGAAGCCAAGGGACCCAATTAACCTTGTAGACACTACTCCTAGGGTGCACCTAGTTATACGAGCTTGTAACAATGTTATCCTAAAAAGCTGCATTTTTAGGTTTGATAGAGCCAAATACGATCTCGTTCCGGAAAGACCATAGGGACCAGACGCCGTAAACGAAACAGCTTCCATGCACTCAATCACCCTTTTTCTCAATCTTAGGGACACTACCCAGTTCTGCCAATTTTGTACAAAGTTGAGAACAGGGATATCAAGTTTCCACCACCTGTCTAGGTTCCTCCAGATGTCCTTCGCCACCTAACACTCGAAGAAACGATGATTCACCGATTCGACTTCTTCTTCACAGATCGGCAACGCAGATGAATTGACATCTATATATCTTTTTGCCAGATTATCCCTAGTTGGCAACTTATTCAGTCCCATCCACCATACAAAAACATTAACCTTGATAGGAACCAACGTGTTCCACGAAGTGGGCATTTGATCAACCTCCAAAATGTTAGAATCAATCAATTTCCTAGCTGAAGCTACCAAATACTCTCCTGACCCATCGATCAACCAGCTCCATTTGTCCCTAACATTCGATAAAGTCACCGTGTTTAGAATTTCTTTAAGAGATTCTAACTGAGTCGCCTCCGCCCCACCTCTAGGAGGCCTCCCAGGTAAGCGCTCCAGTCATCCGACCTCGCTCGATCTTTGACTGTAGCCGATTTATCAGCTTCTAGAGCATAAATCCTTGGAAATTGAGATTTGAGCGTGCTATCTCCTTACCATTTCTCCTCCCAGAACAAAGTTGAGCTCCCGTCTCCAACACTTTTCTTACATAGCGATAACAAATTGACCCCTTTTTCCTCCAAATGATTGACCGCTTTAGAATATCAATCCACGTGGAGTTAGCCTCGTTGATTATTACTTCGGACCCAATTAAACCATTATTCCCATATATAGATTTGATCGCTTTTACCCATATCGCGTTTTTGTCTTCCCAAAACCGCCAAATCCATTTAAACAGAAGAGCCTATTGAGTGCAAACATACTTCCAATTCCAATGCCCCCTTATTTTCAGCTCGCAAGGCACTTTCTCCATTTAACCTATGTCATTTTCCTTTCTTCAGCGTCTCCTCCGACAAAAAATCGATTTCATAGGATTCCAGGGTCTTTTCTATCGAGCAAGGTATCTTGAAAATGGATATATAATGAGTCGGGAGGCTTCCAAGGACAGATTTTATCAACGCTACTTCCTCCAACTGAAAGTGTTCAGGCTTTCCATTTAGACAGTTTAGCGGCTGATAGGCGGGTTTACACCCCCCCTAAATCTAACCGCAAGTGTACGGGTCGAATCAAGTAGTAGTGTACCGAAGGTACGGGTATCGAACCAGAGGAACTAGGGACTAAGTAACACAATGACTATAGTAGATATTAACTGAACAATAGAAAAATGGATGTTGGGTGAATTAACTAATTAAATTAACTAAGAAGGCCTTGAAGAGATTTAAGGGGTAAAAAGTGGAAAACTTTATGTAGAGAAAACAGTTGGGAGTTGGGATTCTAATGAGTTTCACATAGAACACGGATATTGGAATTTAATCAAGCAATCCATATAATGAAAGAGTAATCACTAAAAATCCGTACTGTACTATCTCGAGTTATAATAGGTTTTATTCCTGAAAACAAATATTTTATCTCTCGATCTTAATATATGTGACAGAAATATATTAGCACAAGATCACAATAATACACTAAGATTTAGTTGGTATATCTCTATCCAAGTTCTCATCTTAGGTATATGAATTAAAGCCTTTGTATGAATCAATTCTCTCAAATTTAATTCAACACAAACAGTTCAGTTGAAAACTGATCAGACTTGCAAAAGCATTAAACACAAAATTCATATACTTCATTAATCAAGAAAGTTTAATCAAAATCCCAATACTTAAGTATTCAGATGTTTACACCCAAAATTAACCCAACCCCCAACATCTAGAGGTTAGTTCATGTTGGGGGTTTGAAAACACAAAGTAGAAGAAGAATTCATAAAGCCAAATTAAAGTCTCTCTCAAGAAATCTGAAATTTGTAAGAACTCCCTTTGAATTCGTAATACCCACGACGATGAATCGATCTCCTTTGATGGAATGTGTCTCGATGGTTTCGTAGCCTCAATCCGTTGTGTTCTCGATGGTAAGTTCTCCCCAAAGTCGCCCCTTGCCGTCCTCAAGAAGATAAAGTGCTGAATAATCCAAACCCTAGCTTAAAAGGGCTTTAAAAACGTCTCAGAGTCTGGCGCCAGTTGGGATGCCAGTTGCAATTCCTAACTGGCGTGGCTAACCCACGCGGCTCTTTAGAGCAACAGAGTCTGACGCCACTTTGGATGCCAGTTGTAATTCCTAACTGGCGTGGCTAACTCACGCTAAGCCAACAATGCCTAAGGCCAGTTGTGGATGCTAGTTATAAGTGGCATGGCCTTTGTGTAACTAGCTTCCAGCCTAACTCACTTGGAAACTAGCCTTAGACTAAAACTTTCTCATTTTTACTCCAATTTGCCTCCGAAAGGTATCGTTGGGCTCCTTCTTTAATTCTCCACCCGGGACAAATTATAATACTTGAAAATTCGCTCCCATGATACAAGATTCTTCATATCTCCCGTGATATTCTTGTTCCTGTGCAAACTTGCACTAAACTGTCAGAAAAACGCCTTGTTTGCTTGGATAACGAGCAAACTTTATGGGAAGTGGTCCTAAAATAACGCTCCAAACGAGTGTTATCAACAACCCCAAACCAAGCGTTGCTTGTCCCCAAGCAAAGTAGCGATAATAAAGACAAACAAATACAACATTTGAGCATATCTTGCAAATACATGGTATACAAGTTAGGCATGTCTATTGTGTCAATACGTGAACAGTTGAACTTTGAAATAAGATGTCTGACTATACCTTGCTCGAAACTAATCATTGATATTCATTGAAGATCGAACTCTGAACTAAGACACTATGCTGAGTTCAATTAACTCGGGGCACTTTCGGGGAGGATTTCGCCTCGACCCTACCTCATAGAGTACTCTCTTTTCTCACGAGTCCTAGGTTAACACACAAAAGTTCATGCAGTATGAAGTTATGTACAATAATTCTCAAGTTATACAACTGCATGAATATATATTGAAAGACGCACAATTGTTAACAAAATGATCTCGGAATGGAATCAAGTAATAAGACGAGGAATATTAGTCAATAGACAGTGTACATAATTACGTTTTCCAAAGGATCACCTAGGTCTTTATGAGGTTGTAATGGGGCTCGGGGTGATGGCTAAGAAACGAAGGTCATTCAGGAACAAGGTCCTTAGTGCTTCACAGTATGAACCGCCCTCCACCAGTTTTTCTTTCCACATTCCCGACTGTGCGTTGTATCATACCCCTTCCGTGCTACTTTCTTTCCTTCTATTTTTCTTTGTTTATTTATTTATTTTTTGTTTTTTTTTTGTTTTTTTTTGTTGCCAGTTCATTCCATCTTTCTTTCCCTTGTCATGTCGATCCTTCAATCCCTGGCTCTTTTTTTTTGTTTTTTTTTGTAGCCGGTTCATTCCATCTGTCCTTCCCTTGCCATGTCGATCCTTCATTCCCTGGCCGTTCATACTATATCGCATTTTCGGACTAAGGTTGGCTTGAAGTTGGGCTAGGGTTTAATGTTAGGTATTGAAATGAAAACTTTATCGAGTGTTTGGCTGCAAAGGGGTTAGGGAGCACACAAGATATGAAAGGGATGTGATAGCTGAAATAAACGAAATTATTTACACACAATGCCTGAGATCATTTCCTAGGGTCCATGCAATTTGTACACTGGTCTTTTTGACAAAATATCCTGATGGTGGTCTTTATTACTTAATGCAAGATAATAGTGAGATCTAGCTATCATCGAATTACAAAGAGAGGAGAGGTGTATATGAATTTATGTAATGAATATCTCTCAGAAATAAAGTTAGTTAAAAATTTATGGCTCAAATTTACCTCTCGGGGTGGTCTCCACTAATGTCTCCTACTCATGTTCCTGTCAATCTCCCTTAACACTATATCTCCATTCAAAGATTCTCAAGCCAATGAAAATTGACAGATTATTTTCAAACTTTGGTGTTGCAGATATCATAGTGGTGTGTGTGCGAAGTGTAATGGAAATCAAGTATTGACACAAGGACAACTAACGAATATACTATGTATACCACCCCAAACCTGTCCACCACATTGTCCTCAATGTGTAAATGATCAATGTGTATAATGGTGTAGATGTAAACCATGACCATATAACGATAAGAGCACAATATATCATCCCAGACAAGTAGGTACATTCTAGAAAGTATGGTACTAATGGTTTAGGTTAGGTACAGTCATCCATACAGCGCGAATGTAAAGCATTAGACATATCAAAAGACAAAAATCAAGGGGATAGAATGATGTCACTGCGAAGAACCTGGTGGTTGTGAAGATGGTCCCGCCTCGTCCATACGGCGGCGGTTGCGGCGTCTCGCTTCACCCGTCAAGTACCCCTGACCAAACCCTCGATCGGCCATTAGGTCTTCCATGTGTCTCATACCGGTTCGTAACTCAACGATATCGGCGTAGTTGCGATCTACTTTATCCTCGATCCTTTGTAGCGTCTCAATCAGGTGGATTTGCCAATTCGATGGTTCGGGTGGTTGTACAGTCAGTTGTTGTGAATCTTCTGGTTCATAGTCTTCATCTTCGGTTGAAGATGAGTTTTGGTCGGTGACTTCTTGTGCATCAACCTCGTCCGGAATATTCATATGCTCCGCTTCATAGGTGGTCTGGGCTTGTAATTTCCGGGAGTATGTGATTTGCATTTTGTAGGCACGGCTATCTAAGTCTTTAGGCGGGCCTTCCGTTGGATGAGTTTCTACACCTGCAACAGAACATAAATGAGTAATAAGGCATGGAAAGGGGAGTATCCCTGTATCTCCCTCAGATCCGGCGTCTAGGATCTCCAAGTGAATGATTTGTCCTATATCGAGGGGCATCTGATGTTGGATGCAATATAGAACTCTCGCAACCGCAGGGTCGACTTCGGTGTCGTGTTTGGATGGTTTGATGCTTGTCTTCAGGAACTTCATCCAAAATGCGGTATCGACGTGGAGTTCGGCTTTCTTGACCGGATGTCCCGACTCCCACCAACTCTCTCTGGTTTGCCTCAAGGATGATGCAATGAGTGGGCTGTATTCAACGGTTAATGGTGCCCCTGCAATCGCGGGAACCCCCCAATGCATATCTGGGTCCTCGGGTGGTTGCAACTGGTAGTAGCGGTTGATGGCATCAGCCGTGATATGAACCACCTGATTGCCGATTACCACCTCCCCGAACTTAGCAAAGACAGGCTGATACATGGCTGCATAAAATTCCCTCACGACTACAGGATCGTACGTCCCTCGAGAAGCACAAAAGGCCTCCCATTCGAATTGTGCGATTGTGGCATGCACGGTGGAGTCGGGTGGGATTTTGTCGAGTTTTATTCCTATTTCGGGATATACGATTCTGTCTGCTGCAGTTGCTCTCCTTAGGATAAGCTGGGGATGTGGTGATCGTCTTGCTTTTGCCTTGTCGGTCTTTGTCATGTTGTCATATTTTGGCCACCGAGGTGTGATAGTGGTTGCTTTTGCGCGTCCCATTCCTGTATGCGAAAGACATGTGTTAGTTAATTGGTAAATGGGGGACCCCAAACCTAGACTTAGGTCTAGGTTGCAACCATATGTTACGGGTGTCCATTAATGCATGTTGACACCCCAAACCTAGGTCGGGACCTAGGTTTAACTGGTCGCTTGAACTAAAAGATTGAATCCAATTAGCAATGACAATAGTACATGAAGCTCAAGTTGAATCAAATGATTGAGTGTAATGCAGAAGATGGGGAATGGATAGCGACCCCAAACCTAGGTGACAACCTAGGTTTGTTCCAAATTTGAGTGATGACATGCATTCCTATCGCCAGTTAAGCCAAGCAACTATGCAGATCATGTATTTTATGCAATTTGACCCATCAAGTCACAATAAACTCAAAAGACCGACATCATCATGCTATACACATCAACAATTTCACTGATTCCGACCGTATTTACCCACAAAGCAACATAGTGATGGTCAGAATCCTTAGGTTATCTTTGTGAATTGAACAAGATTTAATGACTGTTGTCTACATTGAAGATTTCATCACACCTTGGTACACTCTCAACAACATGAAACACCTAGGTTTTAGTCATATGAATCTTACGACCTTTGGCTTGGTGTGGTAGATGCATAGTGAATGCAAAATTGAAATATGAACGTGGCATTTACATACAAGTGTAACATACATGCATTCCCCAATCAGATAGAGTCGATGAAAACAAGGCCTGTGTAAGTGCATACGACTGATTATTACATGATTTGTTCAACTTACACATAAACCCTAGGTTCTTGAATCAGTTTGTGGTTTGAAAACATGAGCAAGAGTGTGTGACTTCACGTATTACCCATAATAATTACCTTTACTAACATAAACCCTAGGAAAACCAAAAGAGAGAGAAGAACATACCTCTGGTTGGATGTGGACTGAAATAGAAACAAAATTAGGAAGAAACTGATCCTCTTGAATGCAATCGATCGAGAATGGGGTGATCAATCGAAGGTCCTTGGTGAAAGTTGCAATCGATCGAGCATAGGGGAGTTTTGAGAAATTTCGTGCTAGGGGGAGAGGATTGTGTGGTACGTGAATGAAAGCAGACTCCAAAAAAACGGGTTTAAAACCCTTGTGCGTGAAACAGACCCTGGCGCTACTTACAGCGCCAGTTACACTTTGCAAGTAGCGCCACTAACCCACGCGGCTTCTAATTCTCGATCAACAGAACCCTACGCCACTTGTGGCGTGGGTTATAATTCCGTAACTGGCGTGCGAACTCACGCGGAGGCCATCTCAAAACAAACAGAACCCGGCGCCACTTGGGGCGTGGGTTGTACTTCGTAAGTGGCGTGAGTAAGTCACGCGGCCTTAGGTTGAAACACACAGACCCTAACGCTACTTAGAGTGCTGGTTATGAATGTCTAACTGGCGTGACAACTCACGCGGCCCTAGCTTGAAACACACAGATCCCGGCGCTACTTGTAGTGCCAGTTAGGGATTTCTAACTAGCGTGACAACTCACGCGGCTCCTACTCCAAACACACAGAATCGGGCGCCACTTATGGCGTGGGTTTCACTTTTCTAAGTGGCGTTATAACCCACGCGGCTCATGGCTGAAAACACACAGAACCCAACGCCACTTGTGTCGTGGGTTATGAACTGTATGTAGCGTGACTAACCCACGCGGTATCAATGTTCTCCATCAGTCCTTGGCGCTACTTGGCACGTGAGTTACAAGTCCATAACTAGCGTGATAAGTCACGCGACCCTATCTTGAAACACACAGAACCCAACGCCATTTTGGACGTGGGTTATGATTCCTAACTCACATGGTAACCCCCGCGGCTCTACAATTGTGATTCAAACAGTCCCTAAGGCTGGTTGTGAAGTGAGTTGTATTTTCGTAACTCACGGACTAACTCACACAGCTCATGATCACTTGACACGGTTCTGGTTGCACGATTTTTTCACCACCTAATGAAATTTCAACCTCTCTGACTTTCAGATTCTCATAAGGAGTCTTAATTACCAAACTAAGAAAAGACCCTACTTACCTATAAAAATTAAATTACGAAAATTAAAGATTGACAAACCTGGTGGGTTGCCTCCCACCCAGCGCCTTATTTAAGGTCGTGGCACGACATTCTGCGGCGATCATTGTTTAGGTTCGTTGAGAAACATGGTGTCCGCTACCACTGTTTCTCCTCCAAAATACGGTTTTACCCGTTGACCATTGACCTTAAATGTTTCACCGTCCTTGCCGCACAGTTCAATAGTGCCGTATGGGAAGACTTCTTTCACCGTGAACGGTCCTGACCACTTTGATTTCAGCTTTCCTGGAAATAAACGCAATCGTGAGTTAAATAAGAGAACTTGCATACCAGGGAGAATTACCTTAGGGTGTAGTCGCTTGTCGTGGAACCGCTTGGTTCTTTCCTTGTAGATGGCCGCATTCTCAAACGCATTATTTTGAATTTCTTCCAACTCATTCATCTGTAGGTAACGATGCTTTCCAGCTTCATTCAGGTCCATGTTTAACTGTTTGATAGCCCAATATGCCCGATGCTCTAACTCTACTGGAAGGTGGCATGATTTGCCAAACACCAACCGATAAGGTGTGGTACCGATTGGAGTTTTGTAAGCCGTACGATAGGGCCACAATGCATCGTCAAGGCGAGCCGACCAGTCTTTCCGAGATGAGTTCACCGTTTTCTCTAGAATCTTCTTTAACTCCCGATTGGAGACTTTTGCAAGGTCATTTGCTTGTGGATGGTATGGTGTCGTCACCTATGCTTTACCGAATACTTCTTGAGAACAGCATCGAGATAGCGATTGCAGAAATGACTACCACCATCGCTGATCAACGCTTTGGGGACCCCAAACCTCGTGAAGATATTCTTCCTCAAGAAATTAACAACCACTTTTGAGTCATTTTTCGGCGTAGCTATGGCTTCTACCCACTTCGAGACATAGTCAACTGCAACTAGGATGTACTCGTTGCGGTTGGACACTGGGAATGGGCCCATGAAATCCATGCCCCAAACATCGAATAACTCGACTTCCATGAATATTTTCATTGGCATCTCATCTCGCTTGTTGATATTTTCGACCCTTTGGCAACGATCACATCGGACTATGAAGTCTCGTGTCTCCTTGAACATTGAAGGCCAGAAGAAACCGGATTGTAGTATCTTGGCGACTGTTTTATCAGAACTGAAGTGGCCGCCACATTCCAATGTATGACAGTGGTTGAGAATATCCGCCTTCTCTTCATCAGGGACACATTTTCGAATTATTCCATCTCCACAAAGCTTGTAAAGATAGGGTTCGTCCCAGAAATATCGCTTTGCATTTGCGATGAACTTTTGTCTCTGATGCGAATTCAAACCATACGGTTTAACTGCCCCAACTATAAAATTGATGATGTCAGCATACCACGGTTCTGAATGGCTGATCTTAAACAGTTGTTCATCCGGAAACGAATCATTGATGATGGAGTTATCATCATGGTGTTTATCATTACCTTCTAGGCGTGATAGGTGATCTGCTACCGTATTTTCTGAGCCTTTCTTATCTAATATCTCCAGATCAAATTCTTGTAGCAATAATTCCCACCGGATGAGCCTCGGCTTTGCGTCCTTCTTGGTCATCAAATATTTTAAAGCCGAATGATCAGTGTATACAATTACCTTAGCACCAACTAGGTAAGATCTGAATTTTTCACAAGCATAAACAATAGCAAGTAACTCCTTCTCTGTAGTTGCATAATTGATTTGAGCATCATCCAAAGTCTTGCTAGCGTAATAGATCACGTGTAGCCTCTTTTCCTTCCTTTGTCCCAACACGGCACCTACTGCTGTATCACTAGCATCGCACATGAGCATGAATGGTAGATTCCAGTCGGGTGCGGTAAGAATTGGTGCAGAAATTAACTCCTTCTTTAACCTGTCAAAGGAAGAAATACACTCATCAGTGAAATTGAATTTTGCATCTTTAAGTAATAGAGAGCATAAGGGTTTAGAAATTTTAGAAAAATCCTTAATGAATCGCCGGTAAAAACCGGCGTGTCCCAAAAAACTCCGGACTCCCTTGACAGAATTTGGATATGGGAGATTCTCTATCACGGCCACTTTTGCTTTGTCCACCTCAATTCCTGCCTTTGACACTTTGTGACCAAGCACGATTCCTTCTGTCACCATAAAGTGACACTTCTCCCAGTTTAAGACCAGGCTTGTCTCTTGACATCTTTGGAGAACGGCTTCTAAGTGTGTCAGACATGTATCAAATGAGGGTCCAAACACTGAAAAGTCGTCCATAACTATCTCTATAGTTCTCTCCACCATGTCCGAGAATATTGCCATCATGCACCTCTGAAACGTTGCTGGTGCGTTGCACAATCCAAATGGCATCCTTCGGTAAGCGAATGTGCCATATGGACAGGTGAAAGTTGTCTTTCTTGATCTTCTGGTGCAATAGGTATTTGATTATACCCGGAATACCCGTCCAGAAAGCAGTAATATTCATGGCCCGCCAGTCGTTCCAACATTTGGTCAATGAAGGGAAGTGGAAAATGGTCTTTTCGAGTGGCGTCATTCAACTTTCTGTAATCAATACATACCCGCCATCCGGTCACCGTCCGAGAAGGGATTAGTTCATTATTGTTGTTCCGGACAACCGTGATGCCTCCCTTCTTTGGAACTACCTGAACTGGACTCACCCATGGGCTGTCAGGGATGGGATATATGATCCCTGCATCTAGAAGTTTCAGTACTTCTTTACGGACCACTTCTTTCATGTTTGTATTTAATCGGCGCTGAGGTTGAACTACTGGTCGGTGTCCCTCCTCCAGATTGATTCTATGTGTGCAGAATGTGGGGCTCAAACCTTTAAGATCGGCAATTGTCCACCCGATGGCAGTCTGATGCTTTCGAAGAATTCTTAACAGTTTCTCCTTCTTTTCAGTGCTTAAAGAGGACGAGATGATGACAGGTAGTGTCTCTTTTTCACCTAGATAAGCATACTCTAGATGCGCTGGTAGTGGTTTCAATTCAAGTTGAGGTGGTGTTTTGGAAGATGGTTGTGACTTGGCGATAGATTCTCCCAAGTCTTCGATTATTGGTCTATTGGGTCCTTTAAATGAAGATAATGCGTTTAGTTGCATCACTGTTTCACTTTCTTGATCAGAATTCAGACCCATAAGTGTTTCTTCAAGCTGGTCCCCCGTGCCCATTTGACTGTCTCTTAATATATTCTCGAGAACATCAATTCAGTATATTTCATCATTCTCTAACCGATCTTTTGTTGCTCGGAATACATTGAACACAGCTTCCTCGTCACCAACCCTCAAGGTCAGCTTTCCTCCTTCAACATCAATAATGGTTCTGGCAGTTGCCAAGAACGGCCTACCAAGTATGATTGGTATATTTTTGTCTTCCTCCATATCAAGCACTATGAAATCTGCTGGAAAATAGAAATTCCCCACTTTCACCAAGACATCTTCAACAATTCCATAGGGATATTTGATGGAACGATCAGCTAGTTGGAGTGTCACATTTGTTGGTTGGGCCTCTCCGATACCGAGTTTCCTGAAAAGAGAAAAGGGCATTAAGTTAATGCTGGCACCTAAATCACAAAGTGCCCTACCACAATCAGAATCTCCAATGTTAACAGGTAAAGTGAAACTCCCTGGATCCCTAAGCTTTTGTGGAAGCTTATTCTGAATGATGGCGCTGCACTCTTCAGTAAGTGCAACTGTTGCATGTTCCTCGATCTTCCTCTTGTTGGATATGATATCCTTCAAGAACTTGGCATATGAAGGCATCTGAGCTAGAGCATCTGCAAAAGGAATATTAATGTGTAATTTCTTAAATATTTCAAGAAATTTGGAAAACTGAACCTCATCCTTGTGGGCCTTCAAACGATTTGGATATGGAACTTTCGGTGTTGCTTGTTTGACTGGTGGCTTCACAGGTGTGTTTACCGGTGTTTCTACCGGTTGGCTTTGCTTCTTCTTAATTCCTGCGCTTAAATCAACATCTTCAACTTCCACCTCTTCTGTGTCTGTTACTTTTGGTTCAGTTTGGCTAGTGGTTCCCTTTTCTCCCACCGGTTCCCGTGTAGGGTCTATAATTAGCACCTTGCCGCTCCTCAGACGAATGGCTTTACATTCTTCATATGGTTTCCTATCCGTCTGACTAGGGAATTTTCCTTTTTCCCTAGCTTGAAGGGTTTCAGCAATCTGTCCCATTTGCCTTTCCAGAATTTGGATGGAAGCGGTGTTTTGGTCAGTTGCCGCTTTCACAGTACCGACAGTTGATGCTAATGTGTTAACTGAAGAGGTTAACCCTTCAACCGCTGTATCCACCTTTGAGATAAATTTCATCATCATGTCTTCCAAATTAGATTTCTTCTCTGATGGCTGTCCGTCTTCAAATCTCCTTTGTGAATGACCTGGATGACGATATGCATTGTTAGAATGGGAAGAAGAAGAAAAGTTAGAATTATTACCGTATTGTTGATCCCCTGCGCCGTCTTTCTGATTATGTTGTGGTTGACCCCAAGACAAGTTCGGATGCTTCTTCCATCCTTCGTTATACGTGTTAGAAAAGGGATCGTTCCGAGGTCGGTTGTTCCGGTTTTGCATGTAATGAACTTGCTCGGGCGGTGCTTCATAAGAAGAAGGCTGAAATTCTGATGGATTAGTATAATAAGGAACTGATGGTTGAGTGGCACTTACCTTTAACTGATCTGTTATTGCGGCTAATTGGGCTCTTATGGCCCTCAACTCTTCAGACTCTTGGATGTTGGCTACCCGTCTTGTTGCGGATCTCGGGATGGAATAGTTATGAGAGGCGAGATTTTCGATGAGTTCGGTGGCTTCTTCATAAGTTTTGTTCATTAGAGCTCCTCCAGCAGCAGCGGTGAGATCATTCTTATATTGCTGGTGTAGCCCTTGGTAAAATGTTTGAACGATCATCCATCCATGGAGTCCATGATGAGGAAACCTTCTGAGCATTCCCTTATACCTTTCCCAGGCTTCATAGAATGATTCGAGGTCTAATTGTGCAAACTGAGTGATTTCTACGATTAGCTCGGCAGTTCGGCCTGGGGGAAAGAATTTATCTAAGAACGCCTTTTTCAATGCAGCCCATGTGCGTATAGGCCCTATATTCAAATTTTGTTCCCATGCGCGTGCTGCCCCCTTTAGAGAGAAGTGGAACAATCGGAGCTTGGTAGCATCTTCAGAGACTCCGTTTTGCTTGAAGGTGTCACAAATTATATCGAATTCGCGAAGGTGAGCATGAGGATCCTCAGTTGGAGTCCCTCCAAATTGGTTGTTTTGTGCCAATTGAATGATGTTATGCTTGAGCTCGTAATTTTTCGCATTGATCTTGGGTGCTCGGACGCCTTTACTAGAACGTCTTACTGTTGGGCTCGTAAAGGCTTTCATGGGAACACGAGCATTTGGGTCCGGTTCATCTTCTTCAGAAGAATTATCTTCATCCTCTAATTCCCTGTGCAGTTCCTCTTCATGTAGCCTTAACCTTTCTGCCTCGGCTCTTAACCTTTCTGGATTCATTGTTCTTGATTTTTCGGCTCTAGCTTCCTTTCGTAATCGACGAGCGGTTTTTTCAATTTCTGGATCAAACAATAACGACCTTGGATTACTGGTTTTTCTTCGCATAAGCTATGAACTACCTGCAAACAAAGTTCAGATTTAGTGTACTAGAAATTGACAATGTAATAAGAAAATAAAAACAAAACAGAAAATTAAAAGGTCCAATGTAATACTACTGATAGCTAGTAGTGTTATTAGCGAATGCTAGCTCCCCGGCAGCGGCGCCAAAAACTTGATAGGCGGGTTTACACCCCCCCCCCTAAATCTAACCGCAAGTGTACGGGTCGAATCAAGTAGTAGTGTACCGAAGGTACGGGTATCGAACCAAAGGAACTAGGGACTAAGTAACACAATGACTATAGTAGATATTAACTGAACAATAGAAAAATGGATGTTGGGTGAATTAACTAATTAAATTAACTAAGAAGGCCTTGAAGAGATTTAAGAGGTAAAAAGTGGAAAACTTTATGTAGAGAAAACAGTTGGGAGTTGGGATTCTAATGAGTTTCACATAGAACACGGATATTGGAATTTAATCAAGCAATCCATATAATGAAAGAGTAATCACTAAAAATCCGTACTATACTCTCTCGAGTTATAATAGGTTTTATTCCTGAAAACAAATATTTTATCTCTCGATCTTAACATATGTGACAGAAATATATTAGCACAAGATCACAATAATACACTAAGATTTAGTTGGTATATCTCTATCCAAGTTCTCATCTTAGGTATATGAATTCAAGCCTTTGTATGAATCAATTCTCTCAAATTTAATTCAACACAAACAGTTCAGTTGAAAGCTGATCAGACTTGCAAAAGCATTAAACACAAAATTCATATACTTCATTAATCAAGAAAGTTTAATCAAAATCCCAATACTTAAGTATTCATATGTTTACACCCAAAATTAACCCAACCCCCAACATCTAGAGATTAGTTCATGTTGGGGGTTTGAAAACACAAAGTAGAAGAAGAATTCATAAATCCAAATTAAAGTCTCTCTCAAGAAATCTGAAATCTGTAAGAACTCCCTTTGAATTCGTAATACCCACGACGATGAATCGATCTCCTTTGATGGAATGTGTCTCGATGGTTTCGTAGCCTCAATCCGTTGTGTTCTCGATGGTAAGTTCTCCCCAAAGTCGCCCCTTGCCGTCCTCAAGAAGATAAAGTGCTGAATAATCCAAACCCTAGCTTAAAAGGGCTTTAAAAACGTCTCAGAGTCTGGCGCCAGTTGGGATGCCAGTTGCAATTCCTAACTGGCGTGGCTAACCCACGCGGCTCTTTAGAGCAACAGAGTCTGACGCCACTTTGGATGCCAGTTGTAATTCCTAACTGGCGTGGCTAACTCACGCTAAGCCAACAATGCCTAAGGCCAGTTGTGGATGCTAGTTATAAGTGGCATGGCCTTTGTGTAACTAGCTTCCAGCCTAACTCACTTGGAAACTAGCCTTAGACTAAAACTTTCTCATTTTTACTCCAATTTGCCTCCGAAAGGTATCGTTGGGCTCCTTCTATAATTCTCCACCCGGGACAAATTATAATACTTGAAAATTCGCTCCCATGATACAAGATTCTTCGTATCTCCCGTGATATTCTTGTTCCTGTGTAAACTTGCATTAAACTGTCAGAAAAACGCCTCGTTTGCTTGGGTAACGAGCAAACTTTATGGGAAGTGGTCCTAAAATAACGCTCCAAACGAGTGTTATCAGCGGCAAACTTTTCAAGTATGGTTTTCCATGCATCCGTTTGGACATATTGCACCCCACGGGCAACCCTAGGTACGAGAACGATCATTTACCATAACCGCACCCAACAAGCTTGCCATGTACCCAAGCTCCCCTTCATCAATCCCTATCCCAAATATCTTACTTTTCTGAATGTTAATTTTAAGACCATATATCTGTAAAAAAAACATCGAAGGATCCTTAAAATGTTTTTGGCGTTTTTCTGGGACCAATCTCCGACAAAAATGGCATCGTCTGCGTAGAAAAGATGAGAGACCATATAAATATCTTTCCCAACTCTAGATCATTTCAAATTCTATTATCTCCAGCTTCTTTAAGGACAACATGGAGGCCCTTTATGGCAAGAATGAAAAGAAAGGGGGAAAGGGGATCTCCCTGTCGGAGACCATGTCTAATTGTGAATTCTACGGTCGGAGAGTCATTAACGAGCACTGATGCTGTAGATTTTTCAAGGCACCCAAAGATCCACCTTCTCCAGGTCATGCCAAAACCCAATTTTGCCAACATCAAGTATAGGAAGTCCCACCGTAACGAGTCATAGGCTTTCTCGAAATCAATTTTAAAAACCAGAAGTTTTTTCTTTCGCCTTTGGTACCACGCCATCACCTTATTCAATATAAGTGGCCCACCCAGAATCTACCTCCCCTTGATGAACACTGTTTGTGCCATGCTAACACAGTCGCCTATGACCGTACTAAGACAGTTTGCAAGTAATTTGCCTATAATATTGTATTGGCATCCTATTAGGCTGATCAACCGAAATTCGTTTATGTATTTGGGGTCTTCGATCTTTGGGATTAGGGGGATAAAAGACGGGTTGCATCCTTTAGGTATTTGACTAGACGAAGAAAAGTCGCGAACCATTTTTACAACATTGTGCTAAACTAAACTCAATAATTTCTTCAGAAACCCAAATGTGAACCCGTCTCGACCTGGGGCACGATCATCTCCACAGTCCCACACCGCCCTTTTAATTTCCTCTCAAGAGAATGCTTCTTCCACCGATGAGGCTTGTTCCGACGAGATGGTTTTTGGCCTGAAAACATCCAACTCCGGACGTGTGAGAATCAGAGTCAAAAGTGGTGCTAAAATGTTCAAGGAACTTCTTTTTTTACCAAGGTTGGTTCCTCGATAGACACGCCATCACTCATGATCCCCCGTATAGCAACCCGCCTCTTCTTCTGGTTGATAATTCCATGGAAGAATTTGGAATTCTCATCTCCATCGACCCCCCTCCCCCCATTTTGACTTTAACCTTCTGCATGAGGTCCAAGGTCTCCATTCGATCTAAATCCGCCAAATCTTTCAGGTTCCTGATTCTATTATCCATATCATTCTTACAAGCTTGCCCATCATCCATCTTATGGTCGACAATCATAATAGAGTTTTTAAGATCATTTTTACTCCTTCTCTCTCGACCCCGAGTTTCCCCAATCCAAACTTTAATAGTTCTTTTAAGGACAACTTTGACCATCCCGTGCGGTTCTATAGGGTCGAAGTTGTTCCATGTTTTCTCAACCAGAAGATTAAACCCCTCTCTCTCAAACCACGAATGAAAAAAAACCTAAACGGTGTAGGCCCGTAATCTACCTCCATGGACTTTAGGAGTATGGGTCTATAGTCTGAGAATCTTCTATCTAATGCCAACCTAGAAAGGTTTGGCATTAAAACACCTAGACCATTCGAGATCAGGAACCTGTCTAGTTTACTCATCTTGGAGCTGGACCAGGTAAACCTAAATCCTCCTAAAGGGATATCTATGAGCTCTTCTTCACGGATGAAAGAATTAAGCGCATCCGCAGAGCGAGCGCAGAATACCGATCCAAATCTTTCAGTCGTAGACCGAACTTCATTAAAACCTCCCATTATCATAACTTCACCTTTCCATCTTCCGATTAAGGATCTAAGAATTTGCCAGAGTTCTTTTTCCCCCCGGGCCCTGTGGAGCATACACCGCAATCATTAGGATAGGCAGTTTTTTAGGGATCCACACATGTTCACTAGCTACAAAATTATTCGACGAAAAATCTCTACTCTTATTGAAAGAAACATTATCCCATATGCACAAAATCCCTCCCGACCGGCCTCTAGCCGAGCTACAGGCAAAGTCGAAAGAAGAATTTCCCCGCATCTACTTGATCGCACAAATATCCAACCTCAACATTTTGGTTTCTTGAGTAGAGATGAAATTAATGTTGTTCCCCAAGCACAACTCCTTGATCCACTTCTTTTTATTCTCATTGCCTAGACCTTGAATATTCAACGGGAGCACATTCATTTTAAAACTTTGTTAACTCCCGACCCCTTGATGATTTCTTCCAAATCTTTCTCGCTTCCCTTCATATTAAACCCTAGGGCTTTCCCGACCTCTATGGTTTGGGACATCTTTCGATAATGGAAAAGCCGCTACGTAAGGATTTAGTTGCATATTGCTTGACCGCCCCTGAATCTGATCTACGAGGGATTGATATATTACATGTGGTATTTTCTGGCATATTTGATATTTCACAGAATAAAAGTCGATTAATTTGATTCGTATTTTATTTTCAGCTGGTTAATAAAAATAGATTTAATTTAACTAAAAATAAATTGAGAAGTATGAATCCAGAGTTGTAGTATATAGAAATGCTTCAACTTAATTTTCAGCATCGTTTACTAAAATTCACATTACTGTTTTAAGAATAAGATTTTAAATAGGTAATGATGTTTAATACTTTAAATACTTATAATTTTTTTTAAAAGGTAATAGATTAACATTGGGTCCCGTTTGTTAGTAGTTTAATAGTATTGGTTACTTATTCGGTCAGTCATACATGACTCTTTGGTACGTAGTAGCTTAACTATGTAAAAAATAATGGCTTATTCAGTAAGTTTCAGAGGACTTGTATCAGAAAGTCAAGTTTTTCTAATCATGTTTCTTCCAATTAAAAAAACATGCCCACTTTATTTATGAAAAAAAATTTACAAACAAAAATGTTCTCAATCTATATAAATTTATTTAATTTAAGACACACAAAAAGTTTTATTCATGCGTCACTTAATGTAAAATCAATTAGTTTAGTTGGTTGGTTTCAAGACTCTATTTTTGCTATTTTCGTTTTGTAATTCTCGACTAACGCTTTGCTTTTATATTAATAAAGTGTCATTGTTTTTTAAAAGAAATTAATAAAAGATCAACCAAACAGTCATTAAAAATCTAGAATTCAAATATTTTTCTTACTTTACGGGGCCTAATTAATAAGTAAATCATAAAAATTTCATGTCTTTTGGTTATGGTTTTTAATGTTTTCTTTTTTAAATAAAAAAATAAATATGTGAAACATAAAATCCAAAGAATTAAAAAGGGAAACATGTAGAGATCCCACTTCAATTAAATGAAGTTAATTCATAGGTTAAGATATCGTTATCGGTAGGTAAAAGGTGCCATTTGATTAATTTTTTTGGCTTATCTTATCCTTAATTAATCTTTAAGTAATTCATAATTATACGTAAATTAATATCATCAATTGAGGCATGGAATTCTTAATTATGCTCCTAGATGTGAATGTGACTATCAATTATTAAACTTTATAAAAACAACTATTAATTTTCTGTTTTATTTTAAATATAATTTATCGTTCGCATAACTAATGCTATTACATTTTCTTTCGCATTTTAGCTTTTTGTAAAAAAATCAACATCATTTATCTTAATAGTTTTAGTGTTCTTTTAATGATTATAAAATAATTTTTTTTAAATTTACAAGGGTGGCAAATTGGCAATAACAAATAAAGAACACGAAATTTGACGAAAACGTTGCAATCTAGAAAAATACTTAATAATATATATATATATATGTGTGTGTGTGTGTATTTATACATATATATTAAGTTCGTTGAAGGTGGAGATCGAGTTGTGAGCAAAACCATTCTCCTAAGAGGCGTTTGGTTTGATGAAACGATTTTAACGGATTGAATTTCGTAAAGGGATTTAGAATTAGAGTGATTTGAATTTTAAAAGATTATAATTTTTGTTGTATTTTTTTTAATAGTGGCAATTTATTAAAAAACTAGCAAAGTGCTAGCAGAACAATACAAAGCGGAAATAGCAAGGGAGGAGTCTTCAAGACTTCAACCCAACCAACCCAATTAATCTTATAGTACTACTTTTATGGTGCACCCAGTTATACGTGTAGGTTACAATATTATCCCAAAGAGCCGCTTTTTTAGGTTTGATAAATCCGAATAAGGTCCCGTCCCGAAAAGACCATAGGGACCAGAGCGCCGTAAACGTAACTGCTTCCAAGCATTTCGTCATCCTTTTCCCCATCCTTAGGGACGCCACCCAATTCTTCCAATCCTGATTGGAGTTGATAGCAGGCATATCGAGATTCCACCACCTTCCTAAATTCCTCCAGATGTCCTTCGCCACCTGACACTCGAAGAAAATATGATTCACCGATTCAACTTCTTCTTCACAAATCGGACATGGAGAGGAATCAACACCAATTTCTCTTTTAACCAAATTATCCCTAGTTGGTATCTTATTCAATTTCATTCGCCATACGAAGACATTGACCTTGATAGGTACCAACCTATTCCAATATGTAGGAGTTTGATCAACCTCTAAAGTGTTAGAATTGATCAATTTCCTAGCTGAGGCCACCGTATACTCTCCAGACCCGTCTATCTCCATCTATCTCTAACATTAGATAGAGTCACCGTGTTGGGAATTTCTTTAAGAGATTCTATCTTAATCGTTTCCGCTCCTCCTTATGTAGATCTTCGAAGGTGAGAGATCCAGTCAACCGACCTCGCCCACTCTTTGACTGTAGCCGATTTATCAACTTCAAGAGCGTAGATCATTGGGAATTGAGATTTGAGCTTACTATTTCCTTGCCATTTCTCCTCCCAGAACAAAGTTAAGCTCCCGTATCCAACACTTTCTTACATAAAGAAATCAAATTGACCCCTTTCTCCACCAATTGATTGACCGCTTTTAGAATGTCGATCCATGTGGAATTTTCCTCGTTGCTTAAGTCATGGGCACCAATCAAGCCATTATTCTCATAGATAGATTTGATCACTTTAACCCATACCGCATTTTTATCTTCCCAAAACCGCTAAATCTAATAATAGTGCCCTGTTGAGAGCAAATATACTTGCAATTCCAATACCCTATTCTTTTCGGCTTGCAAGGCACTTTCTCCATTTAACCCAAGTCATTTTTCTTTCCTTGACGTCACCTCCGATGAAAAATCGATGCTTTGTAGAATTTGGAATAGTATTAGATTCCTTTTTCATAAAGGATGGTTTTAGGGATGTTTAAGGTGGTTTTAACCCCATTTTTATAACGTCCAGTTCAGGTGTTCAGTTTAGATTAAGTAACCGTTTTAGCGTAGAAAGCGGTGTGTCGTATCGCATTTGAGTTCCCTTGGCTTTATAAACTTTATACTTGTCATTGGATTTCTAAACTACACTGATTATGGTGTTTTCATATTCACATGTTTTATAAAATGTTTGGTTGAGTATATCATGACGTATGTTTGGTTGTTGGACATGCACAATAGTAGTAGGGTACCTTGAGATAGTGCAAATCTCTTGGGAGTTGTATACCGTGTACCTCAAATTTGCTTTGTGGGTACATTGGACGGGCACCACTTTGGGCCATATTTTAGTTTCACATGGGGAATTGTGTGAAACACAAAGCCTAGTTTCACATGGGGAATTGTGCGAAATACAAAATTTAGTCGCATGGGAAAATTGTGCGACAAGTGTTGGTTTCTACGAATATTGTGCATGATTCATTGTTGGTTTACTTGGCTTCTGTTTAAATGAACTTCTATGTTCGTGATGTAAGTTTTATAATTGTGGCTTGTTGGAAATTCACTAAACCATTTTGTAGATAGCTCTTCCAAGAGCAAGGGCAAGATTTTAGTTGGATTATAGAGAAGTGCAGATAATAGGTGAATCTTATTGCTTTTAGATAGAAAATTCTCAGCTATGGAATTGTTTTTCGCTGCAAATCTTTGGGATGAAATAGAATGTTAACTTTATACTTTGGTACCTGGTTGCTATTTAAGTATATTTGGGTTTGATGATTTTGGATTTTTACAAATTATTTTACAAATCTCTAAAGTTTCTAAAATAAAGTAGTTGTTGATGATTTTGGATTTTTTTCAATCTAGTTATATCAGTTTGGTCATGTGTGGTTTCGAGATGTGACGAAGTTGGTCCTCAATCTACGGTGCAAGTTACAGTTAAATCCAAAAATTTACTATTTCCCCATACCTTATAAACATTATTATTACTTTTGGTAAAAGAAGATCTATATAATTTATTGAAGGGGAAAAGTGATCATAAGATAATTATATACCGGGTAATCCATAAAAATATGTATTTGTATAAAAAGAATCCTGTAAAAAATCTATTACATGTGGACAACTCCAATATCAGACATGATGACATGGTAATTATACGTTTTTTAAAATTAAAACTACATAACATATTTTACATGAGATAAATGGATAATACAAAATTTGTACCAACATTATTTACGTATCATTAATGTTTCCCTCTTACTTACAATTGTTCCACACAAAAATTGTGATTAAGAAGAAGCTCGGAAAGTAGATGAAGTAGAAAATGTATACAAATTATTATCATTTCTAAATGATGGACTAATAGTAATTTAGCGCCATATATATATATATATGAATAATGTCAAATATTTTTTTTGCTAATAACAGTATGATGTATAATGTATGATGTATAATTATATATATATATATATGTATATATATATATATATATTAATATATGATGCATGCGATTTAAATTAAATATTGCTTCATTAAGAGCTATAAACCATACTAGATCTAGTGCAGTTTGAAATAACTAGCTCGTTATTTACCATTATAATTATCCACACATCTAATTCAATCGTCATGCTTGATTAAAACAATAAGAGATTTAGTAAATATGAGCTACTATTATGTGGAATAGTTGAATAACCGACTAATTAACACCATTTAGAATGATGGATATATGATAAATACTTGAAAAATTAACGAATTTCCGATATGCGTTACTTTTAATCTTGGGCTTACGACTTCCCATAGAAAGGTCTTGTTGGGTGACAACCCTCGGAAAACCATTTGGCCCAGCAATCAAGCCCAAATTCCATCGTTAGGGTTTTAGATTTCGACAACCCCCAAGAGCATCTCCAACAGGTTTCTATAATTTTTCTGAAATAGAGAATCAAAGGTAAAAATCTCTAAAAACAGTTATATTCATCTTCTACAGATTTTCTATTTTAGAGATTTTAACACAAATTATATTAATATAATATTATTTAATTTATCTTTCCAATACACTATAATCTTATTGGCGAGATAGAATAAAATAACAACTTCTCTCCTACGATCAAATATAGAGAATGCTCTAAACTTAGAAAAATTTCAAGTTTTTTCTATTATACAAAACAAGATAACAAAACTGTTGAAGATGTTTAGAAAACAAAAACCCATTTTTTTTTAACAAAGCTCTTAGAGATGCTCTAATTCACAAATGTATTTGCAAGTTCTATTTATTTAGTTATTTTGATTTTATTATGTGAAACGAGGATGTTCGTTAGTTATACTTTAGCTTGTGTATAGAATTTTGAATTTCTTCTAGCATAATTTGCTAACAATATAACAATATTTTATTTAAATTGATATGTTTATAAAATTATTCTATAATATAATAATTTTCTCGTAGAACAAATATTTCTTTTTGGGTTTTTTTTCTTCCCGAGTCATAATAGACTTAATGGTTAATTAGGGGGGAAATATAATGTTTTGTTTATTGCTGTAATTCCAAAACCACACAGACATAACTATACTTATTTTTGTTTGTATTTATATAGAAGTGCAATAAACAACTATGCAGAATACTAAGTTATATTTTTTGAAACTATTTAAAGCAAAAGCTGTAAATCCTAAAATGAAAATATAAGGTAAGAGGCTTTTACCCCAATGCAAGTGGAATCAAAAAATGTTTGTTTACAAAATATTTTATGGTGAGCAGATTAATTTAACGACATTATTTTAATCATCTGCCTGATTAAGTGTTAAATAAACTATAATTATTTATATAGTTAATTAAGTGTTAGAATGACATAAAATTACAATTAATAACTAAGTATATTTTAAAAAAATCATTGACATTCATGACTATATTGTAAAATTACCAAAGCATACTCTTAGTTTTTTTGGTAGATATTTGAAAATATTAATAAAAACTAAACAATTTTGTGAATTAATATAAAAATGATAAAATATCAAAATTGAATCACAAATAATTGTGAAATTAACTTTGAATTGAAAACACATCAATAAAAAAATATGTCTTAAATTTTTAGATAGGACTTTTAAACACAAAAGTTTATTAAAAAAAATTTATATTTAAAATCATAAGTAAAAGATTGTAAAAAGTTTGATTCATTTGATAATTTTGTTTTACAAACAAGAAAATGGTAAACATAAAACAAAATTGGTATTCATGTATATAGTACTTGAGCCGTACCAGCCATGTGTAATGTGTTAAAGAAATAACGGTTGTAATTAAGGAATTAAGAGCATCTTCAAGAGCTTACCCGAAATGGAAAAAAAGAAGAATATGGGAATTTTGGACAAAATTTTTGCTCCAAGAGGTTCCTCAAAACTTTCTCTAAAATAGAGAAAGTAGGAGAGAGAGTGAGTTTTTCGCAAAATATGGAGTTCACTCCAAAAATGGTTACCAAATGAATTGACCAAAAGAAAATTTTAAAAAATAAATATTTAATGAGAGAAATAATATTTTATTAGATGATGCAATATTTTAATATTATTTTGGAGAAATTATAGGGAATTTGTTGGAGAAGAATGCAATTTTATTTGGAGATTTTGTCATTCTCATTGATAACTAAATTATTCTCATCAATATTTTTATGGTTTTTGGATTAAGTTATTTTCATTAAGTCGTCATTACTGAAAATCCTCAAAGTTTTTCATGTTTAGGAATGGTTAATTAATATAGGTTTTTGAGCTTTTTTAATATTGGATAATTCATTAATGCTAATTTTGTGCTGAGAAATTGTCATATTTAAACATTAAGTAATTTTTTTTGAAAAAAAAAAACCTTAAGTGATTAATTAATGACAATCAAAATTCCATCAGAAATCTTTTCTAACATAATGTCGTCGTAAACCTAGCGCAGAACCTCCAATGACAGATTGCAAGTTGAAATGGTACCATGAAGTTCCAAAGAAAGTGGGCTGTTTCATTTGGAAGGTTTATCTTTCCCATATTCCGACAGCTCCTGCACTTTTGGATAGAGGTATTTCGATACCTTCGTCGACTTGCGTGTTGTGTCATGAGGAAGAAGAAAACTGTTGTCATTTATTGTTCGGGTGCACTTTTGCAAACGGTGTTTAGGCTTGGGTTAACAAGTGGTGTAATGCTTCGCCCCGTAACGTTGATAGTTTCAACTCGTTGATGGAGTTCATAAGTTCTTGGAGAGCTAGCGAGAAAAAGAAAAGAATCTTCACTTGCATTTGTTACGGTACGTTGTGGTGCATTTGGAAGGCTAGATGTAATCTTCAATTTAGATCTGAAAGGTTATCCGAGACCAAAGTGGTTGATTTTATGAAGAGTTCGGTGTACTTATGGTTGAAATATAGGAGACTAGATTCCCGCTTAAAGTGGAATGAGTGGTGTATTGATCCTTTCTTGTACATGTAATCCCCTGTTTTTTCTCCCCTTGGCTGCTTTTTAGCGCTCGGGGTGTGGTGTTCTAATAATATGGCCGGTTCCAAAAAAAAACCTATTGAAACATTTGAATTCCCCTGGGGAAATAATTCTAGCCAAACAAATTCCGACAAACTGTTTCCGTCGGAAATAGTAATTTTCGATGGAAAATGTTGTTGGTGAAAGTCGTGTTTCTAGCGGTGGTTATTCCTTGCTAATTAGTGTATATTGCTTAGTGTAAATAATTAACTGTTTTAAATTTTGATTAGTTAATCAGGTGATGATTGTTTGGTAACCATTTAGTTTATATAATTAATCAAGATTTAGACAAGCGTTTGGTTTATCCGTCTCTTTGAGAATTCCTGCTATGAAAATATATGTCGTTTTAATTAAAAGGAGTTTTTCAAATCAAAAGAGGGTCCGAATGCATGGTTTTCTCTTAACAAACTTCAACTCAGCAGATGCGAAATCAAAATCAAGATGTCCTTTTTAGCTTAAGTGGTCTAGATTAGATGCGGATCAATAATTAGTAAATGCGTAACTAAGAGTATCTCCAACAAACATACTATATGTTATCTCTTTTCTTTCAAATTTGGTGTTTTTGTTCATCCATTATCTATTTTTCTCTATCTTAGAGGAGAATTTACCACAGTTATTAAAAAATTTCCCCCAAAATTTTAAAATAACATATTTGTTAGAGATGCTAATTAATTACCTTATATAGTTTCCCTTTTATGCTTTCCTTCTGTGTATTAAGTTGATTTTAATTTGGCCCCCCTGAATATTCATCCACTTGCTGTACCCATATGTAAAAATTAATGGAGTAATATGTTTCGATAATAAATGCTTGACCACTCCAATAATCCTTTTACCTTTTGATTTTGAAACCTATAGAAGTATTCTGACAAAGTCCAACAGTTGGTACTTTTAGAGTAATATCAATAAATAATACAATACAATAAATCCATATAATAACTTAAAGTAATAAAATCATGAGTAATGTTATAAATAGAGAAATGAAATATATTTGTCGCTATATTATCTTGCCTATTATATAATTTGGTGAAAACAAATTCTATTTTATTGATAAGTGGATCTTATCTTTGAATCACCTATTGTCGTATTTGTTATTTTTGAGTTATAAGATTTTACGATGTTTTAATATAAAAAGAAATTTGGAGTATCAGATTAAACTATTTTTCTCTTATTCAAGTGACAATGTGTAACACTTTATTTTTCAAAAAATAAAGTGATGAGATATTGAATTAGACGAAGTTTCGTGTGAAAATATGAGTTAAAATGTAAGAAGAGATTTGGATCACTGATCACTTTTAATCCTAAAACAATCCATTAATTGCATTTTTGAAGGGAATAGATCCAATTGGTTTTCTTCAATTGGGATTGATCCAAAGTTGAAAATCCTCCATAATTTTTACGTCATAACTTTCATTCTCACCGAAACCTTACCCTATTGAATTATTCATATTATTTGTTACGTTATATTTGACTCGTGGGTCATTGTAAAATTCAATCTAATGTTCTTGATTTTTAAAAGAAAGCATCCAAAAATTTCTCGACATCCTAAACAGGCAAACATAAAACTAGAATACCGCTATATATAGTATTTTGATAATTAAGAACCCGTATAAAAAGTTCAAAAGGAAAGCAAGTTGATTCAATTCGCCCGTGTTCCGCCCCTGAACCAACATTTATGTAGCTAGATATTCGTGAGTGGATATTAGTGCTTAATTCAAGATCTCACTACTAAAATGGAAGACTTTCACCTACAGACATTTTCCTGGAAAATCCGTCGCTAAAAGGTGATTCGTCATAAAACCGTCACAAAAGTTCGTTGCTAGTTTGTTGATGGGTAAATTAAATCAGTGACAGATTACTCAGGAAATTCCTGAGTAATCCGTTGGTATTTTCTTGAAAACATCGGATTTCGTCGAAACCATTAGTTATTCCTGGGTGATCCGTGGTAATCACCCACGAAAATTTTTATAATTTTTTTTGTGAGTGAAGGTCATTTATTTTGTAGTGTATCCCTAAGTATGATGATTACACAGTACTACGAAAGGATTGACTTTTGTAAAATTTAAACTTTAAAATATATCATGCTATAGAGTATAGAGTTATGGTTGAATAATCAATCTTTATGCATGAAATGTTTTTAATGGTCCACCTGTGCGTATTCAATTCTTGGGATGTCGAGATCATATTATAAGTGGATAATTGTGCTTTGATACATATTGGGTGATTCATCATCAATGAAAGAATCAACATGTTGCATACACCACATACGAATTTAGATTATTTCTTGCAATAATTAGAGGTAGCTTGCATCATAAATTCCAATTTTCATGATTTGATATGCATGTACTCTTTAATTCTCAAGGCAATTGGCTGATAATTATTTTAATTTAAAATATGCAGTTATCTCAGGATCAGATACACATGACATTTTAAAACAGTGGGTGTAGAAAGTAGTAACCTTAAATCGATTTATTTGGTTGGTTTTTTATTCTGTCCAGTATAAATAAATTGTCCGTATAAATTAATCTGTCTTATATAAAACCTTCATAGGCTATGTAATCGACCAACAAAACCCAATTACTTATTATTACTTAGATTTACTTGCACAATCTTTCGTATATGCTCATATGTCATACAATACAAATGAATTTTACCCATAAAAATTACTCAGAGAAATTTCCGTCGGTAATTACTCACGGATCACCTAGAAAATACCAATGGTTCAGTAAAATCCGATGTTTATCAAGAAATACCAACGGATCACCCATAGAATCCCTGGAATGGATAATCTGTCATTAATTTGAATTATCCACCAGCAATTTGTCCACCAACTTTTGTGACGGTTTTGTGAGGAATCACCTTTTAGCGACAGATTTTCCAGTGAAAAGTCTATAGTCAAAAGTCTTTTCTTTTGTAGTATCATCTTTGTTTAAATCAAGAAACGAATACATGGTATAATACTTCAGAGCATCTCCAAAATGGAGAAAATGGAGATATTGAACAATTTTTTGCTTCAATAGCATTTCCAAAATAGAGAAAGTATGAAAGATATTATAAAAATGTTCAAATTTGGAGAAATTTTCAAAAATTATTACCATGAGAGAGAGACTTTTTTTTATGTTCCATCAATTAGAAAATTAAAAATAAATGTTTAGATGAAATAAATAATATTTTTTTTAAAAATATAAAATATTTTAATAATATAATGAATTTTGTAATTTTCAAAATGAAGATGATGTTGGAATTAAATGTAATATTTTTTAAAATTTTTGAATTTTGATTCTTCATTTTGAAGAAATTTACGAAGATACTCTCACATAGTTTTTTTGAAAAGCAAAAACAATTTTATTACCAACAAGTCAACAACAATAACACCCACAAAAGTAGTACTAAGAGCATCTCCAACAGTATCTTCAAAATGGAGAAATAGGTAGTTTGAGCCATTTTTTGCTCCAACAGCATCTCTATAACTTTCTCCAAAATAGCGACAGCATGAGAGATTATAAAAATCACTAAATTTGGAGAAATCTCCAAAATGATTACCATGATAGAAAAACAAATTTTTATTATGTTCCACTAATAAGAAGATTTGAAATTAATTATTTAGGTGAAATAAACAATATTTTATTAGAATATATAATATTTTATTAATATAATGAATGGTTTAATCTCCAAAATGGAAATGCTATTGGAGTTTAACGCAATTTTTTTTAGAGATTTTAAAGTTTGCTTCTCCATTTTGAAGAAAATTATAAAGATGTTCTTCGAGATGCTCTAAACAAGTTACAGCGGTTCGTCTATCTACTCTTATGTTAATAATGTGTTTAAAAGAAAAAAATCCGGTTATATTGTACAAAATACTTTTAAAGAAAATGACAAAAATCAAAACTTCATGTTGTTATAGGGTATAGTTCAAATCAAACTCCATATTTAATTTCCTTTTTCTCTTTTGTTTTTGTTTATATGTTTTTGGCATGAAGTTTTATGCGAACCACAATTATTGGGAATATTAATCTCTTTTATTTATTTTTTCTTTATTTCTATTTGAAATGATGGTAGATGGGTCCGAGTTAAACGTACGTCTTCATTTATGCATATTTGTTTGAACCGAATGGGAAGGACTCATGGTTGCAAGTCAACTTGATTTTGAAAAAAATATTTCGAATACATCTATTGAGAGGTATAGAGGATTTTTTTTAAACTAAAAAATTAATAAACATCTTGGTAACTATTTATCTGTATGATATATATATATATAGAGAGAGAGAGATAGTAAGGTTCAAATGAGAACTTTGTAAATTTAAATGAATAAATGAACACTTTATGGACCACATATGATGTGGGTCCCACATAATATTAAATCATTTATGATTTAATATTATGTGGGACCCACATCATATGTGGTTTACAAAGTGTTCCTTTATTTCTTTAAAAATGGGTGGTTCTCGTATGATCCCTCCCCTATATATAGGGAAAGGTTCAAACGAGAACACCTTCATTTTACGAGAACGCGAGAACACCCTTTTACTATAGAAAAGTACATGTGATACTATTATTCCATCACATATGATACACATGTGATACTAAATCAGAGATGCGGATGACTTTTGACACGATCTAGGTTACCGGCCAAGTCGTTGTTACACCACTAATCTTCATCACATATATTATCACATGTGATAAGCGTGTATTTGATGTGATACTATAATCAATCAAAACCATCATATGTGATATTAAATCATAGACGCAAACGATCTTTGGTGCGACCTAAATAGCAAGGCACATCATCCGCACACCACTAAGTCCTCTCTCTCTCTCTCTCTCTCTCTCTCTCTCTCTATATATATATATATATATATATAGGGGCGGGTTCAAATGAGAACTCAAATTTGGTTGTGAACGTGAGGACAAATTAGAGTGTCACAACCAAAGTTGAGACACGTGGCGCGCCCTTATTTATTCTCACGTTCATAACCAAATTTGAGTTCGTATTTGAACTTTTTTTTTCTCTCTCTCTCTCTATATATATATAGAAGCCTCTTCAAGTGTTAACCCAATAATTTGTGTTAACCATGTTAACCCATCGTTCATTTGTGAAGACCATGCTCGTTCACTGGTGAAACACTATTCATCAGTGAACGAATGGTTCCATACATGCATGCTCGTTCACTGGTGAACACCATTCGTCAGTATACGAGCATGGTGCTCACCAGTGAACGATAGGTTAACACGGTTAACACAAATAACTGAGTTAACACTTGAAGGAGCCTCTATATATATATATATACATAATGTTTTAATATAATTAGAAAAGGTAAATTGCAATTTTGGTCCCTGGTTTGTTGTTTTCTGTAAAAAGACGAAAATGCCCTCATGTGCAAGACATATGAGAGGATTTAACGGCGGCACTTTAACAGAAGTTAGTTTTAGGACCCAAATCAACCAAGCAATTTTGCATACCACGAGGGTTTTCTTGCAATAAAAACTTTATAAGGACCAAAACCAAAACAAACAATAAACCACATGGACCAAATTTGCAATTTACTCTATTATTTTTTAATGTTTTACCAAAAAAATTATTAATCATATCAATTAGTTTCATATTATTACTTTCTATAATTATAATTGAATATATTTAATATCAAAAAACAAATATAACAACTATAAGAATGTTTATGTAACAAAAAAGTTAAATATATACTTATTCTGTTTTATAAATCATAAAATTATGTTATAATTTTAATAAAATGTTTAATTAAATTATTAATTAATTAGGATATGTGAATTGACTAATTTTATTTTTATTCATATTATATTCACTGGCTGTTTAAAATCAAATAATAGATTTATTTTTCTAAAATCACTACTAAAATGGAAGTTTTCACCTACGGACATTTCCTTGGAAAATCCATCGCTAAAGGGTGATCCGTCACAAAATCGTCACAAAAGTTGGTGTCAAAATTGTTGGTGGGTAAATCAAATCAGTGACGGATTACCCAGGAAATTCATGGGCAATCCGTTGGTGTTGTTTTGAACACATCGGATTTTGTCGGAACCATTAGTATTTCCTGGGTGAGCCGGTAATTACCCACGAAAATTTGCCTGGCTATTTGTTTTGTGGGTGTAAGCCATTTTTTGGTAGTGAATTTATTTTAACAAATCCAAATATCTTAATATATATAATTTTCAATTGAAATTCTTTTAATCAATATACTATATCTTTTATTTATTTTTTACCATCTTGATTGTATAAATTAATATTATTATATTATTAGATATTATTTTTACTTAAAATATTATAATTTATTAATTTTTGATCATTTTACATTCTTATAAGCTAGTTTGTCAAACATGATTTCTTTATCAGTTTGCTTATCAGCTACCGGTTAACTTATAAGCTACCAGCTAGTTTATCAGTAATCAACTAACTTATCAGCTATCAGCTATCAGCTAACAACTAGTTTATCAATTAGTTTGCCAAACATAAACTTAATGTCTAGTGGCTTAAAGCAGTTTTATCATATAAACATAAAATGGTTAAAACAAACATTTTTTTAAAAATGACCTATTAGTTAAAACACCAGTTATAAAATGAATATTTTTCAAAGCTCATTATTTCTAAATCAAATATTCGTTTTAGATCCAAAGCTCATTTTTACAAAGTTTATTATCCAACTCACCCAAAACGTATGCAAAGCACATTCTCCAAAACACCGAATGTATATAGATAAAACTCCATTTTCAAAACAATGAAAGCATATGTAACTAAGTAAGCCATCAAATGTGGCAGAAATACAATAGTAAGTCATTTAATTATCAACCTTCTCGAGTTTCACCACGGGCCGTGGATCCCCCAGTGTCTATTAGACCTATAGACGAGTTTCTCCATAAAAGTCACCATTCTCCATATACAACTCCAATGAGCACCACTACAATATCAATCCCCGCATACGACTCGATAGATTACCACCACAGACTACTAGCTCTGTATACGACCTAATAGGGTACCACCGCAAGCTTTCTATCCATGACTTGGGGGACATTCACAAGACTTAAGTGTGAACATCAAAACTCCACGCTTAACAACACGACAGACTCCTACGCCTATTGATCTTATGCATTACAGTCTAAAATCACATGGCACCAATTTAATTAATAATGCACTCTAAACATTATTATACAACAAATATGCAATAAATGCATCATACGTCCAAAGATCCACATTGAGCTAAATCATTCAAATATTTAAGAAAAGTTATTTCAAGCAATATATATCATTTGGTGCCTCAAAACATCTAATAAACACAAAATAAACATTCTTTAACATTTCATGACTCAAATATGCTTGAATGTCCAAATATCGACAAAACTCATTAAAAGTGAAATAAACTCATGGAGGTGTGTTCGAAACTCAGAATGAAAATAATTTGGCATGTATATAGTTTTGCAGAGCAACTAGAACTCATTTTGATATATTTATGCTAAATCTAGGTTTTAAAACAAATTTTGAGCTCCCTTTGGTGAAGATTTGAAAACCCCACTCCAAATCTATGATACAAGGTTCTCAAGAACACCTCTTTTACTCCCAAACAATACAAAAAAAAAACTCCAAATTAAATCACCCTAATCAGATAAGGAATTAAGGAGATGGGCTCCCGGTCCAAGCGGTTTGTTTACTGTTGGATCCTTAAGACGCAACATCGAGAATCACTTTTTGGGGGTAGGAGAAAATAAGACAATCCGGAATCGACTCATCCCCTCGAAAATTAACATTTTCATGTGGAGAGCCATGCTTGGCAGAATTCAACTCGAGTCAACCTCAACAAAAGGAATTTGGACATCGATTCCATTTTATGTCTAGTTGGAGGCATTGGACCTGAAACTACTCCCCAAGTATGGTTCGAATGTAACGTAGCGATGGAGGTTTGGAGATTCATTGAAAGATGGTGGTCATTATCCTTCCTTGAGGTAACGTCGGTGAACTCGATGATCAACTACATTCACTCAGTCTACAAGGACAACCAAGTCAAGTTATCTCTGGAAGGTGTAGATTTAATCAATTTCTACATTCTCTGGAGTTTTAGAAACCGGTGTGCTTCTTATTGTTCTCATCCCCGTAAAGATACCCTCCTCGATCTGATTTAGTAAAAAGCGCTTTGATGGATATTGGCTAGGTGCAAAGGGCGTTCTACAAACCCTGTTATGTGGAGATATCACCTTACTGGTTGTATCTGAACTCTGTAATGTTCTCGTTTTTTGCTTGCTAGTTTTTTGCTAGCTGATAATAAATGTCATTTGTTGTTCAAAGAAAAGATGAGGAATGAAGGAAATAGAGTAAAATGAAGAGAACCATTGAAAAATCATGTTTTTTATGCATATCAGCAGACCTACGCGACCTTGCCTGCGACCAAACTCGTGTGGCATGTCACCCAAGTTCACCAGACAACTCACAACAAGAGGCCACGTGACATGCGCCACGACACAGTGTCGGCAAGTCGCACTAGTTCGTGCCATTTCTTATTTTTCAATGTTTATCTTGTATTTGAATGTGTTTATCAGTTAGTTTATAGATTTCAAATAGTTTTAATAAGTTTTATATATACACATATTAAATCTTAAGTAATTATAATTTATACATTAATTAATATATAATACGTTTTACAAGTTTTTAATAAATACTCTATTAAATATATAATTTAAAATTAAGTTCTTAATACTAAATTATAGTTTTTTAATCATGATTAGTTTTTTGATGTAACCATAATTAAATTTTATCACCTAAAAAATGATGTATTTTTTATGCTAATGCTTAAGCAAAGTTGCATAAAGAAGTGATCATCAACTTCCACAATTAAATTTTATGGTCAATTAATTAATTACAAAATGATATATTTCTATATGCTGGAAATTGTTTTGGACTTACTTAAATCACGAGAAAAATAATTATTATATTCTTTATTATAATATATAATTCACCATTTCCTTAAAAACAAATTAACCTTTTGGTGATGTGAAATAGCTAGGTAAACTGAGTTGTAATTAGTTAATTAATTAAGTGCACATAAATACAAAAGAAATCATGGAAGTGATGCAAATATGTGGTACAAATAAGAACTTCTAGTGCGAATCTTTTTTACTGTCATAAAAGTTTATCAACAAAATATGTTTTCTTTTCTTTTCTTTTCTTTTCGGTATTTTATTTAATAATGTTATGAGTTAAATAAATGATATTCGATTGGATGACATGAACACGAAAATGGACCATTTGAGATGAAGACACACCAAATCCATTTGTTTTAATGATTTTCTCGACCTACTTTCATATGAATCTCGGGACATTATAGTCATTTCATCCTAGTAATAATTCAAGTCTTTTAGTAGAATATATTTTTTTTAAAATCGGTCCTTATATGTTATTCGTCAAATTAATCAATATATATATTATATATAATAAAATAAAAGTAAATAAACAATAAAAGAATTGTGTTGAGTACAAGAGAGGGTGTTGAAGAACAGCGACTGCTTCAGCTTCTCCTCTCTCTCTCTCTCTCTATATATATATATATATAATATTTATTTATATATATATATTTATGGATTCATAAAGTTTTTAAGATATTATCTATCTAATGGATGAGATCACATATACTATGAAGCAAAATATTTGATTTATATATATTCATAGAAATTACAAATTAGTTCGTCTCTTTCTCTCTCTATCGAGAAGGCGATTGCAGAGAACACTCCAGTACTGTAAAATAGAAAGAGAAAGAGAAAGAGAAAGAAAGAATTCAAGAACTGAGAAAACGATATTTGAGAGCTTTGCTTCCTCCCTCTCTTTTTCATAAACAGGTTAGTTTAGTATATAACTATATATATATATATATATATAGTTTTAATTCATAAAAGTTTTACAATTTATTTATCAAATTTGACAAAAAGTATCAAGAAACACCCATTTGATGCTTTCTGTTTTACCCCCTTTTTTTGTCTTTAATCTCCATCAGATCATCATCCTCAATCAATCTAGCTAGCTATTATATGTCGAATATAAGGTCTGAAAATTTGATGAAGATGACATCCATCTCCAACAACTCCATATCCATATGGAAGTAGTAAATTCTAAACCATTTGAAGAAGAGAAGGAGAAGGGTTTAATTCTATGTCACAAGATTATATTTTCAATTTCTCGCATGGGTTCGAGAGATCATCATCGTCATCGGCTCAAGATCAGCATCAAAATCATCTCAGCCATCAGATCCGGCGGGATAATAATAAGCTGATTAGGGTTCAAGGGTTTGATCCACCAGTACCGCCGTCACTCGTCGGATTAGAACAAGTGGATGAAGGACACGGCGGCGGTGGTTTACCGGCGGTATATGAGACCGGTGCCGGTATGTTGTCGGAGATGTTCAATTTCCCATCTGGTGGTGGATCCAATTCCGCTTCAGAATTACTTGTAAACCATATAAATTACCAACAACAACAACACCACCAGCGGAATCAACGGCCAACCACCGCCGGAGATTGGTATGGTAACAGTGCTCAAGCCATGCAACTTTTCTTAACAAATCCATCACATGAATCTCCATCTTCAGAGTCACCATCTCACCATCACCACCACCACCATAATAACAATAATAACAATAATAATAATAATCCTCCTTCTTCTTCAACGCTTCACATGTTACTACCCAACACTACCAATTCTACCCTTCACCATCAACAAAGCTTCGGTAGTTCAACTGGTACCGGACAAGGGCATTTTGGTCCATCCACACAATTCACATGGGGTGGTACTGGTGGTAGTACATCGGAAGGCGGCGGCGTCGGTGGAGTTGTGGATAATAACCAAGGTCTATCTTTATCATTATCTTCTACTTTACAACATCATCTTGAAGCAGCTAAAGTTGAAGAATTGAGAATTGGTGATGATTCATCGGCTGCCGGAATGTTATACTTTAATCAAGTGGCCGCCGCCGCCGGTGGTGGTGGTGGTGATCCTTACCGGAATTTGCATATGCAAGGAGGAGGTGGAGGTCCGGTGATTATGGGTCAAACCCACCATCCGATCCATATCGGATACGGATCTTCTTCGTTAGGAGTGGTTAAAGTGCTTAGAAATTCAAGATATGTGAAAGCAGCTCAAGAATTACTTGAAGAATTCTGTAGCGTTGGAAGGGGTCAGTTCAAGAAAAACAAATCTGGATCAAAACATAATAATCCAAATCAGAATCCGACCAACAGCGGCGGCGGCGGCGGCGGTGGTGGTGGTGGTGGTTCTTCTTCTTCTTCAAAAGATCTACCTCCTTTATCATCTACTGAGAGAATTGAACATCAAAGAAGAAAAGTCAAACTCTCTTCAATGCTTGATGAGGTAAGTCAACTCTTTTTTCTTGAAAGTCCGCCGTGGCCGGAATAATATTCCGGCAACTACTGGTTGTGTGTTGGTTGACAAAAAGCCGGCCGAAAAAAAAATAGGTTTTCACTGACAGAATATGCTGAGTTTGCTTACATCTGATTTTTCTAAATTTTGATTATATTTTAATTATCAAAAAATAAATACATTTATCTTCGGACAGGATACTAATTATATACTATAATCATCATTTTTGGATTAAAATATTAGGGTTTGTAGCTTGTTTTAGCTTCTTAATTCATTATAAAAATGCTTGCTTGCTTGCTTCTTCTTCTTCTCCTTTTTTTCTATGAAAAATTCGTACACATTATTGCAAATCTTGAAATTTTCCACAAGTTTTATATATAACAAATCGTAATATATTTAATTTAATAACATAAGCTAATTAAACTATTAATCTTTGGCTGTATTGAGAAAAAATGCTACATTTTTGTACCCATTGTCATCAACAGGGATTCTTTTTTAATTAACAATTAATCTTGTTTTTCCTATGGAGTAATCTATGAACTATTTAATTTCCTGGTGGAAATTTCAATTTCAATTTCAATTTCAATTTTCAATTATTGTTCTTAATCTTGTTCTTGTGTGCAAAGAAGTAATACATGATGTATTATTTGGTCATTTATGTTAATTTATCTAGTAATTAATTTGATAACTAGAAATAAATATAACCGTCAAATGCAGGTGGATCGGAGATACAATCACTACTGTGAACAGATGCAAATGGTGGTGAATTCATTCGATTTAGTGATGGGATTTGGGGCGGCAGTGCCGTACACGGCACTAGCACAAAAGGCAATGTCTCGCCATTTTCGTTGTTTAAAAGATGCAATCGCGGCCCAATTGAAGCACAGTTGCGAATTATTGGGGGAGAAAGATGCCGGTTCTTCCGGGGTCACCAAAGGTGAGACACCAAGGCTTAAATTATTGGAACAAAGCCTAAGACAACAAAGGGCATTTCATCAAATGGGCATGATGGAACAAGAAGCTTGGAGACCACAACGAGGTTTGCCTGAACGCTCAGTTAACATTTTACGAGCTTGGCTTTTCGAGCACTTTTTACACCCGTAAGTCTCAATATATCCCTTCTTTCTTAATTTAATTTCTTCTCGAATACATAATCCTCCAAAATTCTCATTTAGAAAGTAATGTATATAAGAAAAAGAAAGCATAAATTAATCTTTGTGTTATGTTTACAATATGAATTAGGTTTTATCACATTTAAAATAAGGTTTTTGGGTATCTTTTATTTTTCTTACCCTTGTTACAGTTATCCGACAATAATTTGCAAATGATAAGTTAATAATTAAGTCATAAATTAGAAAGAGTGCGGTTTAAAAAATGTGTCTATATATATATATATATGTTGGTGTAAGCTTTTATTATTTTCTTTAAAATATATATAAAAATAGTGGGAGTGTCGACTGATGTTGTATCTCCAACGATAAAGTGGTTCTTTCATTATATGTTTCACTTCACTACCATATAGTCTTTTTAAACCTACTACCTAGCTATTCTCCCCCCCCCCCCCTCTCTTCAAAAAAAAAAAGTCAACAGTTGACCATTTCCCTGGGGGAAAACTCTAGATATACAACTTAACCCTTCTTCTCTGTTGAATTGATCGACAGTGTATACATATACATATATATATAGGTATAATTAAAACGTGAAAGCATAATAAAATGGAAGAAAGTTTGAAGGGTATATTAAATATTTATATATATGTTGAAAATGATTCTCAGGTATCCAAGTGATGCTGATAAACATCTGTTGGCTAGACAGACTGGGCTGTCCAGAAACCAGGTTTGTCCTTACTCAACTTCAATTCCATCTCTCCTTCTCAATCACTCTCTGCATATACATAGACATATATATATATATACACACACACACATGAATATCTAGTGAAAGATCCACCTGTCTATGTTTATCTACATGGGATTTCAGCTTTCCTTTTTTGATAGCGAAATCTTAACAATGTTCTTAATGAAAAATCGGAGAAAACTAAGTCACAGCTGAATAATAAGAAAACTTCCATTATTAGCAAGTTAAGCCATCATTTTCTTCCCAGAAATTGGGTTTGCAATTGCATGAATCATTTTTCATTTTCTATTTTTTATTTTCTTTTATTTGATTTGATTTTCGTTAATTCTTTAATTTAAAAGACTGTTTCTCCAATCTCCACGCCGGTTAATCTCTTTGCGTTGAAAATAATGTGAAAAATTAATTTAATATAACCAAACACAATTATTAAAAACTAATTTAAATTATTTTATTAGAATCATTATAAACAAGTAATTAATAACAAAACATAATTAAAAAAAAAAAACTCTCTCTCTAATCAAACCCATATTTATGAAACAAAAAATGATACCTACTGGAAATTAAATATCAAGTTGCTACATTTCAGTTCCAAACTACATCATGCTTTTAATAAATATAAAATGCAGAAAGCTTCAAAACTCTAATTAACAACATCAATGTATCATTAATATATAACTTACACTTGAAATTAGTAATTCTAATCTTGTACCCATTTTTTCCTTAATTATCTTTATTAAAATATATTGTATATATTTAGTTGATCATCAAACATATTTCTATATATATATATATATTAATAATTGATACAATCCTTTCTACAACAATTTAAATCAAAAAACAAGGGTTGGATTGGTACCAAAAAAGAAGAGGCTGTAGCACCTGTGAACAGTGAAAGAAGACAGTGCATCTAATTGATCGTAAGTACAGTTGAGACAAGACGTGTGATTTCATTTTACAGCTTATCTACAGACTACCACAGTGGGAAATATATATAATTAATTGTTTACATGAAATATAACCAGTGTTTGCTTTGCTTTCCCGTGCTTCTTTCTGTTCCCTTTAACCATATTGCCTTTATTTTGCTTGTTTAATTATGCTTCTGCTGAATGTGAAATTAATCCCGTCGATTTCCACTTCAAATAATCTTTATATAAATCTGTCACTAGGGTAAAAAAAACTATATGTTATGGTATTTATTTAGGACCTAAAAAATATCTTCTTTTTTCAAACATATTATCTGCAGGTTCACGTTTTGTTTTAAAATATTCTAAATAGGATCTTACAATTTGGTAGCGTAATCTAATTCCACAACAAAATATTGCACCTTCGACCAAATAGGATGTGACATACCACCATCTCGTTGAATAATTTTTTTGTCATACATACACATTTAAAATAAATCATGTTGTATTAAATTAAGATTATATTTTTAAAGATTTTTGTTAATTTGTACTTAATTATATAAAAATTATCTAAAGAAAATTATGTTTAAATTGCTTAATTGTAGATCTTGTACAAGCCTTTAGAACTTATAATTTTAACATTGATATCCTTAAGTTAAACTGCTAAAAGCTTAAGTTAATTTAGAACAAATACAAGATATAACAGTAGGGTTAAAGCTTAATCCCTTTTTTGGTTCTGTATTAAATTCTTTATATCAATGAACTGTATAGTATCAAGATCTATGTGTGTGTATATATATAGCGTTGGGTTCACGTGACACATTTTTAATCTCATACAAAACACTGTGAATTTAAAAAAAAATTGAACCTTCACGGTAAAAACATAATGAAGGTTACCTTCATAGTGTTTTGCTATGAAGTTTCAAGTGTAAAAAAATGTTCTAATGGGTCTTATGAAAACATGTTGGTCTCACGTGATCTCAAGTCGATATATATATATATATATATATATATATGTGTGTGTATATATGTATGCATGAAATGAAATGAAATGAATTGAAATGGTGGTAAGTTGAATAGTAGTAGATAGGTAATGAATTGAAAAAGCAACCTTGGCTTTATCATAAAGTCAGAACAAACATGACTGTTGGGAAGGCAGAGGTCTTATTCAACGTACAGTTTATGATGACAACATATATATGTCTACTTCATCTTGGCTTTTAATCTCTTCTCTATTCCGTGGTTTTACACGAGCACGTACTTTCATCACTCTTTGCTTGTACTACTTGTTTCTTCTTGTGTTTGTATTCACAACTCATTTTCATGGATATTGCCATAGGTCTCTAGCATATGATATCATCTTTCACTAACATATATACATATATATACATACATATATATATATATATACATAGTGGCTTAATCATTTGAGAACCCATGAAATTATGATAACCTTGAGAACTTGTACATCATTTGCAAATGACGTTTTAGGCTAAAAACATCAAATATATACATAACCAAGGCAATCAAGTCATTTTGCATTTTATTGGTTTATTTGCTTGTTTGGTATCATATGGAATATTGATACAAGTAAAAATGGATTTGAACTTAGTGATCATGACTCTTAAGGTATCATCATGTAAATTAAGAATCTAAAATCCCAGAGTTAAATGTTCGATCCCATAGGTGCGATTTCCGAACTTAATACGTGTGGTACTATGCATTTATAAAAAATGGGATCGCACTGGATTTTTGACCAAATGTGTACCTGTTGCCAGACTCTTAAAACCAAATGGTTATTGCATTTTATTTTTTCTTTTTTGATGTAAAAAGTATGTGAAATATACATATATATATATATATAGTTGGGTTCACGTAAGGTCAGTCTGTTTTCATTAGACCATATTTTATATTTTGAAAGTTCACAGCAAAATACTATGGAGGTAAAAAAATCAGAACCTTTATAGCAAAAACACTGTAAATGTTCTGTTTTCGTGAGAACCGTGAGACCACTTTCAGTTACACTTGAACTTTTACAGCAAAAACATTCACAGTGTCTTTGTTGTGAAAGTTCAAGTGTAAGAAATGGTCTCACAAAAACATACTTGTATCACCTCTCTCTCTCTTTATATATATATATATATGTGTGTGTGTGTGTGTGTGAGAGAGAGAGAGAGAGAGAGAGAGATTAAAGTGTACATATATATAATTCAAAAAGAAATCTTAAATGCATAAACTGAGATTTGGGATTAAAGTCTTGTAAGTTTTGTATGTTGAGACTGATAAAAAACAAAAGTACAGTATTATAAAAAACAAAACTCCAAGCCAATTGTTTTTTTGACATTTAATGGGATCTACTTAATTGGTCACATATTTCATGATAATCTGCGATCTCATATTTTGTTTTTTTTGTTTATGTTATGCAGGTGTCCAATTGGTTCATTAATGCAAGGGTCCGTTTGTGGAAACCCATGGTGGAAGAAATGTACCAACAAGAAAGCAAAGAAGAAGTCGATCATCAAGATGACGATCAAAATGATGTTGATGATGATGAAAATAATAAATTAGAAACCAACAACATTATTATTAATTACAATAATAATAATAATAATAAAAATGGTCCCCTTATTATAAATTCATCATCATCTCCTTCTTCTGCCATTGCACAAACTCCGATGCATCCACCACCACCACCACCTTCTTCAGCCACTGCTCCAACAACAACACCTGCAAAAAGATCCGAAATCAATGACCCGGAAAACGACCCATCAATACTTGCAATCAATACACAACAACAACAACATTGTTTCTCAGAAAACCAAGCTACTACAATGTCCTATTCTTATACTATGCCGTCAACCACCACCACCACCACCATCCCACCGTCGTTTTCTACCACCACACATGATGGTAGTGCTGACACATGCCGACGTGGCAACATTCTTGATGGTGGTGGTGATGATGCAGCAGCTGACATTGGTTCAACACTCATAAGATTTGGGACCACTGCTGGTGACGTGTCACTCACATTAGGGCTACGTCACGCCGGAAACCTACCGGAGAAGACTTCTTTTTCAGTTAGAGACTTTGGGGGGTGTTGAATTATTACCAGTTATAAGGTACCAGCTAGTAATTTAAAATAATTTTTTATTATTATTATTATTATACCAAGAAGCTCATAAATTTTTCTTTCTTTTTCATTATTTATATTCCACCAAAAATTTTACACCATGATAAAAGGTAGTGTTGTGTTGATAGCAGCATTTATATTCTAGTCTAATTGTATAGTACCTTGCTGTATATTTTCCTCTTGTATTAAACTTCTTCTACTCTTGTCTCTAATATTTTATCGTAATAATTATGCAAAATTAATTGCAAAGTTCATTTTAGTTTTAAACTTGGGATCAATGAGACCAACTTGTTTTCGTGAGAACCGTGACCACTGTTTTACACTTGAAATTCATAACAAATACTGTGAAGTTAACCTTTATAGTATTTTTGTTGTGAAGTTTCGGAACTTGTTTACCTTCACAATATTTTTCTGTGAAGTTTAAAGTGTAAAATAATAGTTTCACATGTCTCACGAAAACAGGTTGATCTCACTTGAACTCAACCCTATGTTTTAAATGCAAATTAACAATAAACACGCAACTTAAATTTATTCATGCTTTTGTTCAAAATCCGATAATTAACTATTTGTGCGATATAATGGTGTTACCGTGCTAGAGTTGAGGATTGACTTCGCACATAACGTAAAAAATGGGTTTCCATCTACAATACTAGTCGTTGTCTTTTCTTTCTTATTTTTAATTTCTCCAACAGTCGAAATAAATCAAAAGATGTTTTTTTTTCTATATGTCAGATAACGTTTAAATTCGCTAAAAGTTTTAAAAAAGCATCAGCAAGCAGTGCGAAAAACAATCACACATATTTATACAACTTAGTTATTAGTAAACTATGTAATGATCAATCCTTGGATTAATATTGCTATTGTTTCACATGATTATATGCAAAAGGATTGGGAAGTTTAGTACGATTGTGATGTTATATTGTAAAAAACGTTATTCATCTTTACCCAAATAAGGGATTTAATTGGGTGGGACTATCTATAAAACTAATAGTGTGGTTAAATTAGGAGGTATATTTCTATTTTAAAAATATTTTCTCATTAAAAAAGATGGCATTATGGATTCGTAATATGACTAAATTAAATTGTTTATAGTGAATTATGAGGATAAAAAAGAATTAGTTAAATAGCAATTTTTTTGGTTATGGAATTCATGTTTTTTGGTGTTTTGTGGTATAATAAATTAATATCTACATGTTCTATGTTGTGACAAAATATTACAGGCAAAGATCCACCTAACAAGGCTAGAATCGTTTCAACAAGCAAGATCAAGAATTAGGGACGTGCTACCAAAGTTGTTATAATGTCAAATCTAAAGTTGTTGCCATTTACTTAGAATACATATGAAGTTATAAGCAATTTCATCGTCAGGTTTTATATACGGTTCGTCTAAAGTTGTTATAACAATCAATCAGTGGTTGATCCATCGTTGTATTGAAACATATGCCAAAGAAAGCAAGTTCGAACATATATTGATTTACATCCCCACCGTTTTGGTTGAATATTGGTTAACATATTTTGATGTTATCTTAGAATTACATTTCAAAATAAAATTGTTTTAGCCCTCTATATATTTCTATAAAGGTTTGTCATGATATATTTAGTTACGAATTTCTTAAATTTAGACATTTAACCTAACCCTAGTGCTCTATCAAACAAGAAATAGCAAGTTCCTAGGTTGTTTGATTGTATATATTTTATGATCTCCTAATTGAGGTAAAGTTGCTAGATAAGGTTTTGATAAGAAGGCAAAATCCTAAAGAAATCCTACATATTTTGTCTTTTGCTTTTATTTTATCTTCATACAGTAGTTGTCGTCTGTCATTGTCCCTTTTCAAAAAAAAAAATCAAATGATAGGTTGTTGTAAATACGCTTATAAGCATGTGTGATTGTGGGCTTAATTCGAGAAAGTTTGAGATAGCAAGTCTTGCTCCAAAATCCCTAATCACTCCTAATATACATGCTAAGTAACATGTTGAAGGTAATGGTTTCCGATTTTGTAATTTACTTGCGTCACGAAAGGTGAGTGAAATTACGTCTTGTTGGCAACTTCACAACTTTAATTAGTCGTAATCTCTATCGGGAAATCAACATCATGGTATTTTGATTTCACTCGACATCTCGAGACTTAAATGCTTGAAGTACCAATTTGATGCATTTTTATATGGTATAATTCTAATTATGTATTAATATAGGTGTAACGGTGTGGGTGGTAATTAAGTAAATTACATTTCCTTAAAGCTATGCTTGTCAAACTAGCTGATAAGCTAGTGGATAACTGATAAGCTAGCTGGTGAAAAAATCACGTTTGGTAAAAACTATTTTATAAGAATGTAAAATAAGCCAAAAATGACATAATGATAATTAATCAATTATAATGTCTTAAAATATAATGAACAGCAAATCTTTAATAATATAATATATTAATTAATACAAATAAGATGGTAGAAAATTTTAAAAAAAATATAATATATAGATTAAAAATGAATTTCAAATAAATTATTATATATATTAAAAACAAATCTCTAATAATATAATATATTAACTAGTACAAAGAAGATGGTATAAAAATTAAAAAAATATAATATATTGATTAAAAGAATTCCAAATAGATTATATATATATATATGTATTATAACATTTGGAAATTCTTATAAGCTACCTTATTTTCAAAGTACATGTGTGGATGTGCATAAGTTAGCTTATTGAAATGCTACTTTTAGAAGCTTATTGTCAATTTTTCAATATTAACCCTCCCTCATTAATATAAAATTTTATTTATTACTATTAATTATAAATAATATTAATAAATATTAAATATTACAAATACTAATAGATATAAATTGTAAATTAATTAGTATAAATTAATAATTAATTATAATTATACATTATACATTAATATTAGTTATTAATTATTTACAATAATTATTAATCATATCAATTATTATCATATATATTATTTTCTTTAATTATTACTCAATATTATAAAAAAAAAACAAATAGTATAATTATAAAAATGTTTATGTTACATAAAAATTAAATTTATTCTTATTTTGTTTCATAAATAATAAAATTGAATAACATAAAAATTAAATTTATTCTTATTTTGTTTCATAATTAAATAATAAAATTGTGTTAAATAATTTGAATAAAATATTTAGTTTAATTATCAAATATTTTTTTAAATTGTTAATTAATTATGATATGTGAACTTGTCTAATTATACTTTTATCCATATTATATGTAATGGGTTTTTTTAAATCACAAATAATAGATTTTTTTCTAAAATTTGTTTTAACAAATCCAAATGTTGTAATATATATAATCTATTTGGAATTCTTTTAACCAATATATTATATTTTTGAATTTTTATACCATCTTGTTTGTATTAATTATTATATTATATTATTAGAGATTTGTATTTAATATATATAATAATCTATTCGAAATTCATTTTAATCAATATATTATATTTTTTTAGTTTTTCTCCCATCTTATTTGTATCAACTAATATATTATATTATTAAAGATTTGTTATTAATTATACTCTTAAACATTATAATTGATTAATTATCGATATGTTCTTTTTTGTCATTTGACATTCTTATAAGCTATTTTTATCAAACATGATTTTTTTCACCAGCTAGCTTATCCGTTGCTATCAGCTAGTTTATCAGCCATAAACTAATTTATCAGTCATCCACTAGTTTATCAGCTACCCGCTAATTTGCCAAACATAGCCTAAATATAGTGATTATAAGAAGTTTTGTTTCATATATAGGAATATTGTATTAAATCATAAATAATTATGGTTAATTACAAGAGAGAATTCTTATCAATTGAAGTTAAGGGACTGTTTACAAAACTTTACCCGGTAAACGCTTATCAACTCACATTATCTTATCGAATGGACATGCAAGGACCGGTAATTTTACCCGGTAAGATCAGCAGTGACAAAGATCGAGAGTCTTACTTGTGATAGCGTCGTTTCTTACAGGTAAGTGTTTACTGGTCGGGTAAGTGTTTGGTTAAATGAACCCCAAATCTAAAGATAGCCTAATTATACTCTAAAATAAGAAAAATAATATCGTAAGAAAGTAAGAAAAAAAAGGTTCGTATATGAATCATTCAAACACTACTAGAAAATTGAGTATTTTCAACGGAAATTAATTTTCAACGGAAAATGTCGTTGAAAATTTTCTACGAATTTTAGAGGATTATTGACAGAACATAAATTTTCTACGAAATTTCAACGAATTTCCGTTGAAAATCTCTCACAAACATATATGTATTTTCAACCAAAAAAATTTCAACGGAATGTCTCGTCAAAAAGTTTTTGGTTGAAAATGCATTTTGTGAGAGGTTTTCAACGGAAATTCGTTGAAAATTCGTAGAAAATTTATGTTTTGTCAATAATCCCTCTAAAATTCGTAGAAAATTTTCAACGACATTTTCCGTTGAAAATTTTCGTTGAAAATACTCAATTTTCTAGTATTGAAAAAAATCAATTTTTAGATGTATATATGAATCATATAAATAATTTGTAGTATCGGTTCACATATTCAATGATTCACATATTATTCTTACACAACCTTACATTTTTATCTTGTCAAGATATTCAGTCGTCTTATTTGAACCATCTTCGAGACTCTAATTAGGAATTTGGGTCCTACATCTCCACTTATAATTTTTTTTCCTAGAAGGAACAATTGTTTTCACGATAAACAACACACATTAAAGGAATTATAAGCAACGAGTAGAAAACCAAACCAAATTTTTACATTTCAGATCAACCGTACCATATATTGTCTGTTTTGTCCACACATCTAGACTTACGGTTTTAAAACACGTTTTATAGAAAAGGTATCAAGTCTCTTGTAAAGCAACATTTATTCCCCTTCCAACCAATGTGGGATATTACACAATCTTTTGGCAGTCAATAATATTAACAAACAATGATACCAAACTAAGAGTGTCTCGAGGTGATCGATGGATGTTTACTTTTGCAAGATTAATACCAAATTAAACTAGATTGATTAATTAATATGATTTAATAAAAGATGATGTATTCAGGTTCCTGTCTTAATTAATTACAATATATATTTCTCATAAACGTCTGACATATGGTGAACCTAGCTAGGGTCTAGGGACAATATTATGAAGCAATTTATATTATGAATGAATGTGTGCATTTCGATTCAGAATGGTTTTTTTGTCTTGTTCAGTGTCTTATATCTTTAATGCTTACCTTCTCTCTGTATATCTACTCGTATTTTTTGTGGGTCCTTTTCGTCTTTATAGCATTGGGTTCTCAAGAGTGTTATGATAAAGACGAAACTTGCAGGAGAGAGAGAGAAAGAAATATGACAATGGCAATGGACATTTTGCTGTTTCCAGCAGGATAACTTTGTGGCCCTCATTGATGTAGACTTTCTATATAACCCTTTCCTTTCTTTCATTTCATTTTCTTTTAGTAATCATTTCTTCAGCACAAATATACTCTTCCCAAATCTAGTTTAGTTTTTGCTATAATCATGTATATATATATATATACCTTACGGTTATCATATAGATTTACTCTTAATGATTGTAAACATTTACAATCACCAAAATATGCATTTTACAGATAGAATCTTCATCCCACATGTAACTTTCATCACAAACATAAACACACACACACACACATATATATATATATAGAGAGAGAGAGGGGGGGATGTTAAGGGAAAAACCTTAACAAAATGAAAAAAACTAAAGGACACTCTGATAACCATTCGTATGGATTGTATGCATATGTGTATAGCGGTAATTGAAGTTGTTTCTTGGTTTTTATGCACGTGTGCATACCGGAAAAATTGCTTAAAATTACTAGTATGTATATGTGCTACCATACAAATGAACGATTACCAGGATGTTCCTTAGTTTTTCATTTTTTGCGGTTTCTTTGAAGCTGACCCTATATGTATAATACACACACACACACACATATATATAGGGTCAGATTCAAGGGAAACGTCAAAAAAGAGAAAACTGAAGAATACTCTGGTAGGACTCCATCTGGACTGTATGCACTAATGTATACCGGTAATTTTTAACATGGATTTGTGCATATGCACTAATGCATATGTAATTATAGAAGTATTGGTGCATAAGAAAAAAAATATTTGTATGCATTAGTGCATACCGTCCGGATGGGGCTCCCTATTCTTCAGTTTTCTCTCTTTTTTCCCTTGAACCTCTCTCACACACATATATAGGGACGGGTTCAAATGAGAACTCAAATTTGGTTGTGAACGTGAGGACAAATGAGAGCGCGACACGTTATATTCAGTCTGAATAAATACTATATGTTGTCTGAATATTTCTTTGATAATTCAGTTTGAATAATCTACATTCAGACACGTGTTGCGCTCTCATTTGTCCTCACGTTCACAATCAAATTTTAGTTTGCATTTGAACCTCTCTCTCTCTCTCTCTCTCTCTCTCTCTCTATATATATATATATATAGAGAGGAATGTTCAAATGAGAACTTTACATTTTTAAAGGAACAAAGGGACACTTGTGGATCACATATGATGTGGGTCCCACGTAATATTAAATCATTTATTATTTAATATTAAATCATAAATGATTTAATATTATGTGGGACCCACATCATATGTGGTCCACAATTTGTTTCTTTGTTCCTTTAAGGAGAGGTGATTCTCATTTGATCTCTCCCCTATATATATATAAAAGGGCGGGTTCAAATGAGAACTCAAATATGGTTGTCAAAGTGATGACAAATGAGAGCGTGACACGTGTAATATTCAGACTGAATAATCAAAAAAATATTCAGTCTGAATAAGCATTATTCAGACTGAATAAGTGTTATTCAGACTGAATAAATACTACAATATTCATTCCGAATATTTTTTTGATTATTCGGTCTGAATAATCTACATTCAGACATGTATCGCGCTCTCATTTGTTCTCACCTTCACAATTAAAATTGAGTTCGCATTTGAATTTTCCTCTCTTTTTATATATATTACTTTAAGTTTTTTTTTTCAAATAATGAATGTATATATATATACATCATTATTTGAATAAAAGGAAAAATATTGAAGTAACAATCAATAGAGTTGTCATGTTCATTGATGAAGGACCACATTTTGATTTTACGAAAAAGATGTGATTGTGTTTGTATTATCTTGTATATGGTTTTACGACATCTCAAATGGGTTTATTATTATTATTGATGTTACTTGCACATTGGTTGCAAAAATAGGACCACTAGATATAGTACACAAGATTTATAAATGAAAGATGCTAATAACATGAGTTATTTTTCTGGATTGATTCCCTGAATGCTTACAGATAAGGGACACTGATGATGAGTTTTAAATTCACTCGATTGTAAGAGTTTTGTGACGCATAAATGCTTTTAGATTTAACCGTAAAAATATTGAAACTAGTTTTCAACACCAAAAGAATTCGAATGGATGGTATAAGATAGCAAAACAGCTAAGCATATACGGAAAATACTAAGAGTTAATTTCCTACCAAACTCATACCCCCTTGTCGGGTTCCCTTGCAACGCCTAACTTTGTGCTTCTATGGCACTCGAGATTTGAACATGACAAGGCATTGTTTTTGCGTAATAAAAATGGGTTTTTGAGTAAGTATTTAAATCTTGATATGATCAAATCAAACATTTATAGCAAATTAAAGATAGATTGGATTTCTCTTAATTGATTTGTGGATGTTTGTAAATGAATTAGCACATATGAGTCCATGCCTATTTAGATACAAAATACCTAATTAAATTACTTTTGAACTCAGAAAAAATTAGAGGAAATAAGAACTCTAGAAATTCCTTGGCAATAAGAATGTTCATTTGGGCACAACTTAACTAAGTAGGCCTATTTAGATACAAAATACCTATATATATATATAGGCTAAATCAAATAAAACCACAAAAAGTTACAAACTCGTGAAAACCGATATAAAAATAATTTTTTTCATAATTTTCTTTCATCAAATGTTAGGATTTAAGATATTATTTCATATATATTTGTTTCATCACATGAAACCTTCACATGTATTTGTTTCACCATATGAATATTTTTTATGCGTATTTTTTATTTCACTAGGTGAATTGAAAAAAAAAATCACATGTAACTATTTCATAAGACGAATCCAAATATATGTGAAACACTATCTTAAATTATAGGCTTTTGTGAAAAAATAATCATTTAAAAAATTATTTTTATATCGGTTTTCACGAGTTTGTAATATATATATATATAGAGAGAGAGAGAGAGAGAGAGCTCTTAATTTAATTGTTCTCTGTCTAGCACCACTACACATGGCACTCACTACAACAAAATTGATTTTATAGGACATCTAGATTGTCTAAGCGTTTAAATAGAAGACTTCATGGAACTTAGGGTTTGTTTGGCGGTTGCTAAATGGTTTGATGCATAATGATTAAGTGGTCAAAATGATTAAGATGCTCTTATGATATAGTGCAAAATGAAATATAATTGTTTGATAATTGTTTAAAATGAAATTAGGTCTCTGAATGGTTAAGGGAGTTCCATGATACAAAATGATTAAAGGGTTTTAGAACTATTAAGAGACAAACTTATTTTTTGCCAAACAGGATTCACCTATTAGCGATTTAGAGGTTGCTTCTTAATGGAACCATTAAGAGGTAAAGAAACACCTTAAGTTTATAGGAACAAACTATAAAATGTCTTATCTAAAAGCGTTACAATAGATTTATTGAAAGTTTCTAGCGTTTTAACAAAGTTTTTAAAACACTTTTAAAATAAGCGTCATATAGCTATTAGTTATTTTATAGGACAGTTTTTGAGAATTATTCTATAAACTTACATTTTTATAGAACACTTGTGTTTATAATACTTTTTTCTTTATAGTGTCATATAAAATAGTTAATACGACAATTTAAATATGGTCCTAAAAGTTGTTAAAACACCTGAAACCGTTCTATAAACTGTTAATTGTAACACTTTAATTTAGATATGATCATTTTTTGTTTGTTCCCATAAACTTAATTGTCGTTTGTACGTTTTAGGCGTTTTATAAAATCGAATTTGTTGTAACGAAAAACTTAAAGGTAGCTAGCTAGTGAGAAACATGCTAGATAGCTAGCTAGGGTACAAATACTTTTAGAAGAATGTTATCATAAACGTCATCAAAACAAGAGGAAAAATCCATTTGAGCTAGCTAGCTATTATGATCAGAATATTCACTGGGAGCTTCATGATCAGTATACATCATATCATCTGGTATATATATATATATATATAAAGTTAATATTAGGTTGTTTCTGACCAATTGATCAAAGGGCTTTGTAAAGCTCATCGGACAATGAGAAAAAACTAGCTAGATTTGCATCAGACAGAAGGAGAATTCATAGAATTTTTTGGGATAAATATTGGGCAAAATGCATGGCTTCATATTTACCCAATGTTTCATTAACTCTGATGGTGACATATAGTCCGGATCCGAGACGGATTTTGTCACAGATCAATGGGAGAAACGGAAACGAGTTTGAAAGAATTAAACTCCATTTATCGTCACAATCTTGCATCGAAAGCTGGAAAATGGACTTGCACGTCGCACACCTAGCTAGTCGCTCGTGCCTATTCGGATGGACATTTCAACATTATCATTTCGTGTATTTGATTTTCCTTCAATATTTATGTAACTATTAAGTTAATATCCTAGTTAATTCAAGATTATTATTAGTTTTTTTAATTAGTTATTATCTAAATCAGTTATTACTAGTTGGTTAAAGATTAGTTTAGGTTTGAATTTAAATTCCATAATTATCTCCTAGGTATTTTAGCCGGTTTAATGTTTTCTCTTTCAAGACAGGTTATTGATTAATGGATTAATTAAGCGTTTTAAACTTTTATCTCTACTATTAAGAGTATCTCTTAATTATTTCCTGAGTTTTATGTTTGTAAACTCATTATCCTTTTGAGTTTAAACGTTAGTCGATCATTCCGCGTTATGATTCATGCGTGTTTCGATTCGTAGTTCGTTTATGGAGGCTAATTTTCCTAAATTTCTTTGTCAGGAGATTCTTATTTGAGATCAAGAGGAGTTTGTTGCAAATCCCTTGGAGTTAGTTTTTTGCTCTCCCAAATCTCTTAGATTGCGTTTGGTTTGCAGAAATGGAATGGAATGGAATTGGGGGGGTTTGGATTTCAAGTTTATTCCAATATCATGCTTGATTTAATGAATTGTTCGGATTTTAAATCATAGGATTCAATTGAAATCTTACAAACATAGGATTTTGAAATCATTGAGGGATGCTCGGGATTTTATGGGATTTCGTAGGATTGTATGAAATAAGGTCTTAAAAAATGTTTAAAAAAACATTTGTTTTTTAATAATTGATTTACAAAAATGTAATTTAATTATTTTTATACTTTTTATAAGTTATTTATAAATAATGGAATTCAATTTCATTCCAAATCCTACAAACCATATGCATCAAGGAGTTCAAATCCTTCCATTAAATCCAAATCCCTCAAAAACAATCATGCAAACCAAACGGACCCTTACTAGGGCTAATTAAACCTAGCTAGGTGGTCTTATTTGTTTCAAAGATTTCTATGGTCATGTTTGTTAGGAAGTTAATAAATTTAATGGGACTTAGACCATCTCGAATGAAGCCTCTATTTTACTCTATCTCTATTTTACTCTCTAAATCATCTCTAATGAACTCTCTATTTTACTTTCTATAATAGAGAAACGAATAGTAACTCTCTCAATATACAGAGATACTATTCACTGCTCTCTATTTTTTTCTAAACTTTGATAATTACAAAATGATCCTTCAATTCTTTAGATTGATGTATTTTTATTTTATTTTTTGACTAATACCAATTTTAAGAAACTAGAATATATTTACCTTTAAGTTTTAAATTCAGTTCAAATTTATCCAACTAATTTTAAAAACTGAAGTTTAGCAATTTACAGCATAACATATTTAATTAAAACACGTCATTAACACATATTTTAAAATAAAAGTATTACAAATGATAAAGATAAAATTGCATAACGACGGCCGTAATAAAAGCATACATAAGCAGAAAAAGATATGGCTACATGTATAGTGCAAACAATTCACGAGCCACATGGTAAAAAAAATACTTTGCAATGCAACTAGAAGCCTGTAGAAAAAATGTAGAACGTGCCTTTGGAGTTCTCCAATCATGCTTTGCAATTATGGCAGGATCGTCCCAATTTTGGAAAAAAAGTGTTACATGATATAATGGCTACATGTATTATTTTACATAATATGATAAATCGACGACGAACGTGATCTCAGTACGCCGATTGAAATTGTAAGATAAGTACCAGCAATAGAGGTTGAAATGATGACAAATGATAATGATGGATTTCAACAATAGCTTGCTCGATATAGACAAATTAAGGATAAAGAAGCTCACCTCGGAATGCGTTAGTTGATCATTTATAAGAAAAATATGTTTATTCCGATTAAATGCTTATGTATTTTAACTTTAGATGTGTATTGAAAATGTAACATTTTAATTTAATAAAATTTGGTTTTTGATAATTTAGTTCGGAATTAAATATGAATTATAACGTCGTTAAAATAACATGATAAAATTAATAAATATAAGGTTATTGAGGAAATAAAAAAAATAAGGGTATTATTGAAAATCTAAGTAATCAAAATAGAAGAAAATATTCCAAGTATATTCTCTTTTAGAGAGTAAAATAGATAAATACATTGAAGAAGACATGACGCATTCTCTATTTTACTATCTATAATAGAGAGTAAAATAGAGAAATACATTGGAGATGCCCTTACAAGCTTATCCAGTCAGCTACACATGATTGTTTGGTAGTGGATTGTTTGGTAGTGGCTTATTCAGTAAGCTTCTAAATGACAGCTTTATGCAAGAAACAAGTTTTTCCAAGCTTGCCCCTCCAAATTTAACAACACGCTCCTTTCATCTATGTAAAAACTTTTCCAAATAAAAACTTTCACAATCTATACATAGCGTTTAATTCAAACAGACAACTTTGTTCATACAAAACTTATTGGAAAATCAACTAAACAAACCTTATGTGTCCTTTGGTTTTAATAAATTTTCCAACAGTGAAACCTGCTTTCCACCCAAAAAAATAAGATTAAAAAACGTAATGGTAATAACAGTTTTTGCAGAGAAAAACAAGTATATGAACAACACAATGGGTGTTGGTATTGGGTCACAACTGACGGGATTGGTCTTGAATGATCATTAAAAAACAAATAACTTTTACCAACAAAAATCACTTAAGGAAATTCCATTGGTGATTACCGGCATATCACCCAGAAAATACCAATGGCTCGGTAAAATCCAATGTTTTTCGAGAAAAACCAACGGATCACCTAGATAATTTCACGGGTAGTCTGTCATTGATTAGAATTATCCACCTGTTAGAAAACTGGAAGAAGGAGATAGGGTAAAACTATCGGTCAAACAACCGGATTGCTTGAGAATCATATGAGTTCACTGTCCGAATTGATATTTTGACTCTATGCCTGGGTTTCAAGAAATTCAACATGTGATAAGACTCCAGACCACTATCGATTTTAGGCACAAAATCGAGAGAAAAATTACAAGAGAGTATATATAGGCTTTTCAAAATCGTGAGTCTCAAAAACGTAAGTATATTGGTATATATACCAACTTAATAGGAAGAAAAATAACTAAAATGTCAATCATGGATAATTATTAGCATTAGTGGATGGATACAACCGTTTTAGCTAAGATCGTGGCTTGGTAATAAATGTGTACTATAACTGCACAGAAACTGCTCCCGAGTTCTGGACGTGCAGGTCCAGAGCTCTGGTGACATAAGACCAGAAACATCCAACCAGAGCGTCTGATCTGACTAACCAGAGCTTCTAGTGCCTCTTTCTGAAGACCCGAGATAGTCTCGACCAGTGGTACTACGAACCATAACCTCCGGTAGATCGACTTATACCAATCAAAGCCTCTGGTCCGAACAACCAGAGCTCAGTTGTTCTTACCGATAAAAGATAGTCCATAGACCAACCAGGGTTGTGGTCTAATTCTGATTGATAGCAAGTCTGATCATGTTTTTCCATTACATTCCAAGTCCAAGGATAGTATGTAGACCAACCAGAGCGGGGACCACCGCCAGGACTCTGCCCCTTGGATCTCTCAAGGGGAGTTACCCCTTGACCCCGTAAGAGGGCGCCACATTGTTGACCCTCTCGTCATTTCCGGGATTAAACTCGCCTTTATATACAAGTGTGCACTTCACACTCCGCACCTCCGGACTTGTACTTGAACACAGTTTGAAACCTCATTGGCACTCGTGTTACTTCCAATTACACTTAAATGGCCAGTGACACTAAAATCACCAACACCACCAACTTCATGACAATTTTGTGACGGATAGCGACATAATTCTCAGGGAAATGTATGTATATAAAAGTCATTCGTTTAGTAGTGGATGAAATTACAAACCTTAAATCGAATACAATGACAAATGTATGATCTTTACCAACAAACTACCGGATGTTGAACAAACTTGGAGATATAAAAAGAAAAAACATGAACAATATAATAATTGAACAACAAAAACAAAAGTAAAAACGGATAAATTTAGTGCAGTTTCACCTAATGAAGTGTATACTGAATGGAGTCTACATTTGCTTGTTTTGTATACTACCTCGATGCGGTGAAACTAAGGTAAATCGGTTTGCTTTAATTATAAACCAAGGAGAGTAACTGTTCTCCAGTTAAATGTTGTTTCTCAACAAAAGTCAAAAGAAGCAACCAAAGTCTTAGGCGCATTTTGATAGAGTATCAAGCAAGGCCGGACCTATGGAGGACCCAATAGAGTCTCTAGCACCTGCTCGATCAATTAGATTTTTGCAAGTAAAGTTTTTTATTATAAAATGTATGCTACGTTATTAACCATTGAGAGGTGCTCTGGATATTAGAAAATACAAGAACATCAACCAGAAAACCGATAACCAATAACTTCCGAACATCGGGCGACTTTCCGAGTGCACCCGCTTTGCAAAATTCCTAGATTCGTCGTTTGAATCAATCATATTCTAAATTGGATATCTTCATCCATAGCTATTAATGATTACGCTCGGTAATTTAATTTTTTTTCAACAACTTGGGACAATTTGTCACCTAATGATAGGGCTTGATGGTTTGAGTCATTGCTAAGGTTTGTTTATTCTCCTTTCTATTATTCATATTTGGTCTTAATTAAGTCATAATGTATTAAAATCAATGGACCAAAAGCCTGTCATTTTTCATATCAAATACAATGAAGAAAGTTCAATATAAATACCAAGATCAATCAAAAGTCTAGGCAAAAAATAAGGTAAGTAAATCAGGATAACTATGGAGATGATCGAGATAACCATGGAGATGATCGAGATATATGGAGAAGATAAGGATCATATATTTGAATTCTAATACTCCCCCTCAAGTTGGAGCGTGTAGATTACGAGTGCCCAACTTGCCAAGTAAGAACCGCAGCTGCTCGGTTCCTAATCCTTTCGTGAGAAGATCGGCAATTTGCATTGTAGAAGTGATAGATAGTGGTTCAATCTCCTGTGACTCTACTCTTTCTCGGACAAAGAAACAATCCATCTCGACATGTTTAGTTCTCTCGTGGAAAACCGGATTGTTTGCAATGTGTCGGGCGGCTTATTATCACAGAATAGAGGAGTTGGCTTGTCCGAGTGGACCTCCAATTCAGTTAGAAGCCATCTCACCCAAAGGATTTCACTGACGGTAGACGCCATGGACCTATATTCTGCTTCAGCGGAGGAACGCGAAACAACTGATTGCTTCTTAGTTTTCCAGGATATGGGTGCACCGCCAAGGAGAAGTAAATACCCAGTTCGTGACTTTCGGGTGTACGGACATCCAAGCCAGTCCGAGTCACAGTAGCCGGTGAGAACACATCCTCCCTCACGTGGAAGAAGAATTATTTGTCCCGGTGTACCTTTCAAGTAGCGAAGGACCCTATGGGCAGCGTCCAATTGCGGTTGTCTCGGGTCCGCTACGAATTGGCTTAACACGTTCACGGAGTATGTTATATCTGGTCGTGTAGCTTTCAAGTAAAGAAGTCTGCCAACTATACGACGATAACGACTGGCATCAACTTTTGGATCCTTTTCGGCTCTATCAAGTTTCAAATTCTGCTCGATGGGAAACAAACTTGGTTTGCATCCTTGTAACCCACAATCTTCTAGAATGTCAAGTATATATTTACGTTGGTTTAGCACGAGACCTTCCGACGTTCGAGTTACTTCTATCCCAAGAAAATACTTGAGGTTTCCTAGGTCTTTAATGCTAAACCTATCATTTAGATCATCTTTTGTTGCTTGCATTTTTGCCGGGTCGTTTCCAACCATGACTACATCATCGACGTAAATGAGAGCCGCAACAAAACTGTTTCCTTTTTTGTGAATAAAAAGAGAATGGTCGGCTCGAGACTGTCTGAAATCGAGGTTGACAAGGGCTTTAGTAAACTTTTGATACCAATTGCGTGAAGCTTGCTTTAAACCATATAACGATTTTCGTAGACGACAGACTCTAGCATCGCCTTCCTTTGCAAAACCTTGGGGAATCTTCATGTAAATTTCTTCTTTTAAGTCGCCATGTAAAAAGGCGTTGTTGACATCGAGTTGGTGGATTGCCCAATTTCTTTTGACAGCCACAGCTAAGAGGGTTCTGACAGTCACAAGTTTGGCCACCGGAGCGAATGTGTCGTGATAGTCAACGCCCTCCATTTGGGTAAACCCTTTTGCAACAAGACGAGCTTTGTATCTTTCAACTTCACCGTTGGGTTTATATTTGACTTTGTAAACCCATTTTGAATCAATGGCATGTTTTCCTTCTGGAAGATCTTCCAAAGTCCACGTTCCATTCTTTTCTAAAGCTTGAACTTCTTTTCTCATAGCTTCCTTCCACCTGTCATTTTTAACTGCCTGATGAAAGTATTTTGGTTCATCGTTGGAATCGATGGCCGTTAAGAAAGCCTTGTGAGCATTAGAAAATTTTTCGTAAGAAATAAAATTAGATAGAGGGTGTACCGTCGAGGACGCTTGATTTGGTGGAGTTTGTGCATGGTCTACCGATGGGGGAAGTTGAACGTGGTAATCAGCAAAGTGCTTCGGTTGACTTCTGTTTCTCTTATCGCGAGTCGGAATATTTGCAGTAGGTTCGACAGCGATACCTTCCGGTTCAAAGTGGGTTTCTTGGTTATTGTTGGAGGTTTCTGGATCGGTGCGTGGCCCATTAATGTCTGGATCTGGGTTCCTTTCATCAAGGTCTTGGGTTAAAACACTTGGTGCACCTGGGCCTTGGACATCAGTGGATTGTGCATTGTCATTGTTCCATACGTTTTGTTCGGTGTCATAATGGACCGACCCATTATATACTCCCTTGTCATCTTGTAGTGGGTCATCACTTTCACGTTCATCGTCCCTTTTGTAAAACGGAAACTGATTCTCATGGAACCTTACATCTCGTGAAACGATTATCTTATTGTTTTCGATGTCAAATATCTTATAACCTTTGGTCCCTTGTGGGTAACCCAAAAACACCCCAGGCCTCCCCTTTGCTTCAAGCTTGTCCCCCTTTGTCTCATTACTTCTAAAATAGGTCAAACACCCAAAAACTTTCATGTGTTCGTAGTCCGGTTTTTGTTGGAAAATGATCTCATAGGGGGTTTTGTTTCCTATTACCTTAGAAGGCAACCGATTGATAATATACGCAGCGGTTAAAACGCATTCACCCCAAAATCTTTTGGGGAGTTTGGCCTCAAATCTAAGAGCTCGTGCGGTTTCAAGGAGATGCCTGTGTTTTCGTTCCACTACCCCATTTTGTTGTGGGGTGTGAGGACACGTGGTCTCCAATAAAATTCCTTCCTTACTGTAAAAGTCAATCATTTCATTAGATGTGAATCCCCCCCCCCCATTATCACTTCTAACCCTTTTGACTGATCTTCCAAATTGAGTTTTTATCATTTTAGAAAAGTCAATGAGACATTTTTTTGCTTCATGTTTGTGTTTTAGAAGAAAAACCCATACCCCCCGGCTAAAGTCATCAATAATGGTTAAAAAATAGCTTGCTCCCGAAAGCGATGGAAAACGATATTTTCCCCAGACATCACAATGCAATAACTCAAAACAACCATTGGTTTTTATTTCACTACTTTGAAAAGGAAGTCTAGTGTGCTTAGCTCTAGAACAAGAATCACACAACTTATTGAAAAAAACATTCTGAAGAAAATCAATCTGGGTAAGTTTTTCACCAGAAGCGTGACCAAGTCTTCTGTGCCACACATCCGTGGTTGTCATTAGAGCCTTCTTCTCGGTTCCAAACATCCCCATCCGGTAAAGACCTTTTCTGCATTCACCCGCACCAATCAAGCTCCTCGTGTGAAGTTTCTGCATTACACAAAAATCAGGAAAGAATGTTATTGCTGATTGGAGATCTTTGCTTAATCGACTAACCGACAAAAGATTGCAAGTGAACTTGGGGATATGAAGAACCCCCTTTATTCTTGCACCCCCCCCCCAATAAGGTGCATTCACCTTTTCCTTCAACAGGTATAGAATCTCCGTTAGGAAAACTACGGGGTTCTCATTGTGAGATCGGACCCTGTTTTCAAGAATCTCGACATCGTGTGTAATGTGTTCGGTCGATCCCGAATCAATTACCCAATCGTTTCCAAAATCAGTTTTACCTGCCATGAAAGCCGTCGGAGTTGAATCGTTCTTTGTTCCCTTTTCGCTGCCTGTAAAGTGTTTCAAAAAAAATTCATATTGCTCATTAGTCAAACCTGGGATGGGGCTTCACCGGTCTCGATACAGGCAGCTTTGGGTCTGCTTTCGTCTCGCCTTTTGTTGCCCGGCCACCAATCGGGATATCCTACCCGTTTGAAACAGCCTTCTCGGTTGTGGCCGTCTTTGCCACAGAATGTGCAGTGTTCCACTACGTCGCCTCGCTTGTTGTCTTTTGCGGCCGACCTGTCGCGTTGTTGGCTGGAGTGCCTTCTTTTCGACCATGTGTGAAGGTCTTAAAGGCGGCAGATTCGGTCGTGGGTTTCTTGTCGCCGGATATAGTTCTTTGTCGCTCATCATCTGCAACGAGGTGGTAAGCGTTTCCCAAACTTGGAACCGGATTCATGGCGAGGATCTGCGTTCTGATGACAGAAAACTTGTTATCGAGTCCTATAAGAAACTCGTAAAGCCTTTCTTTTTCTTTGAGTTCTACCATATTCTTTCCAACATCACATGTGCAACCGTTGCATGTACAACGTGGGATAGAAAGAGCCGCTTGCATCTCGTCCCAAAGCCCGCGCAATTTCGTGTAATAGGCAGAAACAGAGGTGTCTCCTTGTTGTGTTCCGGTGAGGATTTGTTTTAATTCGTATGCTCTAGGAGCACTTTCCTTCCCGAAACGCTCTAGCAGATCGCTCCATATCTCACTAGCAGTACTTGCGTATTTCACACTGTTCCGGATCTCTTTTTCCATGGCCGTTGTGAGCCATCCTTTCACCATGGCGTCACATCGCATCCATGTCATGTAGTCCACGGCTGTCTTCTCTGGTTTCTTTATGGACCCATCGACAAAACCAACTTTGTTTTTGGCGAACAGGAAGTTCGTCATCTCCTGTGACCAATCGGCATAGTTGTTGTCGGTGAGAACGTCGTTGACATGCATTTGTTTCGGGTAATCCGAGGCATGTATGTAGAGGGGTGAGTTTGCATCGGGACTGGCTTCATGTTTCGAGCCAGACCCTGGGTTTTCTTGCTTGTCGGTGGTCATGGGTGGGGTGGCGGCAGTTTAGGTTTGGTGGTTTTAGGTCAGACCTGCTCTGATACCATATTAAAATCAATGGACCAAAAGCCTGTCATTTTTCATATCAAATACAATGAAGAAAGTTCAATATAAATACCAAGCTCAATCAAAAGTCTAGGCAAAAAATAAGGTAAGTAAATCAGGATAACTATGGAGATGATTGAGATAACCATGGAGATGATCGAGATATATGGAGAAAATAAGGATCATATATTTGAATTCTAATATAATGTGTTAAATAAAGTGCTACATGACGAATTTTTACTCATTATATGTGTTTGATATTTGTAGGTACAACAATTAAAATAACACAATCTAAAATTTAAAGAGTGCCACATCAAGAGCGGGAAGATTTGCATGAAGAGTGGCCAACACACAAAGCTCAAGAATATAACTAGAAAGAAGAGATGGAAACAAATAAAGCTCACTAGACACACATGAAGAAATGATAGAATGAAGGCTTGTGTTTTTATTACAGGAAATGCAAAATATTAATAAGTATTTTTTTTTGTAAAAAAAATTGTAATACATGTAACAACTCGTCTTATGTAGATAGAAAGTGAGACTTGTTAGCTCTTTATAAGTCTCAAATAGTGAATTACTAATAATCTTCACCATGATTTTAAGTTAAATTCGAAGTTGTTGAGTCAGTCCGTTACTTTAGGCTTTGAGACTGTTACACTACAGATGGATTACCGAAAGCTTGAGTATCAATAAGCAATAAACATGTCCAAAGGATCGAATAACGACAGACTCTTTTGTCAAATAAAAATCATTTTATCATTTGAGTGTCTTTTAAGCAACCTTCTCTTGACTACTCAATAACATAGAAGGAAGTTGTTTATTTTTTTTAAAATTTTATTATTATTTCTTATGTTTATGAAACATATTAATTATGAGCATATATATTAATATTTTAAAACATTAGTTTATTTGAACAAAAAGTTGATTACTTACAATTTCAACGTGACCCCATATTAAATTATGCCTCTATGTATATCATATCAACGTAAGGGATCATTTTTGGTTCACTCTGAGGCTATCTAAGGGGATTAAACCCGAAACATATATTGTATTTGAAAAAAATCGTATCATCGGTTTGCTAACTTGCTTAAAAACTCGTATTTTATTAACAAAACAGTGATAAGAATTTTACCCAATAAAAGTTAGCTAGCTAACTTTTCATATTTTGGCAACTTAGATAACAAAGAAAAATGTGATATTATATAATCTTTTTACTAAAAATCCACTTAATTCATATTTTACAATACTTTATAATTCTTTTAATCATAGTGTCCACGTCAGTTTACATGTATATCGACTAATCTTGGTGTTTTTAAAGAACGGACAAAAAAATCCTCAATAACCTTTGCAGAACTCAAACCAGTAACCTCTACAGAGAATCTTCGAATGCCAACAAGATTGAAACTTTATAATTTTATACCTATTCATGAAGATGATTAAAAATAATTAATTTTATGTTTTTATAATAATATTCTTAATATTAATTAAAAGTAATATAATGGATGAAGATACTTTCAAAGAATTATTAAATTGTTAAAGAGTTATTTTACAAAAGCCTCCAAGTCCAACTCCAAGCTGAGATTATAGCCCATTATTGTGAGCCCATATTTAGTTGACCGAAACCTTCATTCAGCCCAAAAAATATTGGGCCTTAACATTAAGTAAAAAAAGAAGACTTGGAGATTCTATCTAAGCGGTTTTATAAATATCTTGATTGTTTTTTTTTTAAATTTAAGAGTTCATTATAACTGAACTCTGTTTATATTTCATAAAATATCTCAATTGGTAGAAATGATGAGGGTTTATATCTAAACAAGGGTAAGACGATGTGCTATGAGGCCGACAAATAATGATTTATATTTTAGTTAATGATAAATAAGGACTTCAATCAGCGTTTATACCTAAAAAAGGCTACTTTTTAAACATCTAAAAAACTACACTCGATTTTAATTGGTTCTTTAATGTGCAGATTTTAACTTTAATTATATTATTAAAATATTTTATAAATTTATCATCTCAAAACACTTTTAAGAATCCCTTTATACAGTCAGCGTCTCGATAATCCGTCGTTGAAAGTCTGTTGGACAGAACTGTGGGAAAAAATTCCGTCTCTAGTGTAACAGTTATTTAAAGGAAAAAAAGATCTTTCTCACTACCGTTACATTTATATAAACCACCCCTGTTGGCCTTATTTACACTTACTTAGCATGAAGGTAAATTGTAAAAGTTACCAAATGGTTGGGTTCTGGTAAGAAGTGTTATATATGGTGAGAAGTGGTTATTCATCATTGGATGAGAAATGGACGTACATTAGGATAAGATGCATCGAGATGCACCAGATCAATTCCCTCATAAAGTGCATTTATGGGAGGGCATGAGATTAAAAGTGATCAGTGATCTAGATCCACTTCTCACACTTCTCACCATTAACTCAATTCATCCCACGATCCTACGCCAGTTACCAAAATATTTGAAATTTTGTATATGTATCCTCTAAAGTATTACCTTTTAAACGATGAGGTTGTACATGTACAATAAAGTTCACATGTGAACCATTAGTTAGGCACATAAAAATTAAAAACCCTAGTGCCAAATCTATAAAAATATCATCTATGCAACTTTGTTTAAACGTTCCAGTGTTTGTATCATACAGTTATATAATAAAAATATATAATGACATTCTTTGAAACACCTACATCGTACCAGTACTTCCATAACTATTATCAGAAGATAAATTATGTATTCCCAGTGTCGATAAATGTTTCCTGAAATGGAACGTTATGAAATGATACTCACACGTTTAGTTACATGCTAAAGCAAAGTTGTAAGAACTTATGCTAGAGTAAAGTTGTAAGAACTTATATTATAACGTTTTTAACACATTATTTTGAAATTAAAGCTATTAAATAGACATGGATGCATGGTGTGAGATTCCACATGAAGGATGAAAAAAGTGATGAAAAAAAGTAAGATGCCTTTTATATATGCATATATAGTTGGAATTGACTCTCTTGTCCAATTGCTATTTGGAACCTTCACTTTTCTGCTTATCTCTTGGGATTCTTCTTCTTAAAATCCCCCTTAGCTTATAAAAACACAAGATAATAAAATTGGCTTCTATAATTAAGTTTATATAACGTTAACAATATCTAAATGTCGTAATGGACCACTATATGAGGCTTAAGTTTAATTATAATACCAAACAATGAAGCCTCATATTTTGAAGTTTTATATTAGGTTTATAATTTGTTTTTGAACGTTTTAACAAGTTTGTAGTACACTTTTAAAATAAAACATCGTATTAGTTATTTCATATGACACTTTTGAAAAGTATCATTTGAATACATCTTTTTATAAGACACTTGTTTTTATAAGATATTTTTTTGACTATTGTCCCATAAAATAACTAATATAATGTTTTGTTTTAAAAGTTTTTTTGAAAGAATTTGTTAAGACGTCTTAAAAAACGTTCTATAAACATATTGCAACAATTTTAGATAGAACATTTTTTCGGTAAGTCCTATAAACCTATATCCTATAGAATAGTTTATTGGAACATTTAGACAATTTGATGTCCTATAAATACAATTTTGTTGTAGTTGACAATTTACTTATTTATGTATATAAATGAATGCACTTTTACGGATTAAAGGCCTGCTCATGCATATGCATAACTGATTAATATATTTTTTATGACAAATACTATAACAAAATCGAGTTTATAGTATATCAAAAATGTTTAAATGTTCTATTAAACTGTTTTATAAGAGTTAAGTTTGTAAGGCCAAACAATAAAGCGTCTTATATAAAAAAATGTTACCATAAATTTATGAGATGCTTTCAAATGTCTTAACAAGTTTTAGGACGTGTTGAGACTTCTGGTATATGTTATATTTATAATTTTTTATAGAAGATTTATATTAATATGATTTTATTTCAAATGTAGATAAGATGAATTTTTTTTTTAAATGTAATAGAAGAATTGTTAAAATGAAAAAAAAGAAAAACTTTTCCATTACTAGGGAAGGTGACAATTTCTTGATCATTGTGCAATAATTACAAGTCTTTGGCCAAAGCTGGAAAATTTTAATGTTTACTTGAATTTGTGTCTCTATTCACAAGGTGGCTCTAGTTGAAAGTGATAGATTTTTAATGTTTACTTGAATTTGTGTCTCTGTTTGTATGTGAATTTGTATAATTAATATATAAATTATGGATTGGATTCACGTGACAATAGATTAACCTGTTTTTATGAGACCCGTGAGACCACATTTTTACATTTGAAACTTCACAGCAAAATATTGTGAAGTTTCGAGTGTAAAAAAAGTGTTTTCAGTGGTCTTACAAAAATATGTTGGTCTCACGTGATTCCAAGTCTATAAACTATTTTAACCAATTCACATATGAAATTGTTTGATTCACATATGAACTAATTAAATGATTCATATATGAACTATTGTGATTCACAAATGAATTAATTAATTGATTCATATATGAACCTGCTTGATTCATATATGAACTAATAAAATAATTCATATATGAACTCTTGTGATTAACATATGAATTAATTAATTGATTCATATATGAATCCGCTGATTCATATGTGAACCTGTGGGTTCACAGATAAACCAATTAAATATACATGAAATTGTGGGTTCATAGATAAATTAATCAAATTAAAAAATTCACATGTAAATTAATTAACGGGTTAACATATGAATATATAGTTTATATGTGAATCACATGAGTTCACATTTGAACCTTTTTGCTGCCTATTTGTAAAAGTTACGAAACTACCCCTCTATCTTTCGCATACTCATGCGAGGAATATTCGGTGCTTCACGGTCAAAGCCGCAAATGTTAACCAGATGAAGGCTAGGATCGCTTCTTTATTTCAAAAATATTCATCTCGCTTTTTTATGCAAAAGATGTCGGTCTCATGTGAACACAGGGACGGACCCAGAGGGGTGGTTGGGGTGGCATGTGCCACCGTATTGTTCCTCTGTTGTAAGGTAAACAAAATTAGGTTCGTGAAAAGTGCAAACTTTTTATATGGTGTCACCATATGGGAAATTTCTGAATCCATCTCTTATATATGTAGAGAGAGAGAGAGAGAGAGAGAAAAATGAAAGTTCAAATGCAAACTCATTTTTTATTGCGAACATGAGGACAGAGGAGAGCCGAGGGTGCGACATGTGTCATTGACATCCACATTCGGTATGAATAACGAACGACATTTAGTATGAATGTGAAATTCATATGGTACAACATTCAGTATGAATAACACAACATTCAATATAAATAACGTACACTATCATACGATCCATTCATAATGAATAACCCATGAACACATGAATAAATGTCACACTCTCATTTATCATTACGTTCACAATAAAAAATAAGTTTTTATCTAAACCCATCACTATATATACATATATTCATAGAACTCATCACTGAGTTCTTAAATTTTGTCTTTGTTTAGGATTTTTTATGATCTCAAGATTTCTTGGAAACTGCCAACATGGAGAAACTGTCTCCTCTTATTTAAATTCAACCAAGTTTCAGATCATAATCAGCTTGTTACAAGGAACAATCAAAACTTTCGTCTTGGTTCCTTCATTATATATTTATTATAATTAACGTACTAACCTTTTCGAATAAATTCATATATAATTACCTACTTCTAAAGATACCAGTTAGACCAATCGTGTACTAAATGCTCGTTTATCAAATACTTACCAGATAAGTAATTATCGTTAAGAGTAATGACTCTCACTTATTTTATGGGGTAACTTTCTCAACCATCAAATGAATTGTAGGTAAACGTCTTTTACCTGACAAACATTAGCTTATCATTTATCACGTAAGATTCTAGATCTTTACTACATTCACTTTGTAAGGTAACTGATCTGATAAGCACTTATCAGGTGTCATTAACCTTACCAACTATAAGTGAGCGTTATAAGGATCGAAAGTTTTGTCCAGTAAATGAGAGAGAATTCTTTTTTACCTGATAAGCTTTATCAGACAAAAAATGATTACCAACAATCTATTTAATGATCGAAAATATTACGCTATAAAATAAGCGGTTATGATAACTAATGACTCTTGTGAATAAATCTTGAATTATTAATTAAAAGAGGTATTGGGGGGAGCTTTTTTATTGGAATCCATGATTAAAGAATAAAATTAATTACCACATAAAACCAGAAAGTATGTCTGTCAGTTTTTGGTTTGAAAAATGCAAAGATTCTGCACTTACTTCAATTACCTTTTTGTCCTAATAACCTTCTTTCTTTCTTTTAACATTGGAAACCGGTATTTCTCTATGTAAATATGGTGGTAAAGATAAAACAGAAGTTTCATCCATTAATTATCTATTAATTTTAAATGGGTCATTCCAACAAATGTTTATCAATAAAAATTCATACTCTTGCATACCTTATTGAGTAAAGACTTTAATTCATCAAAATAATATTCTATACCACAATTTTTCTGATAACAATTTACGTATAAGAGTCGTCATCCATATTTATTGTACGGGTAGGACTCTCGCTTCTTGACATCTGATGTTGGCTTGAATGTGGAGAATCGGGTCTTATTTGTTCTTGAAGGCCCATGATTGGGTATCAAACAGAGCCCTGCTTAAATGGTCATAATTTTCGTTCTGGATGTCTGTTTTAAGCCCACAACCAGTCGACCATTCTCAGAATCAACGTGGTGGTCTGTTGTTTTTTATTTTATACGTTGCATCAACATCACTTGTACTGAGTATGGTTATGTGATGTCGTTTAAATGCCAAAATACAAGCATATATGTATATGTGTATATATATAGAGAGAGAGAGATGGACAATTTTTTAAACTCTTTTTAAATAATAGAAACTTGTAGAAACCAATATAAAAAAATCATAATTTTCATTTATCAAATGTTATGATTTAAGATATTATTTCATATATGTCACTTGTTCAACATCATATGCATACATAACAAGTTTTTCTTCTTTAGTGTTGTTATGGATGCATAATTATTTACAAGCTCAGTAGATCATACAAGCTTATAAAACAGTTTTCATGTGTTATTTTACATATTAAACATCACGTGTGAAAATACAGTGTGTATACAATGTTGTTCCACATGTTAAACATTCATGACTGTGTTATGTGGTGAAAATAGTAGTCTTAAAGTTTGACATATAAAACAACATTATACTTCTACACAATTGTTCTTTTTTTTTTTAACATTAGAGTTTTATTAAGACTAGCAAGATGCTAGGAAATCACTTACATATTAGATATAGCCAAAATAAGATTTTGCAACCACCCTACCCAATTGATATTTAATTTTTTTACTCCTATTTTGCACCCAGAAATACGATTGCGTAAAAATATTATCCCACATCACTGCCTTTTTAGGTTTCTTTGGACCAAAAATTGTTACTATCCACATAACAATACTATCCACGCAATTGTTCTATAACACATGAAAAATGGTTTGTAATTAAGTTTATACAAATTACTGAGTGTAAAATAAAGGCAGATATAACTCATTTGAATATAATTAACACTAACAAACAAATGGCTTTTTCCAACGGATTTCCCGTCGGAAATTTTCCCGACCGATTAAACCAAAGTTTACAAAATTCAACACCCGCAAAAATTCATCGGAAATCCTTCACTAACCTTTTTTTATAAAAATAAATAAATACCATCTTAATACATTTTTGTGACGGATTTCTGAACGGAATATCAATCCGACGGAAATCCACCACACATCCGTCAGAAATGTATAGATTAAATCACTTAATTAAACTAATTAGTAATTAATTAAACCATTTCCCCAAAATTTTATAAATATAAATAAATTTCGTTGGAGATCCGTCGGTAATTTCCGATGAATTTTATTTATTTATTTATTTTAAAATGAAAATAAATTCCGACGGAAATTACCGACGGATTTCTGACGGAATTTATTTATATTTTACTTATAAATAAATACTATTTTCATGAAAATTAAAAATATATATATATATAAATAAATTACGTTGGAAATCCGTCGGAAATCGCCGACGGATTTCCGACAGAATTTATTAATTTTTTTTAATTTTCATGAAAATGATTTAATTAAGAAATTTTTTTACATTTATTAATTTTTTTAAAATTTTAATAAAAATGGTTTAATTAAAAAATATTTTTACATTTCTGATGTATTGTGTCGTATGTAGTTTAATTGGGCTTTAACAACTACTACAACCCAGGAATGTCCAATCAAGTTCTTTAAAGAATAACCACCAGTGTTATTCGGCCTAAATAAGTAATGAAAGAGTCTTGTTGAATTATAATGGACGTATTGGGCTTTATTTTGATTCAAATTTGTTAGTTTTAGCTAAAGTTTAAACTTTAAAGAGTAAAGTTTGATCACTTTCGTCCTTAATTATGTTCTATTTAGTGGATCCCGTTAAAATAAACAAATCTTAGGCACAAAAATCGAATATATTGATGACAATTATTTTAGTCAATTATTTTTCATACTCAAAATGATTTATTTCTACAATTTTTAAAATGCAAGGTAATTTAGAAAAAGGGCTTTTTATGCCAAAACATATTTTTTTGGTAATCGTGGGTTTCCTACAGTCAACTTAAGTGTGGTTTTGTTTTTTTTGAAAGGTAAAGAAAAGGAGAGCACGAGAACCTGAGCTTCGGCAAAGCCATCACCCAATCCCCGAGACCGTAAAATTTATTCAAGATTTAGCAAGAAGCTAAGAACAGACAATACAAGAGAAGCACGGAGAACCTAGACAAACCGAAAAAGATACAAACTCCGCAAAAAATAAAAAACCAAAACATCGAACCCGAAGCGGGACAAAAAGGATTTCTGCGGAGATATAGAACCAAGAAGTTGGGAAGGGGATCGAAACCCTATAGCCTCCAGCACACCAAAAGTCAACTTATGTGTGCTGATTAATTTTTCGGACGACCACGAATAATTTGGAGCTATTACACGTGAACTTCGATGGTTATAGGCGAAAAATCATGTGAGAAAGAGAGTTAAAGTGAGAAACATAAAAAAAATATCTGAACACTTTATCACTTTTAATCTAATGTCCATCCATGAATTGCAATTTAGAAAGAAATTGATCTGGTGTATCCAGATGTACCACATTAGTGTTGACATGATTTAATTAGCATTGATCTAAGGATGAAGATCTGTTCTTACGTTTTTCATCATATCTTCTCTTCTCTTCAGAACTCAACCCTACGATTATAAGGGTCAAGCATCGATTCGAACCAGTAAACCGGTAAAAATGAGGCCGAAAACACATATGTATATTAGAAGCACTTACATCGAACTATTTCAACTACATCCTTTTTATTGGGATTCAAAACAAATTCAACAATTTTTTATGTATTTTTATGTTTTAAAAGTAAAATTAAAACTAACATGCTAGTCAAAGCAATAACTTAACTTAAAATCATCATTTATCTTTTTAGCATTTTACATTCAATTTCATTTCTACACTTCTTTAATTCAAACCCAAACATAGTATGACACATTAAACATGTAGAACTAATGGTATGCTTAAGTTAATTTTTTAGTAGGTCGGAAATTTTGAATATAATTAAAATGCCATTAAGATTAGAGTAAACTACGGTTTTCGTCTTATGGTTTGTTATCTATTGTTATTTTTGTTCCTGGTCTTTAAACTTTTTCGTTTTCGTCCCTGTGTGTTTTCCATTCGTTTCCATTTTCATCGCTAAGGCTAATGATATGAGATCTTACATTATCTTTGATTTTTAAGGTACTATATAGTATATGTGTTTATCATTTTATATAATTAAATCAGAAAAAACTCTCTTTTATAAGACAATTAATTTAACGCATAATAAAGAATAAGACTCATTTTATTATCAGATAGAAATATTTGTATTATTTATGTCATATTAACCAACCCTACAAGATAAATAGGTACACGGTATTAATTGCGGCTTCATATTTAAATATGGTGGTACAAAATTAATTACAAAATAAAATGATATTGGTACTATATTCATAATCATAGCAGATAAATGCATATTAAATTCCAAAAACTACCTATACTTTTAATAATTCATTTACTCAATATATCATTATACTTTTATATAACCCCACAATCAGAATATTTCTTTATGGTTAAGTTGATTAACTATTTGGGGATAATATAAATCACTTCTTTCCTAAAATAAATCAAAAGACGTAAAAAGACAATATGTTTATAAAATATTTTTAGACGTTTTAACAAGTTCTATAAGTTTTTTTTAATAAAGTATTATATTGACTATTTAATAGAACACATTGAAAAGTGTTCTATAAACAGATCTTTTTACAAGACACTTGTATCAGACAGTTCTATAAAATAATTAATATAGAGTTGATTCCGTTAAGAACCTAAAATTGATTAGGAACATGGGAACCATCCATGATGCGAAATGCAACATATTTATCATAAGTCCATACGTATTATTCATCATGAATGTGTAACATATCAATGATATGTCATATTCATCATGAACGTGTTATTTATGATGATTATTCATCCTGAATAGGAACACGTGACGTGTTATACGCCGTTCCTAGGTTTCTAACAAAACTTTCACACACACTCACAGATATATATATATATATATATATATATATTCAATCCTTTATACATTTCATTACTTTTAAGATAACTTTCTTTTTGTTATTTAACCTTTTTCTTTTGTTTTCTTTTGTTTTGTGGTTGGTTACTTGGTTTTGCATTGAAAACCCTAACAACAATCCACATAAAGACACAAAACACCATTTGGGTTCAAGTGTTTGGAGGGTTTCGTAGAACAAAAGTGGGACTCGAATTTCATAAAACAAAAAGGGGAAAGTAGTAGACATACATGCATGCATGCTTTTATAACTTCCTTTTTCTTTAAAACTACAAGAAGAATGTGGATTTTGGATGTTTCTTTATGTTTTTAGTGTTGTTCACAAAGAATTAGATCCATAAATTTGATATATAAATTATATGGGTGTTTTAATAGGTTATACATAATATCTTTAAAATGGTAAAACAAAAGTTTAAAACTGAAAAAAATACATCTCGCTTTATCAAATTATTTATTTTAAGATTTAATCATTAATTATATTATTAAAATATTTAATATTTGAAAATAATTTCATACCAAATAATAATACAACCAATTTAATTGGTGGAAACAACAAAGGAAACATCTTTTAAGAAAAAAAAATTCAATGAGAAAAACTTTGAAGAGTTTTCCAAACTAGAAATTTTATGTTTTTATCCTTCTTTTTCATTTTGAAAAAGATTTTAAAAAATATCGATTAGAGTAAAAATGTTAGTTAAAATCTCTAAAATCTTCATTTTATTCATTATTAAAAAATGTTTATTCCAACACTTGTACCTTTTTATTTTATTTTAAATAGTCATTGTATTTGTCATCCTAATTGCAATGTTTTGAAATATTTGTTGGACGAAAAAGGTGCATTGATTTTTTTTAACAAATAAATTTTTCAACTTTCTTAAATCGAATAAATAAATATTTGAACTTACTAAAAACAAAAAAACTAACGAACTTTTATATTTTGAACGGTTAAGTTGAGAGACCTTGTCGTTAAAAATATAAAAGTTCGTTGGGTTTTTCTCGATTTTAATAAGTTTAAAGATTTATTTTTTCTATTTTAGAAAATAAATATTTATTTGTCAAAAAAATAGTTTAAAACTTAATGATTTAAAGGAAAAAGTTCAGAAAACCCAAGTTCCGCTTTGAATGATTAAGTTCATAACTATTTTTTTGAATGAAAAAATCATTAAACTTTCTTATTTAGAATGATTAAGTCCCTAAATTATTATTTTTGAATGAAAAAAATCATTAAATTTTATTATTTTGAATGATGAAATCTCTAAACAATTTTTTTGAATAAATAAATCATCGAACTTCTAAAAGTTGGTTATCTACATCTTTTAAAAATATATTTGTATGTAACTGACTAGAAATGTTTTAAAGTAAAAACAAACCTAAATCAGTTTTATAATGGCCAAATCCTACGTCATTAAAACCCTCACAAACAATGGTATCGCTCCCCCTTGTCATTCCTCGTTGTCTCAATGTTGTCCATTCTCCATATCGCCTAACACACTGTTGTCCCCTGCCATTGATCTCCCTCTTTTGATCTATTTTTTTATTTATCAAAGAGGGAGAATCAAAAGATAACATGTTACAAGTAGCTTTTAATGATGTAAGTAATCTACTTCTAAAAGTTTGATGGTTTAATTTATTGAAAAAAATGTTAAGAGACTTAATCGTTTAAAATTAGAAAAGTTAATGATTTTTTCATTAAAATAAATTATTTAGAAAGTTAATCATTTAAAATGAGAAAATTTAATAATTTTCTATTAAAAAAATTATTTTAATAATTTAATTATCTAAAATGGGATAGTTTATTGGATTTTTTAAACATTTTTTTAATTCAAAATATGATAGGTTATTAAGGCTATGTTTGGTAAAAGTAGCTAATAAGGTACCGTATGACTTATAAGGTAGATTATCAAAACATTATTTTTATTAACTTATCAATAAGGTACCTTATAAGTTAACTTATGGTCATCCAAACAACTACACTAAAAATAAGGTACCTTATAAGGTGACTTATAAGTCTCCTTATTTTTGCCAAATAATGCCTAAGACTATGTTTGGGAAAAGTAGCTTATAAGGTACCCTATGACTTATAAGGTAGCTTATCAAAACCTTACTTTTATTAACTTCTCAATAAGGTACCTTATAAGTTAACTTATGGTCATCCAAATAACTACACTAAAAATAAGGTAACTTACAAATCACCTTATTTTTGCCAAAAAAAATCCCTAAAGTTTTTTTAAGATTTTTTCTCTTTTTACCTAATGAATGGATACAAGATTTTTTTCTGGTAATATTAATCCTATTAATAATACATTTAAAGATTACCACAAAAATGCATAAAAAATATAGAAATGATACCAAAATGAGATCATAAATGATAAATCCATAGTCTTTAATTTGTCTCCTTCTTGGAGTAATAAACCAAAGGATGAAACTTAGAACACCTTTTAGGTCCATTATTTTCACATGTGTGTGTGTGAGTTTCAAATTAAAACTTTATAATAATTTTTAATTTAAAGATTTTATATGCATTTCCATAACCTTTTTAGCAAGGGCATGCTAAACAGAGTTCAATGGAGGTTGCAGGTGTATATATAAATGGCAGTATGGGACAAAGGTAGAAGAAGAAGACTGTCACCAACTCCCACTTCCCTGCAACAAATAGACTCTAGAAAGAAAGCAGAAATTTGACCATAATTTCTTTCCTTCTTTCTTTCTGATTTTTCTACAACTTATGAACATATTCATTATGAATAATTGATCTTTATTCATTCATTCATTGAAAGAAAGAAAAAAACCCTTTTTCTTTTTCTCAACCCCCTTTTGATATTTCCAACAAAAGTTTCAGAAATATGAAATACCCAAAAAGAAAGTTGTAAAGATTTGTGTTAGTTTCTTCAGTGTTAAGGCTTATTCAGTGGATACAAAGATGAACCCTCTTTCCTTTGCCATTCTTTAAGCTTCTTTTGTGTAATGCAAGAAGAAAAGTTGGGGTTTTGACCTTGATTTCAGAGGGTTTTTAGGACCCATTTCTTATTTGCGATTGTGGGTCTGTTAAAAAGTTTTCTTCTTGGATAGTGGTGGTAATTTGTTTCTACTATTTAGTTAATTCATTTTCAACCATTTTTTTGCATATTTTTTTGTCCAACTGTTTTGCTGAAATTGGTAGTGATTTGTGTTTTGGTATGCAGAGATGAGTGTTGAGTGTAGTACAAGTAGTAGCATGGCTGAAGTGGGATCAGAGTCCTCTATTCACAAACGTTCTAAAAGGTATCTATTGGATTCTTTGTGAATATGGTGAATAACACTGACTAAAAATGACTTCTGAAGCTGGTAACAAATAAATTTTTGGGTATTTAACTATTTATTCATCTTTTTACTGGTTTCTTGGGACAAAACATGGCATTGTGACAAACACCCATAAATTTGAATAGAAAATGAAGGGGGAAGTATTTATTCATTGATTAATTTCTTGTGAATATGGTGAATAACGTTGATTAATTTCTTGTGAATATGGTGAATAACATTGATTAATTTCTTGTGAATATGGTGAATAACATTGATTAATTTCTTGTAAATATGGTGAATAACATTGATTAATTTCTGGAACTAGAAATGACTTCTGAAGCTGGTAAAATAAAAATAAAATTTTCAGTATTTCTTGGGACAAAATATGGCATTGTGAAGAAAACCCACAAATTTGAATAGAAAATGAAGATGGTAGAGATCATGGGTACCTGTGAATTATGTGAAATCTTGAATATGTGCTCCAAGAAATCATCTTGTTTCTTTTCTTGCACATTCTTGTGAAAAATTTCTGCAGTTTTATGAATTTTATTCCTTTTTTTTTATTATTATTCTTCATTATTCTGTTATAAAGATTCTTATCAAGCTTCATTTACACTTAAAAATGGCAGCTTTCCAATCAAGAATAAATTTGAAGAAGATGGTCTTCAACCTTCTGAAAGACTTAAGTTGGTAACTATGCTTTCCCTTTCCCTTACCCTCTTGTCTTCATGAATAAGAAAAAAGATCCATGTTCTTGCTTCTGTATGGATTAAGCTGTCTGTATGGATTAAGCTAAACTCTTGTTTTTATGTAATATCAGGATAAAGGACACTCAGAGAAACGTACGAATGCCAACAAGAGTCATTTACCTAATGCAGAAGTTCAGAACTCATTGAGAGATGAGGTACTATTTCTAAACATCTTTGACTTTTAAAGTCAACAACTTTGACCATTTACATCCCTTATTCTTTTCTTTTGGAATTTGTAATTTTTATTTATCGGGTCCTCAGATATTGCAGCTCGAGAAAAGATTACAAGATCAAGTTTGCGAACGTGGTGCTTTAGAACAAGCATTAGGCTATGGATGTTCTGTTGATATTGGAAATCAAGCCTCTATTCCTAAGGTAATTGCTCTCCTATGATGGAACCATAAACCCTTATTCACATGTGAATAGATTAACCACTACATACACTACAAACAAATTTGGCTTTATAGAATACCAAAATATTTCTAAATATCATAATAAACTACTATATAAGACTGGGTTTATAAATAGGGGCGAATTTACTCTTTACTAATAGGGGTCCCATGACCCCAACTAAAATATGTCGCTAAGGGGTAAAAAAATTCTTTTAAAACATGTTTTAATAATGGCTCCCCAACTTAAATATGTAAAAGGACCCCCACCCCCCCCCCCCCCGGCGGACTACTAGCTTAACGTAACTTTTAAGCCCAAATTTGTTTAATTTTTACTAGGTTTGTGATTAATTGGTTAATGCCAAGTGCACAATTTTGGGTAATGGTTTATTCCTCTAGCCATGTGTTTCATTCTTATGAAGCAGTTGAATTTTGTATTAGTTTGTAATGTGTTTATTTGTTTTAAGTTTAAACGAAATAGAAAAAGTATATAAATAGTAGTATAGGCCAAAACAGTAAAAAGTTAAGTGAAAAATGAACTGAATAAGTTATCTTTATTCAGTAAACCGAACCGTTTTTACCAAAACCGAATAACCCGAAAACCGCTTTCGTTTAGATTAATTATTCGGTTTTAGAAATTTTTTGACACCCTAAAGTGTGCCCCCAACTCAAAACAAAACCTTTCTGGATCCGCCACTGTTAATAAAACCAAACAATTGTACGTCTTATGTATAAGTGTTACAATAAGTTAATATAACACATTTGGGGGTCCTAACAAGTTTTTCTAGACACTTGAAATAAAGTGTCTTGTTAGCTTTTTTATACAACACTTTTGAGAAGTGTCCTATTATGGACACATCTTTTAAAGAACACTTTATTTTTTCAAACACTTTTCCACGTATTGCTATATAAAAAAAACTAATAACACGAAAAGTATCCTAAAAAGTTTGTTAGTACGTCCAAAAGTGAAGTATTAACTTATTGTGTGCAACTGTAACCCTAAGTCTTATAAAGCAATCTATCAGGACATTTAGACATATTTGGTGTCTTATAAAGTCGATTTTGTTGTAAGTGATATAAGTTGTTAAAATAATTGCAGCCGGCCACAGAGCTGATTAAAGAAATTGCGGTTCTAGAGTACGAAGTTTCACATTTGGAGCAATATCTTTTGTCGTTATACCGAAAGGCATTTGATCAACAAATTTCGTGCCCATCTCCGTTAAGAAACATTCAAGGATTAAAACCGTCATTAATTACTCCGAGAGGGAAGTATCTTGAAAGTTGTAGGGCGGATATCTCGTTACAAGCCAATTCATGGCAAGATGCCAACGGATGTTTTGAAGAAGAAGAAGAAAACCGACTTTTAGATTCGGGTGTTCAACATTGTCACTCTTCGGTAACTAGAACTTCTCCGGTGGAAATTCTTGGCAAAGCGTTGCGTGCCTGCCGCTCACAACCACCATCCATGGTGGAGGTATGTTCATATTAGGCCATGTTCGGCAATAATAAGCCAGCTTATTTTTTGAGCTTATTGAAAACCCCCTGTTGGATTAGCCGTAATATAGCTTATAGCGTTTTAATAAGCTCCAAAGATTTTTTTCCAGTTTTTCCCAATTATGCCCTTTATAAAATTTCCAACTAGTTTTTTTCTTTCAAAAATGTCCTTTTAGATCATTTTACATTTTCATCTAGCTTATCAGCTAGTTTTTACCAAACATGACTAGTTTATCGGCTAACAGCTAGCTTATTATTAGCTAGTTTTTCCACCTTTTTCCAATTATGCCCTTTATAAATTTCCAACTAGTTTTTTTTTTCTTTCCAAAATGTCCGTTTAGGTCATTTTACATTTTCATCTAGTTTATTAGCTAATTTTTACCAAATATGACTCGTTTATCAGCCGACAACTAGCTTATTATGAGCTAGTTTTTCCACCTTTTTCCAATTATGCACTTTATGAATTTCCAACATGTCCATTTAGGTCAATTTCACATTGTCATCTAGCTTATCAGCTAGTTTTTACGAAACATGACTAGTTTTTCAGCTACCAGCTAACTTATCAGCCAGTTTGCCAAATATAGCCTCATACTTACGTATATACGTCGTGTTATATGAATTTGTATGATTTTCGTACAGTTTTCGCAAACAACTTCCACCATAGTTAGTCTAGCGGAGCATCTTGGCACTAAAATATCCGATCATATTCCCGAGACACCAAACAAGCTTTCAGAAGATATGGTCAAATGCATGTCGGATATATACTGCAAGCTTTCTAACCCACCCTTCGTGAATCATGGTCTCTCGTCTCCCACATCGTCTTCATCATCCACGAGCGCTTTCTCGCCAACACACCACTCCGACATGATGTGGGGCCCGGGGTTTCGAAGAGATTCATCGTCTTTCGACGTGCAATTAGATAATCCTTTTATGGTTCAAGGGCTTAAGGAGTTCAGCGGACCTTATAGTACAATGGTCGAAGTTCAATCTCTTTATAAAGATAATCATAGACTTGGTGAAATCGACCACATGTTGCAACGCTTCAGGTGATTAAATAAAGACAACAGAATCGGCTTTATAGGACGCCAAATATGTCTAAATGTTCTAATAGACTGCTTTATAGGACTTAAGTTTATAAGAACAAATAAACTGTGCGTCCTATGTAAATGTATTACAATAAGACATTTTTTAAATAAAAATCCTATAATGAGTATAGGATACTTTATTCCAAAAGTGTACTTGGAAGGCCCAAAAGCGGGTCCTACCAACTAATTGTAACTTCTTTATATATGACACACAGATGTTTGGTTCTATAAACTCAAGTCCTATAAAACAGTTTTTTAGGACATTTAGACATTTTTGGCGTTCTATAAAGCCGATTTTGTTATGCATTGTGGCAAATTTCTTATGGTTTTGTTTATTTGAACTAAATCGCGTTATTGTAGGTCGCTTGTTTCTCGATTAGAAGAGGTACATCCGAAGAAACTAAAGCACGAAGAGAAGCTCGCCTTTTGGATTAATGTACATAATGCATTGTTGATGCATGTATGAATCCTCATCCATTAAATAGTTGTTTCGATTAGTTTTTAAGCGCGATATGTATAAACTTCGATTTTAAGCGCAATATATAAAAACTTTTTATCGTTTTGTCTACTAACAGGCTGTTTTGGCTTATGGAATCCCACAAAACAATATGAAGAGGGTCTTTCTACTATTGAAGGTAATTAGACCAAATTTTCTATTGTACTTTATTAACTTTTATTTGTCTAGATAAATTTATCGGATAAATTGGTGGTGTTGTTTTTTTTTTCTTTCTGAATCAACAATCTGAATTACAGAAATGACAGATTTACCCCTTAGTAATCTAACAGGGTTACACATATGCAGGCCGCTTATAATGTTGGTGGTCACATAGTAAGTGCGGATTTCATTCAAAGCTCGATTCTTGGATGTCGAATCGCTCGGCCCGGACAGGTTGATTCATGGTTTTTTTTTCAAGAATTATATCATTTTTTAACGGTTTTTTTATGATTTTCGAACATCTATTATGGTTTTGGAGCTTAACATGGTTGTTTTTTTTTCATTTATGTAGTGGCTTCGATTGTTATTATCTTCAAGAACGAAACTCAAAGCAGGAGATGAACGTCAACGCTATGCAATCGACCATCCCGAACCACTTTTGCACTTTGCACTTTGTTCGGGATGCCATTCGGATCCTGCGGTAGACATCTTTATTTGGCTTAGGCTATGTTTGACTAATTATAATTTTGCTTATTTTTTGAGCTTTTTTTTTTTAAATACCCGTTTGGTTATTTGCTTTTTGAAACACCACCTTCAACTAGCGTTTCGATAGCTTATTAGCCAACGGCCACTTTTTAGCTAGTTTGTTATTTATCAACTACTTTATTTTATCAAACATAACTAGTTTTTCAACTAGCTTATCAGCTAACAACCAATTTTTCAGCTAGTTTTTATTCAAACATAACTAGTTTTTCAACTAGCTTAACAACCAACAACTAGTTTTTAAGCTAGTTTGTTATTACCGGCCAGTTTTTTTTTTCCCCAAACATTACTAGTTTTTTAGCCGTCTTATAAGCCACCAACCAATTTTTAAGCTAGTTTGCTATTATTATCTAGTTTTTATCAAATATTACTAGTTTTTCAAGCTAGTTTGCTATTATCAGCTACTTTTTTTTTTCAAACATTACTAGGTTTTTAGCCATCTTATAATTAAGCCAACAACCAATTTTTTAAGCTAGTGTGTTATTATCATCTAGTTTTTATCAAATATTACTAGTTTTTCAGCTAGTTTGCTATTATCAGCTAGTTTTTACCAAATATTACTAGTTTTTCAGCTACCTTATCTGGCAACAACCAGTTTTGCAACTAATTTGCCATCATTAGCTACTTTTTATCGAACATTACTAGTTTTTCAGCTAGTTTATTAATCAACAACTAGTTTTTCAGCTAGTTTATCAATCAACAACTAGTTTTTCAGCTAGTTTGCCATTATCAGCTAGTTTTTATCAAGCGTTACTGGTTTTCAGCTAGTTTTTATCAAGAGTTACTAGTTTTCAGCTAGTTTTTATTAAGCTTTACTAGTTTTCAGCTAGTTTCCATCATCAGCTAGTTTTTTTTATGAAGTGTTACTAGTTTTCAGCTAGTTTACTATCAACTAGTTTTTATCGAACATTACTAGTATTTCAGTTAGCTTATCGATCAACAACCAGTTTGCCAAACATAACTTTAATTTAAACAAATCTTGAACACGGGTGTTATTGCAGGTCCGTGTTTACACCCCGAAACGAGTTTTCCAAGAGCTAGAAACAGCGAAGGAAGAGTTCATCAGAGCTACATTCGGTGTAGGAAAGGATCAAAGAATTCTTTTACCAAAGATCGTTGAAAGCTTTGGAAAAGATTCAGGATTATGTGCAACCGGTGTTATCGAGATGATCCAACTTTGTTTACCGGATAAATTTAAGAAAAGCATAAAGAAACATCAAATGGCTAAATCGCGTAAAAAGATCGAATGGGTTCCTCATGATTTTGCTTTTCGGTATCTGATTTCTAAAGATTTGGTGAACTGAAATCGCCGGTTCCGCCATTGTTGAAGCTTCAAAGCCTTTTGAGTTATGTTCTTGCTTTTTATGGCAATGATTCAATGATGCACAAAAGGGAATGCAATGTATATTATAAGAAGGATCGTGTGAGAATAAGAGTTAAGGTGAGAAACGTAAAAAGGGATCTGGACCGTTGAGTGCTTTTAATCTCATCCCCACCTCATGAATTGTGCTTCTAATGGGAATTGATCTGGTGTATCTCATTAGTGTTGATCTTCAATTAGCATCGATCCAATGATGGAGATCCCTTCTTATCCTTCTCACCATTACTTTCATTTTCATCGGAACCCAATTCAGCAAAAATAAAATGCATCAAAATGTAACGAAGTTCGGTTTAGTGTCTATTTAGGAGGAATGAATTTTTTTTTCTAAATCAATATAACAAAGTTTCAAATTTTCTGTAACTATTTTGTCCAGTAATTTGTTGATTTTGTAACATTTAATATTTTGGATATACCTATTTATGAATGTTTACAAAAGAGTTGTGATGAAACGAACCAAAAAAACTTGAAATTCACATAGGAGAAAAACTCAACTAACTTTCTCATTTTATATGATTAAGTATCTAAACTTCTTATTTAAATAAATAAACTATCGAACATCCACATTTGAATTATTAAATCCTAGAACATTTTTTTAAAAACAAATTAACCATCCAATTTTTAAAAACATAATTATGTTTTACCATTTCTAAACCTCTCGCTCCTCATCACCCACTCTCTATCACTGTCGATTGTATCATTGACTTCTGTCATCAATCTTCCTCTTTTTATTTGTTTTTCCTATTCTCCCTCTTCTTTTATTGCAATTTTTTTAAAACTATTTACATTAAATTTGAAAACTTTATTACATCAAAAAAGAAGTTATTCGTCACACTAAACAAGTACTAAACCAAACGATGTTTCATTACGATACACAATTTGCCACAAAAAGTGCCATTTCCATGACCTATAATATTAATAACGCAATAATTGGATTGTACAAGGTGCATTAAAAGTTGTACATTGTGCTTAGATTCATATCTACTTTTATTTAACAATAGAGTACAACTCATTACTGCATCTCATTCGTAGAGGTTGGTTCAATTACAAACCGAACGAATGGTACAAATTTACAAACTCATACAAATTAATGCAAAAATAAAATTTTCATGACTTTTTTTTCATCAAATGTTATGATTTAAGATATTATTACACATATGTTTATTTTATAATGTAAAAGTTTCACGTGTATTCGTTTTCATAAGTTGAAAGTTTCTCATATATTTTTTATGAAATTTTTTCACATGTACTTTGTTTCATACTGTAAAAGTTTTACATGTAATTTTTTCACAAGTGAAACAAACATACCTGTAATAATATCTTAAATCATAGCATTTGATGAAAAAAAAATCAAGAAAACATTTATTTTTGCATTGATTTGTACGAGTTTGTAAGTTTGTACCATTCATCCGGTTTATAATTCAACCTCCATCCTCATTCATGTAATTATCCTCAATAAGGGCTTTCTCCGATCACATTTCCCGGTGGATTATAGAAGCAAATCGCTAACGTCGACTGATCTTGAGCACATCTCGCCAGCGAACACCCTAGCTCCGCCGTATTCCGCCACACCACCTGCGTGTACACCCCACACCGGTGGTTCGCCGCACACGAATTGTTGGCGTACCTGTAATACGCCTTCTCCGCCACCCAATTCTCCACCACCCTCGCCGGCGTCACCACCTCCCCCGCCGCCCACATCTGGTTGCCGCCGTACTTCCCGCTCGTTAAATTCGCAAACCGGCAGTTTTCACGGTCTCTTTGGAACCGAACCAGTAGGCTCGTGGCTTTAGCCAGCTGGAAGTTCCACCGGAGTGGGCTCACACCCACTTCGGCTCGTGCTTTGTTGTGGGCTTCTAGATACTCCTTGCCGTCGGCCGGAACCGCCGGCGACGGTGGTGGTGGTGGTTGTGCGGCGGCGGCGCGCCATAGAAGTAGTGTTGATATCAACAAAAGTTTATTCATTTTTTCTTTTTTGTACTACTAGAAAAGTCCGATTAGGTGGTACGTTTTATTTATGGGTTTCAATTTGTGTGAATTGACATTATTGCCCTTTTGGCAGTTGGCAAATGGTACCCACGTGATGTGATTTAAATTTAGCAGCCGCACGTGAACTTTTTTTGGAAGTATGCCACCGGCGGGTCAATCACTCTATCCGTTTAAGTTTTAAGTATGAATGATCCGGCCCGAAAAAGATCCGGCCAAACTTGTATATTTTGCCATTTGGGTTGGGTAGTTAGTTATTGGGCTTATTGGATAAGCCCATTTAGTCTATTAAAAAAAAGTAAATGTTACCCATTATCCGGCCCATTAAAAGTAGGCCAACTAAAAAAATTTCACTCTTGTCTCAATTCTTGGTCTTTTGTGGAAAGGAAAAAAGAAAAACCGAAATAAATTATGTTTGTTCTTATGTCATACAAGTAGAGATGTATAAAGTTTGGGTTTTTTTGAACTTGGACGTGAACGATCCAAACCCGTTTTCAATAAACAAAATAGGCCTAGGCATTTTAAACCTAGACGAGTTGTATCAGGACTTTAGAGTAGAATCAGGGATCAACCGTGTTTTGTAGGCTTAATTGGGTTTTTTCAGGTTTAACCATGCTTTTTAAAGCTTTTCTAGGTGGTTTTATTTAAGCCAGGGTTTCTCCCTAAAATTTTGGTCTGGTTTCGCTTTGAGGCTTTACCTGGGTCGAGCTTTAGGCTTGCTAGGCCTGGGATTCTCCGGGTCGGGTGTTGGGTTCTTTTGTGCATCTCTACTTAGAAGGGTATTTTGTTATTCTTTATTTTATGTCTTGAGTTGGTCCTTTTGGTATCATTTGTTAGTTATACATTGTGATAAATCATCTGCTTTTTGTAGGCCCAGTGTAAATTGTCTCATTGACATATAAATACAACTTATGTTCCATGTGTTAAACCTAACTTATGAATCTTTGTGGTTTCTAAAAGTATTTGGATGTTTTCTTTATTATCTTAATAACTTTTTATCACATAATCTTAAAGTGACATCTGTTGTTTAATTAGTATCTCCAACAATCATATCCTAACAATAAATGAATCATACGATGTTGATTCGGTAGCACAATGTAATGTCTCCTTAAAAATGGATGGTTCAAGTGGGAGTTGGTGCAAGGTGTGCAAATAAGGCAATAGGAGCCCACTTTAATAAGGCCAAACTAAACCTGAATAAAACCCGACCAAACTATATATTAGCCATCCACCAATTTTTATGCATATGTGAAAACCAGTTGTATAGCAAGATGTTATACATTAAGACGTCCAACTGTCGATTAATTTTTAGGCAATTCGTTTAGTTAGGATTAAACATGTAATTGCAACTTGCACAATGCGTATATACTGAATTTGAATGTTACTCAAAGGAATTCTATAATGCAGTGTGACAAATACATCAATAGGTATATTTTATACCAATGCAATGCAGAATTATAAAGTCGTTAAAGCATAGACATACACCTAATACAAAAATCATACAATATGACAATAATTTCTGGTTTTGACTTAACCTCTGGATTATTTTGAAATTGCTCCAGTCATACACATATGAACTATATATAGATGTATCTATTTTATAGATGGTTGTAACTCACTTGATACAAGTTCAGAAGACGTAAAACTCCAACTCAACACAACATGTCGAGCCGTAATTTCTGTTATACCGTTTTAGATCCTTGAAGTTAAAGCAACAAATTAGTTCACCTTTTATTTCAAATAAAACCACTGTATCATAGGTGTTCACAATTCGAAAATAGTCGGGGGTCTTCATAGCTGTAGCAACCTTTACGGAAAATATGCTTTCATTTTCTTCTCACCTACATTTTTTTTTCAAAAAGTCAGAGATTTTCACGAAAATATTTGCATTAGCTTTTTGGAGTGGTCGGGTCTTGTAAATCTTCCCCTCCTCATATCTCACCTCATAACGAACAAGACAAACTAAAAGAACCTTTCGAACCTTCTCTAAAATAAAAAAAATAAAAAATTTAGATTTTTTTTGCTCTAACAATTTATTTAGAAGTTTCTTTAAAATAGATAAAACGAAAAAAGAAAAAAAAAGATAAACAAAATTGAAGATTTCTTTAAAACTTAATTGCTAAGGAAGAAAACTTAATCTTTTATTATATCCACGTTGAATACATATTCATTTCATATAAAATATATTTGAAAAGTTATGTGATATTTATTCTATTAAACGATCTTAATAATACAATTTAATCTTTTCAGATATTTTTGAGTTTTGATTTTTATTTAAAAGAATATTATAGACCAGCATTCACCATTCAAGCCATTCCACATTCCCGCAAATCGTATAATTAGCAGCGGAATAATTATATCTTGAGTTGGATTTCCCACAGCAACTTAACTTCGCTGGTAAAATTTCTTTTGGAGGTCCCACTAGTAAATTTAGAAGGGTGATATGGAATATTAAAAAATAAAAGGAAAATAACAACAAAAAAATGAAAAAAATCCCAAAATCAACAAAAAAAACCAAAAAAATTCGTTTGAAATTAACCAAAAACCCGAAGAAATTTATCGAAATCAACAAAAAAAACCTTTAAAACGGTGTCGGCTAAAAACACTTTAGACGACTTTACAAAGTTTCGATTTATTTAAAAAATGCATCCACTGTGGGGCGGATGCAGAAAAAGAGGGGAGAGGGGGGGGGGGGGGTCCCTTCTCTATTGAAAGGTTAAAAAAAGTGAAATGTTAAAAAAAAATTATACCGGCTTAAAAATATTAAAAATACTGTATTTAGACTTAATTCTCTCTGGTAAAAAAAATTCAAAGGACCCCAGTTTGCCAGCGAATCGACAAAAACACTAAAAAAAATCTTTTAAAATAAACTAAAAAACTTTAAAAATTTCTCGAAACACGTGGTGATTTTTCTCGCATTTAGTCTATCTTAAAAAAAATCCGGTGGACAAAAATCCTACGTCCACCACTTGAGCCAAATTCAAATTCCAGTACATAATGATTTAATGAAAATGATTATTCTTGTTGTATAAATAAAATAATAAAATAAATACAACATCAAATTTTTATTCTTAATTTCATAGTCCCTCCAGGCTTCCAAAAGGAACTAAAAATACATACCAAAGGATTTTCATAATAACCCCCCAATCATGTAAGGGGGTAAAAACGTAATCATACACCCAATATGGAAAAAATGACTGAAAGTAGAGAGGAAAAAACGACGTCGTCGCTATCATAAGTGCTCTCACTTCAAGACTTCATTACCATATTTACAAAAATAACCCTTCATAAATCACACTTTCACTCCGGTATGGCACTCAACATAGCCTTAAATTTCTGTTTCTTTCCACCGCCGGCGACGGCGCCACCGCAGCTCCTCCGTATCGACCCAATAGTCTCGGCATCCGCCACCCTACTCGAACCCCTCCGGCACCCTTTCTCCCCAGAAAACGAAGGTGTAAAACATATGTTTTTCCGGCGACGGCGACGGCATCCACATTTGGCCAATGCAGCGCTGGCTTTGACAGCCAATGCCGCCATCTCCTCCGGCTGAAGAGGGTGTTTCAGGCGAGCCAAAGGAAGGGCAAAGTAGAGCTGACCAGGTTGAAGCTCATCGTCATCTTTAATGGCGGAAACAACATCATCAAAATCCATCTCATCGGAGTTACAGATGAAGGCGGAAGGGTGGTGGCGTAGGACGTCGGAAACCTTGACGGCGGTGGAGAATTCCTGTAAACTGCCGTCGGGTAATATCAGTTTTGCGGTGGCGGCGACGGTGGTGGTGGTGGTGGAGTGGCATGATGAACAACAAATTCCCATGATTGCATGGAAGATTTGGGATGGAATTAAGGGTGGGGTGGGTAAGGGGGTATATATATATATAAGGAGGAAATCATTCAAAATAATACATTTTCTTAATTAATATTTATTTATTTATTTTATTATTCTTAAAATCAAATTTCCATTTCAGTCATGCATATGTTTTATCCATTTGTATAAAACTTATCTTTACTTTTTGTTGTCATACTCATGTACACCTCATCAAATCAAAAACCGTCTATAAACTCTATAATGTTAGTTATTATTCTGTTTGTTTCAATTTAAGTGTCCACAATTGAAATAACATACAGTTTTAGACATACATAATTAATACATTTTTTGGTAGACTAAATGACATCTTTACCATTAGTTAATTTCTTCCTCTTCACAATTCTTAAATATATATGCATTAATTAACGATTTGATAATTTGATTATTTACTTTTGAAATTGGACATTTATTTTGGGACGTATATTAGACACTTAAAATTGGGACGGAAGTAGTATAAGAATTTCTCTTTTATCGGTCCCATTAAATAAGTTAGGTTAACATATATTATATAAAGTCAATAAAATAAAATAAACGATAAGTAAAATATTACTTTTTACAAAAATCATTGTAGAACCAATTTTCTTGTTCAAACATCTATGTTACATTAGATTCTTAAAAAAATCTTTTTACAATGATAATAATTCTTATAACACATCACCCTTTTTGTTAATACTAATTTTGCATTGAAAATGCGCTAAGAGCATCTCCAACAGCTATGCTAAAATGAAAAAAAGTGCAATTTTAGCATTTTAGTTGCTCCAATAGCTATTCTATCATATATGCTAAAATAGAAAAAAGATGAGAGAAGTTGTAAAATTCTCTAAATTTAGAGAAATCTCTAAAACTTATTACAAGAGCGAGAAAATAATATTTTAATTATATCAACTAATTAAAGTATGGAGATAAAAATGTGTAGGAGAGAGAAGTATTATTTTATTATATATATTGAATATTTTATTAATATAATTAATGGTAGAATTGCTAAAATAGAGTAGCTGTTGGAGATGGATGTAAATTTTTATAGAAATTTTGACTTTTTTTACTCTATTATAGAAATTTTTTAGCATATCTGTTGAAGATGCTCTAAGAATCTTTATTTACGTAAAAAAAAGTTTTTTTTTTAATTTAAAAATAGGTTTTAAGCAAATATATAAACATTTATATTTATGTAAATTTGAGCTAAACTGAAAATTAATGATAAAAATGGATAAAAATTAATTTGATGGATAAACACTATAGGACAAGTGAGGAAGCTTTGGTTAAAAACGAGAATTCGATGTTAAAAATACTTAAAAATTAAATTTTCTCAATTTCCATACAATGGAAAAGAAGATAGCATTGTGAAATGGACCAGCTTGCCACGTCGGTAAATCCAGAATAAAATAAAGACTAATTTTCTAAATGAGTAAACTACAATTTTGGTCCTTGTGGCTTACATGAATTTTTGAAAGTGGTACATGTACTTTAATAACTACAATTATCGTCCCTATTGTTTACAGTTTGTTTTGAAAATTGTCCCTAGTCGCTAACTTCGTTAAAGAAAACTTAGTTAAGTGAAGGGTACTTTTGTCTTTTTACATCTTTTTGTTTTTTTTTCTTATTTTGACCTTTTCTTTTTGTCTCTTATAGCAACCAACCCACTCTCTACCTCTCCGAACACCCTTGTCGGCGACCTATGAGCATCTTCAACACCCTCCGCCCTTTCACCTGTGACAATACCTCACCTCCAGCCACCACCTCACTTATAACCAACCCCACCCTACTCTTAATGTGACCAACCCGACCTCACCTCTAGCTACCACCCTCATCGTAACCGCCCCCATGTAGGTCTATGTGTTGTATTTATGTGTAGTGTGTGCATGTATGTATGTTGCAGATTGGAAGAAGACTGAGTGGTGAAGAAAGGTTGGGCCAAAGAAGATCACCGGTGAAGAAATGTTGGGCCGAAAAAGACTACCAAAGTAGAGAGTGTTGCTAGAGAAACCCACAGTGGTTCACAACGCTCACAATGGGTGGGTTACGAGTGGTGATGATAACAAAAACACAAAGATAAAGAACAGTGGTGCAATGGTCGATCGTCGTCGAATATGGCGTCTCTATTGTCGGATGTATGTATATATGTGTGTGTATATATATATATATATATAAATTATACTAAGTTACAATTTGCTCACTATGGTAGTATGGCTTAAACAAAGTTGTATAACTTGTCCTTATAAAAGTAAAAAGACGAAAATACCTAATTTTAACGGAATTTTTTAGCAGAGTTAAGTTGAATAACGATTTTCAAAGCAAAATGTAAACGGTAGGAACGATAATTGTAGAGGACCACTTTTGAAGATTTTTGTAAACCACAGGAACCAAAATTGTGATTTACTATTTCAAATTTAATGAAAAATAGATATAAATAAATAAAAATGTGTTTATGGAAAGTTGAAGCTGGATGTTGGGTATTGGCAGGGTGTAAGTAGGGGTATCCTACAATGACCCATGATTTGATGACGAAACCACTGTTTTTGTCGTCTTCCCCGTTTTGGGTCACCATTTGTTAGAATCATGATATCGGACTTTACCATATGTTTTTTTTTTCAAACGGGTTAAATGTTGTAAAATATTTCATAAAAAATTTTAATTTTTTTATAAGTATTGTTTATTAATGTATATCATTAAAAATTTAAGATTTGTTTTTTGTAAGACCTATAAAATCATAAAATAACGTTGAAATTTCACAACAAAAATATTGTAAAGATTATGTGGTCTCACGGGTCTCTGATGGTCACATATTATCCCAAGGATATATATATATATATATATAAAGAGGTTCATGCGAGGACGATAACAATTTACGAGAATGTAAGGACAATCTTCAGCCAATCATTTTGTATATGAATTTTTTCATGTACAAAATCACATATGATTTTGTACATGAAAAAAATTTCATGTACAAAATGATTGGCTGAGAATTGTCCTCGTATTCTCGTAAATTGGTACCGTCCTCGCATGAACCCGCCTCTCTCTCTCTCTCTCTATATATATATATATATATGTGTGTGTGTGTGTGTGTGTGTGTGATAATAATCAAATGAGAACCACAAAAAATTGCAAACCCGTGAAAATTGATATAAAAACATTTTTACATGATATATTTCCATCAAAGACAATGATTTAAAGTATTTTTACATATGTTTGCATTCAAGTTGTGAAAAATTAGACCTGAAAGTTTTTTTGTTCAATGGCGAAATGAAAAATACACGTAAAAAATTCACTTTGTTACACGTGAAATATCACATTACAAAACAAATATATGTGAAACAATACCTTAAATCATACTATTTGATGGTGAAAATTAATGTAAACAAATTAATATTTATATCATGTGAAAACATGTGAAACTACATTAGATTGCTTTAAAAAAGAGTCATTTAGGAGATAAATGTGATTTCAACATACATGGAAAATATATGTTTAAGATGTAGCCGATATGAGACTCTAACAATAGGATTCAATTCTCATGAGACCAACAATTTTTATGAGACCGTTAGACACACAATGAAAGTTAGGAATGTGTGCTTCCCGTGAATGTTTAGTGGGATTTTAATGTGAGTATTTACTATGAAGTGTTCGTTTTTTATATGAAAACCGAGTCTTGTAAAGGTTATGTGTTTTTTTTTGTGACTAGTGAGGGTCTTGTGTTTAATGTTATGATGTTAATATTCATCCAGGGAAAAGTAACTGAACCAAGGTTTTATCATATATCTTACGGGTCTCATAGAAATTGTATTGACTCATATGATTCCAAGTCGGTCTCTCCCTCTCTCTCTCGTTTGCATACATCTCTATAGGAGTGGGGTGTGAATGTAATACCCCTATTACACACACCCTTCCTATAAAGATGTATGTGAATGAGTAGAGGGTATAGAAAGTATAGATATGTGAGTGAGGTAGGGGGTAAGAAAGTATAGGTATGTGAGTGAGGTAGGGGTAAAAAATAGACGAGTTGTGTATGGGAGGGGATATGGATAACAACCCCATATAGGGGGTTGCTATTCATACCCCCTCTCACTCACATACTTATAAGATGTATGTAAGTGATAAATTAGGTTCACTATCAGAAGTTTTCCCAAAAATCAATTTGTGCTCATCGAAAATTCAGGAGGCGATAATTCAAAAAAATAGCGGAAAGAAATCAGTACCAAGAAAAATATGATTCATATCGGTTTGTAAGTTTAATGAGCCAAGAGAAATACGTTTTGTAGGATTCATAAACCAAGAGAAATATAATGGTATCATCACCTGGATATATGTTTCATCAATTGAATATGATTTATCTAATATTCATTAACCAAAAAAATATATTTAGAATATATGTGCATTTCTAAAAACATCTCTAATATATATTTCATTAAATGCTTCAGATGCGCCCATTAAACGTAAATCTTACAAACCTTACCATCATGCATGGAAGAAAAATGTCAAAATCGGTGAGATGGGTGCAGTTAAGAAGATGATCCTCGTAATTTCACAAGCAATTACAAATAAAAAATAAAGTAAAAAAATTAATTCACATCCATTAAAATCCGATGGATAAAATAAATAATTAAAAATATATAGCAATCATCTAATAAAAAAATGGTAAAAACAAAAGAGGATTCAGATGAGGTTACGTTGATTATAACAATATAACTGACTGCGTTTAAAAGGTTCTCTCTTTCCATATTTGTTCATTTAATCTTGTAAGTTTAAGGATTAAAACTTTTACGTTTAATAGTAACTTTTATATCTAGTTTAAAGATTGATTTTTGGTTCAATGTTAACTTGTTTATAATTGATTTTGAATTTTTATAATAAAAAATCGGAACTAATTGATACAAGGCTCGTTCTTCCATCTTTTATTTATATTATTTCCAAACTTTAAATGCTCTAGGTATGATACATTTTTGAACTATAATATTTCAATTTGTATATGTGATATGCTATTTTAAGTTAGTAGGTCCAAAATCTCTTTTTGTATACTTTAATTTGTAACTTTATTGCACTTTTTGATATTTTAAATCATTTTTTTGCAACTTACATTTTTTGATATATAAAACTTTAATCTTTTTTTTTGTCCCCGAGTTTCCAATTACATTTAAATCATGGTTTTAGAATAACCACTACGATATTTCATAATATTACAAAAGTTACATGAAATCGATAATATTTTTATCTGAGAGCAACTAGTGGCAAATAAAGTTTAAAACAGACCTAACGACAATGATCGGTTCTTAGCAGACATGTTTATCCAAAAACCTGTTAAAACTCAAACGACAAAGCCAAACAGTCGTTACCCACTTGTATTATAAATTACAATATCCGACTCTCGAGTCTTGTCAACTAAAATCGACCCATCGGGTTCTTTATTGAAGTGATTTGTAATTATAAAAAAAAAACCATTGGAATATTATTTTTTTGGAATTTGTTTTTTTCCTAATTTTGTCCAATATAGAGGGGAAAAAAGCATTATAAAGGTGTTTTGAAATGCAAGTGTTAGTCTACGTGGCAAATTCAAGGTAGATGAAAGGGCCACGTCGCCAGTACAGTAGATAGCCACGTTGCTAAAAATGAAAGGCTAGAAACAAGTGGCAAATATACCAAAAGACCCTACCTTCTTTTGCTCTTTACTTTTTTTTATTAGATTTTTTTTAATTTACTGAATCGGTTAAAAAATACTGTAATTTAAAGAAGAGTTGTTAATGGCTATGAAACTTTACAAAGGGACCATGGTCGGGTGTTCCAGATATAGAATTGACGTAAATTGATTATCTCTACTGCCTAATAAAACTGTTTGATAGAGACTCGTTGGACAACTGAATACCAATAATTTATGATATGTGAATTGAGATTAAAAAAGAGAGACGTTGATGGTTATGAAGCCTTAAAGGAGACCATGGTGGGATGGTCCAAACATGAATTGACGTCGATTGATGATCTCTTAAAACAGCTTGATTGGGACTGGTTGGGCAACTGAATACCAACAAGTTATAATAGGTGAATTGCGATTGAAACAATAGATGTTGATGGTTATGAAGCCTTAAAAGAGACCATGGTTGGATGTTCCAAATACAGAATTGACGTCAATTGATAATCTCTATTGCCTAATAAAACATCTTGATTGAGATTTGTGGATATCTGAAAACCAGTAATTTATAATGTTGTTGAAGACAATGTTGTTTCTTCGAAGCCATATACCCTAGATGGTACGAACGTTGATCCCACTGAGCCACTATTTTTGTGAATGTTAATTGAAGCATGACAAAAGATAGTCCCCACTATTGATAAGAGAGAGTACCACACCTTCGTCGACCAATGGTAATAGAATAGTAAGGCAATATGGTCCCTACTATTGGATTTCAGATCAACAGAATCTCAGTGATGTTTGTCGATTATAAAACCGATAAACTAAATACAAATTGACTAAAACCTTAACCCTACTATACCTAAACCAAAACAAGCCTAAAAAAGCTATGGTTGTGGCAAACAAGATCCAACTACCATTTTGTTATGTAGGGACATAGGTTGTTTATATCACAAAATATCTTATATTACATAAATAGTCCCTCAAAAGTCGCTACGTTGTTATGTAGCAATGCACATCAAATGTTTGATATTGTCCCTGTAGGGTTACAAGGCCTTGTTTTGGTCCCGACTGCTTTAGTCTAGCTGATAAGGAAGTAGACATCTTTGCAGAGTGAGTTGATCTTGGATTCAACTTCAGATGTCACCCACTTGCCATGGGATACACAACTAAGCTCTCCATGTTGGACGTGGGACAAATAGATAGGGACCATGGTCCAAAACAATTCGTTATGGCGTAAAGGGTAGTCTTCACCGCCCATTAATCAAGGCTTCACTAAGGCTTATCTTGCATTGTAACACGTCATAGCGTGTTACGACGTGCTATTTTGTAAGACGTGGTTTCTTTTAGTACTTTTAGTTTTTTCTAATACATAACCTGGGATAAATATTAATTATGTTGCAGACCCGAGCTTAAATAAACATAAAAAGGAAAGTTAAAAACTAAAATCGGTAAACCCTTACTCCTATTGTTGCACGAATTCCTTGAAGATTGAATAAAGTAGTGAGTAGCAGATCAACATATTTAATCTCGATTTTGCACTATTAATATCATTTTCTTATAAGCTTTATATATTTGATATTAATGGTTCTTTTTTTAGTTTTATAACTTTATATGAATTTATATTGTCTTACAATATTATTCAAAACACACATATGTATATGTGTGTGTGTGTGTATATATATATGGGAGGGATCATACGAGAACCACCCATATTTAAAGAAACAAAGGAACTCCCTTAGGACCACATATGATGTGGGTCTCATACAATAAAAAATCATATCTGATTCAATTAGACCCGCCATTGAATCAAATATGATTTTTTATTGTGTGAGACCCACATCATATGTGGTCCTAAGGGTGTTCATTTAAATATACAAAATTCTCATTTGAACCTCTCCCTATATATATATATATAGAGAGAGAGAGAAAGAGAGAGAGGAAAGTTCAAATGCGAACTCAAATTTGATTGTGAATGTGTGTGTATATATATATATATATATATATATGCCGCCTTAGGGCACACTTTAAAAAACGTCATAGTCTCGCCATAACTTGTAAGGTTTGAGACTTGACCTCTTCGTCATGTCACGTCTCATGTCATTTAGAACCTTCGTAGGGACACTCCAAAGGATAGTGTTGTACCCTTTTTGCATAAATCTCTCAAGTTTGATCAACTATTGACAAGTAATCCTAACTCTCGTGCTGGTATCAACTAATAAATTACCCACTCCGGCCCAAAATAAATATCCACCATGAAAAATACTACAATTTTATAAATATGTAATTATTACATTTTTTAGTGGTTTTTTATATTTGCATCAAGTTTTTATGTCCACGTTTTAGCAGTAGAATAGAAAAAGGAATAGCGAAAAGAGGAGAGGTCTTTAGATCCAACGAGTTCAATAATCCCCAAACTTCATCTTATTAACTAACGATTACTTGATTTGGAAAGTTTAATTAGTTTTATCGTCATGTTCCTATCCATACCTTAATTAGGTCACGCTAATTGTTGTTTTTAGTACATACTAAATGTATATCCTAGGATGAGGTTCATATAGGAACCTTAAATGTTTTGATAACTCCATAACCACCTATTTTAGGTAATATTCATGATGAATAACCTTGAACAAGAACGGATGTTATTCATCATGAATATATGTCATGACATTCACTATAATACTACACAATATAGGTGGTTCACGGGTTCTTAAAATATTTATGGTCTTCAAATGGACTTGCCCTATCTCCTAATATCAAGGTTTTAAAAGGCGCAATTGGGCCTCGCGACGTTATCGCTAACGAAGCACGACTTAAGCCTCGAGGCGGTACAAGGCGTTAAGCACAAAGAAAAAAATACACACGAAAATATGTATCTATACTACACAAATATATATATATATATATATATATTTGTGTGTGTATATATATAATACTAAATTACTAAGAGGCATTAGTTCAATCGTGGTTCTTGACAGAGAAAAGAGTGAAATGTGAGATCGGCCGAGAGGGTTTGCAAAAATTGGTTGCTTGAAGAAAGCGGAAAGATTAAACCAGACTTTTAAATTGAGAGGAGAAAGTACTGGTCTTTTGGGTTTTAAAATATTAAAAGTACATATTAGGGCGTTTGACTTTTACTTTTAGTTTTTTTAAAATAAAAAGACTTTTATACTATAGAGAGAATATAAGCCAAAAAAACCACTACCAAAGAAGATCATATAAGGCGTATGCCTCATCTAGGTCCAAGAGGTGCCACCTTAGGTGCGGTTTTGGGCCATCTTTGAACGATTTTTAAAACCATGCCTAATATGTTTCAAGTTTCACATTGATAGATTGTTGCAAAATTATTTGAAAGATGGGAACTTTAGTTTAAGCTACCCTTTTACTATATATATATATATATATATATTATGCAACTCTTTGTTGAGTCTATGATGGCAAAAAGATTGCTAGAAATTAGAATATAAAGATGGAAGAAGCCAAAGATTAAAAAGAGCTGAGGCTAAAGATAAGGACCAAGATAAGCAAGCCATGGCAGCCGATAGTTGATACCTGCTGCACAATTTTCCGTCACAAAAGGAGGCACCGGCTTCTGTAACCATGAAATCCGATACACTAGCTGTAGAGCATGCCGCTGCTAGAGATAGGAACGAAAGAATCTGCCATCGTTTTCTATTAGTTAGTATAAAAAAGAGAGAGATTCTTAGTTTGATTAATAAGTACATATACAGTATAAGACTTGGGATCACATGAGACCAACCTGTTTTCGTGAAACCCGTTAGACCACTTTTTTACACTTGAAACTTTACAGCATAACACTGTGAAGGTAACCTTCATAGTGTTTTTGCTGTGAATGTTTGGATTTTTTTTAACCGTTACAGTGTTTTGATGTGAAGTTTCAGGTGTAAAATTGTGGTCTCACGGGTCCCACGAAAACAGGTTGGTCTCACGTGAACTCAAACCTACAATATGAATCAAACTAAATGATCACAATGTATCCCATCTGTGGGTTGGGGCTAAGGGGTGGAATGTATGCAGATCTGACCTCTACTCACAAAAGAGTAGAGCGACTGTTTCAGTGAAGATCTCTGACTTGCGAGAAGTGTGCTGAATAAAAAGGAAGTTTTTTCTCCTCATAGAAAGAGATAAAAAGGCAAAAGGTGAAGGTAACAAAGAGATCGGACGTACCCAGTCTCCTATAACAATAACGGACACTATTTGGATTTGGCGAGATTGACGTTTTACAAACATAGAGAATGCATCCACCATTGCTAATGTCAAGCTCCATGGAATAACTAAACCTTTGATGGTCACCAAGAAGCTGTGAAACAAACAGGAAAAACGTGATCAGTTACCGTGAAGCCAGGTTCGACCACACATAACCAACAAAACTGACCCAGTAAATTCCACTTGAGAGTAGGGTCTAGGAGGGTGAGATGTATGCAGATCTGACCTCTACCTCAAAAGAGTAGAGTGGACTTGTTTCCATGAGGACCCTTGGTTTGTGCAAGAGTGTGAGCAATCATACAGCTAGAAGGCATGAACACTAAGTGGCTGTTTACCAAATGCTTACTGGGTAAGCGCTTACTGGGTAAGCGCTTACTGGGTAAGCGCTTACTGTCAAGAGTCACCAACCCCACTTACCCTAACCGGTAACATTCCCGGCCATCAAAAGAAATGTTGATAAGCATCTATCACCCGGTTGGCGCTTACCGGGTAAGACTCTCGATCCATGTCTTGCCTCTTACCGGTCTCGGTCATGCTTTGATCATTGAGTAAGGTAAGTGACCATTTAGAGCTTACCCGGTAAGCATTTGGTAACCGGCCCCAAGGGCGGAGCCACATAGGCACCAGGAGGTGCATGTGCTCTCCCTAGATTTTGTTTCAATTGTAATTTTTGGTATAAGAAAATTAATGTTTTTATTGGTGTATGGAGTTATAAAGTTATTAATGTTTTCTTTTCAATTTTAAAAAACATTACATGGGTCATTTTCCATCACTTTAAACTTGTATTTTCAAACCAAAACCAAAACCAAAATTGAAAATGCGATTACACCTTTATTAGTATATATAAAATATATTATTACGTCAGGACATTTTAGTAATTCCTTTTTCTCCTTAATCTTTTCACATAATACTTGTTGGAACTACAATAGATGAGAAGACATTTTCAGTTATAAACATTTGTAAAGAATATATTTCACAATAGAATAGGAAATCAACAAATGAATAATTGTTGGACTAGGCAAAAAGTTGATTACTGACGACCCCAACCGGCCCCACACGTAATCCGCCTCCAAAAACACTAATGTGAGGGGGCATATTTTCTGCTCACTCCACGGTTGAGGCTAGCAGGGAGCCTAGGATTGAACTTGACCTATCTTGTATTTGGACAACTACCCTTTTGGCAACTGAGTTGAACCCTGAAGATTATTGAGTTATTGAAAATAATGTTTTTGTTGAGGTTGATATTAAAAATGGTCAAATGTACCAAAACTGAAGCTTGGTGTTCCACTCTTATAAAATATTTGAGTACTTACAAATATTCGGTGCTCCCTTAATTCTACATTCTGGCTCCGCCCCTACCGACCCCAGACTCCTAAGAAAAAAATTGCTAGTAGGTACATCGAAAACATACAAAAATGTACGGCCAAAAAACACATCTCTAACGTAAATTGTTAGCCCTCAACCCGTCCAACTCACTTTTGCTCAACTACACTTGCTACAATTCTCCATACCTAGTTTGCTACGGTGCTACCCTGGTACTACGTCTCCAAATACTCCTATCAGATGTCACACACATACACACACACACACACATATATATATATATATATATGCTTATTTGCATAACAACTATGACCCATTTGATATAACCAAAAGTTGCTGATTGTTTTGACAACTATATACATTAGAAACATATCTTTTTAACTTCTCTGAGATCAATCACAATCTAGCAAACACCATATAGTTTCATATGATCCTGGCAGAAATCACAATCTAGCAACCAACAATCTCCTAATCAAACACCATATAGTTTCATATGATCCTAGCAGAAATCAAGAATGGATAATTCATACTTACTGTATCAAAGGATCAAACACTTTGTTTTAATCATCAATTACTAATCACATCTTCCGAAGATGATCCTATTAGAAATCTGTATATATATATATATTAGGTCTAGTTTCAAGAATTAAAACGTTTTCCACATACAATTCATCAGAGATTATATGTCACTAGGCATGTAAAATGAGAAATTCAACACAATCGTAACTCGATCGAGCATGGAACAAGTTATAATTATCATGATCAGTTCAAAAAATTCATAATTCCAGTTTATTTAGGGATAATTATCATATTCAGTTTAGAACAATTCGTAATTCCAACCTAACTAGGGATAATTATCATGATCAATTGATCAATTAGAACAATTCCTGATTCCTGATTCCAAAATAACTCGAATATATCAGAAATATCAACTTCACGATTATGAAACTAAAGGAGAATTCTATAAATTAAATCGAATAAAAAGGAAGGAAAAAGTACCAGAAAGAAGTATAAGCGTAAAACTGAACTCCGACGCACATGAAAAGGAGAGAAGCAATAGAGAAGAGGGCTTGTCCCAATCTCAGTGCTAAACTTACGCTTATCCCAATCGAACCTGGCAATTCTTCTTCCATCGATCTTCTCTACTAAAATTCCAATCACTATATTTTCAATAGAAAACTGATCGCAATGTAACAACCTGTAATCGGAGAATCTTCATATGCGCGATTAGCGATTGTAATCGGAAGCCATTCCTTTTCTTTGAGTCATCAATGGAGTCTGAAATTGGTTTGGTAAGGGAGTGTATATATAGGAGAGACGTACCGGAAATTGACATTGAACAGCCGTGGTATGATATTCGTCTCAGCAACGCCATTGAAGACGAATATGGAAGCTTTTTCTTTACTTTCAAAATTTTCTATTATAGTTTGTACGGAGAAATTTGTTACTTTTTAGTATTATTAAAAGTAAATTTATTATTTAATTGGTTACAAAAAAAGTATATTAACCGTTAAATCATGCGAGAAGAAGAGTTAAGCTGAGAATAAAAGTAGATCTGAACTCTTTATCATTTTTGATCTCATACTCACCTATGAATTATGATTTAGAAGGGAGTTGATCTGGTACATTTCGGTGCATCTTATCTCGGTGGATCTCATCCTAACGTGCATCCAAAGGTGGAGATCTCTTCTTACGCTTCTCATCTTAACTCTTTTTGTCACCAGAACCAAACCGAAATTTAATAAATGTATGTATATTTTATTTAGGGTTGAGTTTTGGTGAGAAGGAAAAGTTAAGGTGAAAAGTGTAAGAATAGATCTTCATTTTTGGATACACAGGATTGGGTTCTGGTGAGAAAAAAAAAAATTAAGGTGAGAAACGTAAGAATGAATCTCCATCATTGAATGCACATTAGGATGAGATGCACCGAGACGCATCAGATCACTTCTCGTATCAAACACGACTCATGTGTGGATTTGAGATTAAAGGTGATCAAGGGATCCGTATCCTTTCTTACGCTTCTCATCTTACCTCTCATTCTCACACTATCCTACGCCTGGATGCACATTAGGATGAGATGCAGCGTGATGCACCTGAACAATCCTCGTATATAACACACTTCATGGGTTGGTTTGATATTAAAGGTGATCAAGAGTTCAGATCTTAACCAAGGTTCAAAAAGGCGTGAGGCGTGGCGTGGCGGCGATGTCAAGCCTTAAGCATTACGCGCCACGGCGAGGACGCGGCGTTTTTCAAGGCGTGACATAAGGCGGCAAATTTATATGTCATATTACAATTACATATAAAGATATATGTTTTCTACATAATATATAATCAGATAATGATATTAAAAAATGTACATTCATATTAGAATAAGAAAAATCATATAGATTATTATTATAAAAATAGTTTTTTGATTAAATATTTAAAATATAACTTAAATAGACAACTTTACGACTTCATTTTAATCGTGAGACTATAACGTTTATAAATTCGTGAAATTGTGAGTGATGTGATTAGATAAATCTATAAAAGTGTAAAATTTAAAGTTAAAAGTGTAAAAATACAAAAGATAAAAATAAATAAAAAACTAAAAAAATTATTTTTTTGGAAAAAAATTCATGCCATACAAAAAAACGAACGCCGCGGCGCGCCATGGCGCACCTCAAGCCGCCATATCGTGAGCCACGCCTTATGGAAACGTTATGGGTTGTTTCGTAACGGCGGAGACGCGTCTTACGCTATGGCGCGCCTTTTTGAACACTGATCTTAACTCACTTTCTCACACAATGATGCGCCTATTTATATAATCATGTATGTTTTTATTTTATTTTATATTGATTTTAGAAAGGATGAAGCATATATATATATTTCCATAGAGGAATTTTTTTTTAAAAATCCAATACACTTTCTCATTTTATAAATTTATATTTTTATAAAAAAATATTATTATTAGTTTTAAACTTGTACACTAAATATTTATTTTTTTCGGGGAGTTTATAACACGACCCAAATAGACCTTACTTACTGGTATTGGTCCGTGATCCCTGGATGTCGAAGGAGTCCTTGGGGTAATCTTGTAGTTCCTACGGGATGGAGATAATGGGGTCGGTCCATGAATTTTTCTTCCGTTGACCCCTTCTTGATTCCGTTTTTTTTCCCTATTTGAGATAGATGAATTAATGGAACTTTGATCCTCGGATCCTCCTTGGTCTAATGTCTGGGTGTTTTTATGCGGTGCTAACGATTTGAAGATCACTAGACGTTTAGAATAAAAGACGACATCTTCTCTTTATTTTAGTTATTATTTAGATTTAGATTTGTTTTAGATATATTTTTATTTGTTATAATTAAATGTTTGTTGGAATAGCGACTATGTTCCCCTTTTTTCCTGCAGTATTTCCAGTACAACAGTCGCTAGCAACCACAAACACGAAAAGAGATATTAGGGGGGCGACCACGTCTTCCTAGTTCTCTCGTTTTTCTAGATAGTTCTTTGGTTAGGTGAAATTGAGATCGGGATTTGATTGAGTGTAGCAAAAAAAAAACTGTCACAAGGAAGAATATTCAAGATCTGTAGGACAAATAAATCCATGAAGTTATGAAAGCTTAACTCTTTTCTGCTAAAACAATTTAAATAGGAACTTGAAGTCACATGGTGTTATATTTACTTTGTATTAAAAATGTGTTTATAATTTTAGCTGTAAAAAATATATCATAAGTAGAAAAACTGATGGTTGATATAGAAGCAAAAAAGGTTGTTTAATTGTTCTTGTTGGATATGATTTTTTTTTCCTTCATATTTTGGTTGATAACCGGTTAGATTGTAACTATCGAGGAAAAAACATCAATCTACAAAATTATATTGTAATTCTTGATCACATTAAAAGATATTATATTAATCAACTGATAGCATATGGGTTGAAAACATAGCTATCAAGTAAATAAAGATTAATAAAAATTATTAAATGTGTGTTACCTTGATTAAAACTCCAACCATACACTAAAAAAACATACGTTAACATTTATGTTATTTTTATTTTAATTAGAACAATAAATTAATAACATTTAATTTACTGTTTTAAAACACTAAACTTAAAAAAAACTAATTAATACATAGTAGATATTAACAAAAATAAATAGTACCCGTAAAATTTTCCCATGTGGTCTGACGAAAATAATTTAGTCCTTACAGTTCTGATATTTTATAAGGTAACTATCATAGTTTATTAAATGTTCGGATTTGTTATTTCTTTTAAGACCGTTAGAGTATTCCGTTAAATAAAATAATAATTTATCATGAGTTAGGTTTAAATGAGAAGAGAAGTTATCGTGAGAAGTGTAAGAAGATATCTTCATTCTTGGAACTGAATGTCAACACTAATGAAATGCACCGAGATGCACCTGATTAGTTCCTTTCAAATAGCAATGAATTGGTGTGCATGGGATTAAAAGTGATCAACAGTTCAAATCGTTTCTCACCTTAATTTTTGTTCTCACAATGATCCATCCCCCATTTAACATTTTAGTCATGTTATTGTTTTTTTTTGTCTTTTATCCAATCAAACTTGATTTTACAATTTTGCTTCCTGTGGTTTTAACCGAGTAGGAGATAAAAGAAGTTGATAAAATGAGGAGAATACTCCTCATTTAACGTATAGATATTTTTACGGCTGTTAGAAGGAAGGACCAAATTTGAAACGTTTTTGTAAACTATAAGGATCATCTTGTAATTTTGAAACTGTAGATCAAAATCTGTTATTCTAGAAAACCACAGGGACCAAATTTGTAGGTTACTATAGAAATACAAATTGTATTTTGAATGTAAATGGGTTTTACTATATTTGGCGCTAACTGTTCTTCCCGTTGATTTTGCCGGCCAATTTAACGGCAGCTGGATTTGCTTTACTGGCGAACTTGCATTTATGCCGGCTAATCTGGATGACTGGCCGTTAACTTTTGGGGGTTTTTCAGAATAATCGAACATTATGATTTATGACGAATGGCTTGTGGATCTGTAAATCTGGTTTTTGAATTTAACACGATCAGATTAAAGTTTTTGATTGATTCAACCGATTAGATGATGACTCATTTTAGAATATTGGGATTTTGAATTTTAAATCGAAGTTTGAAAGAAAAAATAGAAAAGGGGAAGAACATTTACTTTGGTCCTCAGTTTGGGTCAACTACAGAAAGAGGGAATAACAATTGTTTAATTGTTGGATTGGATCCTGGATATAAAAAAGCTTCATTTGTAGATCTTTCAAAGATTGAAGTTCCAAATTGTTTATTATCGAATTGGGTTTCTTTTCGCTCTTGCTTTTGGAGATTCTCATCTTTGGAGCTTGTGCTGGTCGTTTGATTGTGGAGGTATTCCTTTTTCTTCCCCTTTTCTTTGCTGAATCATTAGTTAATTATATGTTTGTTCCTTCCATGGATCCCCTATATTTTCTCTTTAACTTTAAGCTTTTTAGAAGATACCATTGCTTGAAAATACTAGATGCCCACAAGGTGTTTGATGAAATCACTCTGAGAGATTTCATAAACTATCAACAAAAACTGTACACCCACCAATAAAAGAAACTCAAAAAAATTCTTACTTCCCTATCTGGAGATCTTATGGAGTCTCAGAAAGCTCTTAAATTTCTGGGTTAGAGATGTGATTTCTTAATTTGATCTCTTAATTGTTAAAAGTTGTAACACAATGATCATTGAGATTTGATGCACTAAAGAAAATAAACACAAATTGAGGCTAAAAACTACATATAATTACTCCAATTGAGTATACCAAACCCCTTGGATTTTGACATCTTTATCCCCCAAATCGGTATTAGGGCCCGTTTGTTAGCGGTTTAATGTTACTCGGAGCTTATTAAGTCATCTATACATGACTCTTTGGTAGTGGCTTAATAATATTAATATACAAATTACAAAGTGACTTATTCGGTAAGCTTCTAGGGAGTGGTAAGCTTTATGAATTATGCAGAAAGCCAAGTTTTTTCCCAACCTACCCCTCTTAATTTAAAAACACACCCCTTTCATCTATGAAAAACCCTCACAAACAAAAACCTTCTCAATCTATACAAACAGATCAACCCACAGAGACAATTTTATCCATACAACACTTTTTATTAAGTCCTGTATGAATAAAGTTGTCTGTTGTGTGGATTAATCTGTATGCATAGATTGGGAAGGTTTTTGTTTGGAAGAGTTTTCTTATAGATGGAATGAGCGTGTTTTTTAATTGGGAGGAACAAGTTTGGAAAAAAACCTCCCTCCTAAAAGCTTACTGAATAAGCCACTTTCTGTATCATTAAGCCACTACCAAACAGTCATATATAGCTGACCAAATAAGTTGTGAGTCTCATTAAGCTGCTAAGAAATGGGACCCTTAATGGAAAACCAACCAAACAGCCCCTTAAATGGCTGAATGTTGTAGTGAGAGTTAGTTTTTTGTTAAGTCCTATATGAATGAAACTGTCTGTGTGGAGTAATTTGGCTGCATAGATTGGAAAGGTTTTTTGTTTGGGAGAGTGGAAGGATCGTGTTTTTTTTAATTGGGAGGGCATGAAACTTTGCTTTCTACATAAAACTTCCACTTAGAAGCTTACTGAATAAGCCACTTTCTATACTATATCATTAAGTCACTAACAAAGAGTCATATATAGCTTACCGAATAAACTATCAGTCTCATTAAGCTCGTTAACAAACATGTCCCAAGATTAAATAGCTACCTAGGATATGGACATTTAGGATGAGTAAAAGCCTAATTGTTCAATCATTTGGGATTATGCTTCGAAAGGCATCATCAAAGATCTTCTTAATCATCTTTATCGTACTGGTCCTACAATCATCATGAGATTGTAAATTGTGTGTCTTAATGGTAATGGGAGATGGGTAATGTCAACTCGAGACCTCACACTTATTTTTATAATGTGGTGAGGAAGGGTTTGGCTATTTGGGTTTTATTTTAAGTTAATAAAACAATAAATGATGTAGATTTTTATTATCCATTCAACATTTCTTATTTTCTTTATTTCATGCCACATCATTTAAAGGTAACATGTTACTTGCTGAATAGGTAAGTAAGACCTTTAAATGAATGAAAAGTTTGTTTCAAACCTTAAAATGATTGTTTTGAAAGTTCGTTTCTTAAAATAAGAATCAAGTCATAATTATTTCCATTTTAACATAATTCATTCAAAATAATAATTTATAGCAGGTATGAATACCTTTAAGAATTGGACTTTTAACGTGTGGGAATTTATGGTGGGCCTTAGGCCTTTAATATATAATGAGAGCCATCAAGGCCCATCATAAATACCCACACACTGAAATAAGTGGATGTAATTTCTATGAGCCTTCTTTGTGGGACAAGTTTTTTCATATTCAGTCAAGTTTCAACAAATGTATCGTAAATCAAAGATATGGTTCGATGATGCCATTAACAATAAGAGAAAGGACTATAGTAACTTTAATGAGATGATAGAATGGCCAAAAATAACAATATGAACTTATTTCGGGTGTTAAATGTGCATTAAAATATGAGTATCTGATATTAAATAATGAGAATTGGGTTATTAAAGCATCTCCACTCCAAAAGTTATGTAATAATTTCTATGACTTACTGAGGTTAAATGAAGTAAAATAGTGAGTAGCTTCGAGAGGAGGGGGGATTAATATAGGTAGTCTTCAAGCGGCAAATTGCTAAATGAAAAAGAATCGTTGTGGGTTAAAATTATTAAAAGCATATATGGAAACGAGGGTGGGTTGGGTGGAAATGAATTAGGTAGTAGGGGGAGAAGGTCTGTGTGGGGAAATATTTTACAAGTAGGGTCATGTTAGATGGTACGGAGATGGGTTTTACGTCGTCCTTTGTTAAAGAAACGGGGGATGATGGTAAGGTAAAAATACGAAATTTTGGAGCAAAAAGCGGGTTGATAATAAGTTCCAAAAACATGAGTTTTGGAGGTTGTTTCAACTAGAATCAGATAGCGAGGGGAGAGAGGAGCGGGTATGGAGATGGAGTTGGTGAAGGGAGCCTAGAGGAAGAGAGTGTGGGGAATTGGAGAATTTGATTAGGGTGATCCAAGAAAAGTAAGTGGCATCTAGATGGTAACGGAATTTTTAATCTTAAAAAACTCCGTAGTATAGTAGAAGGGAGGCCGGGAATGTAGTAGCAACCAAATAGAGTAAAATAATCCCAAAGAAAGTTTGCATATTCATTTGGAGAGCGAGAATCGTATCTGTTTACCATGTAGGGTTGTATTGGATTCAATGGGGTTTGATCTACATTCAGTGCTTTGCCCTCGATGTGGGAAATAGAGACTAAGTTGTTAAGTTTTCTTGAGATTACTCTTACTCAAATACTGCAAGTCTGAAGATTAGCGAGACTTAGGGATTTGGCGGCAACCGGGCGGTGGAGAACTCAGATTTGAGAAGGCTCATGTGAAACAAGGGATGGACATACCAAGGGGCTGTTATTTTTCGAGATGGTAGAGTTTCAGGTTTGATTCATGTTATCTTCTGGTTTATTCTGATTCTTGATAGCTTTCGGTGATCAAATTGACATGGGATGGTGGTGTTGTTGGATTAATTTATCATTGGACGGTGATCAATGACAACAAGGATCGCAATTGATGGCAACGGAATGGGTCGGCAAATAAAGTTTCAATCTGCTTGTTGTCCAAAGCCTCTATGCAACAGAACTGGTTGTGGCATAGACGACTCTCCCATCTGAACTTCAAGAACATCAATGAACTGGTTAATTCAAATCGTTGATCTACAATCACTTTGTCACGTAAGAGTGCTTACATTTTTTTTTATATACAAGAACTAATTGTGTGTTTGAGTTATACAGGTTTTAGTTCAATATGAATGGGGTTGTGTTATTGTAATATAGTGTTGGCTATGATGAGGAATTTTGTTTGTCCCCTTGACTATTGGTTTTGACAACTTGTGTAAGTAGGCTTTGTTTTAATAAGATGATTTGTCTTTCAAAAAAAAATTTGGTTGAGCAATGGCTCCTCAACTTTTTATCCAAATATTAGTGAAAATAAGACACTAAAAACTTGTATAATTAATTGCATAAAAAGTTAAAAACTAAAATTTTGACAAGAAATCCTATAAAACTTGTGATTTTATATGTTTTTGTTAAATAGAGTGTACTAAAAATGATAACTCCAGACCATTTGTGGTTATCCGAAGATCAGTCGGTACATATAAGCTGGTCTTGAAACTCATGTTTACATTAAGAAAAATATAGATGCACAAATGAGTAACCTATCCCCAAGATCTAATAAACTCAATTAGGGGTTAGATCAATATATTTTCTATAATTTTTGAAAATATGGGAAATAAATATAAAAACCTTCAAAATCAATTTTGTTTACATCAATTATATTACTAAAATATTTAATATACGTAAAAATTTAACAAATTTTATATATTAATGATAATTTATTTATTAGTCGGCACAATGAACATCTTTTTTTACTGATATGAGTATTTTCAATAAAATATCTATAGTTTTTCTAAAATATTCACTGATAAATTTTAATTAATAATTAAAATACTTTTATTAAGAGAAACTTGAGACCATTTATAAAATAAAAAACAACATCAATGACAATGATACATTTGTACTACATGGTAATATTGAATTAAAATCAGTTCTTTTATTATTATTTTGTTTAGTTAATAGAAATAAAAAGTGTTTTAATTTAAGAAGGCCCAATCCAGATAAGTCATATGAGCTAGGCCCATCTAATAAAAGTAAACCTTTTCTTTTTTGAAGAGTGATAAAAGTAAACCTACAAGGCTAAAACTAGGAAAAAATGTCTATTTTATCTATAAAGGCCATAAAAAAATTGTCACAGAAATGTTGACGATAGAAAAAACATTAAAATGTTTAAATGAGAACACGATTAAAAAATATATATATATAATATGAAAATGATTAAATAACATAAGACTTTATATTAAAATTAAATGTGATTAGGAAATATGACCTGATGTGCAACCTAAGTTCTGGCTAAAATTACAATGTTATCACATTTTAAGTTCAGAGTTGGTTTAATAATATAATTTTTATAAAAGATAATAACTAATTATTCTATTAGATTCAATCATTATCTTAATTCTATATATTTTGTATATTCAAAATGAAATATTTATCTTGAATTTAATTATGTTTATTTACAGTTAGTTACCTAAATTTAAATATGAAGCTTTGATAAGTTTTAATCTTGAATTTTAAGTAATATGTATCAATAAATAATATTTCATGCATAAAAAATGTTTTTAAAAGTTTTTGTCAAATATTTTATAATATAACATATATTATGAAATTTACCAATTTAGTATCATCCAGAGATTTTTTAAAATAAAAATAATAAATTTTTAATTAATTTCTTGTTCCAATAATTAATTCAAATGGAAAAGGTAAAAAGAAGATGATTTGTTTTTCTCAATTTAAACTACATAAAAATAAGTGTTTACGAAAGTTAGATAATTTTTTATTTAAATATTTATTAAAAAAAACAATTCTATTAATTGTATTAAATATTTTAATAATATAATTAATTTTATAAATTAAAAAAATAGCGGGAGTTTGATCAATATTTTTTATTTTGAATAAAAAGTTTATTATAAATTTTAAATTAGTGTCTTGAACAAACCAAAACCAGGTTCGTTAAAAACCGTAAAACCCATAAAACCAAAACCAATGTCACGTGGCGTAAACCATATACCCTTCAAATTTGAAATTATCGTTCCAACAATAATCATAATTGGTTTCAACCATTCCACTCACCTTCTTCCAATGCAATAAAAAAAATCACATGTTGTAAGTTTTTATGTTTCATTTATGTTTATCCATCTTATTAAAAACATAATCAGATGAAAAAAATAAACATAAGCCACCATCTGTCTAAGTAGAGTTGGTCAGGAGGTAGGGGTGGCAATGGATCGATCTGGGTTGGGTTCGAGTTTAACCCATTTATTAAACAGATCGAAAATTTTAACCCAACCCAACTCATTTAATTAAATGGGTTGAGATTTTCAACCAAACCCAATCTGCAACTTAAATGGGTTCAACCTGGGTTCGATCTGTTTACAAAATTTCAACCCAACCTGTTAAATAAATGGGTTCAACCTGAGTTGACCTATTTAATTTTACAATGCATAAAACAAAATAAATAAATTGTTCAAAGTCCACAACCTCAAAGTTCCAATAAATCACAACGACAAATGCAAATAAATTGTTCAAAGTTCTAATAAAACATCAACCACATAGCCACCAACCAAATAAATTGTTCAAAGTTTTAATAAAATCAACCACGAGAGCAAAGACGCCGGAGGAAGACGAGAGCACAGCGCCAGACGAGAGAGAGCAAACTAGGGTTTTTTTCTTTTTTGATGGAGGCGTCTAAAATCTAAATGAATCTAGGGTTTCCTATTTAGGTTCACTTTCTTTAACGCTAAAACTTAAAAATAAAATATATTAAGTGGGTTAAAATCAGGTTATTAATGGGTTGTAAACAGGTTACTAATGGGTTGAAAACATGTTACAAATGTGTTACAAACATGTTATAAATGGGTTGATAACAGGTTGAAAATAGGTCAGGAATTTCAACCCAACCCAACCCATTTATTAAATGGGTTAAGCGGGTTGACCCATTTAAGTTAAACGGGTTGAAAATCTCAACCCAACCTGCTATTAATGGGTTGGTTTCGGGTTGGGTTGGCGGGTTGGGTCACTTTCTGCCACCCCTATCAGGAGGTTGTTAATACATACAGGAGGTCTCGAGTGCGAGCCTCCCTGTAACGGTTTTCTTTCTGAGACGTTAAATGAGTAGGGTGTATCCCCTTACCCGCATACTTTCCATTTGGATATCACTGTACGTTCGAATCACTAACTACTAACTTGCCGTTCAAAAAAAGAAAAAATAAACATAATATATTTAAAACAAATAAAAATCGACCTACTTAATTTAATTAGTGGAAAGAAATTAGACCTGTAATTTTGAAACAAATTAATTTTTTATCATTTATAGTGACTAGTCCCTTGATTTCTTTCAAATTTACATCCAACCTTCCTTGGAGCGTCACGAAGGCTTTGATACCTGATATAATACTGAACAAGATGGAACAAAATTTGTTATAGATTAGACAGAACTGAATAAGACAAATACGTTTTTTTCCAAGAATATGAAAGATGGGACAACTTTAGTAAATTAGTGGACTCATTTCAAATTAAAAGCCATAAAACTTTTTATAATTTTTCTTTTACACACCTACCTCATTGACCCATTAAATCCGTCTCTGATTCAGTCTCGTCCAGTTCTGTTCAATCTTCATGCGAAAACGTATGCTTATCGAACGGAATGATGATGGGTTCGATTGGTCCGACCCTTTCGAGTCTCGACCATGGTTGACTCGTGCGAATCGCACACTTGTGTTTTAAATTTACACCCGAATTTCTTCGTGAGTGAGCCTCTCCAACCAGGTGGCTCCACGTGGTCAATCTTCTCAATCGCTTTTCTCATGGTGGTGCACTCACGCTCCAATTCGTGTACCCGCGTCCTCATGCTATCCATGCCTAGTCGCAACACCTGATTCTCCCTCACGGCCGCCCTCCACGTCCCATCATTCTCACCTTCTTCAACCACCATTTCGTCGTCTTCCACCACTTCCTGTCGTCTTGCCGGTGACCTCTCCGAGTCCGACGGTCCCAAATCTACTCCGATCAGTGTTCCGGCGATCGCTTGCCGGAGCTGGAGCTGCTCAAAGAACAACACCTGCACCACCGCTCGAAGTGGAAGACGTTCGTTTTGAGCGGCGTGAGTGCACGCTTCTAATGTCAGTTTCCGGCAGTCCAAAACGCCGGAAACTTTCTCCCGGTCAGACTCCGGTATCCATTGATGAGCCTGTAGTAGTTGCGTTATAAAACATTAGAATTTACCGTGAAAATAAATTCCGGCGAAAACTTTTGCATTCGAAGAAGTTGTTGATGATACCTTGATATAGACGTCGACGGATCTATAGAGACCGTCGTCATAAACCCTAGCTTGTTCCGGCAAAGCACCGGCGAGTTCGCAGAATTTTTCCGGCTTGAGATTAGCATCTAAAGCGATTTCCGACAGGTAACCGTCGATTAATTTTCCGACGAGCATTAACGCCGCCGTTCTATCCTCCACGCTATCGAGAAAATGCGAAAGTATCCTTTGGACGCAATCGACGTCGTATAATGTCTCGGTGAGATAAGAGTAACTCGGCATAAGAAGATCATCAAGTGTGGCTAGTTCGAATTGAGATCCGATCTTCTTCTCTAATGTCGATTTTGTATCACCAGATGCGTTCAGAATGTTTGCTGTTCTTAACATTCCAAAAAATAGCTTCACTGACGTTGAAGATCTAGAGCAGTTTTGTTCTGGAAGAATCGTAACGATTGCTTCCAAAAGCTCCTTCTGTTCAATCTCTGAAGGTATAGAGGAAGACAAGGGTTTCCTGCAAGTGCGATTGATCCCTGGGATGTGTTTTTTGGCATAGCGAAGAAGACAATTTTCGATTATTTCATTACTCAGATGCTGACCTTTCATAGCCATTATCAAACGCTTGAATAACGGAGGAGTAACGAATGTTAGTTCATCAAGCCACCAATCGCCTCCGGCGGTGGCTCTGGTGGCGTCTCCGATTCTTCTCGCACCGCCGCCGTGAGAATTTAAAGCTCCGGTACTACTACTCGGCGGCATTGCTTCGTTCACCGGCCAACCGAACAGAGACGGATCCATTGCAGAAACCTTTGCAGCAATGGAATCGATGCATCTTTCAACAATGCCAAGTGATTCCGCCATTGGAATCAAATGTTCGCATGATTTCAGCGTTTCGATTGAATCTCTTAAACTTCTGAAAACCGTTTGGGAGAGAAACCTCTCGGTTTTGGAAATCATATTACCTTCACAGTAGTCTTCAGTCATCTCTAGAACTTCTCCGGCGCAACGGAGGGGAGCTACATTTGACGACGTTAACTCGATTTTCACGGCGTAAGAGAACTTGGCAGCCATCTCAAACGTCTCCGGACCTCCCGGAAAATCCGGAAACGTGACGTGGCAGTACTGTTCCTGCTTCTCGTCGTCCTCCGCTTTATCCTCCTGGATCTCTGCGTTTTCCTTTTCAGAATTCCTTTCGATATTTGTTTCTTGTTCTGTTATCAGCTCGTGAAGCTTTCTAGATTTAGCCATCAATGGAAACTGAAAACATTTCATCAAACAGTTAGCGTACATGTAATTAATTACTCACTCGTCTTCATCTAAATCTAAAGCTCAAAAATAACAAAATCGAAGAACATCAATGGCGGAAGCATTTCAAACCTAACCTTATGGAGATGGAAGGTCATGTCGTTAACATCCACCACGACGTCGCTAGGTAAACCGGTGGTACAAAACCTGCAACAAAAAAAACAAATGATGTCGATAAATCTATACCAGAAGTACTTCTTCAGACGAGAAAGGAAGCAACTCTCGAGCTTTACACTTACCATGCTTGGCCTTTAGAGTTTGTTGCCATGCCGGAGGTCGCAGTTACCGGAAAAACTCGCCTGAGAGAAGGAAGATCACAGCAGATTCATTAACATTGTGTTTCTGGAGAAATCAAAGCGGATGTCAAAAGAGACGAATGGAGTTTAAACAAGAATATAAGAAATTTAATATTTTTTTTATTGGATTTGTTTTTAAAAAAATATTATATGTTTTATTAGTTTTTAATTTCCATTTTTACATTTTTTTAATCCACTAATAGTTTATTTGAAAATTTATGTTAATTTTTTATTTTATTTCATACGTTTTTATTTTATATTAGAGTTAAATTCAAATTTGGTCCCTGTGGTTTACAAATTATAACGGATAAGGTCCCTCAACAATTTTTTTAACGAATAACGTCCTTATGGTTTCCATTTTATAACACCTAAGGTCCCTCCATCTAATTTTTCTGTTAAATATAACATTTTTAACATATTTTCTTTATTTTTCATTTTTCAAACCACATGGACCAAATCTGTAATTTACTCTAAACTATATACATATATTTATATTTTATGTATTGTATAATTATATTTTTATTTCATTAATTATATAAATTGCCTATTTTATTAATTATATAATTTTCATATTTTATAAATTATATTACATTTATATTTTATAAATTATTTTTATTTTTTATATTCATATAATATATTACATTTATATTTTATAAAATGTTAATAAGTTAAAAAAATATATGAAAGGTCCAATTTATGCTATAAACATTAAATCATGTCAATATACAAATTGCATGCATGGAATATTTAAATACATAAAATATATAAAAATATAATTTTTTTATAAAATATAGATGTAATATAATTTTAAATATACAAATAATTAATAATTCATAGATATACATATATGAAGAGAATAGAGATGATAACGAAGATTAAACGGTAGTTTCAGGAGAATTATCTTTGATGACATCGATGTTGTACGTGTTTGAATTTAATTTTTATATTATATTTACTGTATATATTTATATATATAGATTAATAATTTTTTGTATTTAAGATTATATTATATTATAGATCTCAGTTCATTCATTTACAAACTGAATAAAAGATACAAACTCACAAACCAATATAAAAATAATTTTTTTCATTATTTTTTTCCATCAAATGCTATGATTTAAGATGCTATTATAAAACATATGTTTGTTTCACCTTATGAAAAAGTTACATGTGAAAAATGCATGTAAAACTTTTACATTATGAAACAAATATATGATAAACTTTTAACTTATGAAAATAAATACATGTGAAACTTTACATTATGAAACAAACATATGTGTAATAACATCTAAAATCATAGCATATAATGAAAAAAAATTATTTTTACATTGGCTTGTACGAGTTTGTACTCTTCATCCAGTTTGTAAATGAACCAACATCTTATATTATATTTATATTTTATAGAATTTGTTTTGTACTTGTATTTATATTTTATATTTTATATTTGTATTTATTTTATTTATTTGAATCGTCCATATATGTATATAATTTGTATAATGAACTGATTTAGTGTTTTTAATATAAACTAAACATTCGATACATTTTATAAAATTATTTATATTTTATATATAAATATAAATACAAAATAAATTTTATAAAAGATAAATATAATATATCATAAATATATAAAGTATAAATATTTTTTAAATAAAATTATAAGGTGCCTATAAATATGTGGTATAATTTATAAAATAAGAAAATTATACAATTAACAAAATATGTAATTTATATAATTAATAAAATGCAAATATAATTATACAATACATAAAATATAAATATATCTATATAGTTTAGAGTAAATTACAGATTTGGTCCATATGGTTTGAAAAATGGAAAAATAAAAAAATTATGTTAAAAATGTTATATTTAACGGAAAAATTAGATGGAGGGACCTTACGTGTTATAAAATGGAAACCACAGGGACGTTATTCGTTATAAAAATCATTCAGGGACCTTATCCGTTATAATTTGTAAACCACAGGGACCAAATTTGAATTTAACTCTTTATATTATTAGCTTCTTCATCTCCAAAAATAAATATTCATAAGAAAAAGTTTCTCCATCTAATAATTAATGGTAAAAACGGAAAATTTAAAACTTATTTTTAAAAATTATACTTATTTTAAAACAAACTAAAATAATAATATGGACACTTAATTTGAATGAAAGGAATACATTTTAGCATCTAATAAATATTTCATCAATATGATCTTTCTTTTTTGTTTAATATGTTACAAGATTATCAATGATCTTTTTAAAAGGGGAGATAATATCTTAGCTAGTGTTAAATCACTGTCGCAAAATTGTCACCATCGAAAACCCACCATCGTTATATCATTAACACTGTCGTTGCAAAACTAATGGTAATCTCTGCTGCCAGGGACGTTGTAACTTGTAAACCCATCATTTGGTTGTTGATTGTAAGCCAAGAGATGTCATTGCTGCCGGCACAATTCAAGCGCAACATCACTGTCATGCCACGCTCATGCAAAACCCAAACAGAAACTAAACCCCCTTAAACTGAAATTTTAATGCTGGAATATCTTCAGCTTATCAATGTTAGAACCGAGATTTAAACTTACACACCAAACATAAAAATCTAAAAACTGACGATTAAAACCGTGTCAATAAGAGCCTAGTAAATGATGCATGCGATGAGAACGCCAATGCCATTGAAGGAAACTGTCCATTTTGTGAACATGTGGCAACAAGTTATTTTTTTGTACATAAAAATGTTATGTGTTACTTAAGTAAAGGTTATTAATGAATGAACCTCATTATTCTTAAGTCATTATATATAAACCAACATCACATAGATTTGTTTATGTATAATAAATAGTGAGATCCAAGTTTAAGATTCTACATGATCAACACATCTACTAAACCATGAAATCAATAGTCATTTAACAACATGTTTGTTAAAACTTACCTAACCACATGCCTTGTCAAGATCATGCTTACATTAGATACACAAACATTTAGGCCTTGTTTTTTTAAGCTCTTAATCACCACTTATGTCTGATTCGTTTAGACGTTTCATAACTATTTCAGAACTGAAATCAGACATCGGACTTCAGCACCGATCTTAAAAAGCAAACGCCATCTTAATATCCCGACTAATATGAAAGAAGGCTTTTATAGCCTAAATCTTTGAAATATACAGGGTGGTTTGGTTTACAGAATGAAATTTGGTGGAATTGGAATTCATCAAAAGAATTTGACTTTGAAAAAATTAGAATGGAATTCGATAGAATATGAGCACATGTTTGGTTCGATGAAAAGAGATGAAATTCAATTCTTTCATTTATGCCAAGGAATGATAAATTCTTTAATTTGTAAAATTCAAAAAAATTCTACATTTACATTATATGAACCAAACATAGGATCTGGAATTTGGTTAAAGGAATTATCCATTCCAATTCTTTTAAAATTTTATTAACCAAACACCCATATGTGTTTGGTTCTGTTTTTTTCTATTAACACTTGTCATGAATAAGATAGTTAAAAATGAACAATAAATACATAGTTGTTTGTCTAATTTAATAATTTCCGGTATTTAAAAACTAAATAAAAAACAAATATATTTTAATTGTTGAACAATAAACCTATAACACCAAACAAACATACCCTTAATTCACATAATTTTTTAATATATACTATTTAACATATGTTTGTTTTACATGTGATTTTTTCATACGTATTCTGTTCACATATGAAACTTTTTTACGTGTATTTTTTGTTTCACAAACATGTCAAAAAAGTTTAAATTATGAACCGAATACATATAAAACAAACACAATATAAAACAAATATATGTTAACTATTATATTAAATTTTAGCTATATATAAATAACAAATAATACACTAAAGATATAAGAAACTACATTTAAATTTAGATAGTATCATAAGAAATCCCCTTTCTAGAAAAAGAAACAGAAAAAGGAATATTGAAAAGTATGTTTTCAAAAAACACAAATTTAATGAGGTGTTTTGGTGGTTATGATTTGAAAATTTTGAATTTTGATTTTTTGGACATAATAATAATAATAATAATAATAATAATAATTGTGAGGTCTTAACTTTGAGAACAAAAAACATTGAATGTGGTGGGTGGGGTTACCAAAAATCTACCTCTCATTCCCCATATTTATTGTCACTGTTTTTTTTTACAGGATGACTCCACATGAAGCATGTTGCTATCAACATTTCGAAATTTGAATGATGGAAAAACTTCGTGTAAACGATTCGAGTTTTTAACTGGTTATTCCCTCTCTGTTCTAACTTAAGTATTCATAATTAAAATGATATACAGTTTTAGACATGCATAATAATTACGCTTTTTGGTAAACCAAATGACATATTTACCCTTACTTAATTTCTCCCTTCTTACAACTTTTAAATATTTGTGCATTAATTAAGGGTAAATTTGAGAGTTTAGTTATTTACTTTTGAAAGTGGACATTTATTTTGGGACAAATATAAATAAAATGTGGACGTTTAAATTGGGACGGAGGGAGTATTTAAATTTAGACTTTTTTATTTTATAAGTAAAAAAAAATACTCTTTTAACTTAAGAGACGAGATTCAGAATACTAATATTCGACTCGTTTTGTTCGAAAACTCGTTAAATTAGAACATAATTTTTTTAGGAAAAATGTGCTCGTATGGGTTCATATGTTCTCAAAGGGTCAAACCAATAAATGTGTTGATAATCAATCACGAGTTCGAACCCATGAAAAAGTATTGAGATATGCGTGTGTTATACTGTTTAAACCCATGTTTGTGTGTGTTACTTTGCTTTGCATAAGTTATGTTGTATGTATATATATTAAAAATACAAAATTCAAAACACACACACAAAAACTTTGTATTTTTAATATATATATATATATGTATACATAGAGGGATGATCAAATACAAACTCATATTTATGTACAAACTATACAAACTGATTCAAAACAATAACAAAATAATTTTTTTTCAAGATTTTTTTTCATCAAATGTTATGGTTTAAGATATTATTGCACATATGTTTGTTTCACCTTGTGAAAAAATTACGTGTGAAAGTTTTACATTATGAAACAAAAACATATAAACTTTTTCATAAAAAAATATATGAGAAACTTTCAACTTATGAAAACAAATACATGTGAAACTTTTACATTATGAAACAAACATATGTGTAACAATATCTTAAATCATAGCATTTAATGGAAAAAAATCATGAAAAAAAATTATTTTTGTATTGATTTGAATCGGTTTGTATAGTTTGTACGTAAATATGAGTTTGTATTTGAACTTCCCTCTGTATACATATATAAATATAAATATATGTGCGTATGTGTTAATGTATTGAATAATATTGCAGAACATTTTAAATTTATGCAAAGTAATAAAACTAAAAAACCATTTAATATCAAACAACATATAGACCTAATAAAAGTCGATATCAGGAGGGGGAAAATCGGGATTTAATCTCTCTGAGTCTCTACTAGTTACTTTCTTCGATCTTCAGTTGTTGTATCAAACATGAACCAAATCAGGTTATGTATGTGAGAGTAAATTAACGACAAGAAAGGTTTCAAAAAGCACGTAGAAATGGTCCTTTTAAGTGTCTGGTATGTAGATGAGACTAGACAAACAAAAGTTTAACATCTACAGTTTAGTAATTTATAAATCTTGTTTCATTTTCCTGAAATCTGTTCTGTTCTAGATATTTAAGTGAGAGTGGGTTATGATGAAAAAAAAAACAATCAAGAAATTAAGGATTGGATTAGGAAGACAAAAGCATAAAACCAGGACAAAGTAAAGCCAAAAAAGCCTCAAATTTGTCACAAAAGTTGGGATTAAAATGCATATAAAAATTAAAAGGGCACCCTGCACAATACAATATTTTATATAAAAAAAGGTCCCAAAACACAACATTATTCAATGGTCACCTTTTTGATTAATTATTCAGCACTAATTGAATAATTAAATCAAATATAAAACTAAACACACCAATTAATTATTCTTCAATTATTACAAGTACACAACCTTCCAACATACCACCTTCTGCAGGCCATCCATCCATCCAGATTCCATAAACCATCCACTTATCCTGAAATTAAAAAACTTAAATTAAATTTGAAATTAAAAAAAAAAAAAAGTTGATTATCGATAATTCCGACCGAACTAATAGAACATGCCTTCTAGGAATCACGGGTTATTATCATAAATAACCACATGGAAAAAAAGTAGCCTCTGACCTTTCTTACGAAATAGCCAAGAAACTGCTAGTTAACGCTGCAAGACACTTTTCCTTATGGTTTCTAATATTATTTGATGCAACCAGATGAAAAGTGGGCTCACCATAAAAATAAATTGAGACAGTACAACTTGTAGCACTGCAAGGACATACATCAAAGCACAAAAAGCAAGCCAAAGCCGCAACTTGCAGTACCGAAAAAGAAGTGTCTTGCAACATTGACTTACAGTTTCTTGACTATTTTATGAGAAATATAAATTGGTGGCTATATATATATATAACTTTTTTCATGAGGTGACCATTTAAGATGAAAACCCTAGGAAGTAGGAACCACATGTCATAAGACATTGCAGAGCTGACTTAACGGCTACGGTTAGCGGAGGCGTTCAAGTCCATCTCCCGCAGGATTCGAACTTGAACCTGTTGTGTATTTTAGCAAAATCCCTCCGCCCCTTTGCCAACTGAGTTACACGCCCAAGGTTATTAAAAAAACTCAAATCGTTATCAAGAATTTTTAGAAAAAAAAAGGAATGGATATATTGTAGTACCGCAATCAAGAAACCCAATTTGTCATCGAGAAATCTAGTAAAAGAATAGATATATTGTAGCAAGTAGTAGCAGCAGCAGCAGAATGGGATTACCGGTGGTGGTGGCGGCAGCGGCAGCGGCAGTGGTGGTGGTTGAAGTAGAGGGCTTAGCGGAGGAAGGGATTACAACTCCAGGCCATGAACGACACATACAATGCTTACCCTTTTCTATGCTCGCATATAGAGTGGCGGCATGCTCCCCACAACCACCCCATCCGTAGTTTCCGCATTTCTTGCACTCCACCCTGTAACACATTTTTGCTGTTTTCTGCTTCTAGTTTTATGTTTTGGGGTCTGAATTCTGGTATATATGTATATATATATATATATATATATCTGTGTGTGTGTGTATATATTATCTATATAGAATGGAGACTTTGGTAGCATCGACCTAAGGGAAAAGATTGAAGATAACGATTATTAGATCGATCTTTTATTATATATTATATATAATCAGCTGTTTATATCCTTTTGGACTATATATTTGGAAGTGTTTGAATAAAAATGATGGTTATAGGAATGAGAAAGGGACAAAGGACATATAGATTGCTAGGAAACCAATGGTGTTACATAAGACTGAACGAACAAGAGAAGGCGGATATGAAAATGAGAATGACAGTAATAGTAATAGTAATAGCCTTTTGGAGGAATGAGACGGGATTTATAACTGTCTTTCTAGTTTTTACTAGAATATTATACAACCTAGTAACAAACTTACACTATAACAGAATTGTGTTTATAGGACGCTAAAAATGTCTAAGTGTCCCAATAGACTGTTTTATAGGACAAAATGATAAAAACGGCCTATCTTAAAGTGTTGCAATAGATTTATAGGATGCTTTTGGGTGTTTTAACAAACTTTCTTAGAACATTTTTTGTATTGAGCGTTGTATTAGCTACTTTATATGACCAGGTTTGAAGAAGTGTCTTTACAAAAATAAGTGTCCTAAGGATGTGTTTATAAAATAGCAAATACGACGTTTTATTTTGAAAATGTTCTAAAAGACTGGTTAAGACGCCCAAAAGCATCCCATAAACATATCACGAACACTTTTAGATAGGTAGCTTTGTTGTTTGGTCCTATAAACTTATGTCTTATATAGTAGTCAATTAGAAGTTTAGGACACTTAGGGGCCGTGGGTTGGGTTCCATGAGAAGGAGAGTTAAGGTGAGAAGCGTAAGAAGGGATCTCTACCCTTGGATGCACTGAGAAGAGGTGCACCGAGATGCATCGGATCAAATCTCATCTAAAGCACAATTCATGGATGGGTACGAGATTAAAAGTGATCAATGGTCCAGATCCCTTCTTACCGCTTCTCACCTTGACTCTTCTTCTCACACGATCCTATCCCCAGGGGACATTTACCTAAATACTTAACAGTTACTTACCGGTAAATTCAACACTATCACTTACTTACTGGGCAAGAATAAAAGATTTTAGTCCATCAAAACGGCCACGTATGCAACAATTTACCCGGTAAGCACTAACCGTGGTAAGAGCCGTCGCCCTCACTTACCGGGTAAGACCCTTGGTCCTTGCCTTCGCTCTTACCGGGTAAGATTCATGGTACTTACCATATTCATCCGGTAAGGTAGCATGACTTGGTAAGCGTTTGGTAAACAACCCCCTAGACATTGTTGGCGTCCTATAAACCCGGTTTTGTTGTGCTAATAAGTTACAAAATGAAATAGCTTTTTGACAATATGGGATTGCTTCTCGAAGGTTCGAAGTTCGAACCAACTTCTATACATAAGCATATCCTGAGATTTTCGGAATTGTCTTATCAAGGAAATGTATATGGGAACAAAGTTGTAAACTGTGTAGATAAAAGTATCCAAATACTCGATATATATATATATATCAGCTAAAAGACCAAATTAAATAGCATGCCAACTATAATAACTATTCAATCAGTCTAACAAGGTTATACTATATCACGATTCATAAAAACCGAGCCAAACCAGCAAACTTTATATATCCCACTTGGAAGTAAGGCCAGAGGTTTAAGATATACGTGTATGTTATCTCTGTCTCAAAAGGCAGAGAGGTTGTTTCCAAGAAGAACCGAACTTGTAAAAAGAAACAATAAAAGATTTAGAAAGCATAGCTATAATGTAATGACCCAAGCAGCATACTGACACAATAACTTTGAATTCAACTTAAAAGCATAGTGGAAGTAATCAGTAGCCCACAATTAACTCCCCCACTTAACTTTCTGGCATCCCTCTGAATCTGTAATCGATGATGTTATCTTGCTCGATGAGAATGGTACAAGGATTGCCTCTAATAAATTTATGTAATGCCTCGAGCCCAATGCAGCAAGTTGGCGCAATAACTTCGAATTCATCTTAAAACCATAGTAAAGGTTATTGTTGGTAAACTATAACTACTTTTTGAATAAGTAAACAATTGGACTTTACAAAATTGGTTTACCTACATTCTTTCTATCGGTATTATTTTGAAATTCATCCACCGGTAATAAGTTGTTCTGAGTGTTTGGATTGAGAAAAAAAAAGGAAGGATTCTATCGGTATTTTTAGCCTTTTAAATGTATAAGCAATCCCAAACACAGTTAAAAAATAACTTATTAACTTATTTCAGTGTGGTACCACTGTAAGCTTATCAAAACACTTTTTATAAAACTTCGAATTTTCAAATAAGCACGTTCTTTATAAAAAAGCATAAGTTGTTTTAAATAAGCAATCCCAAACACCCCCTAAATTTCACCTCAAAAGGACTGAATACGAAGAAGTGCGTAAGCAACTAATTCAAAAAATAAAATAAAATTCACGCTAAATTTTGTTAGAATCAGAACAATGTGCAGCAAAATGAAACCCTAACCTGATTTCTAGCGCACGATTATAGCAACCAGTAGCTTCGGTATCAATCTTCTTCCTTATTGACCTTCAATCAGTTCTATCCTATAATCATCAACACCACCGGCACCGGCACCGGCACCGTATGAATTTCAGCATTTCACCATCGAACCTCCGTAAGACCAAGGTGTCTCGATGACATTATCGTTATTTCACGGAGACTCTGTGCCACCGTGAACTCTTAATTCCACAATTGCTTCACCGGAAGCTGACCTTTAATCAACACTTGGTGCCTAAATTTGTGTAATCGGAGCTTCATCCGCCATTAACGAAGATAAAAAGCCTTGGCGAAAAGTGGGGAGGGAAGACAAATCTTCTCTGAATTTCATAATTTGGTTCTTTTATTACTTACTTTGGATTTCACATTACCACTAATGGTTTAAAAATGTTATGAAACACACCCCTAAAGTTTGAAGTTCTTTTTAAAATGTTATAAAACTTGTCTCATATTTAATGAGACATTAAAATGGGATAGGATAGGTCATCGGTCCTAAACGCGATAAAAAAAAAACATTATGTCCCACGAAAGTAGGTTAAAGAAAAATCATGAAGATGAAACATGATTAAGAATTACTTAACTATCAATATCAAATTAAAATTGAAAAACATTATAAAATTATTTCACTCGCTTCTCTTAGGACATGTTTATTAACAAATTATGGAGTTTAATGGGACTGGCACTTTATCCAGTTAGGTATATAGACCAGGCAAACGTGTCGTGTCGTGTCGGGTTCAAAGTTAAACAGGTTGAGAGTGTCTAACCCTAACCCGACCCGTTTAATTGTTCGTGTCGTGTCGTGTCAACTCGTTTAATTTTCGTGTCGTGTCGTGTCAACCCGTTTACTTTTCGTGTCGTTTTCGTGTCAACCCGTTTACTTAAACTAGTTGAAGTATATTACCCAAATCCATTTCATTCCTGTCTAGTTAGCATGTTGTGCCAGTTTTTGTCAGGTTTACATGAAATGTACAATCACTTTTTATTATTATTTAGTATATATTTTGTTAAAAAAAACTATAAACGGGTTATTCGGGTCATTTTCGAGTTGCAAATTTTGACCCTGACCTTACCTGTTTAATTTTCGTGTCGTGTCGTGTCAACCCGTTTACTTAGACGGGTTGAAATGTATTACCCAAACTCGTTTAATTCGTGTCGGGTTAGCGTGTCGTGTCAGTTTTTGCCAGGTCTATAGGTATACATGACTGTTTGGTAGTGAATTAATTACATAGAAAGTTGTTTATTTGGTAAACTTCTACGCGATCTTTATGTTGAAATCTAAGTTTTTCCAAATACCCTCTCCCAATTAAAAAAACGTCTATTCTATTTATGGGGAAAAATCTCTTGGTCCATTCAGACAGGTCAATCCATATAATCAACTTTATACATACATAATTTAATGAAAAAACCAACCAAACAGTTCCCTACTTTCCGTCTACTTTTGTTGAATCCATCTCAACTGCATTTAAAATTTGGTTTCCCTTATCCACGTTTGTCACAATACATAAATAAACAATGTGAATCTTATTATTTGCATAATTTGAATTGAAAACAACATCAAATTTCAAGTTTCTTAAATTGAAGGGCTGAAAATCAACAACTAACTAAACATAAAGGTACTCAAGTGAAACATTTAGGAAAAAAGGTACTGGTATTTTCTAAAATCAAACCAACAACATCGTGCCACGTCATCATCAATATTGAAAGGGTAATATAGTAATTAACCATATGGCTCATTTGATAACTATATTTGGCCACAGAATAAGCGATCAGTAGGGATTCAGCTTCGTGGCAGAGAACACACTTCAGCCATGGCTTGCAGAAGCTCCAATCTACTCCTAAACCCTTTCTCTCGCCGGAGCTCACGGCCGGTAACCACCGTCTCCGCCTACAAGGTACAATGTCCTAAATCCGCGCCTCCGGCGATTCGATCCGACGGTCAGAGCCGGAGACAGCTGTTGTTTCTCATGACAGCAACAACGGCGGTGAAGGCATTGGAGCTTCCTTCAATGGCGGAGGACATAGGATTGTTTGGATTGAGGAAGAAGCTGAAGAAAGCAGAGGAGGAAGCGGAGGAGATCGTGAAGGAAGGGATCGAATCGGCGGAGAAAGGATTGGAAGCGGCGGAGAAAGGGATTGAGACGGCGGAGAAGGAGATTGCGACGGACGTCGGTTTTGGAATCGGAGGAGGTTTGACGCAAGCCGGAGTGGTGGTAGGTGCGGAGGTGGTTGGGGTTTTGATTGCTACGTCGGTCGTTAACGGAATATTAGGGCCTGAAGGTTAATTTTAAGAAGATTTTCTGATCGATTACAGGTAAATAATCAAATCGTTGATTTCTGATTGTTGTAACTTCAATTTCTGATTCATGTTCTTCAATCAGTTGTTCATCAGTTTCTTATTTGCATCTTAAACTTCTGGTTGATTGGTAATTAATCAGTACATCAAATAGCATTTTGTTTTCCTTTTTCTTCGAATTCTCAAATTGAGTAAATTCATCATAACGTGAACAGTGATAATGGAGATTTTAAGGATTTGATAATGGAGATTTTAAGCAAGTTATTTTTGCGTCAAATCATTTTTCAAAACCTTCCTCCAAAATGGAGTTGGAGAAAGTAACATAGTAGCTGTAATCGGAGATTTTTTTCAGTTACCATTAGAAAAGGAATGATTGTGTATCCTTTTGTTGTATTTTTGAAGTATTTGCCTATTTTATAAAAAATGATAGGAGAAAAGTGGATTTATGAAGGTTTGATTACTAAATTGCTTTCTAACTGTGGATTTCTGATTAGTTTAGATAACGAAGATATAATTCTAATGTAGTTTTACATGGATACCAGATGTTGATTCATTTACAAACCGGATGAATCCTACAAATTCGTACAAATCATATATAAAAATAATTTTTTCATGATTTTTTTATCAAATGTTATGATTTAAGATGTTATTACATATATGTTTGTTTCACTTTTTTTAAAAATACATGTGAAACTTTTATATTATGAAACAAATACATATACTTATGAAAACAAATACATGTAAAACTTTTACATTATGAAACAAACATATATATAATAACATCTTAAATCATAACATTTGATGAAAAAAATAATGAAAAATTTATTTTTATATATGGTTTGTACGAATTTATAGGATTCATCTAGTTTGTAAATGAACCAAAATGAACCAACACCACGAATACTATTAGAAGATAAAATTTAAAAAAATCGTTATGATTCAACCAAAGATAGTTTAAGATTATAAACCTAAAAACTTCAAACTTGGTTGTTGGCCTTCAACTTGGAATTTTTGTGGCCATAGCTTCCATTTAGAAGTTGAAAATTTCTGTTTGACACAAGTGGTTAAAAAAAGCAAAGATATTTAGATATATAATTTTAAGTGACATTTTTATTATACCAATAACCTCTTTATGAGATATAAAACCATTTTTTAATAGATCATAAGGTCGTGAATTTAATTAAATCTTAATTAAGATTATATACCTCAAAAACCAATCAATGTAAGCAATCATTCATCTTTTAAAGAATTGGCACGTTGACACAAATTAAAATAAAATTGTGTTCGATCTGTATCACTCTTGATCAATTATGTGCATCATACCAATTAAATTATCACCAAGTTGAATTTCTTGATACTTCAACTGTTATTTCAAAATATTCTTTTATATTAGTATCTGAAACAAAAATTAAAAAAAAACATTCAAGTATGAACAACTTCTTATAAATCAAATAACTCAAGCGAATCAATACACCATACATGAATATCAAGTATGGGAAGATAAGTGTATCCAACATTTTTCTAGCGCTTAAATCTCTAATAGAAGAAAGTTTGTTTTCAAAAATACCTTCAACACAAAATTAGGTTTTTATATACTCCTGAATAAATAAAACCTTAATAATATACTCCCGAAATAGGTAGGGCATGTCTGGTTTTTATTTATTTATAGAAAAGTAACACTAACTTTATATATCAGGTAAAGAAAAAATCAAGTCATGAAACACAAAGTCATTCAAAGAGCCCAAACACAACATATACAAGACATAGAAGGAGGGAGTTAGCGAATGAAAACCAAACTAAACTACCACCCCCAAAAAAAACCCGAACCAAACAACGAGAAACAAAACAAAACAATGAATAAAATCAACGGGCTAACCAAAAAGCAGTAGAGGGGTTGTTGCACCACGAACCAGAGAAGCTTTTACGCCTAGCTTTATGGGACAACTAACGAAAGGAATCTAGCCAGATAACAACAAATTGCGAGCCCCAAGCATTCTGCTGAACACGAGAACTCCAAATCGAGTAAAGAGCTGTCTAAACGACTGCATTTCACGGCTTCATCTCAAACGACAAAACAATAAATAACTTGACAAAGTCGTACATCTGAAACTTCACAATGGACCGAGGGATGAACTCCCACCGCCTCAGTTACTTGTCCCAAATCCTTGAAACAGAGGATTTTAACGTCTCAAGTTAGAATACCATTATTATGCATTTACAAGATGGAGAAAAGTCTAGAAAGAACTTTGAAAAAAAAGAACCAAAGAACCGTAAAAAAAGGTTGAAAAAATACATCAAAAAAGATGTCAAACTAAAAATAATAAAGTGATCGTTTTTTTTGTGATTTGTTTTGCTCTATTTTTTTGTAGTTTACTAATTTTCAATATAAAATTTAAGAGGAAATATTTATATTTAAATTTTTTTAATCACAATCGATCAATAACGTCAATAATTTAAATAGATTCTTCAGTTTTTTTAGTTGCAGATTATCTCTTAATCTCTATCGTTTACAAGATATAACAAAACACCAGAAAAAAGTTTTAGACCTTATATTAAAAGGCTAGTTTCTCCTCTAAATCAATTTCAAACTTCTTTACATTAAAGTGATTTATATTACAATTTTGTTTTAATTAAATTACTTTATATATATATGGTAAAAATATACCCCTTTTATATACAGCAAATCAGTAGTATTTAACGTATATAATGATGATCAATATTATTGTAATACAAAATTTGTGATAACATTTATTAATAAAAATTATCAACATTTATTAAGAATAAGTTAAATGTTATATTCTACCATTGTATCATTTTTACGTGTCAACAATATTTTCATACTGATATAATTTATATAAAATGTTTTTTACTTTTTATATCAAATATTTAATAGATTACATAAATTAAACAAAATATTATAAAAGAATAGATTTAAGTTTCACCAAAATGATCTTAAAAAACTAGCTTTTTGAAGGAGCAAATAAAGTTACTATAGATTTAGAGTCCATACTCATAGATCATATAAATCGCTGATTGTTTATTTTTTTTTTAATCACAATATTTAGACCAATAAATGTATCTTAACTATTTCATAAAGGAAGTTGTAAACCTGTTTTTGTGGTGAACTGGGGAACAAATGAGAGCGTGAAACACGTCATAGTTTCTCATATTCGTCATGAATAATGAACACGAATGTTTTACAACATTCATAATTATTAAATGGTGATAGAAATACTGAGGAAGAGGATACAACAAAAATTGGAATATTTGTTGTCATTGATAAGAGGATGCCACATTAAGTGTTTGTATCAGCCTAAGATATAGGAGAAAAATACCCGGTTGACGAGAAGAGAATTGGTGGTATTGTGGGTGAAGCAACATCAAAAGCCAACAATGTTAAAGGAGGAAGTGATGCAATGATTGTCGACCTCCTGGACAACGGAGGACGAGTCTACAACGGTGTCAAAGTCGTAATGAGCAACACAATGGACAATGCAGTAGAGATGTTAATATGAGGCATGGAGAAACCAAAACAGAGGGGAGGAAGACCGTTAGAAATCTCTCCTTGAGACGCCATGAAAATAGGAGGAAAAAGATTACTAGGAAGAAGACCAGAATAGGTTTGATCAGAACCTTAGGTGCTCTGATATAATGTGCAGACCATTTAAAATTATGGTTTGCCTTCAAAACAGGGAACCCTCTTTTTATTTAAGATCAGGTAAACAATATAAAAATAATATAAGTAATAAAAAGATCATAATGTCCTTTATCTATACACCTTTACTTTAATAATATACATGATACACTATTCATAATGAATATTCCATAAATTTTAATCGGGTGTTACCTTTTGCACCCTAGTCTATATCATATCCACTAATGGGATTAGGGTGTTCATGTCTACTTTGAATTTTTTTGAGTGTTACCGTACATATTATAGACTAAGGTGTACCGTAGAGTAGGGTGTAAATTTGAAATTTCTAAATCAACTACAAAAGGGTTGACCATTTTGGGCCGTATAATTATATTACGTGGAGCCAAACTTGCATCAATTGGGTCAACCCGAAATGCTTGATATCTATCTTATCTGAAGTGAAACTATAAAGTCTACATTTTCCGACTAAATCGGAGGTTGCAGAACGGTATTTTGAAGTTCCGGCCACCGCAGAAGAAGAAAATCCGATGGCTCGAGTAGTTTCAAACCCCGTCGGTCTCCATAAATTCCGGTCATCTCATCTTCATCCAGCTGTAGGATCTCTAAATTTCACAAATCCCTCCCTTCATTCCCGCAATAGAAAGCTCAGATACCAGAGGTTGTACTGCCAATCTGAATCTAACTCCACCGATTCTAACTCCGAGGTTTTCTACTCTCTATCTCTTTCACAAATTGATGAATCAATCGTTGAAATTACTTATTCCTATTGAATTCAGCTTACATACGGATTTTCCACGGAAGTTGTATTATTGTTACTTCCGATTGCTCTCGATTTTGAATTCGAACTAGCAAATCAAATATAGTTTCGACAAAACTAAGTTCTACGTTAATCATTGGTGCTCACAAACTTGTATCAGTATTATACGCGAAAACATCAAATGATTACCAAATTGCATTAACATTTTAGAAGCAGATTGAACTACTGGTAGGAGCTAATGATTTAGGTTGAATAGATGCAGATCACTATGGAATTTGTTTCAATTAGTTAGTGTACACGGTGTTGGTTATCAGAGATCAATTATCAACCCTAATTATTTGCAGGTTTATGGCTTCCAATTAGGTATTAAGTAATCAAATAATCAGGCATTGCAATTTTCATCAATTTATCTAGGGTTTCCCTCTTTCTTACTTCCTTTGGTTATGAATACACTGATTTCGCTCCATATGCAACATATTTGATTTGCCTGATTGATACATTTAAATGCAGAAAAACTTGATTGTAGAGCCTAATTATTTGCAGGTTTAATGGCTTCCGATTAGGTATTAAGTAATCAAATAATCAGGCATTGCAATTTTCATTAATTTATCTAGGGTTTCCCGCTTTGTTACTTCCTTTGGTTCTGAATAGACTGATTTCACTCCATATGCACAACACATTTGATTTGCCTGATTGATACATTTAAATGCAGAAAAACTTGATCATAGAGTCTGGTTCTGTTGAAGATAATAAGACCACCAACGAAGTTACAAGTTCTCCAACCGGTGGTGGACTTCCTGATCTCCCAAATAAAAGCATCAACCGCCGAGTTGCACTGGCTTCTGTTCTTGGAGCAGTAGGTCTCTTCTTATCAGGTCGACTTGATTTCGGTATTTCTTTGAAGGACCTTTCTGCTGCAGCATTGCCTTATGAGGAGGTGTTACTTTTTTCTACTCTTTTCCACCCATTTTATTCTCATGTTTTATTGATTTGAAACCCAAGAATTTGTGTTTGTATGTAATAATGTGTTGTGGGGGATGGGGCTAGATAACCCATCTACCCCAGGTTTGAATCCAGGCGCAAACAACCTGTGGCCACTGGGGAATTATCTCAGGGCTGCATGCTTTAGCAGTCTTAAAATTGCCAGGGATTAGTCTAGGCAAATGCCTAGGATACCCTTTCCAAAAAAAGAAAAAATGTGTTTATCATTTGTATTACATTGTGATTTTGCTTATTGATAGGCCCTTTCAAACGGTAGGCCGACTGTTGTGGAGTTTTACGCAGATTGGTGTGAGGTATGTCGTGAATTAGCTCCAGATATTTACAAAGTTGAGCAACAATACAAGTAAATACCCTTTTCTTTTCTCTTCTCTAGTTCTCTTACATATTAACTTTTCTTTTTAGAGATTGAAACAATCTTTACATTATTATATCCAATAACTTTAAATCCAGGGATCGAGTAAATTTCGTTATGCTTAATGTTGACAACACGAAATGGGAACAAGAACTAGACGAGTTTGGTGTGGAGGGTATTCCACATTTCGCGTTTTTAGATGGAAATGGTAATGAAGAAGGAAATGTTGTCGGTAAACTTCCTAGAAAATACTTCATGGAAAACATCGATGCCCTTGCCACTGGTAAACCCTCCATCCCACATGCCCGACTCGTTGGTCAGTTTTCTAGTGCCGAAGCCAGAAAAGTGCACCAAATATCTGACCCAAGAAGCCATGGTTAACCAAAAAATAAAAAGATATGTAATGAAATATAATTACTTATATCAAACATTAAGACCACAGAAAAATGTAATGAAATCATATTTGTTTACCAATTCATTCCACAACCTTCTTGTTTCATTTTTTTTTATGTCTTTATGCATACATGAATTGTGGATATTCACATGTGAAGATGGAGGTGGTTTCAGTATTTCAAACTAACAACTTTGCCTAACAAGCTGTTGGATGAGGGTGAACTCTGCTCACTTAACCATGGATCCTGCACACAAACAGGTGAACCATCTTTACCCTCTTCTGTTTTCATTAAACAATCGGGTCTCAAATTAGCAACACCGAGCCTCCGGCTACTAATAGCCGCCACTTTTTTCACTATAATCCCACTTAACGATTTCTCACTACCGTTAAACGGTGATGAAGAAACCGATACAACCGATGATGATTCCATAGTTACGTTATCATCAATCGTGGTCCACCCACTTACTCGAATCTGTTCCAACTCATCCGCCACCTCCGTCATCGACGGCCTCATATCTCGATGAAACGCCAAACACCTAAACGCCAGCTCAGCGACCTTATGAATCGTCGAAAGTGTCCACGCGTCTCGATTCGGTTCCAAAAACGGATCGATTATATCATCCACACACCCTTTCCCGATCCTATCTATAGCCAATGCCGCTAAATTGATCTCGGTATGATGTCGTGAAAAATCCACCACTTTTAAAGCGGTAATTATCTCTATAAGAACCACTCCGAAGCTATAAACGTCACTTTTATCAGAAAGATGGAAGTTCTGATGATATTGCGGGTCCACATATCCCGGAGTTCCTTGTGGGGCCGTCGAGATGTGGGAATCGTCTAACATCCCGAGCCGAGATAAACCGAAATCCGCAACTTTTGAGGTAAAGTTGTAATCTAGGAGTATATTACTAGATTTTATATCTCGATGATAAATGGGTGGAGTCATCGAATGAAGATGAGCGATGGCTTGTGCGGTTTCCGTTGCTATCGTGAGCCTTACGGTCCACGGAAGTCCTTTACCTCTTTCTCGTTGTAGATGCTGTGAAAGCGTTCCGTTTGGCATGAATTCCAAAACGAGAATTTGTTCGCCTTTCTCGATGCAATATCCGAGAAGTCGGATGAGGTTCGGATGGTTTACGGATGAAATGAGTTTGATCTCGTTTAATACTTGATCGCTTCCATCCGTCTCCGTGTCTCTATTTCGTATCTTTTTAATAGCGACCCACTCGTTGTTGCTTAGTTTTCCGGCGTAAACCGTGCCGTAAGCTCCGGCACCTAATCGTTGTTTTTCTGAGAAAGAATTTGTGGCTCGTTCGATTGCTTTGTAGTGGTAAAATGGGACGCTGAAGCTACCCGTTGCTTCGGAGAATTGGCGTTTTGCGTCTCGTTGGTTCCGTAAAGCGGCTCGTCTTCTAAGGCAATAGTAGATGAGTGCCATGGTTGCCATTAAAGAAGCTCCGGCAAGGATTCCTGAGAAGTAAACATGTTTTTTTTTAAGAGGTCTTGAAGTCTGAAGGCTGATTTCAGTTATGAAACGTTTAAATGAATGATATAAGTGATGTTTAAGAGCTTAAAATGAAAAAAAAGGCCTAAATGTTTGATGAAATGCTAGTGTCCACTACTTGCGATCCGGATTCGTTGCAACTTTTTTTTTTGGAAAGGATATCCTAGGCATTTGCCTAGACTAATCTCTGACAATTTTAAGACTGATAAAGCATGCAGCTCTGAGATAATTCCCCAGTGGCCACAAATTGTTTGCGCCTGGATTCGAACTTGGGGTAGATGGGTTATTTAGCCTCATCCCCACAAGCCTTAACCAGTACACCATAAGCCTTGTGGTTTCGTTGCAACTTAATAATAGGAAGATCGAACGTGATACAAAATTTATACCTCCGACAAGCACGCCTACTCGTGTAGTTCCGCCGCATTCGCCAGACATGTATCTTGAAGCGCCACAATTCGTAACTGTCACAAAAACAAGTAATTTAGCATCGAGGATATTCACATGAAAAACAAATGATCCCGTTTTATATCCATTTATTTGGCTACCAATGATTTCGGTTGGTATAAGTTGGTAATGGTACTATATGGCTATACCTATAAAGTAGAATACATTAAGCAACAAAAAAAAAACTAAAACATAATCCATGTCCAATGCTTTTGATAATCAATTTAAAATTCTAATACGGTGGGTAATGTTATATGCACCTCCTTTTATATTAGAATCAGTTTAAATCATGTATTAAGAATGTAAAGAAAAATCTGATGTTAATATGTGTGAGAAGGAAATTAGTAGGCCAGGGTGCCTTAAGCCCATCCTTTCAAATAATATTAATTGAGTAACTTGAACAAATTATCCAAACTCGAAATCAAATTAAAAAATAACACAATAAGTTATGGGTATGTAGCACAAATGAGCGTTATGTGATTGTGTGATTGTCGATGACTCAATCTCAGGAGTATTTAGTAATATTTGGTATTGTGCATCTATAATAATAATAATACGTAATAGTATATTAAAATTATAAGTAACTTAATAAGCAGTTGGTTGGCATGTTATTATTTACGATGTTCAAATTTTTTGTATCATTATGGTGTCAACAATACATAATTGACATAATACTATCGGTCAAATTTGTTGGCTACTAATTTAATTGTTCGAAGAAAACTAGTAGTCAAACTTGTTAGTTAGTAATTTAATTGGTATTTTTTTTTGTGAAATGTTAGATTGATTTGTTTTGGTATAAATTTGACACATCTCGAACCATTAAATATTTGAAAATATCCTAAACTTGACCAATGCCTACCAGAAGTAAATCTATGGGGTTTTTCCTTTTACACCCTAGTCTAATTCTCATTTGCACCCTAGTCTATTGTTTTATCTATTTTAATTGGGAGACGCACTAACATTCATATTTATTTATCTATTTTAATTAAGAGGACATATGTGTAGAATAGGGTTTAATATGTAGACTAGGGTGTGAATAATAACACCCAAATCCATAAAATAAACTTTTTCTAGGAACGATAACATTATTCCCCTCGAACTTCAAAATCCCAATCTCAATGCCCATGAGATCCCAAAAAATAATAATGTAAATAAAATGTTATCAATCTAGGTTATAAAAATTGTTATTTTAGTGATATGTATTCAGCTGGTTGGTATATAAGACAGTTTTTTTTCTCATTTTTTCCATCATTTAAAGACCAAAAACTTTAGCAATCGGCAATCAAGACTCCTCGTGATAACATCTCGAACACAAAATAATAGAACCCACAAATAAACACCCATATTACTTGCAACCCACCATTAAAGACTTGTTAAAGAGTTTATATAATAAGTCGTTTTGTCGGTTATTGAAAGAAAAAGATCTAGTCCAGTCATTTAGTAAGCGTCTTTTCTTTAGCAAGAAGCCGTGTGAAAGCTATCAAATAATGATTCTGCCTTTTTGTCCGAAATAGAACCAACTTGTACTCTTTTAAACATCTTTCTAAAAGAGATCTTTATTAAAAGTTTTCATATATATTAAGTTTATGGTCCGAGTTTAATTGATAAAATAATCATAATAGCATATAATGTGTGTATATATAATACAAGATATGGAGATTATATATATTAATAGAAGCTAACCACTAACATGGGTGGAGCCACATGATTTAAAAAAAATTGGGTATTCTAAAAGCATCGTCTTATTAGTCCACCAAAATGGGCTACAAAGATAGAGTCAAAGTCAAAGGCCATTAAATCCTCAATCAAAAACCCAAAGATGGAGAAATGTGAATACTTAATAATATACAACAACATGGTTGGATTTACGTAAGACCAACCTGTTTTTGTGAGACTCGTAAAATCATATTTTTATACTTGAAATTTTACAGCAAAACACTGTAAAGGTAAAAGAAATCCAAAACTTCACAAGAAAAATACTGTGAAACTTCACAGTCTTTTACTCTTAAGTTTCAAGAGTAAAAAGGTGGTCTCACGGATCTCACAAAAATAGTCTGGTCTCACATGATCCTAAGTCTTAAATAATATGTGGATCAGACTTATAACTCAACTCACAAAAGGGCAAATAAATAACCGATTCAATCCCGTCTCCTAGACTCGGTAGTTCAGTCATCTTCTAAAATACTTACTTATAATTTATTCGAGTTGTCAATAATTAATTTTTTTTTAAATATTAAACAACCATTACATATGGTTTTTTTTAATTCCTACTCGTTCTAAGATGACGACGTAAATTCTTTGACCAACCCACCACTAATCAACATTGCTTTGCTGCCCCTTAATAAAGTCGACTATAATTATACTAATTAATCAAGGGATTAGTTGATTTCTTACTTTAAGACCTTCTGACTTTTTGTCGATTAGGTAAAACTATATATAAAATGGTATATTTTTATTCTTAAAACAATAAACCATGCGTATTTAAAAGATGTGTTATATAAACAACTATTTATATCAAAATCAGGTTAAATCATATATTAGTAATATAAAGATAGAGGTCGTTTACCAAAACTTGCCCTTACCCGAAATAGTGATTACTGGCAAAATTACACTATCACTTACTTACCAAATACGATTTTAGCCTACTAAAATGGTATCGTATGCAACTATTTACCCGGTAAGCGCTTACAGTGATAAGAGTGTCCTTACTTACGGGGTAAGATTCTCGGTCTCATTCTTTTCTCTTACCACTCTTATTGGTAAGATTCGTGATCCTTGCCATATTCATCTGGTAAGTTAATTTGACTTGGTGGACGCTTATTCCGGGTAAGCGTTTGGTAAATGTCACCTAATTCTTACTCTTTATATATATGAGATAGAAAATAAATAGGCAATGCTATTTGCACCTATTTTGATATCATAGTAAAGCATATCTTGATGTTTATGTACGTAACGAGAAACGATATATAAATCATCATGTTTTTGCTTTCTTTAATCCACAAATCCCATCAAGAATCGAAGGTTATGAAATCAAGATTGTTGTTAATTCAAAGGGTTTTTCCTTTTACACCTTAGTCTAATTTTCATTTGTATCATAGTTTATTATTTTATCTATTTTGATTGGGGGTCATACTCACACTCATATTTATTTATCTATTTTAATTGGGCCACGTAGAATATGGTTTAATATGTAGCCCATGGTGTAAATATAACACCCTAATTCAAAACCTATTGATTTTGATCATTTATGTGTAAAAAATTTATTAATGTTTAATGATGATTAATAATGGTAAAAGTGGAACTAACCTCGATTACAACCATTGCCGTCGATGAATCCATCGCCGTCATACCCTTCATAACAATGGCAGCGATACCCCATCGTTATATTCTGAATCGAGACATTCCGGCAAACGGCGTTCCGATGGCATCCACAATCGCCGTTCCTCCACCAACCTAACTGCAGCGACTGAAAGTCTAACGACACCGGCGAGCTCCCTGAACTGGTTCCATTCAAATCGACGGTGACGGAGGAGAATAAAATCTTACAACCGGCGTTTTCTAGTCGTGTCAAATTGAGGAACTCCTCCCGATCTGGATTGTCCTCCGAGTAACAATTCATGCTCCGATTTGTCGTTGAATTACACTGTTGTAAATTGAAATGATTCTCAACTCTGGCCGGCGATACCACACAATCGTTCAACGTCGAGTGACATTCTTCTAACAGCAATCCGTTTCTAGAAGTTAGGGCGTAGTTTGGACCAGTGAAGAACCGGATTTCTTCGAATCGGCGGTCGCATTTGGCCGGCAAATTAATCAGTATGTGATCTCTGGTGAAATTGTGAACGTCGTATCCTCCGACTTGGATTCTTCCGTCCTCTGAACAATTAAGAGGGATTTCACAATCACTGCTGAATCCAAACGGGAACTGAACCAGAGATTGACGACCTCCGCCGATGCAAACTGGTGTGCAGTTTGCTTTGGCGGATGATGATGACGGCGGCGATGTGATTATTAGAATCACGGAGAAGATGAGGAGATGAAGAATCATGTTTTGAAAAATTAAATTGTGGCAGAATTTTTCACCGCAGAAGAAGACTGAAATTGAGAGAGAGAGAGAAAACGTTTGACTTTGATAGGTCATTAAAGAGGTGTAGTTGAGAACTTCATGATTCCTCCATAAATGCTCAACAAAAACGATGAAATGAAATGATCTCTCTCTGGCCTGAATGTTAATTGCTGTTTCTCCGAGATATTGAATGTTGCAGAGAGAGAGAGAGGGGTGTAATTAAGTAAAGGCGATTTGACTTTTGATGAAATAGAAATTGAATTCAAAAAATTAGAAAACGGACGCCATTAAAGACCTGCAACTGTTCTTCTTCCCATTGGCTGCTAGAAAATAAGATCGTACGTCGGAGAGAGAGAGAGAGAGAGAGAGAGAGAGAGAGAGACTCCGGTGAGAGCTTTCCGTTTGTCTTTTGGCGGACGCTTTTTTTCTTTTGTGAAAATGGATGGGGGAAGAAACCGAATAAATGACATGTGAAAGTTGGGTAAGCTGGAGCGAAATTACTATTTTGCCCTTTTTTTGTTCAATTTGTTTTTATGATAAAATAAATGCAAATAAAATTTAAGAAGTTTTCCAATTGGGATAGGATCATGTAAGAAATAGAGTTAAGGTCAAAAAACGTAAGAAAATATTTGAACCCTTGATCACTTTTAATCTCATATCCACTTATAAATTGCGCTTTAGAAGAGTTGATCTGGTGCATCTCATCCTAACGTGCATCCAAAGGTGAAGATCCCTTTTACGCTTCTCACCTTAACTCTTATTCTTATCATAACTCAACCCGTTTTCTAATTACGTATTTAAAGAAACTATTGATTATATGTTTATATACTCATAATAATATTAGTTATATTTCGTATTTTAATAAAATTATATGACCCTTAAGATGTTAGTTTTATTATTTGAGTTGCCATTGTTTTCGCTTCTTTTCCTAAATAATCATTTACGGTAATTAATTTTATTGTAGTTGATGAAATTAGGTTAAAAGCTTTATTACTGGCAATCTCAAGTGATTTTATATGGAACACGCTTTTAAGAAGAACAATGTGAGGAAGCATTTGTTGACCCACTCAACCGCTGATATTATTAAGGATGGGATGAGGATTAAACACATGACATGTTTTGTATTTGGACAAAATCGTCCCGTTTAACACCTGAGTTTATAATAAAATCATTTTGTTTGAATCTACGATAAGAAAGAAATACATATATAATTAATCAAAATTTGCCATTAAGTTGAAAAAACTTTACCAAATAATGTTTATTTTGTTTCAAAATAAATGTTTATAAAAAAACATATATAAAAAAAAGTATAGTTATTATAAATTTTAATCAAGTAAATAACAATTTTTACATAAGTATTACATAGTTTAGTCACAATTATGTATTTTTTTCTTATCTAAAAGGTCGTTTACAAAACTTAACAAGTCACTTTAATTTACCGGATGACTATGACAAGAACGAAGAATCTTAACCAGTAAGAGGAGTAAGAGCAAAAGCAAGGGCTGAGCGTCTTACCCGGTAAGCATTGTTGAGGACTCTTACCACGGTTAGATCTTACCGGATAAATTGTTGCATACAACACCATTTTGGTGGACTAAAATCTTGCCTGGTAAGTAAGTGATAGTGTTGAATTTTGCCGGTAAGCACTTACCCGAGTAAGTTTTGGTAAACATCCCCTAACTCTTAAATATTTATGCTACTATTTAGACAAAATGTTAATTACCGACAACACCGACTGATCTCATACAAAACCTGCTACCAGGGACATAAATGTGAACGAACATATTTTAACTCACTCAACAGCTGAGGCTAGTTGAGGGTCAGGGATCAAACTCATGAACGGTCTTATATTTGGAGGCATGTTTTATATGAGGTCGGTTAAAGTTGTCAGTAATCAATTTTTTTAACAAATATTTATGTTATCATTAATGGTAGTATTGAAATTTTAATAAATTATAACTAGCTATTCTTTAAATGAACAGTTATTTTAAAAATAAAAATATCAACATTATCTTAAACGAAGAAAATATTTTTTTTAATTTATAAATCTGAAAAAGTTATTTACATTTATATTTGAAAACATGTAATTTTAAGAAAAACGGTCATGCGGGCAGGGGCAGAATTGGAAGAAGGAAATCGCTGTTGGCAAAGTGGGCCGCCAATGGTGATGACCGTTTTTATGTTGAATATTTAACCCAATATTTTCTTTCTACTACCCTTTACTTATATAAAATGTAAAAATGACCCCAACTTTACATTTTTAGGGTGAATGGCACTTAAAAGTTTGTATTTGGTATTGAGTTGTTAAATAATTATATGAATGTTTTTATTACTAAAATTTTTTATTCATATCTTAAATAACAATAAAAATTACAATTTTTTTACGAAATACATTGAATTGTCTTGATTTTTTTATGAAATATAGTAGACTACACCTAAAGTGCAAGCTGACATAGAAAGTCGATGGTTTTTTGGGCCTTTAAAAATGGTGGACTGTGATGAAATCATTGCAAAGGTTAATAAGCTCGATTCCAGATAAGATTATTGTGTTTTATTTTAGGTTAAACTTAAACACATAAAATTTAAACTATCTAGTTAAAGGTTTTGAGAACCAAATGGGTTAGGCTCAATCTTGACATGTCATTATTATTATTTCAAGACTTATCCTCAGCAAGATGATTCTAAATCCTTCGAAAGCTATATATCTATATTCCAATCATATCTACAAAAAATCATGTATTTTATATACAAAATGATTCAAGACAAAATTTCCACAAGATAATGACGGATAGAAGAAATCTGAACAAATAATTATGTGTTATTTAATCACTTTGTAATACAGTGGTGGCTATAGAAGTTTTATGCATCACTCTTTTGACCAAGGCTTGGTGTGGAACTTTGAATTCTTGCAATAACTAATTATGTCTAATTATACTGTATGTTTGACAATTATACTGTATGATATTAAACCGAGGAGCTTTTCAAATCCTAAACCAATTGATCTCTCATTATGTATTTTTCAGGTCTTGATATGTTTTATCATTTCCTATATTTATTATCTACAAGCCATAATCACATATTTGTTTTTCTTGCATCATATAAATATGATTATCAAATAAAAATATTAAATAATAAAAACAAACAGAAGTTTACGTTGCATCCACAATTATATTTTCAATGGCCAGATTTAATAAACTGAAAACATGTTGAAGTTTTGTGGTCCATCTAAAAATATATTCAACACAAAAATTCAAGGGGTGACTGATTTGATATAAGTTGGCTAACGGTTTAACCCCAATACAACCTGTTAAATTCAAATCAATATAAAAATCATGGGACCATATTACAAAGTATTCCATAAACAAGGACTTATAGAGAAAGTTTCAAAGTTCATATTCACAATTTATGTAGAATAAACGTCACAAGAATTTCCACTTAAATTCTTTGCAGATTATATGGCTACTATTTAGGTACAATTTGTATACTTGTCAAACCCAAAAGAATAAATTAACTAAACAATCTTCAAATCAAGTTAAAACAGTAATAAAAAATTACTAACTAATCCAAAAACGAATATTTTATATCTACCAGTGAGCAAATGTTACAAGATTGAAACTTCTAGCATCAATGAACAAGGGTTATGGGTTCAAAATAGGGTGGCTTTAAATAAATCTTGTGCATATTATACTTTACACATTTTTAAATCAAACTATTCTTTTACATTTTTAATATATTAATTTGACCTAAAAAGAATTTAGTAGCAACAACACATAAACAAAGAAAATAATGCATTAAGCCAAAAAAAAATTGAATGTCTTTTTCCATATTTGTAATGTGGAAATTTGTTTTTATGTGATATTTAAACATAATAGTCAATTTTTTTTATTTGGTATGTTTTTTCTATATAAAGACAAATTTAATAGTATATATATGTATATATTAAAGATCAAAAGATAACTTTTGAAAAAAACTGGAGAACCACAACAAAACGAACAATGTGAATGATTTTTTCATTTTCTTTCCAATATTCTTTCATGATCTCACATCAGTACATATATATGTTTATGTGTGTATTGTAAGTATAGTGGAAGGTTTTTCTAGAATTATATAGAATTACAGACCCAGTTGGGTTTAAAATTGACAATAAATTTATGTTATAAAATTTAAGACAATAAATATCTGTTATAAAAATGTAAGTATTAAGTCCGTATCTCAGATTTCATATTTTGATGTCTTATAATCTTATTCAACAATCCAAAGCTTACTTTCAATTACATACACGCATGTATTCGTTGGATATGTATGTATTTTTTGAACATTATAATGGGTCAAATTTTGCAACTAGCTATGTTTTGTTAAGTTATTATCTATAATAATAAATCACATCTCAATAATTTACACTATTTTATTGCAAAACCGTTTTTTTTTGGTCAAAAACCACTTACAACATTCTAAAAGTTTCTATGAAAAAAATTAATATCAAAACTTAAAATGTCTAAAAAAAAATAGTACAACAATTTCTTAATTTTGGACATAATAAATATTGATTATAGAATTAAGTAGTAATTAATGTGATTGAAAAAAATATATTTTGGTTTATATAATGTAACAGTACATTTTTTAACAGTCAATTTTTTTATTCCAAGTTAAATTGGGGAAATGAAAATTCATTCTAATTTTCATTTCTTTATTTGAACCTTAATTTTAAAGTTCGTTATTGATGAAAACACAATAAAAAAATAATTATCTCTGTTGTAATCATTTTTGGTGAAATCTTAAAAATCCACAGAATTCTATTTCAAAAATATTTTATAGATCTGTTGATACAAAAAGTAAAACTTAACCAAAATCTGTATTTTTTTTGTTTTGAAAAATTTATTGAAGATGCACAAAAAAATAAATAAAAGTCAAATACATCACCCTGAAGGTCTACAACTCTTAGATTTCTATAGTAAAACATGTTTCCTTCTAGAAATCTTTCTTTTTATACGTACGTTGTCTGTTGATATATCATAAATAGTTATTTAAAATAATGATATCCTACAATAATTTCTATTGACTAACGATATGGTTCATCTATCGGGATTTATCATAAACCACTTGATATCGTCACCTGACAATAGTCATCCTTATGCTTTTCTTATAAAAAAATATGCTCCCTCCGACTCAAAATAAGCGTTCACAATGAAAAAGGCACACCGTTTTAGATTTGTGCAATTTTGCACTTTTTAATTAACTTAAATGACAATTTTAATCCTAACAATAAATAGAGACATTTTTTGTATTTCATACTTAAGGGTAGAAGGAGAAACTGTACATTTACTTTTGAATGTAATATTTATTTTCAAACAAACTAAAATAGAAATGTAAACACTTATATATTCATAAACTCTTAATCATTCTGATATGAATATTTACTTTATGAGGATAAGAATTGGCATTTAATAAAAAAAGGAAAAAAAATTAAATAATTGAAGGTGGTGAAGACATTGACTAGCAATTAATTGGAAATGTGCCAACAAAACATAATTTGGTGACTGCCCACTGATTTTAGGGTTTATTTTTTTGCCAAACTTTTTCCCATAAATAGGAATTGGTAATCATAAATGCATGTTGGAATTGGAATTAATGAATATCAAATGATGATATTTTTGTTTTATATTAAAGAAAACGTTTAAAATAAAGTTTTAAAAAATATAACATTATTTAAAGTCGCATAAAATGTATCTTATCTTCAATTAATAAGTTAAAGACTTGCAACATCATGATATAATTAAATTTAATTAATATCGTCATTTTAAAAAAAAATTGTTATCCAAATAATTATTTTTTTGGGAGTTTACCAAAACAGCCAAAAACCTCATAAAATACCTCACGATATGTAGGGTTTAGGGTTTAAAATGAATTTTTTTTACATGATTAGTCTCTCTACCCCATAATTTCGTGGGATTGAAAATGAAAATACTCCGCTATTTTAAATTCCAAACCTACGGTTTTAATAACCATTTAACAATCGTGTGTTTATAAAACATTTGGTACACGATTTGTTTGGTACAATCGTGGGTTAACCAAAATTGTGTTATCTTTTTTTTATCAATTTTTTAAACTCCAAGATTTTTTTTTATCAATTTTTTAATAATTAGAAAAAAAAATTAAACCAAAATTGTTACCCAACAATTTTTTGAAGAATGGTTACCCCATAATTGTTAAAAAAAATCAATATGCATACCCATGATTTGTGTACCAAATCGTGTACTTAACCACCAAAAAAATAAAAAAATAAAATTCATTTTAAACCTCAAACCGTAGGGTATATCGTGGGGTATGCCACTTTTCGGGGAAGACTACAATTTCGTGTATTTTAGAGGGGGGGGGGGTTGGCTATTTTAATAAACCCAAAGAAAAAATGGTTATTTGGGTAACAGTTTTTTTTTTTAAATAATGACTATTTAAATTAAATTCTCTATAATTTATCATTCAATCAATGAGTAAAGTGTTAAAAGAGCTAAAAAAATGTGTTAAAATGTTTCTTGATGAGTAAAAAATAGGTTATGTTGGAATCACACTAACACACTTTAAAAACTAAGAAAATGTAATTTTGATACATGAAATTTTATTTTAATTGGTTGAAACTTGAAAGTTTAAAAATTAAAGGGCTTTTAAAACAAATGCCCAAAAATATATTAGATAATAAGATATACTAGTATAAATTTAACTAATTTTTTAAAACTAATTAATATACACAAGATTATTATAGTTAAATAAGATGAAAATAAATAAATTTAACTAGTTTATTTATAGACTACTAAAAAATCATTATAGTTAAAATATTAAATTAATAAATAAGGAAAGATCAGGGACCAAACACTCCCACCCAAAAGTGGAGATCGAAGAACTGCGAGAGGTTGTCAAGGACATGTCTGAAGAGGAGGCCGACAACCTCTAAGTTTACCACCCTCCATACTGCTTGCAGCTTCCCTGGCTTCATTTTCATCATTTTTGAAAGCAGAGGGAAGGGATCTTTTTTTACAACAGGAAAAAAAGGGAATAGATTTAACTCGGTAAAACCTAACAAGTGTCAGACATATAAAACTACTATACTTTTAACACTAACCAATTAGAGATAATTAGTGCTATTATGATGAATAGTAAAAATTTGAGTACTAAAGTTTAGCACCGGTGCTCAGGGGCGGACCTATGAGGGATGAGTGATGTCCGTGCACCATTTCAACCAATTTTCACAAATAATTTTTTTGGGCATAAAAAAGGTACACTTACTAAATTTTGAGAGGGTGCTCTGGGATGTTAAAAACTACAAATAACATCAATATAAAAAAAAACTTAAGTCTCACGAAAAAAACAAAAAAAACCTTAAAAATCTCACAATCAACCCAAAAACCTTTAAAAATCTTTTGAAATCAATCAATTCTTTTTAAAAAAAATCTCTTAAAACTATGGAATTAGACTAAAAACACAGAGAACGACTTTGTAGCCCTTTGATCCACCTTAAAGATGCATCCGTTCGTTGTTCGACGAAAATCTAAGGTCCACTAATGCTGGTGCTATCTTTAATTCTTTCGGTTTAAAATGATCTTATTTATTGTATTTAAAAAATGTTATGTATTATTAGATTAATTAAAATGGACAAAAATACGTCGAAGTATTATAAATTTCTGGTACTTAAAAAAAATGTTATGTATTATTAGAATTAATAAAATGGACAAAAAGCATCGAAGTATTATAAATTTCTTTTATTCACATTTTATATAATTCACATGGGATCTTTTTCTTGGAAAAAGTAATTCATATGGGATTGTAAACTATTGCAATACTGTTTTTTATAAATATTCTGACAAAATGATTAATTAAAAAAAAACGGTTCAAATATGATAATTTAGAAATTACATCAACATGGTAAATTTTGAAAGAGATACCTTCCACCAGCCAATCCCATGCCCCAATTACTTTTTAAAAAGGTGACAAAAAGTAATCAAAAATAAAATAAAATAAAAAGAACGTGTTAAAATTTGAAATTGTAAATAAACTAATTAACCAAATTAACTCGTCATATCTCATGATTGATATATTGAACAAACTATAGATCATTGTATTTTTGGTATAACTTTTATTTGGAACAGATATGAACAAAGTAAAATAGACGTATTCTATCTTTACTTTATGGAAAAAGGTAAAACAAACCTATACTTTACGTGTATATATATATACTAGAATGGTACTCGCGCAATGCAGCGAGATCCATCTTAATTTTAATTTTTTATTTTATCTTTTTGTCTCTATCGATATTATAATACGATTTTATTTTTTGTGTACTTTCTTTAATTATGTTTTTTTAATTATAATCTAGCTTTAATAATAAAATAATATATTTTGGTTTAATAATATAATTTTTTTATAAATATAATAATTAAGCATTTTGTTAGAGTTGAATGATTATCCTTATTATATGTTACATTTTTTATATTCAAAATTAGATGTTTATCTATATAGTTAATTGTATAGTTAGTTACACGAATTCAAACACGAAGCTTTAATAAGTTGTACCAATGCATGTATAACTTGTATTTTTGAATTTTAAGTAATTGTGCTTTAATCAATTGTACCTATTGCATAATAATATGTTTTTAAGAGTTTTTTGTCAAATGCTTTATAATATAGTATAGATATAGATAATTTATTTTTGCTTTGATAATATAATTTTTTATAAAGATAATAATTAAACTTAATAATTATCTTAATTATATTTTAAATTTTTTATATTTAAAATTAGATGTTTATCCTGTATTTGATCATAATTATCTGCAGTTAGTTACACGAATTTAGAAATGAAACTTTAATAAGTTGTACTTACGCATAATCTATTTGTAATTTTGAAAATTAAGTAATTAGTATTAAATAATAGTACCTAACGCTTAAAAGTTGTTTTTAAGAGTTTTTTGCCAAATGCTTTATAATATAGTATAGATATAGATTACTGAATTTACAACCAAACTATACTGAACATAACACAATAATATAGCATAAATTACGTTTTTAGTCCCTGTGGTTTGTTGAAAATTTCTATTTTCATCCTTCTGGGTTTGAAATTACAGTTTTCATCCCTATAATTTATAATTTATTACCTTTTTCGTTCTTATGATTTAAAACTTATTAATTTTTTCATCTCTGTGCTTTTACAATTCATTTCTATTTTAGTTCTTCATACTTAAAAGTAGTATTTTGACCTCATGGACGAAAATAAAAATGAATTGCAAACCATAAGGATGAAAAGAGAAATTTCAAAATGACAGAGACAAAATACGAAATTTTTGTTTAATACGAAATTTTTAACAAACAATAGGGACGAAAAACGTAATTTAGTCAACAATATATTTTGAAACGATATCCTGTAATTTATGTATAGATGAGGGACGATGTTTGTAAATTTAATCTAAAATATCGTTGCAAATAGAGGTTCGATGTTAGTTGGTCAACGCTACGTGTTACATAAGGATTGGTTATGTTGCATTTATACGCGGTACAGGGCGTGTTTACGCTTCCCAAAGTTGTCCATTTTTCCCTACCAAGCATTTATATTTATACTAGAAGACGTACCCGCTGCAATGCAGCGGAACTTAAATATTTCATTAATATTAACGTTAAAAATCTCGAACTCTTTTAAATATCAAATTATTTATCATTATAAACTTATAAATCGGCATCCATTATTTTTATAAAACTCAAGTACAATTCTAATTTAAAAGGAACAAAGTAGCACATTTATGACACATTTGTTTTGATGAATATGTAAAAATAATGGATGTTGATTTATAAATTCATAATGATAAATAATTTGATATTTTAAAACAGTTCGAGACTTCTAACGTTAATGTTGATGAAATATTTAAATTCCGTTGCATTGCAGCGGTACGTTCTAGGTTTAATTTGTAAAAAAAGAAACATATTTTTTTAATTTTGATTGGTTATTTATTTTAATATGATCGAGGTGTAAACTGAAAAATAATAAAAGAAAGGGATATGACCGAAATTTAAAAACTAATTATAGTATAGATAAGGGTGTAAAATGAAAAGGTAAAAAAAATTAAATAAATAACTGGCATAAAATGTAATTTTTTTAAAAAATAAATCGTTACGTATTCATGTATATAATAATATGATTAAATCAAAAAATATTTAATATTGGACTCATTTTGAAGGTATTGACGACACGATCATAATGATAAATGTATAAAATAAAAAATGAAAAAGTGAAGGACATAAACTAAATTAAATAACTAACTATATGGGTGTCAAGTGTAACTTAAAATTTTAAAATAATTTAATTTATAGATTAATATAGGAATGTGGAGGTTGGAGTAAAGTTCTAAAGTTTTAGATGTTGTACCTTATACAAGGAATGTTGTACCTCTTAAAAATGTGAACTAACCGTTTAGCATGTTTTATATAATAGTATAGATAATTTGTAAAAATAGAAACATATTTTTTAATGTAATTTGGTTTACTTTGATACAGTGTAAAATAAAAAATAAAATAGTAACGGATATGAATGAAATTTAAAAACTAAACAAATAACTATAGGGCATAAAATGTACATTTTTTAAAAATAACTCTAGTATAGATAAATATGTAAGATGAAAAGGTAAAGAAATTAAATAAATAACTATAGGGCATAAAATGTACATTTTTTAAAAATAACTCAATACGTATTCATGTGTATAATAATATCATTAAATCAAAAAATATTCAATATTGAGCTTATTTTGAAGGTATTGACGACACGGTTATAATGGTATAATTTGTAAAAATAGAAACTTATTTTTTAATTGTCTCTTGATTCATATAGATTATTTAGGTTAATATAATAAAGGTATGAAATGTAAAATGAAAAAGTAAGAGATATAAAAGAAATTAAATAACTAATTATAAGGATGTAAAGTGTAACTTAATTTTTAAAAATAATTTAATTTATAAAACTATATAGGTAGTGGGAGGTTGGTGGAAGATTTTTATGCTTTAAATGTCGTACTTCATGCATAAATATTTGTACTTCTTAAAGATTCCAACTTAACCGTTTAAGCTCGTTTAAGCTCTTTATATATATAGTATATATATATATATATTATATAGAGGAAAGTTCAAATGTGAACTTATTTTTGGTTGTGAACGTGAGACGAATCTCAGCCACTTATCCGGTCAATAAAGGCGGCTTTGACCTGGTTCCCCTCCTTTAATAATCTCCACCCTCCCATGAATCGCGTCAATCCTCCGTGATCGCGTCCACTATAACCGAAGATGTGTGGCTGAGATTCGTCCTCACGTTCACAGCCAAAATTGAGTTCACATTTGAACCTAACCCTATATATATATATATATATATATATACCTTCAAGTAGGTACAGAAACAAGACGGGTAATGCATCCCCCGTCCCCGTCCCTATTTAAGCCCTCCATCCTGCCCCGAGTAATTCCCGACAGATTCGGAAGCCCGTTTAGTAAAAAACAATAAAAACGATGTATTTTAAAATTAAGAATTTAATAAGTCGTCATTACATTAAATTATAAATATTGAAAATTCAAATATACATTTAATAATAGATGTATATATATATATACACACTATATACATATATTAAATAAAATACAAAATTTAATGAGGTTGGATTAGGGGCGGGTAGGGTAATACCATCCCCGCCCCGGCCCCAGCCCCACTCCAAATATGAAAATTAATCCTTGTCCCTGCCCTGTTACCGCCAAAGCAGGGAATCCCTACCCCTACAGATAAAATTTCCATCTCTACCTTCAAGATTAATATGTAGAGATCTGACCTCTATCTCAAAATTGTAAAACGACTATTTTTGTAAAAGAAACCAACTTGGATTCACCAAAAAGTCATTTGGCCAGTGATACCCAGATTACTACTAAAACCCAACCTCTCAAAAGGTCAAACGTTAAAACCCCACCAACAGTAAATGACGTGCAAGTGTGGGAGTTGTTGTATATAAATATTATATATATATATATATATCAATCCTTCAACGATTCATTACCAAATTTAGTCTGTACATATATTTCCAACAGACTCCTACCGTTACCATTTGTATGACTTGATATATGCAAGATGTGAAGAAGAAAAACGATGCTTCATTGATCATCATTTTTGTCGAGAAAACTCAAGACGAAGCCACTAACGATGCGCCTTGCTATGGGATTAGGAATACAGCGGCATAACCGACCATCAATATATGCAACCATACCTGCAAACACAAACCGTCCAACCCCCCATTTCAATACAGACATCTTACTCGGCTGTTTAGTGGTGGCTTTTTCAGCTTCCTCCTTAATAAACTTATTCTCCCATTTTATTTTAGAAGTCAGATCGCCCGCTTGCTTTCTCAGCCGCCCGATTGCAAAATTTACAAAGAGGTGCTCACATAAAGTCAAAACTGTCGGACCGATTCTCCATTCCTGCAAAAGAAAAAAAAAATCATCGATCGATCAGATCTTTAAATAGTTCTGATATTGTGATAACTATGAGAACTATTATTGTAAGATATTGTTTCCCATGATTTCTTCCATCAAAAGTTAGAATTTAATATATATATATATTAACATATATTTGTTTCACAATGTGATTGTTTCATATGTGTATGCAGTTCACTATGTGATACTTTTTAGTCGTATTTTTTGTTTCACGGACACATACAAAAAATGTTTCACCTTGTGAAACAAATATATGTTAATCAATACACTAAATCCAAGCCGTAGATGGAAAAATATCATGTGAAATAGCATATGATGCACCGGTTCTCAAGATTATCACAATTATATATATATATATATATAATAGAAAAAGGGATTTGTAGACTTGCATTTCCTCCTCGAAGATGACGTAGACGATGAGAGGACGACGTCTCTCCTTTCAATAATCCTTTGCTCACAAGGAATCCCTTCACGTGATCGATAATTTCATCTATAAGAGCGCTATTTGGTGGCAGATTCTTTAGTACAACCTACAAATATTTAAAAACAAAAAAGACTGTTTAATTGGAATCGAGTGACTACCCATCAAAACTATTTCAAAAACGTGCAAATAATCGTTGACTTGATATATATATATATATATATATATATACGGTTTTAATTTGGTTATCAAGGATCAGACCATTTTACAAAGAACTGAAAGAAGTTACACTGAAAATAAAGATAATTAAATATTCAAATAGCAGAATAACAGTTAAGAATGGTATAGAGATACCTGGTCATCGATGACTCTCACTCGGAGATATTCGTGTTTATACATTGTATCCAACATAGCTTGCAAATATCCTTCGATATATAACTGTCGAATTCCAACAATTATTTTCAGAAAAAAAGGCCGGGATGACATGATTTGGCTACAAAAATCATAGCACTTAAAATAAAAACAAACTGTCATTTAGTTAATTAAAATGTGTAATAATTACACAAAACCTGTGATTTATTTTGGCACGGCGGAAGTAGCAATTTGGATGGGGAACTAAGGGCTTATTTTTTAGCAGCTTAATGAGCTTAATGGGACTCACAGCTTATTCAGTAAGCTATATATGACTGTTTGGTAGTGGCTTAATGATATAGAAAGTGGCTTATTCAGTAAGCTTCTAGGGGGGAGCTTTATGGCCCTCCAAACAAAAACCTTCCCAATCTATACAGACAGATTAGTCCACAGTCCACACAGACGTCTTTATCCATACAGGTCTGTACATTTGAGGTAAAAAGTAGTGTACTCACAACAAACACTTAAAATAATGTACAAAAACACTTATAAAATCACCTCATCAATGCCCGGATTACGATCAAGCTTAATTTTTCTATCTGGCCCACCTTCCGTAAAAGCACTCCCGAGTACAGATGGCTCCATTGCCAATTTGAGTACACCATGTCGAAAACCACTAAACTGAAATAAAAATAAAAAAGTTGAACATGAAAAACGTTCAATAATTTTCAACACATAATTTTAAACTTGAAAAGAAAAGAAAAGTTCACCATTCCATTAACCCCACTGGTTTCTGCTCCCCTTAAAACGGAATCTGATATCTCAGTAACAGCAGCGAAAAGAATATTTGATCCAGCTGTTTTTAGCTGCAATATCAACAGGCTACAGAGTTCGTGACACTTAACGAAAAACCCGCATAAAAATGAAGCAGAAAAGGTAACTTACGGTTTTTCCTAGATCACCTAAATAGCGTTTGGTCCCAGTGAAGCCTTTACCGTCGATGCATTTACTGAGGAGCTTGAACGTACCTGCAAGGATTATATTGTGGAAATTTTAAAAAAACAGAGGATATGGAAATGGGTTGTCAATTAAATATACTAAAGAGAGGAATTTGTTACACTTCGTATTAGTTATCAAATGGTTTCCAAGTGACGGATAGGTAAAAGGTACAGAAAGAAACTACATGCAAGTTAAAATAAGATAGTCCGGAAGTTAAATTCTATAGACAGATAGGTATATAAAATTGAGAGACTTAAAAAGCTCGTGAATCTATAATAACCACCTCTACACTAGGCATCTTATGTAAAAAGAAAATAAAGGGTTATTGGCCAGGCGATAACAGGGTGACCAGTAAATCATAGCCTTCCTAGAGGTCAGGAGTTCAAACCTCACCAAAGGTGAGAAGTGCATGTGAGTATTTTCTGTTACACACACACACATAACCATCCATCCATATGGTATGCACATGTGCATAAAAGTAACTGAAGATGTTTCCTGGTTTCTATGCACATGTGCATACCAGACAAATTACTTGTATGCAAATGTGCATACTATACAGATGAACGGTTACTAGGTTGTTCCTCAATTTTTTATTCTTTTACGGTTTTCCGTTGAACATGATCCTACCCTCTCTCTCTCTATATATATATATAGGGTCTGGTTTCGGTGAGAAGAGAAGTTATGGTGAGAAGCTTAAGAAGGGACATGGACCCTTGGATCAATCTTAATTGAAGATCGACACTAATGAGATACACCGGATAAATTCTCGTAAGGAGCGCAATTCATGGGTGGGTGTGAGATTAAAAGTGATCAAGGGTTCAGATCCCTTCTTATGCTTCTCACTTTAACTCTTTTTCTCACACGATCCTTCGGCAATATATACACTACACACACACACAGTGAGGTTCAAGGGAAAACCCCCAAAAAAATGAAAAAACTGAGGAACACCCTAATAACCATTCATCTATATGCTATGCACATGTGTATACAAATAATTTTCCCCGGTATGCACACGTCCATACACATGCACACGTGCATAGAAACCAGGAAACATCTTCAATTACTTCTATGCACATGTGTTTTCATTTTTTTTACAGTTTTCCCCTAAACCTGACCCGATATATATTATATACTCATAAAAAGTTAAAAGAGGGAAAGAGACCTAAGGTGAGACCAGGAAGCTTGACCAAGCCACTTGAAGGATCGAAAAAAACATCAAGGGAGGAAGAAGCAAGGTCATCAAAAATTGAAGCAAAAGCTGGGGGAAGCAATGGGCTTCCTTTTGCTATATAGATTGCTCGCATGCCATACCTATATAAATGTAAAAAGTGAAGATGATGAGATATATATATATATATATGTATGTATATATATCATAGTGAAAACAAAGCAATTTCATGATTAGATAATAAGCTTACCATGAATAATGTTGTGCACATTTGAAAGAAAGTTCACGTATAGTAATCAAAGCATGAGTAACCAGCACACCATTCAGCTCTACGGTCATGTTTTTTATTTCAGGAACCTAAGAATTAAAAAAAGGAGAGATAAGAAACAACAATAACTAACAAAAATGAGTCTTTTATCCAAATCTATTTGGGTAGGCTTAAAATGAACCCAAAATCTGTAAAATCTCTTATACAATGTATTCCATGAATGAGTCTATTTGGGGTATTAAGAAAAACTAACATATCTTTCTTTAAAAACCCATGAATAGTATCCCAACACTATAATAAAATTGGATTTATAGGACTTTGAAAATATCTAAATCTCTAAATAGATTATTTTATTTTGCGAGTCTGGTGTAAAAGTGTTACAACTAGTTTATAGGGCGTTTTCGGACGTCTTAACAAAAAGTTTAGCACATTTTTGAAATAAAGTGTCATATTAATATTTTTTATATGATATTATTAGAAAACGTGGTCTTATTAAAACAAGTGTCCTATAAAAGATATGTATTCATAAGACGCTTCTACAAATGTCCTATAAACCTTTAAGACGTCTTAAAACGTCAAATAAACATTTTTTTATATATGACGTACAACTGTTTGGTACTCTAAACTTAAGTCATACTATAAAACATCTCTTCTGATTTAAGCCTAACAACATAATATCATCATTTTATTAAATAAACGAACATTAATGAACTTATAAAAGCACAAAAAAGTTTGAAATTCTCATGACAAACCTTTATCACGCTGTGAAGCAAAGACCTCATAGTCTCCTGTGTCGAATTATAGCTGGAATATGAATCTCCTGGAAGAAAGCTTGCTATGATCTTCAAAGCATGAAAGTAATGATGTTAATTTTTTTTATTAATAAAATTAAATGTACATTAGGCATATAGGGAGAAGAATAAAACCTTTACTGGATGAATCTCAAAATGGTCGAAGTAATATTGCTGACTTGGAGTATTTGGGTCACTGAGTGATGTTCTATAGAAAGGGACGATTTTCATCAGGGTTTCCTCATCCAGATTCAAGTCAACTGGCTACAGATACATAAAACGCCATGAATTATGTCATGAAGGATGATCTATCATGTCCAGTGTACCAAACTTAAACACACCCATAATGTTCAAAACTAATCAATTATTCATATGTGAATAGTATAAAAACATTAGTAAAAATGAAGACTACCATATTTAAGGAATGTAGGTTTCTATTTTACCTGAAGAACAATGGATGAATATTTCACTTGTCTGATATTGGAACTGGATGGAAGCAGAATGAGTACGACACGGAGCATGCTGTCAGATGTATCCGAGAATCCCGTTTGATGTCTACGAAGCATTGCTGCAAAAGGAGCTCCTACCCACTTTTGATCCACACTCACAGACTGCGCTTAAATTATCAACGATATACATATAAGAGTAAGGGCCTGTTTGTTAGCGGCTCAATGAGCTTAATGGAACTCACAACTTATTAGGTCATCTATACATGACTGTTCGGTAGTGACTTAATGATATAGAAAGTGGCTTATTCAGTAAGCTTTATGCAGAAAGCCAAGTTCTTTTTTTCCAAATCCGCTCCTCCCAACTAAAAAATACTCACCTTCAATTCATGAAAAAACCCTTCCAAACAAAGACCTTCCCAATCCATATAGACAGATTAATCATTAATCCCCACAGGCAGCTTTACTCATACAGGACTTGATGAAAAACCAACCAAACAGCCCCTAAGACATTAAAAATAGGAAAGAACAGGTTACCTGAACCCTAATCTGATTCAGGTTTTGTTGATCAGTAAGCATGGAATCCAGACTGATGTTACTCAGCCGAACGACAATGATTGGTGTGTAGGCAAGTGATCCATCCGCCTCTTCTTCCTTCAGTGGCTGATTCATATGTGAAGACGAGTTTCCATCAAAAGAACACATAGTTTAGCCACATTTTCCAATAGAAGCTATGAGGCTTTAGTTATTAATTTGAAAAACTGGAAGGTGAATTGCAGGAAAATTGCAATTATGTGTTCTAACAATTAACTACACACAGACTCTGATGCAACTGGATTATTTGTAATTTAAGTTATGCTTGTAAACGATCAAAGATGGAACCATTAGTAATGGGGTGGTGAAATTTCAACATCAAAACATGTTATACTGTACTTTCCTTAAGGGTGCGTTTGGTAATCAGACAGGAAGGACAAAATAAGACAGGACAGTTGTTCAGCGTTTGGTAATACAAAACTGGACAGGACAAAACAGATAAAATGACCAATTTACCCCTAACGAGTTGTTTATATGTTTTATTTATTATGATTAATTATGTAGTTATCAAATTATAATAAAATAAATATTTTCGTAACAAAATACATCATTGTAAAGTTTTCATCAAGACGATTAAAACGACACAAAAATAAAATGTTCATTTAGTTTCCATATTCTATCTTTTATTATATACATTTTCTATATTATCTTATTATTATTAATATTTTAATAGATTACATAAATTAACCAAAATATAGAAATCATATAAAATAATATTTGAGGAAAGTAAGGTGAAAGTTTAAGTAGCATAAAATACAATAAATATAATTTAAAGAATGAATATAATGTAAAGAGGGAGACATATTTGATGTTTAGAAGAGAATTAAGTTTTATTTTGAGGTTATACTGTTAAAATATAAGTTTGTTCCATCCTGTTCCATGGGGTGGGGGTGGAACCGTGGAACACGCCTGTTCCACTGTGTTCCGTCTGTTCCACATAAAAGTCCTGCCAAACGTGGAATAATGATCTCTGTTCTGTCCTGTCCTGTCCTATCCAGTGTACCAAATGCACCCGTAATGAACAAGCAAATAAAATAGCCCCCTTCTAAGGGGACTATTAATTATATTTGATTAAATAAAATTCAAAGAATGAATAAAAGTAATAGTCCCCTTAGAAGGTTATAAATACAATCAAAACGTGTTTTTGGCATTTATATTGAAACTTTTAACTTAATGCAATATGGCCAACCAAACTAAGAGACTAACCTGCTTGGCACATTCAGAGAATTGAATAGCAAATCTGGAGACCCTTAGTGCAATTTTTGCCCCAGGATAGAATACTTTATCCAGTTTGCGGCTATCCTTACGTTCACAAATTCTAAGAACTCGTGTGAGACCATATGCATAAACTTCATAACCCAAATTTACCATCTCCATCTCATTTAAGCGACTAGAACTTCTCAGTTTAACCTTCTCACCCGCCTTCTTATCTAGAGGGAAATTAAACCCCAATACTCTATGTTGCCCAAATTTATAGAAGGGTTTCCATGCTCTCACCTTGTCCAAGTTAACTTCACGTAGCATATTCAAACCTACAAAAAGAAAGATAAGGAAAAAAAAGATGGATGATATTCAAGAAAATGTGGATCAAATGAACTGAGTTCATCGAGATTGATGAGTTCTGGAAATTAGAGGAGCGCACAGAGGCGGGCCCAGAATTTTTTTCAAGGGGTGGCATAGAGGCGGACCCAGAAAAAATATCTAATTTTTTTTCTTCACAATATTAGCATATAGATCTTTTGGTTGGTTCCTTGTTCTTACATAGAAAAAGACCCATGTTCAAGTCCGGTCTATATATATTTTTAAAAGCACAAAAGGTATATTAAAAAACACTAAAAAATAACAAACATGACAACTGTGGGACTCGAACCTGGGTCTTTTGTACAAAGGCAGGAGCATTTACCATCTTAGCCATTAAAGTCTTGTGTTAACATTTCAGTTTCAAAAAGTATATGGTGACACCCAACAAAACAATACGGTGACACCCTTCAGAAACACAATTTTTTTTCCTTTACGACGGACCCATCAAGCGGTGACAAGTATCTATCCATGTGGGTCCGCCCCTGGGAGCGCATTCAATATGAAACAAGAAAAAGATTCTGATACATATCAACTCAATGTTTGTTATCAAAATTCAAATTACTATAACAAGTACCAGAAAAAATATAGAGATAAATTTAAGTAAATCAGGGTCTAGGGTGAGAAAGAAGTAATTACCACTTATTTTGATGACCAGCTTATGAGTAAGAGATAAATCATCCCACACATAATTAACCTGCTTTGCAGATCCCAAAGTCTCTAGTTCCATTGAACCCTGAGAAGTTTACACCAATGGCTGAAATTAGTCCATGTTAAGAGCTTTGATCGTAAAAAAGATAAGAAATAAATAGATAATAAACGAAGGGTCGTGTGAGAATAGGAGCTAAGGTGAGAAGTGTAAGAAGAGATCTGGACCCTTGATCACTTCTAAAAATCTCACCCCCACGCCATTAATTGATCTGGTGCATCTCAATAGTGTTGATCTTCAATTAGGATTGATCCAAGGGTGATCCGTTCTTACCCTTCTCACCATAACTTCCATTTTCACCCGAACCCCACCAGATGTGGGGCCCACCCTACATCTCAATCGGTATAGCCGAACTAGTTTACAGAAAAGCTTGATTGTTAGAATGAAAAACGATTGTTGCCCACCTTTTGATAGTAAGTTATAGAAGCATCACACAAACAATTCTCGATCCTGTAAGGCAAATTCATGTTAGGAGGTCTGTGGAAGCGTAAAACAAGAGACGAATCCTCTTCCGAGACTATAACAACTGCAAATTCCTGCTTTTTTTCTTCACTTGCTGTTCCTTGGTCTATTTCTTCCACAGTTATGTTTGAAGATCTTCGAAATTTTAGAAAAAATCTACCCATTGAAGCAACACATACTGGCCCTGACCAATTCAGTCCAGCCTCATTTAGTCGAAACTGAATGAACAGCAATGAATCATCTTGAGCATTTTTATGCTTTCTAATGAAGTTCTCAAAAATGCTAGTTTCCCTCTTTTCGCTCGTTCTGTTGCAAAGTCGTAACGCTTTTCTCTGTTTACTGCTGACAGTAGTCAGACCCTGCATCTCGTCCTTCTCATGGTGTAGTTACAAAATAAAATATTAGCATATTGTAGGTAAACATATGGGAAAGAGAAAAGAAAATGGTAAAAAGTGGGATAAGAGCTAACCTCTAAGTTACATTGACGAACAGTGATCACTGCATCTGATTCATTCAGTAGCACGTATCTTGGGCTCAAAGATACTATTTGGGATGGAACTACTTTCCCAATAGATGAGTGTAATGAAACGCCCAGCTTTGTAATATATGTCAGTCCTGGTCCTTCTTCCACTTCTAGATTTATCTCCGTAAGGCCTGATACTGCATCCAAGTCTAATTGTGCCTCTGTTGCTTGGTCATCCAACAGTTTCAAGGACACCTTGTTTGTTCTATGGACAGGAATAAAAAGAAAAAGGATTGTCACAGACACACATTTGCATATATATATATATATAGAGAGAGAGAGAGAGGGAGGTTTAAATGAGAACTTTTTGGGTTAAAGGAACACGAGAACTGGTCGGTCAAGTAGGAAATCATATATGATTTTGTACTAAGGGCTGGGCGACTTTCCATGCCACTTAAGTGGCCCCAAAAGTCGCCTGCTACCCCTCAGTGCAAAATAATATATGATTTTGTTTGTTCCTTTGTTCCTTTAAATAGGTATGGTTCTCGTATGAACCCACCCCTATATATATATATAGATAGATAGATAGGTAGAGAGAGAGAGAGAGGGAGGTGGGAAAACCCCCCCCAAAAAAATGAAAAAACCGAGGAACACCGAGTAACCATTCATCCGGACGGTATGCACATGTGCATACAAGTAATTGAAGTTGTTTCTTGGTTTGTATGCACGTCTGCATGTTATGCACATGTGCATACCAAACAAAATGCTTACAAATTACTTAACAGTTATCAGGGTGTTCCTCGGTTTTCATTTTTTTGCGCTTTTCCCTTAACCTGACCTTATAAATACAGAGAGAGAGGAAGGATCATGCAGAACACCCTGGTAACCGGTCATGGGCGGTATGCACATGTGCATACAAGTAATTGAAGCTGTTTTTTGGTTTGTATGCACGTGTGCATACCAGACAAATTGCTTACAAATTACTTGTATGCACATGTGCATACCGTCCGGATGAATAGTTACCGGAGTGTTCCCCAATTTTTCTTTTTTAAGGGGGTTTCCCCTGAACCTCTCTCTCTCTCTCTCTCTATATATATATATATATATATATATAGGGGCAGGTTCAAACTAGAAGCTAAACATTTTGTGAGAAGGCAAGAAGTTTCAATATCATATATATGATACACAAGCTTAGTTATGTATGATAAAACACATGCTGCATTGACAATACATAGACGCTTAATCATATATGACTAAACACACCCAAAGGAGTGTAATCATATATGATATTGAAACTTATCGTCTTTTCGCAAAATGTTTAACTTCTAGCATGATCCTTCCTCTCTCTATATATTTATAAGGTCCAGTTCAGGGAAAAGCGCAAAAAAATGAAACCCGAGGAACACTCTGGTAACTATTCATCTAGGCCGTATGCACATGTGCTTACAAGTAATTTGTAAGCAATTTGTCCGGTATGCACACGTGCATAAAAACCAAAAAAACAGCTTCAATTACTTCTATGCACATGTGCATACTGTCCAGATGACCGGTTACCAGGGTGTTCCTCAGTTTTTCATTTTTTTAGGGTTTTTCATATAGATATAAAAGAGACCTAAAAGCTAAAAGGAGGGGACACAAAGACAACAACCCTTGATATACTTTTGAAGACATGAATGGATGGAACTGTTTCATTTACAACTTTAAACTGATGACATTAATGAGTTATAGTCGATGAAAAACCGCTACCTAAAGAACCATGATATAGCTGACTTAGGAGGCAGCAAAACTCCTAGGCGTGAATACCCTTGAGAACGAAGTTCCTCGGCTTCATTTCTGAATAAAGAATCGTGTTAAATAGAATAAAGTGATGAAGGGTGAATACAAATAAAGATGTCCACACTGGAACACTACCTAGATAGGGGGTTCTGGTTCGGTGCAAGACAAAATAAATCAAAATCATTGTTATTTTTCAGGGTGTATGGCGTAAATATAGCAGCCTGCAGAAATATACATGAATCAGCTTTCAAATGAAGGATTATATTAAGAATATAGATAGAAACATATATGTGTAAATATATATATACCTCCAATATTCCCCTATGCCCACAAGACAACCTTAAAGCACAAAAATATATTCCATCACCAAAGTTTAACTCCATGTCCAAGTTTCGGTTGTCTTTTTTCTGCTTCAGTAACTTTTTAGCCCAATCACCACAATTTACGGGTTTGCAGGTTAATCTAAGGGCAGTCAAGGTAACAACAAAGAACATTGCCTCAGGGTTGGCATACAAGTTAACACTTGACCTACAAGGAATCGTTGCCTGCTTGCTCGTGTTCTCACTGTCTTGGGGCAAATAGCGATCTGCAACAAGATCAAAGTTAATGGACATTTCCTGTTATGTTTGTTGCTCAGAACATTTCTCGTTACCTTTATCAGTCAGAAGCACATGTATCTCTGACTGAACTAGGTTAGATATCTGAACAGTTGGAAGAATATAGATTTCGTTTTGTTCTAGTAATGCAACTGTTGAAGCTTTTCCTTCAATGGCATGTTCAGATTCATCAGGTTGCAAAATAGGTACGTCTCTTCTGGTGCTCTGAATCAAGAAGTGCAAATCATCAACTTCTCCCTCTTTTGATTTTGAAGAAGTACGAGCCGTGCTGAATGATGATTTTGCTGATTCAATTGGAAAAGCATTCCGTACATGGTAACTTATTTTATCAAATAATCCGGAAAGACGAGCAGCCTTTCCACCTTTGAGTTCATCAGACCATCCCATTGAAGCCAAGTTCTTAAAATTTCGAGAGTCGTCTGAAATTTTAGGTCTGAAAGAGAATATGAAATTACCTGCCAAATGATTACAGCATGAGAGTTTGCCATTTCTAAGAACACAGAGCATGCACACCAACTTTAAGAAATGATATCATATAAAGCAAACCTATGCATCTCAAAAACTTGTGGCATGCTAAATTTGTCATCCATGTCAAGCTTACTCCCAGTGACTCGAAATAAAAGCGCTTAATGTATGTGATTGTCTTGAATTGTTCCCTTAAAAATTTATTTAACATTAAAAAAATCATATTTATCATCGATAGAGCTTGGGAAATTAATATATATATATAGGGTCAGTATGCACATGTGCACGACATGCACACGTGCATAGAAACCAAAAAAATCCTCAATTACTTGTATGCACGTGTGCATACCATATGGATGAAAGGTGATCAAGGTGTTCCTCAGTTTTCATTTTTATGGGGTTTTCCCCTGAACCTCACTCTATCAATGTGTATATATATATAGAGGGAGGTTTAAGGAAAAACACTAAAAAAAGAGAAAACTGAAGAACACCCTAGGAGCCCTCCATCCGGACGGTATGCACAAATGCATACAAGCGTTTTTTGTTCCTATGCACCAATGCTTCTATCATTACATATGCATTGATGAATATTAACAAATGCATGTTACATATTACCGGTATGCATTAGTGCATACCGTCCAAATGGAAGTCTCCCAGGGTGTTCTTCAGTTTTCTCTTTTTTTTGGCGTTTTCCCTTGAACCTGACCCTATATATATATATATAGAGAGAGAGAGAGAGAGAGAGAAGGAGGTTCAGGGAAAAGCCTCAAAAAAGAGAAAACTGAAGAACACCCTGGGAGTCATCCATCGGGACGGTATGCACAAATGCATACAAGCGACTGAAGCTGTTTTTTTCTCTATGCACGTGTGCATGTTACAAATTACCGGTATGCATTTGTGCATACCGTCCAGATGGAGGCTACCAGGGTCTTCTTCAGTTTTCCCTTTTTTCGAAGTTTTCCCCTAAACCTAACTCTATATATATATTATATAAATATATGCCTGGAGTACTCTGATATCAAGAACAAGATGAATGACAAAAGAGCTTACATGCATACATGGGAAAATAGCATTTGAGGTAATAATAGACCAGAAGCTCATGACGTACCAACACTTAAAGATATTAATGCATTCTTGGATCCACCAGAAGCTTTTATGGCATCAAAAGCTGCCATAGAATCATCAATTGTATCCCCTGCCTTAAGCACTAAAGCATGTTTGTTTTCCTCTTGCACAGGCTGTTGAAATCGGAGCTCAATAGGAAAATCGGTCTTATTGTGGATTCTTAGTAAGGGAGAGACAACAATAGACAAGCCATCCTACAAGAAAATTAGAAACATGGAAGAGAAATGTGACCTTCTAGAAACTTCCTCCTGAAACCAACATTAGTAGTGACTATAGTTTGAGAAGGTACCTCAGATTTCCATGAAATTTCTACAATAACAAATGGTCCAGGGAACGTTTTCGAATCTGTAAAATTACAATTAGACACAAAAGTTAAACTTGGATGAACTAGATAGAAGTATGCCTTATTATTTAATTTTTAGATTTGGTACACGTGAGATTTCTTTTTATTTAAAATTTTTTTGATGAAACCTTGTAGTAGTTAACATATTTGTTATAAAATTGATTGCTTCAGTGTGTGATTTTTTACTTTTTCTAAAAGCAAGTTTTGTTCACTTTCATGGGCCGATGGTATGTTTAGAATGATCTATCTTTTGGTGTGCATATCATTATTACTTTTTCTAAAAGCAAGTTTTGTTCACTTTCATTGGGTGGTTGTTAATCAACCATACGATCCTCGTGTGTATTATTTGGACCTAAAACCCATTATTGCAATTGGTTGGTACATTGTAAGACAAACAATCATTCTAAAAGTGGTCATCAAATTGATAGTGCATTAAGGAGGCAGACCATACCATTTTTAGAAACTATATGTGTTCTCCAAGCAAATGTACCAGCTTTTAAGAGTGAGAACTTAATTGGAACTGTCATAAAATCTCCTCGCTCTGCAAGTTGGATCGAGACATTTGATGCTTTTGGAGGCTGATTTGAAGCCAAGTTTCTTGCAAACGCACACAATCCACCATAGTCATAAACAACTTAGTATAATGCAAAGAGAAATAGCATTGCATTGAAAGTAAACATATAAGCGATTTAATTGCCTTTCATCACAAACTAGTTGGTACAGGTTAAAAATCCTTACTTTGATATATTTAATAAAAATAATTACTGTTTTTATACAAAACCAACATCGAAACTATTGTGATTAATTCGCTATGTGTATTCTTGTAAACATATTAGGGTGGAGTGTGTGAGGTATTCTGTAAATATATTTGCACCATATACAAAAAAACAATTACCAGTGGTATACATATTCTCTTATTTCCAGTGTAAGAAAATGTGTAATATAAAATTATAAATATCCAAATACTTCCAATAGATAATGATGGAATATTTCAATATCAATTGGTAGGAAAGAGAGCATTGAGCACATGAAAATACTAAGAGTATATGGAACCCAATGTTATTAATCAGTAAGGGCATGTTTGTTAACAGCTTAATGAACTTAATGTGACTTAAAGCTTATTTGGTCACTTGTACATGACTGCTTAATAGCTTAATGATATATAAATTAGCTTATTCAGTAAGCTTATGCAGAAAGCCAAGTTTTTTCCAAACCTGCCTCTCCCAATTAAAAAACACGCTCCTTCTATTTATGGAAAAACCCTCCCAATCAAAAACCTTCTCAAGCTACACAACCGATTAATTCACACAGACAATTTTATCCATACAGGACTTGATGGAAAACCAACCAAACAGCCCCTAAGAGTACCTTAAAAACACTGTTGTGGATTGTTTTCTGGCGATTGTAGCAATCTGCTTATCTGAAAACTGACAAAGAAGGAATAGGTCTGACTGGTTCTCAACCTGCCAATTAGAAACCATTATAACTTATAAAGAGAGATACACACATAGATATTAAATGATTTAAGTCCTGTTATTGTTGTATGGCTACAATTTCAAGCGGATCAAGAACCAAATATTATGTAATTAGTATATATATACCTTGCAGCAGTTTGCCAGAATTAAAGAGCTTTGAATTGCATAAGGACCCGCCAAATTCAGTTTTCCGATCACAAACAGAAGTATGTCCAGTGAGAGCTCGATTATTGATACCCGAAACTGTTAATGCACAATATCATACCTAAAAATTTGCCATATCCAAAAACAAATTACCTAAAAAAAGAGGTTATTGATGTATCCTACCTCTTTAACTCTAGCATACAAATGAACAGGGACTCCATGCAAAACGGTTCCTACATCGTGGCTTCGAAACCGAGATCGCCAAAAAATGCTTATTTCAACTGGATGTAGAAATGTGCTCCTGTATTTGAATGTTAAGAAAAAAACACATATTTGCAAGACTAAGGGCCTGTTTATTAGCAGCTTAATGAGACGCGAAGCTTATTTGGTCTTAGCGATATAGAAACTGACTTAGTTTGGTTGGTTTTCTATTAAGTCCTGTATGGATAGAGCTAACTGTGTGGATTAATCCGTCCGTATGGATTGATAGGTTTTTTGTTTGGGAAAGTTTTTTCATAGATTGAAGAATGTGTTTTTTTATTGTGAGGGGCAGGTTCGGAAAAACTTGGCTTTCTGCATAAAGCTCCCTCTAAAACTTACCAAATAAGCCATTTTCTATATCATTAAGCCACCACCAAACAGTTATGTGTAGTTGACTGAATAAGTTGTGAGGCCCATTAAGCTCGTTAAGCTGTTAACAAACATGTAAGCTTATAGGAGGAGTTTTATGCAGAAAGGCAATTTGTTTTTCCCAAACCTGCCCACTTCATATTAAAAAACACACTCCTTCCATCTATGAAAAATCCTCCCAAACAAAAACCTTCCCAATCTATACAAATAGGTAAATCCACACAGACAGCTTTATCCATACAGGACTTAATGGAAAACCAACCAAACAGCCCATTAACAAAGAGATCAAGGTTTGTGAAAGAAAAGATGTATAAATACTCGGAAAAAACACCCACCATAAGCTTCTCTGGGCGTCAAACGTGTATAGCTCAACCACAAGTCTGGTCATCACTCTGGTTTTAACATTCACTATCTGTACGCTAAATTCTGGAACAGCCATAGACATCTGGAGAAGCGGGATCTTTTCCGTTGTATCGGGAATTTCATGATATAACGTCAGAGAAATTTTGTCAATCTTGACATCAATCACGGGTAAACCGTAAGTAGATCCTGTGGATTTTCCTTTATCTGCTTGTAAAGTATCTTGTTCACCGGTCTTAGAATCCTCCATTCTATCCAGCAATAACGGATCACGAGCCAGAGGAAAATCTTGAAAAACTTTCCACTTGAATGGATTTCCGGGACTGCTTACAAATTCTAAAACTCCTTCAACAAAAGCTATGGAACAATTGTTTTTCCTATTTATTAGGTAAAATAGATTCTTGTCTTCATTGTTGTACGACTCTAGTTCACTATCATCTTCAAAACTTGTAGATTTGCAAGGGGGTGACCGCCAAAGTGTTGACCCCCTGTTACCAGAGCTGGAAAGCTCAACAAAATTCGACCTCGAGTTACAGTTCAACTGCAGGTGTTCTCCGGATTCAGTCTTAGCACACAATGAGGTCAATGAGAACCAGAGGTATGTTGACTTCCATATTCTTTGATAATGATACTTCACCTAAATGAAAAAATGAAAATTTTGCATAAATAGAAGCATAGTAGCAGTTCCTGGCTATAAGATGGACAAATCCATGAAGTTCGTCAGCTTTAGCATATCCAAACCAGGTGACATTAGAGGTTATCTTATCCCAAGTTGACTCGACTTAGAATGCTATTAATTTGTTCATGTCATATTTAGTCAATAAAATCAATGTAATAACTAAAGTATAACATCCCAGATCAATTGTACCAGATATTGTACTTGGATTCACGGCTTTAAAACGTGTCTAATAGAGAAGATATCCAGTCCCTTATAAGGCAAACCTTAGTTCCCTCCCCCAACTAATGTGGGATCTTACAATCCACCCCCTTGGGAGCCCAACATCCTCATTGGCACACCAGTCCGGTTCCTGGCTCTAATACCATCTTGTAACTTCTCAGGTCAACCGTACAGATATTGTCCGCTTTGTCCACACATGTGGACTCAGGGCTTTAAAACGCGTCTAATAGAGTATAGTTCAGAGGAGTGTACAAACACTCGATAATATAATGGTGGAGAAGTTGACAAAAAAAGATCCCTATGCTTATTTTTACTCTATTTTCTGAAATATATGACAAACAAAAAAAAATTGATGCACGAATTATAATTGTGAGTCAAAGATCACGAACCCTGAAAAGAGCCATCTCTCGAGCAAGTGAATAATGCATTGCACCAGCCAAATGGTACTTTCTTTCCTCACCTTCTACAACAATATACATATGTTGATCGACATCTTGGATTGCAATGACACTCCCTACAATGTATGAAGTACAATACCTTGTCAATGATAATGTGCTTAGCTTTTAGGGTCCGTTTGGTATCCAGACAGGACAGCACAGTACGGTAGCATTTGGTATGCTGACTGGATGGGACGGGACAGGACTGGACAGGACAGAACTAATTATCTGTCATACGTTTGGTACAACTAGGATAGGACGGGACAAAACAGTTAAAATGACCAGAATTCCCCTAAATCTTCATATAATAATTATATATATACATATATATATATATAATAAAATCAAATAAATATGTAAATAAACATCGTTATAAAAATTAGAGTAAAGGATATTTTTTTTCCTTTAAATTTATATAAATAATTAAGTGAATTATCCATATTTAACTAATTTTATTACAAACTAACTATATAAGAAATGTTATTTATTTTTAATATGCATAGCCACAAATAGCTTTCCAGAAGAAATAGGTTTTCCACCTCCACACATCATCTCCTTCCCGCCGCACAGGAACCATGAATCTTCATCTCATCCTCTTTTTGCCCTCGCACAGCAACCACAAAGCTTCGTCTCATCGTATCCTTGCTGCCGTATAGAAACCACAAAGCTTCATCTAGTCGTCTCTTTGCTGCCACACTGCAACCACGAAGCTTCATCTTGAAGAACAGCACTCGATTTGATAGAAAGAAGTCGATTTGCAAAGCAATTGTTTACGAAAACTTGAAGTGCGGTATGCCTGGGTTCGGTTTCAAAAGAAGTAAAAATTCAATTGAAGCGACGAATCTGGATTCGATATTTTGAAATAATAATCGAGATTTAGCTGATGGATGCATTTTCTGGTTTAGATGAGTTAGGATAAGAGGGCAATTTGGTAATCTTGTGTCTTATCCCATGTTGTTCCACCTATTTTGGTGGAACAAAAAAACTGAAGTTTTGTCCCATGGAAATCAGATTTTGTCCCATCTTGTCCAACGTTGTTGTTGTCCCATGGCATGCCAAACATGGGACTATTTTTTTTTGTCCCGTCCCGTCCCATTTAGTCTGCGTACCAAACGCACCCTACATGACAGAAAAGTTGTTCGGCATTTGGTAAGACCGAACAGGTCAAAATGACCAATTTACCCCTAATGAGTTGTTTATATATTTTGATTAATTGGTGTAATTTATTAAATTATAATAAAATAAATATTTTTTATAACAAAATATATCATCAAAAAGATCAAAATAACACCAAAATAAAAGATTTATGTAGTTTCCAATTTTCATTTTATATTTTTCTATATTATTCTTTTATTATTAATATCTAATAAAGTACATAACTTAATCAAAATATAGAAACCGTATGAAAATATTATATTGAGGACATTAAAGTAAAAGGTTAAAGAGCATAAAATACTAAAAAATAAAATTTAAAGAATGACCAAAATGTAAAGAGGGAGGCGTCTTTGATGTTTTAGAAGAGAATTAGGTTTTATTTTGAGGTTATATTGGTAAAATATAGGTTTGTTCCACCTTGGTCCGTGGGGTGGGGGTGGAACACGCCTGTTCCACATAAAAGTCCTGTCAAACATGGAACAGTGATCCTTTTTCTGTTTCGTGTTGTCCACTGTACCAAACGCACCCTTAAGTAATAAACTTTTAAACTACAAAGAATCTTTAAGAAAGAATACCATCTTGGACCATCTCCTCCAACTTTCTCACAGGTTCCTCATCGATATGCAATTGCCTTTGTTGCACATTCGCAGTTGTTTCCTTGCTCGATAACCCAGAAAGTTCAGCAACTGAAAGCATCATCTGAAGCCATAATAGCATGTCATAGAAACATCAACTTATATTTGATATATAACTTAGCATCTCTAATTTTCATAATAAGCATGATATATAACTATCACCTGCATCTCGGGCAAGGATATTGTCACATCAAAGCCTGAAACAGAACCACTGCCAACCCAATGTTGATCTGATTTCAATGTATCAGACGGGTCCTTTGGCTCGGGCTCCTCAGCTGCTATGAAACAATTTAGCTGTTTCAAAATATAATTTTCAGGACCTTGACGGGAATCAGAAGTGGAGCTGCTTGCATCAGTTGTTACTGGATGAATCTCATCCTTGTTCCCAGGTGCTGATTGCGTGTCTTTTGGTATTATACGAAAAGATGGATCACTAGACGTGCTAGAAGACGTAATAGGAATATGAACTTCATTACTTTGATGTTTGGTAGATTCTTGAAGAACTCGAGAAAGAATTGAGAAATAGGGAAGACCAAACGACAATTTTCTCCTCATATTCACAACTTTAAGGTCCAAATTCATGTCAGCACCAAACAGAAGTTCTTGAAGTCTTCCTGCACAATGTTAAACACCAAAAGATGTCAAGCGTATTTCTGTAGAAGATGAAAATAACACGAGAAAGCCATACCAGATTCATCTCTAGCCATTAAGGCAAAATAAAACTTAGAGATTCCCATGGTAAAATCTTCAGAAATTCCCTTTGGATGATGGTCTTCAAGTATAGTGACATTTGCACTATTGGCAATGGCAGGTGGTTGGTTTTCCTGAAATGATGGTGGACCACGTAAAAGATGTCTGATGCGACGTATGTACGAATTTCCACACTGAGAAAACAGAACGGCCGATATGGTTTCGAAGAAGATAATACCACCCTGTTATGTCGGCAAGATTTCATGATACATTAACTCTTCCACTTTGTTCATAATTACTAACACAACCCACTGACCAAAATCCAAGAGTAATTTTTGAGTCAATTGTAAGGGAAAGCATATAAAATGTAAAAATGATATGAAATTGGTAAAAGACATCAAAAACTATAGAGATTAAAAGTCATTAGAATGGCACCTGACAATGACACGAGCTAATTTTCTGACAGCCACCCTCACCAGAAAATGATATCTCGAGCTTACTTGACTGATGTTTTCCAACTATTATATCTTTTAACGGGCATCCTATCAGATAAATTTCCGTTGAGCAAATTCTTGCATGTAAAATATTACTTCCAGAAGTAGAACCGACAACTTCTCTGTGTGATGATGGTAATTCATCGTGAAGATATTTAAAAGATAAATTGAATTTGCAATTAGAAACTGATAATTCACATAGATCCTGATGCCGTAGCAACAGATTACGGATATCATATTTATCAGACGTATTCCTGACTTCATTTGCATATTTGAAAATAACAGCTCGTAAACCAAAGAAATCAGCAAGGCCTTCCATTTTCCCTTCTTTCTTTTTGTATGAGAACATCATATCCATTTGATGAACAGAAATGTGAATTCCACTATCAGGCAAGAAGTGCATAGATAAATTCTGGCTCATAAAGGATTCAGAGATTGTCACTTGGTTCTCCATGGCAGTGACTTTCCTGGACTTGTGAATGACTATATCCACTGAATGGATTTCAGAAGTGCACTTAAGAATATGGAGAGTTCTCTGAATGAACAAGGATGTTCCATTTTTTGTACTCATCAGCATCTCATTTTCAGAACCAACATGCAACGCTTCTTGACTATTAAAACGATGAGAATTTACAGAACTGAATGAGTCAGTTGTGTTAAATGCATGTGATAGAGCAAACATCAAACTATTAACCACCTGTCACACAAGAAACGTCAAGGAGGTCAATAGAGAACGAAAGAACAAGCAAAGCATGATCACCACTTCATTACATAACGAAATTTTCTATTCAATTTCACAGAAAATAATCGAAGTTGTTATAACTTATAAGCAATCATGGAATATAACAATAAAGGCTTAAATGAAGTGTGGAGAATTAGGTAAAGTTTGCAATCTAGCAATTCCAATAGTATATGAGTTGTGGGTACTATCAGAAAAACTTAACATATTTAGGAAGAAGATCACCTCGGCTAAAATAGACAATTCATCAACAAATATTAGACCCGAGATCCCCGAAGCATTCCCATGCAGGATTGAAGAGAAAGCACTTACACTTTCGCCAAGTGACCAAGTATCCTTCCTGTCATACAATAGCAAGTAAAGAAATTAAAAATAAATAAATAAAGCACAATTGACACGTGAAAATACCATAGTGCCCTCCCCTATCTCTTCCTCCTTGTGCTTGAATAAGTAAAACGTATCTCGGGTTTATCACTTTGCTTCCTTTGATCACAATACCATGTTCTGATGTGTGTGAATGTAATAAGAGAATCTGATAAAGAATAGGTGTCGATGATAGTTTCAAGAATGAATATGTATTATTGAAGACTAAGTTTTATGATAATGAAAAGTATTAAATGGAGTTATATTGCAAGATCATGTAGCTCTATAAACTACTTGATTATGACTAAAGTCCAAACCCTAAGCCCATTAGAGTAGAGGGGCATAAATAGTGAAATGAAAAGTGCATGTGTAATCATAACAGATAGTCTTATTCAACGTAACTAAAGACAGTCTAGAACTTCCAGAGAAAACTTGGGAGCAACTCAACTTAGGAGTTGTTTGTTTGGTTTTCCATTAAGTCCTGTATAGATTGGGAAGGGTTTTATTTGGGAGAGCTTTTTCATAGATGAAAGGAACATGTTTTATAATTGGAAGGGGTAGGTTTGAAAAAAAATTAGCTGTCTGCGTAAAGCTCCCCCTAGAAGCTTACTGAATAAGCCACTTTCTATATCATTAAGCCACTAACAAACAGTCACGTATAGTTGATCGAATAAGCTGTGAATCCGATTAAGCTCATTAAGCTGCTAACAAACAGGCTCTTACTAAACTAGCATAAGCATGTCAGATTCTTATCCCATATGAACGAACCGAGTTTAACACCAAAAAAAATGAAACAAGGGTAAACAGCACCATACCTTAATGTTGAAAGTTGAAGTGATATTGGCTTTAGAGTTATAATCTGGGACTGTTGAAGTTCAGGTGAGTCATCAAGATAAGCAATTATCCCATGAATTTTCAAGGCGGCATCAAACGTTATCTCCCCTTGACACCAGTAGCTTTCGTTATCTTGGTCAACTATTTGAAGCTCCTTCATATGGATGCACTCTGATGCTAGAATTGGTGACAAGATGAGTTCAATGTTTTTACATTCAAACGAAAGATGAATATCATCATCCACTGCTTCATGCAAACTGTTCTTTCTCAATGACACACGGATTTGAGGACCAACCACGTGTACACCAACTTGAATAAGCTTTTCCGGTAATACTTTATGAAGTGCATCTTCTACTCCAATAATACATGAATGATAATCCCAGATTCTCATTGGTGGGTCCTCCAAAGATTTTGGAGTAGAAGTGTGTGGTTTCATCTGGGTAGGCCAACTGAAAGCTTTTTGCATCTGCTGAATAAGTATTGCTAACGATAATGTTGATGAATATCCCAAAGAAACGTTCAATTGCCCTACTATCAAACAACATTTCATAAAGTGATAACTTAAATTATTGTGGCCCTCATCTGTCAACAAATGTTTGATCTCACAGAGAATGAAGGGATCGTTCAATTGCTCATCCATAGTGTTTTCAAATTCTTCACAAGATATTTTCCAATCCATCCACGTCTCATTTAGAAGGCTTTCCAAAAGCGGTAAAGAGACCATTTCAGTATTTTCTTGGTTAAAAACAAGAGCGGGTTTACTCCATAAGATAGTTTTTGAGTCTAAAACTTGATGCTTCCGGCGTCCTTTTAACGAATATCCATGCTTATTTCTGGTAGCTCCTGCAGCAGAGGAATACGCAACCTTGAAACTCCCACAGGAGAAAGTCGATTGATGCTCACAGATATTTTCTTGGTAAACCAAGATAAGTTTATCGATTAATAAACAGAAAGAAAGTAAATCCAAGTCCGAAATCCTCCTATCTGAGACGGTTCTTTTACCAAGAGAAGGTATAATAGCGTTATCAGGGGAGATGGTGACGAAAATTTTCCCCAAGTTCAGCTTGTAACAAAGATTTGGGCAGGAATCTCTGGGAAGAACTCCGATCATTTTCATCTTAGAATGGGAAGCAAAAGAATTTCTCAAAAGTACCCAGTGTGTTATCGAATTAAACATGCTACAGAAAGTACTCCATATAGGACCAAGTAATCGGAAATTCTTCCGAAAGTACTCCAAGTACCTGGTGACCGGGAGATCATCTTTGCTCGGAACGACATTTTTGACAGCTCTACCTCGGACTACTCGATGAACCAGTGCTATAGCTGGAGCAGGTAGTTCTTTCTCAATTTCAGAAATTACTTGCCATTGGTGCATAAAAGATTTAGAAAATATCTGGTTCTTAGATATCTTTACTGCACATCTTTTTATCATGATATTGGTAGGATATCCAACGAGTAAAAATAAATTATCCCAGGCATGAACACAACGTAACCATAGGCAAACGATATGTACTAACTTCCACATTGACCATCTACGTGTTGAGATCAATGACCTAATTCTGGTTGCAGCTTCTTTCCAAAGTTGCCTACCATTTCTTATTGGGGAGGACTTTCGTGATAATTCTCTCACAAACACTGATATAATGGAGACATCTGATGGAGAAAATGAAATTACTAATTCCTCAATGGAACAATGGAGTTCAATCAACTTAAGATCGTTCAACTTCAAGGAACAGATAATATCGGTTGCATAACCCACCGGGCTGATTCGCTCATTGCTCTTTAGTTTTATCTCTAAACCTCTGATATCAAGATCAAAGTAGCTTTCTTTAGAAGATATAAAAAGTGAACTGATGTACCCTCTTAGAAAACTTTGAGGCTCGATAAGTCGAGAGTCTACATTAAGCTCCTCTATCTCCCATAAGCATTCTAAGGAATCGTCTGAATTGGCATGCTGCAGTCGTAGATTGATATCACACATCTGTAAGCAACAATAATTCAGGATAAGCTTAGGGAGAGCGGGTGTCTGGCTTCTTGATGATAGGGCAATATCCGCAAGCTTTTCCATGATATCATGCAAACCACTACCCTGCAATAGGTCATAAAGTTATTAAGCTCTGATAAAAGCGGTGAAACCGATACCACATTTGTAACAAAATAGAGATTTCATCAATTTTTAACAGATCAATTTGTGATTTGCTCCACTTATACGCAATCACAGACAGAAGATTTGTAACAGAAAACTAAGTATGCATTTGTCTATCAAACAAACAAGGAGGCAGATTGAGACCCTCTGTTTGGTTGGTTTTCCATTAAGTTCTGTATGGATAAAGCTGTTTGTGTTGATTAATCTAACGGTGTAGATTGGAAAGGTTTTTGTTTGGAAGGATGTTTTCATAGATGGAACGGTCGTGTTTTTAATTAGAAGGGGCAAGTTTGGAAAAAACTTGGCTTTCTGCATAAAGCTCCCCCATAGAAACTTAATGAATAAGCCGATTTCTATATCATTAAGCAACTACCAAACAATCATGTATAGCTGACCGAATAAGTTGCGAGTCCCATTAAGCTCATTAAGTTGCTAACAAACAGGCAGGCACGGCTGTGCCAAATTTTGTACACATGGAATTGTTGTTTGGTTGGTTTTCTATTAAGTCCTGTATGGATAAACTTGTCTGTGTGGATCAATCTGTCCGTATAGATTGGGGAAGTTTTTGTTTGAGATAGTTTCTTCATGGATCGAAATAGCGTGTTTTTTTAATTTGGAGGGACAAGTTTGAAAATATTTGGCTTTCTGCATAAAGCTCACCTCTAGATGCTTGAACAAGTCACTTTCTATATCATTAAGTCACTATCAAACAGTCATGTATAGCTGACCAAATAAACTGTGAATCCCGTAAAGCTCGTTAAGTTGCTAACAAACATGTCCTAATAAATAACACCAAGTTCCTAATCACCAACTTAAGTAGAAAAACAAGTGCTAGTAAAATTCTATAACTTAAATAAAGTACCTCAGGATCAATTTCACATAGAACCTTCTTCTTCTCTTCCAATAACACCTCCGATGGTTCCCTGCTCCTTCCCCTCCCCTCCACTACCCTTCCACGTCAAACAAGATTGCGAAATAAATGAACAAAAAAACGAAAAATTCAAACTGTATAAGTAAATGTGTAAACATATAGATAGAAACATTTGTATATATCAAACCTTGGGGATATAGTAACGTGGAAACCCTGGAGTTCCCAATTGAATGCAGGAGCAGACCAGGTGGATATCCGAAGGGTCAATCGATCGATTTTGAAATCAGTGAAGTAAAAGCTGATAGAATCGTCTAGAAGCTCGTTGAGTGATGAAGTATCGAAACGGAGGTTTTTGACGATCACATAAGAACGAAGAAACCCTAGTTTGAGTTCCAATTCCGGTTCTTGTAGCAGCCATGGTTGCAACACAGATGCTAACTTCCGCTTAATCAAGTTGGTTATAAACATGGCGAATGAATTCAGAGAAGAAAACTTACCAATGTACAAATTATCGCCATTTTAGGAAAGGTTTTGATGAGTGTGTGTGATCAAAAGGTTTATGAGAGATGGATGTCGGTTTGTTGTTCTTCGCGGGCTTGAAATTGAAGTTTGTTGGAAGAAGTAAAAGGCTACTACGGATTGCGAATGTGGAAACGAACCTCTTATTGTTATCTTGAAAATCCATTCAAAGAAAGAACAGTTTTGTTTTTATGTTCTTTTTAATACGTCAAGCATCATGGTCGACATAGAAATGAGTTGATATTATTTTTGTCACTTGGATTTTACACTTTTACTATAAGAACGAAAATTTTATATGAAAATTCAATAACATTGTTATTTTAAATGATCAATGGTGCGTTTAGTTACAGAAAAATTCCCTGTTTTTTAGGAAATTTTTCCGGAGAAAATGAAAATTTGAAAAACGCGTCTACCTTATTTAGTTTTTAAAAAAATTTCAAGAAAAAGAAAAATTTTATTTTCTAAAATTACATTGAATTTAGAAAATTATTTTTACCACTATTCCAATTTTTTGTTTTCTAAAAATTTTTCCACATTTACACATAAACACTTTCACACACACATATACACTTTCATTTTCACACACGCACACCTACTTTCACACACACACGCTTTCATTTTCACACACACACTTTGTAATTTGAAAAAAAATATAAAATATAAAATAAAAAGTGGTAGAAAATGCACAGCCAAACGCGTTTTCTAAAAATGAAAACTCAACAATTTCAACTAAACGCGTTTTCAAAAAATTTCATATAAAACTGAGAATGAAAACTTAATTCCATTTTTTGAAAACGTTTTTTTAGAAAATAAAAACAGCTTTCGCTAACTAAACACACTCTAAGTTTTTTGTAAAATTGATCAAAATAGCCAAAAAAAAATTAGATGATTGTTTAAAAAGATATTTAAAATAAAAACATTATCTTGAATCTTAATATAGATTGAACGATTATTTAAAAAGATTGTTTGACATATATCTTTGTATAAAAATTCAGACTAGTTGAAATGTATCAATTTTATAAATATATTAAAAATAAAAATAACTTGATTTAAAGTAGTGATACAATCATACAAGTTTAAGATAAAAATCACAACAACATTTAATACATAGTTTATAATTAGGATTGTATGACATAAAGGTTTTTTCTTTGCTTGAATCACAAAGAGATTCAACATCTATTAATTTCCTAGGATATACTTCTAAAATATCCAGTTTTAAATATATGCAAACCGTAATCGGTAAATCATTCAAAATTCAACAAATTATAAGTTTATAATAGTTTAATAAGATGAAAACCTTAGATACAATGGAGTTCAATAGGTATCGATTAACGAACATAACTTTGATCATTCTTCCGACTATTAAGGTTTAAAACATAACCATCTTTAAAGACTTAAATACGATCCCAAAAAACTCTTGCAATTAAGCATGGGCTCAAAAGACCGGGTACATTGAAGAAAAATAAAAGTGGGTGGTGCATAGAAAATTAAAACAAAACAATGACTATTAATCGATCAAACAACATAACAACACTAAATTAGAAGAGTGGGGAGAGAGAGAGAGTTACATGAAAAAGGTAGTTACCGTTAACAAAGATAATTCAACTCATATCTTCAAGAATAAAATTCAAAGCAAAAGCATAAAGAACTTATATTTGGCAGGCGATCAAGGAGGGCAGCAACAACAATGAGATGTGAACGAGAAGGGTTTGGCTCCATTTTTTGTTGTATGAGCCGTAAACCAAAAGTAATTTAGAAATCAGTGTTGCTAAATAGATGGGGATAGGGATCATCAGAATGCGGTGGGGGATCTTGCGGTTCATGTAATATATCTAGATGTGTATTCTTTTGTAAATCAATCTTATCTTATGAACCATGTAAATCAATCTTAACCGTCCATCTATATATATATATACATATATCTATATATATATATATAGGTGGAGGTGGAGGTTCAAACAAGAGCTTTTATGATTTACGAGAATGCGAGAACAATTGTGGACTTCAAACATTTTTAACCTATTAATTAAACCATTGAGGGTAGTAATGTGATTGTTTATTTTTTTATGATTTTTATGTTATTATAATTAATTGTAATTATCTCATGATTTTCGATTCAGAATCTGATGATCACGCATCAGACATTTATAAGTTGTGATAACCGCATATAAGTAAGTTGTGATAATCTATGATAATATCTGATAATTTGTGTTAATCATCAGGAACAAAGCTAGAAAATCAATATAGAGGGGGCTAAAAGTAATATAAAAAAATTAGTGGTTTCATAGTTGGCAAGATTGTTTTAAAAAATATATTTCTTTGTCAAATGATTATTCATATACAATAGATATTACAACTCAAACAAATTACAATTTTACATTATTTATAATTACATTTACATAATTTCCTTCAAATAAAAAATATATTAAGAGGTCATTTACCAAAACGCTTACGGGTAAGAGTCATCATTGCTACTAACCTTACCGGGTAAGATTCTTGGTCATCAAAATGACATTGTCTGCACAATCTTAGCCTGTAAACACTTATCGGTAAGAATTGTCACCCTCGCTTAACAGGTAAGAATCTCCTTCCTTGTCTTGCCTCTTATCAGTTAAGATTATCAGTCTTTGCCATGTTAATCCAGCAAGATAAGTGATTGATAAACGCTTAACGAATAAATATTTTGATTAACCTCCCCTAAACCAAACTAGTAAGCTTAATCGTTTGCTTAAAAAACCAAACACAAAAAACTTAAACTTCTTTTTACTATTATTTATAAAAACACAAAAAAGTTAATTGACTTTTTACTATCAATTATAAAAAAAGGATGCATCAAAATATTAAAAGCCAATCGAAGACTTGGGGCTTTAATTTAAGAGGCTTTTTTTTAATAATAGTAATTATTTTATGTATAAATAATTTGGGTTGAGATTATGTTTATTGTGGGGGGGGGGGGGGGGGGGGGGGGGGTTTGACACCACCATGTCCCCCCGTTGTCTACATCATTGTTAATCATGTGATAAGTTGTGATAATTACATACAATCATGTGTTCATAATCGACTATTTGTTAATTGATCATAACCAAACCTTGACCAACGCCTGGTCCAATAGAAGCAAGCCCTACAGCCAATCCAGCAACAATAATGGAAGCGGCAGAAATCAGTGGATTCATGATAAGTTTCTCGTACCAAAAAAAAATGGTTAATGATACATTCAACCAATGAACTATGACTTAATTATTCCATTGTTACGATTCATCCAGTCAAAGTAACTACGAACTTCAAACTTAGAATTCAAGTAATAACATTCTTGAAACGCTTAAAGAATATCCATTCTTTGGTTATGTATGGAAAGATAGAAATAAATGACCACAACTTTAGGTATTCACTTAGGTGGCGTTTGCTTTTTAAGAGGTGCCGAAGTCTGAAGTCTAATTTCAGTTATGAAATAGTTATGAAGCGTCTAAAGGAATCAGACATAAGTGGTGATTAAGAACTTAAAATGGAAAAAAAAACAAACAAGACCTTAATCTTGTTAGGTATAAGTGCTTTTCTTCTAGTATTTAAGACTCTTTATTTGGGAGGCGTATATGATACTTGGGCTCCGGGAGGAGGAGATGTAAGAAAAATCACCAACTTGACCCTTAGTCCAAGTATCATATTTGGTTATTTACTAAAATCGCCCTTTGGGGAGAGAATGATGGATTGTTAGTGTAGACGATTTGGAAGATATAATCGGTGGCCGTGTATGGTTAGGATAATATTATAGTTCAGCCTGAATAATTTTGCTTCATTAAGAACTCAAATTTGGTTGTGAACGTGAGGACAAACAAGAACGCGACAAGTATCATACTCAGACAGAATAATCAAATAAATATTCAGACTGAATATAGTATTTATTCAGTAAGAATATTTATTTGATTATTCACTCCGAATATTCTACATTCAGACACGTGTCGCGTTCTCATTTGTTCTCACTTTCACAACCAAATTTGAGTTATCATTTGAACCACCATATATACATGTGTGTGTGTGTATCAATATACATCATGTTACGAAGTATATGTGCATGAACATCTTTACACAATATATGCATTAAATATAATTGATACTTGGAACGTTGAGAACAATTATAAGTGGAAAACTACAATTATACTTTGATATATGCATGTTATAAAGCGCGTTTTCTATCATGAAAAATGCATGCATACTAGGATGAGACCATTTGTTAATTGTTATCGTGAAGATACTCGTACTTACATGTATGATATATCATTTCCTTACAAATTATGAAATTTCATGTTTTTTTTTGGAATTATACAAATTTCATAAATTTTGATATATATATTTATTTACAAACAAACAAAAAGTTGTACGGTACAAAATGGTACCTAAGGGTATTTCAACGACTACTTTCTCCGTTCAATCAACCGCCCTTGTGCCGTAAAGCTCTGAAATCCAGCATTATTATTGCTCCGTCGCACCCGCTCCTTCGGCTGCGACGGCGGCAACGACAATTCTTGCTCCTCCATACGCGGCGGTTCTGTATACACCCGCCATATCTTCACCGACCTATCTAAACTCCCACTATACAACGTCCACGGCCTTTCACCGCCACCACCTTCACGGCGGCTCACCGCCACCGCCCGATCTCCGCCCACCGCCAAACACTTCACCGGACCACTATGTCCATTCAAAACCGACATACATATATGCTCTCCACCGTCATCCCTCCGCCACACACATATATTCGTATCCGCCGAACCACTAAACACCATCCTTCCGGCCACCGCTAAGCACAAAACCGCCAACTTATGACATTTCAAAACCCTACCGCCACCACCGGAAAACAACTTATCCCGTTCCCAATAATGCAAAAGCCCGTCGGATAATCCGGCGTAAACCACCGTTGCCGCCGGATTAACCGCCAACGACGTCACCGCGGATTCCTGCTTCAATAAAGTTTCCAAAAACGAATGTTTCGTTCTTTTCCCCGGAAAATCCCGCCGCCAGAGCTTCACCGTCCCATCCGCCGAACCGGAAAAAACCAAATCGTCAAATCCGGCGACCACCGCGTTAACGGCATCATCGTGGGCGGAAATCGATTCCAAACACTTGAAATCCGATACTTTCCACACTTTAATCGTTTTATCCCATGAACTTGAATACAAAATCGAATGATCTTCGCTCAAACTAAGACTAGAAATCACATCGAAATGTTTGATCCAAATTGCACTATGATTGTTTCTAACCTCTGTGTAATTCTTCGGTCTGATTGATTTCTTAACGATCGATGATAGATTTGGTAGAGTTCCGATCTTTTTATGAACGCTAGGGTTCTTATCTGATACTTTCCAAGCCCTAATTTTTCCATCGCGATGGCCGGTGAATATCTTATCGTTTGCAATCACGATCGATTTCACCAATCCGCTGCTAGATTTGAATCCAGAAAACTCCTTTTGATTCTTCCAAACGCGAATGTTTTTGCTATCAGATCCGGTGTACAACAGATCTCCGATTGCCGCTAATGAATATATATTTCCTTCTTGACGAACAAGTGACGCCATTAATCCGGTGCGATTCGAATAAAAATCCTTACAATCAGGTATTTCTAAATTCCATTGAGAACTTGCCACCGGTGATGTCTGTGTGGAACTCATTATATTCGAATAAGAATCACATAATGACTCATCGTCGTATGGTGACTCGTTATCGGCGGCCGGCGGCGGCGGTTGATGAGATTCCGGCGTGTTATTGCTGATATGAACATGTAAGTTTTCCACGGCGGCATTTGGATTATTCCGGTGATGATTATGATTATGATTATGATTATTATGATCGTTGTTTTTCAACAAATTGCCGGATTTCTGCTGTGATACTCCATTGTTATTGCCATATAAATCCAATCCTCGTGATGAGTTTATCATAATTTCAAATTTGTTTCAAGATCGCTGTGAATGAATTGATCATGTTCTTCACATAATTACGAGTTTTTTTCGATTTTGAGATCCAAAAAAGAAAAAGTTAAAACGTTAACAGAAAAGATTAACAAAAACTAATAATGTGTGGAAAGGAATGGTGTTATAATTGTTAGAATTACGTTTGTGAACATAAGAACATTGATAATAATTAGATTATGTAAATAATACTGGAATTTTACGTGTTTCTAAAATGATTTTGTGACTATGGTTATGGAAGTTACGTGATGTTAAAATCGTTATATCGAAAATATATATAAAATTAAAGATTTTTTAAAATTTTGTAATTGTTTTTGTTTTATGATGATGGCAAACATTTTATAGATATCGGTGGATGATATATATTAATTAAAGAGTAAACTACTATTTTCATCCATGTGGTCTGATGTTTATAACGATTTTCGTCTTTATGGTTTAAAAACTATTTTTTCGTCCTAATAGTTTATATTTTATTTCATTTTTAGTTCCTCAAATTAGTTCTATTAAATTAAAACCATTAAATCAAGGGCATTTATGGCATTTAAGCCATTAGACTTATTAGAAAAATGAATATAATAGAAAAAGACATAAATGCCCTTGATTTGATGGTTTAAATTTAATAGAATTGGTTTCAGGGACTAAAAAAGAAATGAAATGGAAACCATAGGGATGAAAAAGGTAGTTTTTAAACCACAAGGATGAAAATAGTTATAAATATGAAACCACGAGAACGAAAATAGTAGTTTACTCGTAATTAAAACTATATAATCCATTCAACTGAGACATTTAAAAAGTTGCAAGAAAAAAAACAAAAGTAATTCTCGTAATTGCGACGAGTATAATGAGAACAGATTAAATTGTGATCATGAGACCGCGGGGGAGCAATACAAATGTCGTGTGGTTAGGTAAATCAATAGAATGGTGTATCTAGATGGCGAAAAGTAGCTGAAAGCATCACTTGCTTATACTTTGTGTTTCGACCTATACATTGAATTTTGTGTGAATCAACAAACGACCACATTATAAGGTTACATGCTTTATGTGACTGGTAGTGGAGTAGTACTGGTAGATTGCGTGAAAAGACCCCGATCGAGGAGTGAAACAAAATATGAAACCGTGAATTCTCGGGTAATGAGGAGAACACGAGATTCTGACCACGTGCTTATTGAATAATAAGTCTTTCTAATAAAAAAAAAACTTTTAAGGCTTTTTACGGTTCACCTCACTTTTCTGATAGGTGTAATATTTACTTTGTTTTAGTAAATCTTGACAGCGGCGTCGTCCGCTTTCTAGAAGCTATTTACATATTATGGAAACATACCATTTTACATAATTTTTTGCCGCGAATGATGAATGACGTATGAAGATAACCACAAGAACATGGTGTAGGGGTGTCAGACTATTGATGTTGTTCGTGCTATCTGCTCAAGATCCACGTCACATTTCCCAAATGCCAACCATTCATTATCTGGAGTCCAACTATCACAAAATATTAACAACTAAAACGTTATTTGAAACCACCTATCGATGATGAAACTTGTAATAGATTTGATTGAAAACCAGTATTAACATGGTATAAAAAGTAAACAAACAATAATAACCACACTACTTATACATTTGAAATGTCATTCATGGTTTATGAAATTTCTTAATGTTAATAATTCGAAAAAGCACGTTTACTTATTCAGATTTCATGTCTCGATCGACCATTTTTTTTGCATTTTTTTCATGTGGAACCCAATACTCATTCGAGAAATCATGACCCTTTATATATTTGAAATGTCATACATGGTTTACGAAATGTCTTGATGTCAATAATTCGAAAAGCGTACATTTATTTATCCATATTTCAGGTCCCAATCAACCATTTTCCTTGCATTTTTTCATGTGGAACCCAGTACCCATTCACATTTGAGAAATCATAGAAGAGAACAAATTCTTCTTTTTAGATGGGCGCTATTGACTTGATCAACAAAGTTAAAGGAAAGATGACATAATGTATCAAGACTACAATAAATTCCGCTTTAATTATATTGTGATTATTGATTAAATGGAAAAATATCACACAAAAATCCATGAAAACAAGTTTTTATGTAAAATTCATAGAATCTCGCATCGGTTAAACTTAGGGGCCGTTTACCAAATCTTACCCGGGTAAGTACTTACCGGCAAAATTCAACACTATCACTTACTTACCGGATAAGATTTTAATCCACCAAAACAACATTGTATGCAACAATTTACCCGGTAAGCGCTTACCGTGGTAAGAGTCGCCGCAATCACTTACCCGGGTAAGATTCTTGGTCTTTGCTTTCCTTGTCTTTGCGCTTACGGGGTAAGATTTTTGTTACTTATCGTATTCCTCCGGTAAGGTAATATAACTTGGTAAGCACTTACCCAGGTAAGCGTTTGATAAACAACCCCTTAGACAAATTATTCTTTATATATTGGAACATCTTTTTTTAAGGACTCTTTTAGCATATAATTTAACGAGGTTTCACATATTTCAACATAGTATTAGAGCCATCTGAGACATCTTTTCCCACCTAAATTTCACTCTACACTCAGGGGACATCCTTGTCACCTATGTTGGAAGGAACATGTTAGAGTATTACATCAATTAACTTGAACCAATTATTTTTTATATATACACCAGAAGAACACATATTTCTATAAAATGGAAAACATTAATAAATTGTTACATCAATTATATTTTTTACAGATAATTATATATGCACCTTCTTTGATGTCAAAATCACGTCAAATCATACATTTAGAATACAATTTTTTTGATGTTGATGTATTTCAGGATGAAATTAGTATATGTGGATGCATTAAGGGCCTACCTGTTACTTGTTAGTAACTTTTTTGTGGAGGGTATCCCAGGCTATGCCTGAATTAATCCCGATAAATTATGACTACAATACATCAGCCCTGATAAAATTAATGGCCACAATCGTTGTATATGTCTGGATTCGAATCCTGGACAGATGAGATATTCCATCACATCCCTCAGAACCTCAACCAATACATAACAACCCATAATATGATTTACTTGTTAGTAACTTAGTAAACTTAACAAGATTCAGAACTTATTTAGTCAAGTATATAATGGTTAAGTAATTACTTAAAAATATAGAAAATAGAGTATTCAATAAATATTTAAGGAAACTTTGAAGTTTTTTTTAAAGATGTCCCCTCCATTAAAAAAAAAACACTCTTTTTGTGTATGAAAGTCTTCAAAACAAAAACTTTTTCAATGAAATTAACTAAGGAGAGCATTCTCAATATATCCACATCTTTTTGTTTTACCTGTATAACGTAAGAAAAACCCAAATTTCGTTAAAAACTCTGAAAAAAAGTTGTTATTTTGATTCCAGTCACGATGTAAAAACGACAAATTTCTGTCATTTCATCTCCATTCAATTCATCTTTCAATTTTGACAGCTTAAAGTAATCTTTTTTTTTCTTCCTTCAATCCAACTCAATCAAGAAAGATGCCCCCACTCACTTGCTGATTCTTTTTGGCTTTTTCCATCTCTCTTACTTTCCCAATTCCATTTTCATCAATCTCTCCATTCCTCAAATCACCTTCCAACTGAACCCTTTTCACCTTCAATCCATCCGCCACCGCCACCGCCACCGCCACCGCCACCGCCGATAGTCGGGTATGGTTTAAACTTGAACTCTTTTCCCCAAATTTCTCTTTTTAAGAAAAGGGTTTTTTGATTGAATTCATGTGATATTAAGTATATAACTTGTTATTTAGGGATTTGGTTTTCCGGTGGAGGTGAAACAATGGCCGTGGAAGGTCCCGCCATGGTTATCGACGACGGAGGTGTGTCTTACTCTTTTGCTTTAGAATACGAAGGTCCTCCGATATCTCACCGTCATCTTCCACGAGCTATTCCGATCAATCTTTATAAGATTCCGGTGGCCGCCGTTGTTCCACAATCAATTTTGTCTGATAATAATAATAATAATAATCATATTCATGATTATAATAAACTCTCTATGCCTGTTGTACAACCCATTCTTGCATCCGATTTCACTACCAACTTCTCCAAATTAGGTACTACCCAACCTATTGTTTATCCCACTTCTTTGAATTCACATGTGAATGATGAAAATATTCACAATAATAACGAGATTTTAACCACCATGGATGAGAGTCAAGATTCTGTCTTCATTAGTTCAGGTGAGTTTTCAGATGTTATTAATAGCTCAATTGGATCTTCATTAGTGAGTCAAGATCATTCATATGAGTTATCGGGTAATAGCTTTGAGAATTCAAGAAATATGTCTGCAAATTCACATGTGAATGATTGTAAGGAGAGTTTGGATTTCAGTGAATCAATCACTTCCGGATTGAGTTTCGACTATCCATCTTCGCGGGCCTCTTCCGTTAAAGATGAATCTTTTTCCGATCAAAGAAACCCGATTGTTACTTTTCGTGATATCCAATCCGAAGATGAAGATGAAGAAGACTTTCTTGAGGATGTTGGTCAACCTGAAACCGAATTAAAACAAGAATCAAAAGTGAAAACAAGAAAAGGGGTTTGTTATAGATGTGAAAAAGGTAATAGATTTACAGAAAAGGAAGTTTGCATAGTTTGTAATGCGAAATATTGTAATAATTGTGTTCTTAGAGCAATGGGATCGATGCCAGAAGGACGAAAATGTGTTTCTTGTATTGGATTTACGATTGATGAATCAAAGAGGGGTAATTTGGGGAAATGCTCTCGGATGCTTAAACGGTTGCTTAATAGTTTGGAAGTTAGGCAGATAATGAAGGCCGAGAAACTATGTGCTATAAATCAACTTCCGTCTGAATATGTTTGTGTGAATGGAAAGGCTCTTTCTCATGAGGAGTTGGCTGTATTGCAAAACTGTCTGAATCCTCCAAAGAAGCTTAAACCGGGCAGTTATTGGTATGATAAAGTTTCTGGTCTTTGGGGAAAGGTATAGATTCTATCGTTTACACACTTCCGTCATGTTTGGCAACCATAAAAGCGGGGTTATTTTTTGAGCTTATTGAAAAAGCCCAGCTTGGTTAAGCATAAGCTAGCTTATTTTTTGAGCTTATTGTAAAATCCCAGCTTGGTTAGGCATAAGCTAGCTTATTTTTTGAGCTTATTGAAAAAGTCCCGTTTGGTTAAGCATAAGCTAGCTTATTCTTTGAGCTTATTGAAAAAGTCCCGTTTGGTTAAGCATGAGCTAGCTTATTCTTTGAGCTTATTGAAAAAGTCCCGTTTGGTTAAGCATAAGCTAGCTTATTCTTTGAGCTTATTGAAAAAGTCCTGTTTGGTTAAAGCTAGCATATTCTTTGAGCTTATTGAAAAAGTCCTGTTTGGTTAACCATCAGCTAGCTTATTTTTTGAGCATGTTGAAAAAGCTCAGCTTGGTCAAGCATAAGCTAGCTTATTTTTGAGCTTATTGAAAAAGTCCTGTTTGGTTAACCGTAAGCTATAGCTTATTCTTTGAGCTTATTGAAAAAGTCCCGATTGGTTAACCATAAGCTAGCTTATGTTTTTTTGAGTTATTGAAAAAGTCTCTTTTGGCCAACCATAAGCTACTTTCTTGAAAAAGCTAATTCAAGTAGCATTTCCAATTAAATTTTTTAGCATGTCCTTTTGGGTCATTTTACATTATCATAGAGCTTCATCAGCTAGTTTTTTACCTAACATGACTAGGGGTCTTTTTGTTAGCAGCTTAACGAGCTTAATGGGACTCGCATCTTATTCGGGTCAGCTATACATGACTGTTTGGTAGTGGCTTAATGACATAGAAACTGGCTTATTCAGTAAGCTTCTAGGGGGGAGCTTTATGTAGAAAGCCAAGTTTTTTTCCAAACCTACCCACCCCATGTTAACAACACGTTCCTTCCATCTATTAAAAAACCCTCCCAAACAAAAACCTTCCCTATCTATACAGCCAGCTTTATCCATACATGACTTAATGGAAAACCAACCAACCATCCCCTACCTTATCAGCCAACTTATCAGCTAGTTTACCAAACATAGCCTTAACATAGTTATTAACTCATTCTTACATTTTTTTTAAAATTTTATTGTCTTAATAGGAGGGGGAGAAGCCTTGCCAGATTATTAGTCCCCATATAAACGCTGGTGGCCCGATTATGCCCGATGCCAGCAATGGAAACACAGGAGTTTTTATAAACGGTCGTGAGATTACAAAAGTCGAGCGACGAATGCTACAGGTTTCAAATTTTCTCAACCTTTTATAGTTATTTTATGGTAAATTATTATAAAAACTAAAATTAAAAATCGATTGTGTGTTGAAATGCAATGCAGTTATCTGGAGTCCAATGTGCTGGTAACCCGCACTTTTGGGTGAACGAAGATGGTTCATATCAAGAAGAGGGTCAAAAAAACACAAGAGGTTACATTTGGGGGAAGGTAAATTTTTATAATTATTTACTTTTACAAATAAGATTGAAAAAACTCTTGATACTTATCAATTCCACTCAATTTTTTTTTAAATTATGTACATTGTTATGTTATTTACTTTTAGTTTTAAGTTGGAAAAATGTTATGTATTTAGAATTATTCTTTACATAACTTGTGATTTTACTTTTTCAGGCCGGAACGAAGCTGGTTTGCGCCTTTTTATCTCTTCCGGTTCCACCCAAATCGGCTTATCCCAACGAACAAGCGAACAACGTGCTTAATCAATCAGTGCCAGATTACTTTGATCAAGATGCACCACATAAAATTCTTTTAATCGGATGTAGTGGATCTGGAACAAGTACCATATTCAAGCAGGTGATTTCATCTTTCATCGAGTAATCTTTATGTTATTTCCTCTTTCCTATGATCTACTATTCATGTTAATGTCTTAATATATAAATATATATATATATATATATATACAAACAAACTTAAAAGAACATATATGAATGAACGTAAATGAACCATTGTTCATGTTCGTTCATTTAATTATGAGATACAGAAATGCACGACTCCTCTTTATTAAAAAAGTGTAATAATTATACATATCTAAAACTGTGTGCGTTTTTTATTGTGGACGTTTATTTCAGACGGAGAGAATATATATATTAGATTTGGGAGTTGGGAGTTGGGTTGCTACTGATAATGTGCTACAAATGTATAATATTTGAGATGGGTCTCTTTTTAATTATAAAGAACGAAGATAAATTTATTTATAAAGATGGCGGTTTTTGTTTTTTATCAGGCGAAAATCCTATATAAAGAAATCCCTTTCACAGAGGAAGAACGTGAAAATATAAGGGTAATAATCCAGAGCAACGTGTATGGATATCTTGGTATACTTCTTGAAGGCCGTGAACGTTTTGAAGATGAAGCGTTGAATGAAAGTAGGATGACTCGATCTTGTGATGCTTCTTCTTCCACTGGTACGGGTTTTTACATATTCTATATATAGTATGATTAAAAATATTTCTTTTCCCATTGGTATGGGTTTACTGAATCAGTATAGTTTGGTTTGTGATCGAATACACATATATATATATATTATATAGAGGAAAGTTCAAATGAGAACTAAAATTTGGTTGTGAACGTGAGGACGAATGAGAGCGCGACATGGTGTCATATTCAGACCGAATAATAGTATTATTCAAAACTGAATAACACTATTATTCAGTCTGAATATTTCCTTTATTATTCGGTCTGAATATGACACATTGTCGCGCTCTCATTCGTCCTCACGTTCACAACCAAATTTTAGTTCTCATTTGAAACCGCCCCTATATATATAGGGGCGGTTTCAAATGAGAACTCAAATTTGGTTGTGAACGATATATAGGGGCGGGTTCAAATGAGAACTCAAATTTGGTTGTGAACGTGAGAACAAATGAGAGCACGGTTCAGACTGAATAATGAAGGAAAATATTTTAGACTGAATGTAGTATTGAATACTACATTTAGTATTATTCGGTCCGAATAATACTACATTCAGTCTGAATATTTTCCTTCATACAACCAAATTTGAGTTCGCATTTGAACTTTCCCCCCTCTCTCTCTCTCTCTATATATATATATATATAATATATAAAATGAAAATCTTGGATGGACTAATGAGCGAATCAAATTGGTATTCATTTTTTTGGTAATATTTTGTGGTTGTGAACAGGAAATTTGGATATAAATAACGAGAAAACAATGTATTCCATCTGCCCAAGGTTGAAAGCATTCTCCGATTGGCTTCTAAAAACCATGGTGGCAGGTAACGTAGAAGCCGTTTTCCCGGTTGCCAGCCGTGAATATGCTCCTGTAGTTGAGGAGTTGTGGAATCATCCGGCCGTGCAAGCCACATACAAAAGACGAAACAAATTGGAGACACTTCCCAGTATTTCTGCTTATTTCTTAGAACAGGTAACAAATTGGAGCCACTTTTATATCATTAAGCCACTACCAAATACTCATGTATAGCTGACCGAATAAGCTGTGTGTCCCATTAAGCTCATTAAGCTGTTACCTGACCCTAATAAGTCTTATAAAACACTATTAAGGAGCTGTTTACTTACAGCTTAATGAGCTTAATGATCTGGCCAGCTTATTCGTTCAGCCATACAGTACTGTTTCTTTATGGCTTATTCATTAAGCCATTAGCCCAAAAGTAAACAGTCCCTAACTGTTGTCCAAAATGTAAATTATCTGGTTATATAAAATAAAGCAAATTCAAAGAGGGTATTTTGGGAAGAATGTGTAAACATTTTACGTTCCTTTTTTCAGGCTGTTAACATATTAAGCACAGACTATATCCCTTCAGACGTCGACATCTTATATGCTGATCATGTTACTTCATCTAACGGCCTCTCGTCTGTTGACTTCTCGTTTCCTCAATCATCACCCGATGATGATGATGATAACGATCAACACGATTCTTCCCTCAGGTACCTAAAGATATTCATCATCTTTCTAAATATATATTCTAATAAGATAAGTTAGCTGATAAGATAGCTTATTTTCTTAACTTATTGAAAAAGCCCTATTTAGTTAGTTTGCCAAACCTAGTCAAAGACAAAACAAAAAGCGGAAAAGATCCTCACATAATTTTGTGCTTATTCTAAACAGCACCTATGTTTTCATGCTTAATTCATTCAGATTCCAACTAATTAGAGTACCCGAAAGAGGCTTTGGAGAAAATTGCAAATGGCTGGAAATGTTTGAAGACGTTCAACTTGTAATCTTCTGCGTTTCCTTAAGCGATTACGACCAATACACCACTGATTCAGATGGAAATACCGTTAACAAAATGCTACAAAGCCGGAAACTTTTCGAGACCATCGTAACACACCCAACTTACGATCAAATCGACTTCCTTTTAGTTCTAAATAAATTCGACATTTTTGACGAAAAACTCGAACGGGTCCCACTAACTTGTTGCGACTGGTTCGTTGACTTCTGTCCAGTAGTCAGCCGAACCAGCCGCAATAAGAACATTAGTAGTAACAACATTAACCACATTCCGTCCATCGGACAAATGGCGTCACATTATGTTGCAGTGAAATTTAAGCGGTTGTTTTCGTCGCTCACCGATCGGAAACTTTTTGTTTCGGTGGTGAATAGTTTGGAGCCCGATGGCGTGGACGGAACCTTAAAGTATGCTAAGGAGATATTGAAGTGGGATGAAGAGAAACCGAATTTTAGTTTTGGCGAATACTCGATTTATAGTACAGAGGCGAGTTCCTACTCTCCGTGATAAAAAACCAAACGAACTCAGTATATCCCACCTGAGGTGGGGTCCACAGAAGGTAAGAACCCAGTGGATCCCATCTGAGATGGGGTCCACAGAAGGTAAGAACCTGGTATTATCCCACCTGAGGTGGGTTCCACCGAAGGTAAGATGTATACAGACCTGACCTTTATTGTTGATGTATATATACAAGCAAATGATTGAAATTTAGTTGACATTTATGTAGGCATTATATATGTTTCTTAATGGTAATGCAAGATTTGAGTTGATTCTAAACGGATATCGGTTTCTTTATCAAACGGACTTTTAACTTTTAAGCAAACTTTTGTGGTTTTGTTCGGTTTCTTTTGGGTTTGCGGATCGAGATTGGATCTGCATCGGATTCTTGTTCTTCTTGTTTCACAGAATTTAAGGGTTTCTTGGAATCTTGATCTTCGTTCTTGATTGCATTTCTGCCAAAGATTCTAACGGTGAAGGATGTTGATCTTTTGTTGTATCTAAAAACCATAACTTGGCCGAGCTCTAGTCTTTTTTCGTTCACGAATTTGATCCAACCGTTCTTTAGAAAAACGCCATTTTCGTGTTGCTTTATATCGACGTGCCAGATTCTTCCGGAGAGATCTTTAAGTATGACTGATTCGGGTATGTTTTGATCGAAATGCTTGATGAAATCTTGTGGTATCCGCTGCATTAACGAATATTAATGAATAAAGATTCATCGACTATACTGATTTCAACAAACCCATATCAAAATACCAAAAAAAAAGTCGAACTTTATTTAAAAAGTTCGACTTCAAATGGTAAGAAATTGGACTAAAGATTAGTTAAACCGTGCGGAAGTATCTATTTCTATTTGTAGATTAACGAATAAAGATTCGTTAACTGGGAGTGATTTTAACACATAATTCTAAAATGAAGTCGAAACTTTATCAAAAGTTCGACCTCAAATAGTAAGAAATTGGACTCAGAAAAGTCAAATGTAATCTTTCTTGAAAGGGGAAGTATCTTTTTCTTAATTCATAACTCTGTTGATTTCAATAAACCCACATAAAATTCTAAAAAGAAGCCGAACTTTTGACGAATTTCACCTCAAAAGTTCGACTTCAAACAGTAAGAAATTGGACTAAGAAAAGTCAAATGCGATATTTTTCTTGATTAATGAACTTATATTCATTAACTTAGACTGATCTCTAACAAACCCAGATCAAAATACCAAACAAAAGTCAAATCTTTTGATCCATTTTTTACTTCAAACAATAACAAATTCCAATTGGGTTCAAGAAGATCAAATACGATCTTCATGAAAAGGGTATATCTTTTTCTTCATTATCAACAACGAATAAAGATTCATTATTTGGATTGATTTCAACAAACCCAGATCAGAATACGAACAATTCCTTTAAATGTTAACAAAATATTAATTCGCAAAGTAAAGAATGCCACATATGATGATTAATTATATATAAATAGAGATTAGAAAGCAATATTGAAGAAGAGAGAGTGTACCAGTTGATGTGAGATGCGATTTGGGAGAAAGACTTCAAAGAATTCAGGATCTTCATTGAAGATTAACGAAACCTTTCGAGGACGACCTCTTCCTCTTTTTTCCATTACTTTTTCTTGATCCAAAAAAGATTAGGGTTTATAAGATTCTACCTGTTTGTTTTCAGTGATGTTGGTTGGAAAGAAAACAAGAAAATAAAAGAAGAATAATGAATTGGATTTAACCGTCAAATATAAATGTTTTCTTTCTTTGAAAAAGAATTGTATTTTTGGTCGGTTATCTCGTGATTCCTACAAAAACGGATGAAGAAGAAGATGAGAAAGAGGCGCCATCAAGATGTTTATATGTGCATGGAAAGTAGAGAGATTTTCTATTCGGTTCAACAAATTTTATAAAAAAAGGATTTTGAGGATTTATTTTTTTTCTTTAACAAATTCTTTAAAACATTCTTGAAATTTGGTAAACTTGTTAGAGTATATGTGACTGGTCTATAATTTCTTTAAAATATAGAATTAAAAGTTAAAAACTCTACAATAAATTACAATCAACTTCAATAGATTCTCTATTTTAGAGATTTCATCATTGATTATATTATTTAAATATTCTATAGTTTTATGATCTCAATACACTTTAAAATATAATATATAATATGGTATTAATCTAACTTTTATCGATGGAATGACTAAAAATTGGATAATGTGATAGAGAAGCTGTTGGAGTAGTTTTGAGCATCTCCAACAGTATCTTCAAAATAGAGAAAATAAGAAAAATATAGATTTTGGACCAAGTTTGTGCTCCAACAGCATCTCTAAAAATTTCTCCAAAATGGAGAAATCATGAAAGAGAATGTTTTTTTCTTTGAATTTGGATATTACCCTAAAAAATGATTATCAAGTGAAAAAATAATATTTTATTCATACTTTTATTCTTCCACCAATAATATAATAGTTAGTTTAAAAGTTTTTAAATATATTGAATATTTTAATAATATAATTAACGAAAGACTCTTTAAAATGGAGATGTTGTTGAAGATGAATGTAATTTTTTTTTAGAGATTTTGACTTTTGTGTTTCTATTTTAAAAAAAATTAGAGATACTGTTGGAGATGCTCTATCGAATAAAATGTATTTTTTTCTATTTTAGAAAAGTCGTTGAAGACGCTCTTAAAAATTATTGTTTAAAAATAAGGAATGATATTTTATCATCTTTATGGATAAGGGTTTTCAAAATTAAAAACAGAAGATAAGAAGTAATATTTTATCAATTTTTTGAATATTTTAATAAAAGAAATTAATATTATGATCTTTAAAATAAATAATCTATTTTGAAGAACTTGTAACATGTTTAAACTCCCAATATAATCAAAACCAAAATTATTAGATTGTTTATTTAAACTTTTATGAAAAACGTTGTTGCTATCCATACCCTCGTCCCTTTTACTCGTTTACCTTTACGTTTGTTCCTCATTGACATACATAAAAGCGTGGATTAAATGCACCCTTTATTTCTTAAATTTATTCCTACCTAATAATTTTTCATACCTATCTATATCAAGACATATTTTTTTACATTTTCAACAAATAATTTGATTTGTTTTAGACGCAAAATAAGGTGCATGTATTGTCAACTAGAATACACTTTTGATAAAGGAAACGACTAATATAGCAAATTAAACCCCATATTTATTTTATAACCAGGTTTTGAGACCGTTCACAGATTTAGCCAGAAGAACAATCCATTTTTCGGATTAGAAAAATGAAGAAAGAATTTGCAAAAGTGAATTTGGGGGTCTAACTCTCCAACTAGACATTATTATATAAGTAAGCATTTATACGACTTAAAGTCATTTTTTCCTCATCATTTAATCCGAAAAATGAATTATGCAAGCTACATAATATCACTTGCATAATTTCCAACCAAACCCGTTAACAAGTCCAAAAGATGGCTATAACGAGGAAAACGCTATTTTAATCAATTTCTTTTTTATTAAACCATCTAAACTAGAAAGCTTAAAAAATACAGATTCATACTACAACTGTTTGATAGATACAAAAAGTTCATTTTCATACAGATTGATTAGTGATTACAACATCTCAAATCCTACATAAAGAAACACCAAATTAGTTTGCCATTAACTCCAAAAATTGCTTCAAATCCAACCACACAACATATATGCCATTTTTCTCCCATCTTTTTGCTAGTTACTTGAGCTTTTTCCCACCTATGTTTCTATGAACAGACAGCATATATATACACATATATATATATATAAAGGGAGGGATCATACAAGAACCATTCATCTTTTAAGGGAACAAAGAAATTTATTTGGGACCACATATGACGTGGGGCCCACAAATAAAAAATCATTTATCATTTTTTAGAAAAAAAACAAAAAATCATAAATGATTTTTTATTGGTGGGCCCCACATCATATGTGGTCCCAAATGAGTCATTTGTTCTTTTAAAAAGGCAGAGTTCTCATTTGAACCTTCCTCTCTCTCTCTCTCTCTATATATATATATATATATATATATATATATAGGGGTGGGTTCAAATGTGAACCTATCTTTGATTGTGAACATGAGAACGAATTACAACCATCCATTTTAAATCAGATCAAAATACAAGGAAGAAAATTCGCGGTGGCATTTTTGTAAATAAGTGGAAAACTCAGGTCATGGCTTAAATCCTAAATATAACCTGACGATTTAAATAAGAACCAGGCATCATCTTCTTCTCCAAATTTCTTCATAATCTTCCTCAAATTTCTTCATCATCTTCACCAAATTTCTTCATCATCTTCCCCAAAAGAAATTTTACTTCCGCCCCAAATTTCTTCATCATCTTCCCCAAAATAAATTTTCGCACAAGTTTGTTTTTGTTTTGTGTTCCTCCTTTGAATCACAAGTCTTTTCATTTTCAGATCCAAATTCTTTTTCTTGATAAAGTGTAAGAATGTTATTCAAATGTTTTTTCCCTTTTAATATGATTGTTCATCATTTTATCACAGGAAGTTTCTGAATATAAGCATAAAATGTTATGCTTATATTCAAACTGAATATAAACTACAATTATGGGTTTGTATAATTGTAGTTTATATTCAGTTTGAATATAAACTAAAATTATGTGTTTGAATAATTGTAGCTTATATTCAGTCTGAATATAAGCTAAAATATGTGTTTGTATAATTGTAGCTTATATTCAGTCTGAATATAAGCATAAAATGTTATGCTTATATTCAGACTGAATATAAGCTAAAATATGTGTTTGTATAATTGTAGCTTATATTCAGTCTGAATATAAGCATAAAATGTTATGCTTATATTCAGACTGAATATAAGCTAAAATTATGTGTTTGAATAATTTTAGTTTATATTCAGTCTGAATATAAGCATAACATTTTATGTTTATATTCAGAATGAATATAAGCTACAATTATGAGTTTGTATAATTGTAGCTTATATTCAGTCTGAATATAAGCTAAAATTATGTGTTTGTATAATTGTAGTTTATATTCAGTCTGAATATAAGCATAAAATATTATGCTTATATTCAGTCTGAATATAAGCATAAAATGTTATGTTTATATTCAGACTGAATATAAGCTAAAATTATGTGTTTGAATAATTGTAGTTTATATTCAGTCTAAATATAAGCATAACATTTTATGCTTATATTCAGACTGAATATAAGCTACAATTATGAGTTTATATGATTGTAGCTTATATTCAGTCTGAATATAAGCTAAAATTTGAAGTTTAATAATCGTAGCTTATATTCAGTCTGAATATAAGCTACAACTAGTTGTTTGTATAATTGTAGTTTATATTCAGTCTGAATATAAAGACTCTTAGTGCTTATATTCAGTCTGAATATAAGCTACGATTTTACAAACTTCAAAATTTAGCTTATATTCAGTCTGAATATAAGCTACGATTTTACAAACTTCAAAATTTAGCTTATATTCAGTCTGAATATAAGGTACGATTATACAAACTTCAATTTTTAACTTATATTCAGACTGAATATATACTACAATCTGGTGTTTTTATAATTTATGTTTATAGATCCAGTCTGAATATAAGATATAGATCGACGCATTTTCAACATTGAAACCAAATTCTAGGTCTGTATTTTTGAAACATTTACATAATCGCAATCAACAAAAAAAGTAGAATTTTCAACTGGATCACAATCGATTTTATTTCAGAAATCGCAAATCCAATTAATAAAGTTCTTCACAGCAATGAATCTGATTAATAGAGAAGAAGACGATTAACAGAGAAGGAAGAAATAAGCATGAGTGATATCAAAGAGCAGCTTGATTTTTTTTCCAGAATTACCTCTCAAGCCACATTTAAAGAGGAGCTTGAATATGGCTTAGATCAAGGGCTGAGATCTGTCCTCATGTTCACAATCAAAGATAGGTTCACATTTGAACTTTCCTATATATATATATATATCCACAAAAGAAAAAGATCTACACCCTGTTTCTTGAATCATTTTCTTGAACCCTTAAATATGGTTACTTTAAGCACATTTTCAATCTCATCGATCAACTCAAAAACACAAACATCACCCACACCCACATGATTATCGTCACGAAATTTCTTCAACTTATCACCATAAAGTTTACCATACGTATAGTAATTTATGCACTCTATTGGACCCCAATTTCTCCCATTGGACATCTGAAGAACACAATTCACACGATCATTATCACCATTCATATATCTTCTCAAGAAATCCAACGGCACTAACTGTAACAAAACAAAAACAAATTACATAAAAATTTGAAATGATCAAATCAAAATAGACATCAAGAATGACTACCAATCCCCAAGTTCGAGTATATGAAGGTTTGATGACGGTCAAGAAGAAAGGGTACTCTGATTTGAAAGATTTAGCTGATTTAAGTGCTCTGTATCTGCTTCTAAACCTCTGTTCTTCCCCTTTCTCTAATCCAAAACGAAATAAGTAAATTTCAATACAAGAAGTTGATTAAATTGTTGTAAATCTAAGTGGGTTGTTAAGAAATAAGAATCTTGCCTTCGATTTGATCATCTTGTATCACAGATTGATCAATTTCTTTCTGCAATTTGGGGGATTTTGAAGGTGGTGGTGGGTAGTAATCGATTTCACAGCTGCTTGAATCGAATATGCTAACATGGAAGATCGATTTGCCCATATGTTTAAAGAGCAATAAGTGTCCGTACTGAATACGGTAATGGTGTGCGAATTCCGGCCAACCTTTTTGGACCTAGAGTTTGCCGTCGCCGGAGATCATCCAGCCCAACTGCCAAACTTTGTCATCAGAAACAATGATTACGATGTCGTTTAATAGAATCTGCTTCCGGTGACCTCTAATAAACCGATTTGGGATTCTCTGTTCATAATAAGAAAGGTTAATAAATGATAAAAAATGGTGGTAGTTTTGATTATGGTGAAAGAAAAAGGAAAGGAAACTCACGAGGCTGATTTTGTTGATGTCGCCGGAGAGGATGACGCGGTAGAAGTTAGTGGGTTTCCGGCGTGACGGCATTGCGACGGCTGACGGCGGTGGAGTGTAATTGATTATGATTATGATTTGGTTTGGCGACGGCTGACGGCGGCGGACTGCAAGGAGACTGCAATTTCTCAGACCATTGATTGCTCCATAAATGATGATAAAAGACGACGGTATATCTTCTCTCTAATTATGGAATATTTTTAGAAATGATTTTTTTGAAGGATTTTTAGAAATGTTTATTTTGGCTTTTGGGGGTACACTAGTTGATAAGATAGGAAATAACTAAGGGAAGTGATAACTTATAACATAGTTGATGAATAAGTCATATTTGATAAAAACTAGCTGATAACATGTAAAGTAACTAAAAAAAACATTTAAAAATATTAATCACTTATAATATAGTTAAAATAAGTATTTAATAAAATAACCATATTAATTCAAACAAAATAGTAAAAAAATAAATAATAATAATATATTTATTTGATAAAATTAAATTGATTATCACATGTTTTATAATTTTTAGATTTGTTAAAGTAAAATTTTAGAAAGAAAATTACATTAATTTATGATTTTAAGTAACCATTACATATAATATATGAATAACTAATCAATCATATTTTAGTTAATTAGTAATTTTTAAAAAAATATAAGTAATAATTCTAATAATAGTAATTAATATTAGTGAATAATTTAAAATTAAAATAAATTAATAATTAATAAAAAAATAAAATTAATTAATAATGACAATTAAAATTAATTAATAAAACTTAAAATAATATTAATTAATATTAATCAGTGGTATAATCGAAAGAAAATGATAAAAAGTTCAATAAGTCACTATAAATCACTCCCAAATACCTTTTTAATAAATTATTATAAGTCATAAATCTGTTTGTCAAACATATAAATAGTTGACTTATAAGTTACTTTATTTTTGTCAAATAATACCTTTGTCAAAATAAAAACATCATGATATTCTAATTTTTACATTGTATATTTGTATTAATATATTTTATATAATTATTAAAATATTATTTATTTATTGTAAATATTTAGATTTTAAATTTTTTTATTGATAAAAAATAATAGAAAATTATTTTATTTTTATAGTAATTATTTTTAAACATTTTCTAACAACCAAGTAGATATTTTGGGAAAATAAAAACTGAGAATATTAGGAAAAGAAAGTAGAAAAAAATAATTTTCTTCTTTAAAATATTTAAATTATTTAGTAAGGTTTGAACCTCTAATTTTTTTTAAGAGGGCAACGACTATAATATTGGTAGGCCAAAAGACATTTGGTATCTGTGGTTAGGGATGAGCGGAACGGACCGAAATCCCGAACCGAACCGGTACCGAATTTCATTAATCGGTTCGGGATTCGGTATTGGGATTTATGACTTTCGGTTTTCGGTACTTTCGTTTTCGGTTTCGGTACCGGCTCGGTACGGGACCGGTTCGGTTCGGGATTTCAGTACCGTTTTGGTTAAGTGATTTGGTTTTTGTCATTGCGTTTAACGGTAAACGGTGAAAAACCTTAGTCGTTCAAAAAAATGGTACCAAACGGTTCTAGTCCCGAAAATCCCGGTACCGAATATCACTAATCCGTTCGGTATTCGGTATTGGATTTTGACACTTTCGGTTTCGGTACTACCCGGTTTCGGTACCGGTTCGGTATCGGTCCTGTCCCGAGCTCATCCCTATCTGTGGTCAAGATTTGATGGCGGGAAAGGTAAAGATTATCAATTTAAAAAACTGAAAATAAAATAAAATGGATGGTTTTGATCAATGTTGTATTGTTGTACAAATATAATATTTTGTATTTAAAACATGTTATATATATGCATATTGAGAAAAATAGTTGAATGTGACTTAACTTAAGCTTTACATGTATAGAAACAATATATTCAAGGTTAAAAGAATATTTTGATATAAATATCAATCTGACTAACTCATAAGGTTTGAATTGCACTTTAGGTTGGGTTTAGTTTTGTTTTTCAAATCACAAACATAAAATTAGGTTGTTTAAACAATGCTATGTGAAAAAAAATTAATACCATGCTTTATTTAAAAAACACATTAAAAGATTTACGGGGAATTTGTTTAACAACACACTTAAAACGTTAAAAAACTTTCTATAGTTTTATTGTAACATTTTTATATACAACTAATATATATATATATATATATATAGAGGCTGGTTCATTTAAAAACTAGACGAAAGGAAAGTTCAAACACGAACTCAAATTTGGTTGTGAACGTGAGGACAAATGAGAGCGCGACACATGTCTGAATATATACTATATTCGGTCTGAATATTTGTTTGAATGGGACACGTGCACACTCTCATTTGTCCTCACGTTCACAACCAAATTTGATTTCTTATTTGAACCCGTCCCTATATATATATATATATATATATAGAGAGAGAGAGAGAGAGAGAGAGAGAGAGCCACTAAGGTTCATGCGAGGACGATATTTTTTTTTATGAAAACGCGAGAAGGTTTTTTTATGTACAAAATCACATGTGATTACAAACCAACATCTAAAAATCACATGTGATTTTGTACTAACATCAAAATCACATATATTTTGTATGTGAATCAAAATCACTACATGAATCATATATGATTTTCTACATGAAAAAAACTCTTCGCGTTATCGTAAAAAGTTAGCGTTCTCGTATGAACCTGCCCTTATATATATATATATAGGTATTATAAAAGAACCTATCAAAACAATTAGAGCATCTCCAAGAGCTATGGTATAAATTTTCTAAAATAAAGTATCAAAATTAAGAATTTCTAAAAAAATTACATTCAACTCTAACAATTACTTTATTTTAGCAATTAATCATTAACTATATTATTTAATACATTTAATAAAATTTAATTTATCTCTCATAATCACTAATTTTCAATGTTTATTTATCTCCTTTACCTAAAGAGTTCTATAGATTTTTATAAATTTAAAGAATTTTATCATATCTCTCAACTTTTTTTCTGTTTTATCATACATGATAACATAACTCTAAGATTTTATTTATTTATTTATTTATAAAATTCCACTTTTTTTCTAATTTGAACATGGCTCTTGAAAATGCTCTTAAACTCTTTTTACCATTTTATATTTTTATATATATATATATAGGGAGAGGTTCAAATGAGAACTTTGGGTTAGAACAAAGGACCCATTTTGGACCATATACGATGTGGGGCTCATAAATAAAAAATCATTTATGATTTTTTAGAAAAAAATTATAAAATCATAAATGATTTTTTATTTGTGGGCCCCATATCATATGTGGTCCCAAATTAGTTCCTTTGTTCCTTTATATTGATAATGTTTTTGCATGATCCCTTCCCTATATATATATATATAGAGGAAAGTTCAAATGTGCACTCATTTTTTGTTGTGAACGTGAGGACGAATCTCAGCCACTTATCCGGTCAATAAAGGCGAACTTTGATCACAGTTCACTCACTCTAATAATCTCCACCCTCCCATGAATCGCGTCAATCATTCGTGATCGCGTCCACCATAACCGAAGATGTGTGGCTGAGATTCGTCCTCACGTTCACAGCCAAAAAAGAATTCACATTTGAACTTTCCTATATATATATATATATATATATATATATATATATATAGACACCATATATTGTCTTGAACCAAGTTGGAAGTCTTAAAGTTGCCAAAACCACAACACATTGATACAAAAATGAAGAACAACGGAAACAGAGTTTCTTTCTTCAAGATATTACTAAGGGATGATATTGACTTTCTTGTGGGTTCATCTCTCTTTCTATATCTTTTACAACATCCATTTTGTTGCTTTCTAATAATATAATCATATATTATTTTGCAGCCATTGCCGGTTTCTTTTGCAAGAAGGTATCTGAAGAACAAGAACAAGAACCAAACCCTAGTTCTGAAAACCGGATCTACTCTCCAATGGAAGGTTAAGTTCTTGGAGATTGAAGATAGATACTACTTCATCCATGGATGGCTCAACTTCATTAAGCAAAATAATCTTCAAATGGGGGATTTTCTTGTCTTTTGGCTTCTGTCTCCTTCAATCTTTCAAGTCTTTATCTATGCACCCAATGGCTGTATCAAGAAGCCAACTACTACTACTTCTTCTAAAGGTAATCTCCGTCCTCCACTAGCTCGATCCATTAATTCTAGGGTTCCGCCATTAACAGATATTGATGCAGTTGCAGGTGGTGGTGGTGGTAAGAGTAAGAATCACAAAATCTTGAAGAAACCTTTCGTTAAAGCTAAAACAAGTGATGGTGATTCTAAAGAAAAAGTTCAGCAATCCTTCAGGAGGACTGTTTCCAAAACCTGCATTCGCAGTCTGGTAATTTTCATTTGATGAGTAGTAAGTGTGTCTGTGTATATATATATATCTAATATGTATATAGATTTGGATCATGGGAGACAGACATTTTTTACATTTGAAGCTTAACAGTAAAACAAACGAAGGTAAGAGCATCTCCGATGCAAGGTTCTTACAAGTAAAAAGTGCATTAGCGTGTAAGAACCACCGTCATGAACAGCTTCTTCTTATAAGAAGCTAACAAGCACCTTGGATTATACATATGGATTATACATACATATGTATCCAACAAGAACCTTGGTTCTTACCATGATTTTGATGAAAATGTCATTTCATTTATTATTTATTTATTTTTCGACTTATTTATCTATTATAATATAATTTATTTAATCAATGGAACCCATAAAAAGTAGGTTCTTGTAAGAACCTCCTCCGCTTGAAGAATTATTGGTGAGTTCCTAACGGCATTTAGGTGGTAAAAAAAATGTACAAAAAGGACCTCCATTGGAGATGTTCTAACAGTTGATTTTGTAGTTTTTTTACCATCATAATGTTTTATTGTCAAGATTAAAGTATGAAAATGTGGTCTATCATACCCGTGGACCCTCTCTCTCTCTCTGTATATGTATATGTATATATATATATATATAGAGAGAGAGAGAGAGATGAAGGTTCAGAAGAAAACTTTGTAAATTTAAAGGAAGGGACTCGTTTGGGACCATGTATATATATATGTATGTATGTATGTAGAGGAAAGTTCAAATGTGAACTCATTTTTGGTTGTGAACGTGAGGACGAATCTCAGCCACTTATCCGGTCAATAAAGGCGGCTTTGATCTGGTTCCCCTCCTTTAATAATCTCCACCCTCCCATGAATCGCGTCCATCCTCCGTGATCGCGTCCACCATAACCGAAGATGTGTGGCTGAGATCCGTCCTCACGTTCACAGCCAAAATTGAGTTCACATTTGAACCTAACCCTGTGTATGTATATATATATATATTATTTTTCTTGGAGAAATGAACCAAAATAATGGTTGAAGGTTTGTGTATGGATTTTAATGTTATACATGCAGGGAATGAACAAGAGGTTTGTAAAAGATCATCTGGAAATGAATGGAAATGGGAGTGTGCGATTGAAAAACAAGGATGGAAAGATGTGGGAAGTGAAGGTAAGCATATATGGTTGTGAAAAGGTTCCATATTTGACACAAGGATGGTCTGATTTCAGAAAAGATAATAAGATAAAGATTGGAGATGAATGTGAATTCAATCATGTTAACAACAACTTGCTTCATGTTCATGTCTTGAAGAAGAAAGGAAGACCTTTTATCAATAATCCATAGAAATCCAAAATCTTTCTTCTAATATTTACGGTTGTGTTTAACAATGCTTAATTAATTTTCAATCTATTATTAATGAATATGTTATGTTTAATATTGGGTAATGCTATTATCATCCCTATGTAATGAAATTTATGATTTTGATATTCATGTGTGTGTGTGTGTGTGTGAAGAAGAATTCATCGAGGATAGGGGTGCCATTTAGGGAATTTAATTATTTTGACTAAATTCAAAATCACCAAATTGACCAAAACCAAAAACTTTATGATTTGATCAAAATGACCAAAATTCATTCGAAATACATACCGATGATCGAGTGCATATGCCTCGAAATCAGTTCCTCCGTCAAATACACCAAATTTGGCGGAGGCACCAAAACGATGTCGTTTTGCATGTGTTTCGCTGTATTATGGACCGTATACGAATACCTCCGCCACAGTATACGAATACCTCCGCCACATGTCGGAGGAGCCCCAAAACAACGTCGTTTTGGGCCTTTTTTTTGCCTGGATGCCCTAAATTTGTAACCTAAAATCTTTAAGTAGTGAACGCCCCCACCAAAACGACGAAACACATGCAAAACGACGTCGTTTTGGTGCCTCCGCCAAATTTGGTGTATTTGGCGGAGGAATTGCAGTATTTGGCGGAGGAATTGATTTCGGGGTATACGCACTCGATCATCGGTATGTATTTCGAAGGAATTTTGGTCATTTTGGTAAATGGAATTTTGATTTTGGTCAAAAATAATTAAATTCCCGTGCCATTTAGCCTCCCCGTTAATATCCGATAATCCATGGTGGTAATTAGAAGCATTTCCAATAATCCATGATGGTAACTAACGCTGTGTTCTCGAAACTCATTTAACGAAAGAAAGGAAAGGAAAGCGAGGGAAAGCGGAAGAAAGTGAAAAAACCTCGTGTTCTCGAAACTTTTTTAGGAGAGAAAGGAAAGAAAAGGGAGGGAAACTAAAGCTTATTTTCCTCCCAAATGTGGGAGGAAAGGGAAAGAAATGAAAGAAAAAAAATTAAAATTATTTAAAAAATTAATAAAATTACAAAACTACCCAGTTTTTCATCCTATATTATATTCATTTTAAGGGCATATTAGTAAAAATGGCAGTTTTCCTTTCCTTTCTCTCCTCTTCAAGAACATAGAAATTATTTTCTTTCCTTTCCTTTCCTTTCTTTTACTACACTTCTTTCGAGAACACAAATAATTTTTTTTTAATTTTCCTTTCCTTTCTTTTCCTTCCTTTTCTTTTCCATCACTTTCTTTCCCTTTCTTTTCTCTCCAAATTCGAGAACACAGTGTAAAAGCATTTTTAATAGAGGTTCTTATAATAATTTTTTTAATATTTTTTGTTGTCAACTTAGGCATTGTTTAGCAAAAATAAGCTAGCTTATTTTCTGAGTAATCGTTTGGATGCACATAAGCTAGCTTATAAGTCAGCTTATCGATAAGCTACTTGGAGTAGCTTATCGATAAGCTACTTGGAGTAACTTATGAGGAGCTTTTTGACACTTTTTCCAATTATACCCCTAACTAATATTATTTATTTATTTTTAGCATGTTCTTTTTGGTCATTTCACATGCTCATAAGCTAGTTTTTACCAAACATAACTTATTCATCAGCTAGCTTATCAACTACCAGCTAGCTTATAAGTCATCAACTATCTTATCAGTCATAGGCTAGCTAACATATTTAAATAGTAAAATATAACAAATTTAATTATTACAATATATAAAAAATCAATGGGACCGACAAAAAAAGAAGGTTCTTATAAGAACCTCTATTGTAAATTTTTTAATGAGTTACTAGTTTAATGAGTTGGCGTTGATGTGACAAAAAAAATGTAGAAAAATGAGGTTCTTATAAGAATCTCCAATGGAGATGCTCTCATAGAGCATTCACATTTGTGGAATCTTCAAAAACTCCACTTGTTATATTTTTTTTCTTGTCACGTTAACAAAACAAAAACCTCCATAAAATTCTTCAATAAAGGTTTTTACAAAAAGGGGAGTGCTAATGGCATCCCATTATAGGGGTGTTAAATGTTTAGAAAATTGAACCCATCAAATCATCTTACAAATCATCAACTCATACATATATTTATATAATTTAATAATTTTTTTTATTTTAAAAATAAATATTTTATATATTTATATTAGAAATATATATGTTTTATTATTTTTATTTTATTTTATATATTATTAAATTGTTATATTTATATTTTTATATATATTTATTTATATATTAGTTTATATCGTTATGATTAATAATATTTATAATTTTATGTTTTTTATATGTTACGATTTTTGATAGGGAATTTGATTATTTTGACCAATTTTGAAAACTGATTTACCAAAATGACCAATTTCTTTTTGAGTTTACTAAAATGACCAAAAATTCCTCGAAATACACCGCGAAATACAGAATTTTCGAGCATGTTTTCGAGGGGGTTTAGTTGATTTCGAGGGTGTCTGACCAAAATTTCGAGGGCCTTTGACCAACTTATCGAGGGTGTTCCAATAATTATCGAGGGCCTTTTCCAAAATTTCGAGGGTGTTCTACATTTTCGAGGGTCTTCTAGCAATTTCAAGGGGCTTCATTTTTGGTCGAGGGTGTTCTAAAATGGTCGAGGGTGTTTGTTTCTTTTTCGAGGCTCTTACAATTTTTTTCGAATGTCTATGAAACACTCTCGAAGAATTAAATGAAACATACTCGAATGTCAAATTTGTTACTTGAATTTGATTTATTAATTTGAATTTACATGTTTTACCCCTAAAGTTAGTTAATAATTTACTTTATGTCATTTACTTTTTAATTTTTCGTTTTACACATTTATCACATTAACGTATATAATCGTATATCAATTAAAATACGCTTTAAAAATACGTTTTAATTTTAACAAATTACACCATGAAAACTGTCTCGTCAATACCTTCGAAATGAGCTCAATATTAAATATTTTTAGATTTAATTATATTATTTCGAAAGTATATACTTTAAACGTATTTATTTATAATGTCCACAAACGTTTAGGTAATATTAATTTATATAATTTTTATAATACAATTGGCAAAAAACACAAAAATAGTACAAATTATTTATAATCTATATCTTGTTCTTAGTTATATCCATAATATTATACTTTGTCGTTAAAAATTAATCACATGGTCAAAAGTATATACTTTCGAAAGTATATAATTAAATCCAAAATATTCAATATTGAAATTTCATTTCGAAGGTATTGACGAGACAGTTTTCATGGTGTAATTTGTTAAAATTAAAACGTATTTTTAAAGCGTATTTTAATTGATATACGATTATATACGTTAATGTGATAAAGGTGTAAAACGAAAAATTAAAAAGTAAAGAGCGTAAAGTAATTTATTAACTAACTTTAGGGATAAAACATGTAAATTCAAATTAATAAATCAAATTGGAGTAACAATTCGAGTATGTTTCATTCGAGGGTGTTCATCAATTTTTCGAGGGTCTTTTATGTACATGCCCGAATTCAAATAAACATCCTCGAAAATTCTGTATTTCGGGGTATATTTCGAGGAATTTTTGGTCATTTTAGTAAACTCAAAAAGATGTTATTTCACATTTTAGTAAACTCAAATAAACATCAATTTTTTGGTCATTGGTCATTTTGGTAAATCAGTTTTCAAAATTGGTTATTATAATTAAATTCCCTTTTTGATATTATAATTATATTATATCATTATTTTTATTTACATATTATTATATATACTTATTTACATATTATTTATATATATTTTTGATTCTTATATTATATTATACATACATACATATACAGAGTAAAGTTCAAATACGAACTTAAATTTACTTGTGAATGTAAAAACAGATTAGAGTGTGACGTGTCTGAATATAGATTATTGAGACTGAATAATCAAATAAATATTCAGACCGAATAAATACTATATTCACTCTGAATTTATTTAATTATTCAGGTTGAATATGACAAATGTCACACCCTCATTTGTTCTCATGTTCACAACTAAATTTGAGTTCTCATTTAAGCTCACCCACCTACCCACACACACACACACACACATATATATATATATATATATATAGAGAGAGAGATGTTGGTTCAAATACAAACTAACTAAAAGGTACAAACTCGTACAAACCAATATAAAAATAATTTTTGTAATGATTTTTTTTTCATCAAATGCTATGATTTAAGATGTTATTTCACATAGTTTGTTTCACCTTGCGAAAAATTACATGTGAAAAAAATATATGTTAAACTTTTAAATTATGAAACAAATATATGAGAAACTTTCAACTTATGAAAACAAATAGATGTGAAACTTTTACAATATGAAACAAACAATTGTGAAATAACATATTAAATTATAGCATTTGATACAAAAAACCATTACAAAAATTATTTTTATATTAGTTTGTACGAGTTCGTACTTTTCAACTGGTTTGTATTTGAACCAGCCTATACATTAATGTATTATTTTCTATATCATTTTATTATAAAATAAAATTTAAATATTTATTTATATAAATATATTTCTATTAAAATTGAAACAAATAGACGTGAAAATGAGAAAAAAATTAACTAATATTTTATATAATTAAAAATAATAAGAGAGAAAATTAGAAAAAAATTAAAAGAATAAAGATAAAAAAATTAAATAATTTATATAAATTAAAATATAGGATATATAACAAAAACAAAAAAAGAAAAGACAACAAAAAGACAAAAATAACAAAAAACAAAAAAAAAAAACAAATGATTATCCTAGGTTTAGGGGTGCCTTAGCAAGGATTAGGGGTGCCATTAGCCTCCCCCTACAAAAAACCTCACTTTCCTTATTTTTAATTTATAAAATTTAATTTGTTATAAATTATTATATAAATTTAAATATAATTTAAAAAATATTTGTATTGAATTATCTATCTCTTCATCGATCCAATTGATCAATATGTCACTTTCATCTTCAAAAATCATATTGTGCATCCATGCATAATATCTTTTAACATTTCCTTGTACCATAACCGTGATAGTCCTTTACTTATCGCCCAACAACCTTTTTCAACAACCTTTTTTGTACCATTTTGTCGTTGTTTGGACAACTTCTTTTTTTCATATGTTTTGGAGAATGTCAAGGATATGAAGGGTTTGGGGGTATTTACGAGTCTTCTTAACTCTCATTGTCTTTTTTCATTTTCTTTCTAGAAAAGATGTGGAGAATTTATCATATATTGACATGTGTGTGTGTATATATATATATATAATGTATTTTTTTTAAATAAAAGGTATTTATAGTTTAGTTTACATTTATAAATTTACATGTATAAGCTAATCTGTATATAATAATATAATAAGATAATTAAAAAAACTCGTATAAAGTTTAAAGAAAAGAAAATTTTAAAATTTTAAAATCTTAAAAATTTTAAAAATATATTTTATAAAATTTAGTTTATATATTTTTAATCAATATTTATTTATATGTTTCATAAATTTATCATAAAAAAATAAAAATATTAAGAAAACAATAAAAAAAAATATTTGCAGGAACCTAAGTTCTTGTTCAAGCACCTAGGTGCCTGTAGAATAGGGATGAGCATATGGACCGAAATCCCGAAACCGAACTGGTCTCGTACTGAACCGGTACCGGTACCGGTACCGAATATCATTACCGGTTCGGTATTCGGTATCAAGATTTTCCATATTCGGGATTCGGTACTTTCGGTACCGGTACCGGTACTAGTCCCGGTAAATCCCGAACCGAACCGGAGAATTTAAAAAATCATTTTTTATTTGAATTGGTAACAAACTCTTTCCTTTTTTTTAGAAAATCCTCCTAAATATATTACAATTTTCGGTTCTTGTATTTTTCACTCAAATATAGATTTTTTCTTGCAATTCTTCATACTTCGGTTATTGCAATTCTCCAAAATCGGTTCCGTAATTTATCTAAAACCCGGTTTTTGCACAATCGGCTCCTTCAATCCGGTTTCCGCTTAAGTGATTTTGGTTTTTGTTATTGTGTTTAATGGTCAGCGGTGAAAAACGGTTGTCGTCCCAAAAAATGGTACCAAACGGTTCTAATCCCGAAAATCCCGGTACCGAACCGGTACCGGTACCGAATTTCTCTTATCGGTTCGGTATTCGGTATTGATTTTTTCCACTCTCGGTTTCGGTACTACCCGGTTTCGGTACCGGTTCGGTACTGGTCCGGTACCGAGCTCATCCATACTGTAGAACCTGTGACTGGATAAGAACCTGTGGTGGAGGTTTTTGAAAAAATCTCAACAGAAACCTCTAAAATAACTTCCATTGTAGATGCTCTTAGCAGGGGGCTGTACACAATTTGTTTTTTTTTTTAATATAAAAAGTTGGTTTTAATGTTAGTTAATATGTATGAAAATGAATTCATTTAATAAGGGTGTCATTAACATTCTATAGGGGTGTCATTAACCTCCCCCGTAAATATATCATATTTAGATATGGGTGTTCCGAAAAATCTATTGGACCATTTAAACCAATCAAACCGGAACGTTTTTGACGATTTGAGTGATCTGGCGGTCCGGTCCAGTCTGAAAAATATGCAAACTGCTCGATCCGGTCTGGTTTGCGGTCTGAACATTTTTTGGGCTGCCTAGAAGACTAGAACGAACCGATCATCAAAAATACACATGTATCAATTATAATTATTGTTAGTCCCCAAAGAGAGATGGCTAACTAAGAGAGGGTTTTGTAGAAGGGGGGGTTGAATATAAAACACACAGAATATACTCTTTTTAAATTTTTTAATATAAATATTAAAAATTTACACACAGATAGTTTGATGCGGAAAAGAACAGGCAGACTATTCTATCAAACTAAACACACAGATAACAGTAATTAACTATTACACTAAGCAAGTTAAAACAATACTGTTATAGCACACAGCTTTGCCACAGTCAAACAAATAATCACTCTGAAGATTTGTTGAAAGCGTGAGATTTCTGGGAAGGACTTCATCTCCTTTTATAGTGTCCATGCATGGGATGCAAGTGGACGGTATCAAGATTTCATTAGCTGGAAGATTATCTGATGGACAAAGGAAGAGACCACTTCCTTTGTACTAGAATAATGGATGAACCATTCCTTGTAGCACGTAATGTCAGATAACTTTATCTTCTTTTCTTCATGCTCTGTGAAGTCCCATCAAGCCTTTTAGCTAAAAGACAAATATTCCTTTTATAAGAATAAAAGAGAATGTCTTTAATTAAGGCTTGGTGCCCAAGTTCTTGCTGGCTCACGTGTCTTGCAATTGATGTGAGTCAAGAACTTATCTCTTTGAAATTGCTAAGTGATACATCTCACTATGTATCACATCGGTGGATACCTTATAAGGCTGGAGTTGATAAGTGTACACTTTGCTTGATAACTTCTTCTTTCACTAAGTGACAAAAGTGTATACCCTTGTGAGTTGATATCACAGCCTTAGAAAATATACCTGCAATTTCGGTGACCAATATCATAGTGTCGGTGACCATGACATCAAACTTGATGACCTCATCTTATTTGATGTCCTTAGTACTTTTGATGACTTTTGAGTGTACCATCGGTGACCCACTATATTGGTGACCCAATCTTGACTTGGCAAAATGGTCTGAATATTGAAGTTGGTTGATACATCCAAAATTCCACTTTTTGATGTACAACCCCTTGATTGAATAGTCTTTGACTTTTCAATACTTGAAGCATATTTCAGACCTTCAAAAGAACCTGTAAAAATTCATTCATATAAAGGAAGGTGGTTCATCACCAAATCATCGGTGACCCAACAATCTCCCCCTATTTGATGATGATACCTGTAGGTTAGAAAAGAATTCTTTTTGACCCTTTCTATTTTTCTTTTGGGTTCTTTTGACTCAGATTTTTTTTTTTTTTCATTTTTTTTTTGATTTTTTTTTGATTTTTTTTTTTAACTGAGTATTTACAATATAGAGTATAAACTGAATAAAAGAATAAGTATAAGTTTAAATATGTGCAAAGCTTGTAAAAATATTAACAAGAGATGGGATGGAAGAAAAGTATGAACTTTTATTAATCAACACATAGGATTGATCAGAGTACATGATTAATAAAGTTCATACTGTACTATACGTCTGCAAGATCATGGATCTGAGGGTTCTCTTCGTTTAAGTTCATCCAAGATCATTCTTGTGATGCCATGGTCTTCAATGGGAGGCACTCCAAGAATAGCAGAGAGGAAGGAGCTGTGAGCCCTTGGAATGTCAGAGGCTCTGAAGAAACCTATGTTGCCATAGATGTCCTCAAAGAATACTCCAAGTTCAGGCTCGGTGATCATGGTTTGCTCAGGATAAGCAATAGGAGTGGGAATAGAGAGATTAATACCTGATGCGTCAATCTTTATGCCCCTTTCATGAAGCATGGAAAAGTGTCCTTTCTTTTTGTTCTTTGGAGGTTTGACCAACTCTCCAGAGAGACCATTTTGAATAAGGTACATCTGTTGACCTTCAAGAAAGGTGACAAGAATATTATGCTCCTTTTGAATCTTCACCATTTTGACAAAGAGCTTTCTGATGGTATTCAGTATTAATTCCTTGTGTTTGCTTTTGCTCTTGTCAATGCAATTTCCAACCTCTATCCATTCAGAGATCCCAAGTGCTTCAAGCCAATCAACCTCACAAACTTTCATAAGAGAATCAGCTCTTTTAAGAGTGATAAGAAGTTTGGGAGAATTCTTAGTTGGGGGATGGATGATAGCACCGATGATCTTTGAATCATCCTTTCTATTCTTCAACCTCCTTTTGAACCACTCTACTTCTTTTGCCTTCTTGGCCTCATCAACCAATTTTGCAGCTTCAGATTTCTTCTTTATATTTTCAAGCTCATCTTTTTGAGCTTGAATTGCATCGGTGACTTTGGCATGAATAGCTTCATCATGAGCTAGCTTGAGTACATTAGTCTGATCAAACTCAAGCTGAGCCCTTATAGCTTCCTCTCTTTCAGCCTCAGAGAGAATTACCCCAAGAGGATCGGTGAGTGCTGGAGCAGGCTGAAGTCTGAGAGTGTCTGCATGAGGATCTCTCATCCTTTTCTTTCTCTTTCTTTCTTCTTCCTGTTCTTCAAAAGAGAGAGGCTTCTTTCCTTTGGCTTTTTCTTTTCTTTTCTTCTCTTCTTCAGTTTCAAGGGGTTGAGCACTGACACTCTCCCCCTCAACAGCTGCTTCGGATACCAAAGGAACAGGGAGCACAACCACATCAGTGGCTGGATGGCCGACGTCGGCGGCTGGCATGCTGACGTCGGCGGCTGCTTTGGCTGCTGTGTCGGCGGCTTTGGCTGCTGTTGTGGAGGTCTTCACATTTTTCTCCCCCTCAGGGGTTGAACCCTTGAAACCCATTCGAAGAGAAACTCCTTAATCACTTTCCACATCGTAGCGAGAGACCCCCAAGTTTCTTTTCTACCCTGCGAAGGACAAACCCGTCGGTATCTTGGAAGAAAGAATCACCAATATCAAGTTCAACCGTTGGAGAAGAGGTTGGAACTTTATCAATCTTGGTGTGTAGACTTGAGAGAGACTCCATTATTGCCTGTTGGTTTGCAATAAGAGTAGAAATATCGGTGGCTTGCTTAGAAGAGGTGCTTCGAAGATCCTGAATGGATGAAAGCATAGAAGCTTGGCTTGAAGAGAATCCTTGTTGAAGATCAAGGATATCCAAATGTAGAAGATCTAAACATGTCATTAGAGTTGGGTGACTCACCGACAACTCCTCTATGTTAGATCTGAGAGATGAGGAAAGGGAATCCATTCTTTCCTTTTCCTTAGTGGCATGTTCTTCCAAGACCTCCACCCTTCTGATAGTATTACTGGTAAAGGTGGTGAAAGCCTGTAGAAGTTCATTCCCTTGCTTTGAAGACATGGGAGCAGTAGGATGAGGCTTTGGTGGTTGATCAGTATCATCATCATCACTGGAAGAATAATCCACCAAACCTGTAGATTTTCTTGGGGGGATTTAGGAGATGAGGGGAGACACTCTTAGGAGAGTGTCTTTGAGGGGATTCCTCAGTAATGGGTTCCTCCACACCCTTGTCATGTACGGGAGACGTACCTATCCAAGGAGTAGTGTCGGACATCAGAAAATCAGTAAAGAGGGTTGCTCCATCAAATGCACCTGGTTGTGGTGCATTCTCACGTGAAGTGTGTACATGGAGCTGAGAGAGCTCTAGGGGTGAAGAAGAGGTACCTTGGATGGGAGACTCCAAGTCATCTTTATCAACTAAGGAGAAAGTTGATGAAGGAATAAGAGGGGTGTCCCTTTGTACAACCATGTCCTTTTGAGAGGGCATGGAGGAGCTGGGAGTAGCTAAGTGTTCCTTGGGTTTTGTGAGGATATTTTCAACACCTGCCGGCTTTTGGGAGCCGGTAGATGGATCATGTGCTTTAACCCTTTGGGTTCCCTTAGACTTCTTTGAGGAAGTCTTTGGGGGGCTTTTAGAGTTTCTCCGCTTATGGGATTTGGATGCTTGGGTAGAAGCCAAAGGCTCTTTTGGCTTCGTAGCATCGGTGGGTGCGGAGGTAGATGTGCCCGACGCTTTGGATCTCTTAAGAGATTTGGGCACACCAGTGACTCTAGGTACAGAGGGGGTAGAAGACATACACGAAGTTCTGCGAAGACGCGGTTCATTCTGCTCCCCGAGCAAGAGTTGCATTCCTTGCAAACTCAACCATGGAAGGTACGAGAGGGTTGTACGATGCTAAGACAGCCTTTTTCATGATCTGGTTACCCACTTGGTGGAGAGGGAGATCATATATGATATCATCTCTTTTCTCTAATTTATCTGCCAACTTTGCATGAATAATAAGAGAGAAAAGTCGCTGAAATGGTACCTGAGGACGTCGGAGGGTAGAGAACGAGGAGATCATTTCATTAAAGAAATAGGCGGCATAATCTATTTTTCTTTGAAAAATAAGAGCATGTGCCGACTCGATTCTGAGAAGGTGACCGATCCGGACCACTGTCTTCTTGCTCGGAGCGCGGAATCGGATGAGCAAAGAAGAAGTTCCAAATACTTCCCATGTTTTTGCGCGATAAAGTACCGGACCACTTTGACTTTGAGCCCTTCTTCTCTTCCAAATAGTTTAACACATCAACCACCATTTGATGTTCATTACCAAGAGGGAATGGTTCATAAGAATCATAAACAGGAAGCTTGAGAATGCTTCTAACATCTTCCACATTGAAGATCACATCATGTTCATCATTGCTTAGAACAGATACAATAATTTGATCCGATGAGGCATCAAATGTGCAAGTTAACCAAAAGTTTCCAAGAAGAAACTTACTCATTTTGGGTTTTGCTGTCAGAGCATATTGTAGAGGGCATCTCTGAAGAAACCAACAAACATCATTGTACTCTGGATGAGCATTGTCAACTCCTATTCTTCCAAAGTAATTGCATGCAGGGAAGGAGAGAGATCCAAAGGTGATTGTTTGTTCTTCACCAATTCTTGAAGGAGAAGCCATTGAAGAAGATGGGAGTTGCAGGTTTGAAGTTCTTGCTTTTGAAGGTGATGAGAAGATGGGTGCGAGAAAGGTGGTGAAGTAGTGGGATGGGTGGTTATATATGAGAGGGAAAATTCAACTTTCAAAATTAATGATTACTTTTGGTGATTGAAAGGTCAGAATTCTAAGGGTTTAGGGTTGAATTCGGCGCATGGTCTGACATTGATGATGTCATTAGGGATAAGAACAAATAATCTTGCTTATCAAGAGTGGTAAGTCAAGAGTTATCTTTTAAGGGTTGAGAAGGTGAAAGGTTTGTAACGGTTACTTTTGTGAGTGGACAACGTCGGTGGCTATGTAAACGTCGGTGACCTGAGAGACAGGGGTAACCGACGTCGGTGGCTTAGTGAAAGGAAAAACATCGGTGGGTGTCTCCACTGTGGCTAAGGATGAACGTCGGTGGCTCAATAGAGAGTCAAAAACGTCGGTGGATGAGAGAGATACGGCGTCGGTGCTTGCAAGCTATCGGAAAGTGCACGGCGGTGGGTGCCTCGTGGTTGTCGGCGACGTCGGTGGATGCCTCGGCGGTGAATGGTTCTCGGTGGTTACGGTTGCCGACGGTGGATGGATCTCGGTGTCGCCGTCGGTGGTTCGAAGGTGGTTATCGGTGGCCGTAGGGTCGCCGTCGGTGGATGGTTTTTGGTGAGTGTGGTTTTTAGGGTTAGGGTTTGGAGAGAGAGGAACATAGAAAGAGAAGAGAGAGAGGAGACACTGTCGGTGACCTAGTCACCGACATTACTGTATGTATATATATATATATTTTTTTTTTCTTTTTATTTTTGTTTTTATATAAATATATTAATATAATATATAATATATCTATAAAGTATACATATAATATATATATAAAACATATAACATATATAAGTTATAAATATATAAATGTATATAATAACATACATTATATATAAATATAAAATATATTAGTCTATGTTTATCATACCTAACTCACAGATGAGAAACTTGAACCTTGCTTCATCAAGGGGCTTTGTGAACAGATCAGCTAGTTGATAATCGGTGGGGATGAAATGAAGTTCCACATCACCTTTAGAGACATGATCTCTTATAAAGTGATACCTAATATCAATGTGCTTGGATCTTGAATGAAGCACAGGGTTGTTGGCAATGGCTATTGCACTTGAGTTGTCACACATTATTGGAATCTTTGAGAAAATCTGATTGTAATCACACAAATGATTTTTCATCCACAATATTTGTGCACAACAACTTCAAAGACCACATATTCTCGCTTCAAAGATGAGGTAGACACCGAATGTTGTTTCTTACTTGACCATTTCACAAGCTTTCCACCAAGTAACTGACAACTTCCAGTTGTACTCTTTCTGTCTATTTTTGAACCTGCAAAATCAGAATCAGAGTACCCGATGAGATCGAAACCTGAGTCTTTGGGATACCAAAGACCCAGATTTATGGTACCTTTCAGATACCTGAAAATCCTTTTCACGGACTAGGTGTGATTCTTTAGGATTTGCTTGGTATCGGGCACATAGACAAGTAGCAAACATAATGTCAGGTCTACTTGCAGTTAGATAGAGAAGGGATCCTATCATGGCTCTATAATTTGTAATATTTACAGAAATGCCATCAGATCAGAAAAGAGTTTAAGAGGAGGAGTCATAGGAGTTTTCATGGTAGAGCAAGTATCAAATTGAAACTTTTTCAGAAGATCTTTAATGTATTTACTTTGATTTATGAAAATACCTTTTGAAGATTGTTTTACTTGCAATCCAAGAAAGAAAGTTAACTCCCCCATCATGCTCATTTCATATTCCTTTTGCATGAGGGAGCTAAACTCATCACACAAGGATTCATCGGTGGCTCCAAAAATAATATCATCTACATAGATTTGAACAAGAATGATATTACCTTGTGATTTCTTGAAGAAGAGAGTGTTGTCAACCTTGCCTCGTATGTACTTATTTCTAAGTAGATATTCTGAGAGAGTGTCATACCAGGCACGTGGAGCTTGCTTCAGTCCATATAGAGCTTTATCCAGCCTATATACATGATATGGATGGATCGGATCTTCAAACCCGGGAGGTTGCTTCACATACACTTCTTGACTAATTCACCATTCGGAAGGCACTTTTGACATCCATTTGAAATAACCGAAAATTCTTGTAAAATGCATGGGCAAGAAATATTCGGATAGCTTCCAATACGGCAACGGGAGCAAAAGTTTCATCATAATCAATTCCTTCCTCTTGCCGATATCCTTGAGCAACCAACACTTGCCTTGTTCCTTATGACAGTTCCTTCTTCGTCCATCTTGTTTCGAAACACCCATTTTGTTCCAATAATTGTTTTGTTGGATGGACGAGGAACTAACTTCCAGACTTTGTTTCTCTCAAATTGTGAGAGCTCTTCTTGCATGGCAATTACCCAGCTTGGATCAGCTAGGGCTTCATTTATCGAACTTAGGCTCAATAAGGGAAACAAAGTTGACATATAAGCACGTATTGCTTATGCCTCTTCCGGTTTTTACACCAACTTGTGGATCACCTATGATTTGATCTATTGGATGATCCATGGTCCACTTTAGTGCGGGAGGTAAGGAGGGAGGTAGAGAAGAGGATGAGGTAGGAATTTGAGATGGTGAAGAAGGGTTTAAGGGAGATATGGTGTTTTGGTGGGTAAGGTCTTCTGAAGAGTTAGTTTCAGGAGGTGGAGAAGAAAGAGAAGGTTTTGAAGGTAAGGTGGTGTTTATGGGAGGCTGAAAAGGGTTGCTATCTGGAGGATTGGTTTGAGAGGAGGATGGAATTTCACTAACACATGAATTTATCCATAGGTTTAATTCTTCTTCATCACAAGATAATGAAGAAGTTTCAAACTCATCAAACTTTACATGCATGGATTCATCTATGCATTGTCTTCTTAGGTTGAAAATTCTGAAGGCTCTTGAGGAGAGAGAGTAGCCCATGAAAATTCCATCATCTGACTTTGGATCAAACTTTCCAAGTTGTTCCCTGTCATTTAGCATGTGACATGCACGGCCAAACACATGGAAGAAGTCAACCGGGTTTTCTACCATGGAAAACTTCATACGGAGTCTTGTCATGCCTTTTGACTATGATAGACCTATTTTGAGTAAAGCATGCAGTGTTAACTGCTTCTGCCCAAAAATAGGTTGGCAACTTGGATTCACTCAGCATGGACTTTGCAGCTTCACATAGTGTTCTATTCTTTCTCTCAACAACACCATTTCTTTGAGGAGTGCGTACGGCAGAGAAGTTCTGAGAGATTCCTTTTAGGTCAAAGAAATCTTCCAGAGCAGCATTCTTGAATTCCGTGCCATTATCACTTCTGAAAGACTTCACCAGTTTACCATTCAAATTTTCAATTTTTCTTGTAAACCTGATGATTTCTTCAGCAGCATCACTCTTGTGTTTTAGAAAGAACACCCAAGTATATCTAGAGAATTCATCGACGATTACTAGCATATACTTTTTACCACCTGCATCGGTGTACTTGTTGGACCGCATAGATCCATGTGAAGCATTTGAAGAGGTTGAGAGATAGAAGAGCATTGTTTTGTTTTAAAGGAAGTTCGGTGAGTTTTCCTTTTTCACATGCCCCACATGACTTTTCTTTTTCAAAAGCTATTTTTGGCATTCCAACAACCAGCTCTTTGTTGGAAAGTTTGTTCAAGGTTTTAAAGTTTAGATGAGAGAACCTTTTATGCCACCCAACTTTGTTTGGCTAGTTCTTGAAAGGAGACACACAAACTCTTCTCCTATTGCACTTTCCTTCATGTTGATTATGTACACGTCATTCGGTCGGGTTCCCGCTAGTACAATCTTGTTACGTACGTCAAAGACCAAACATACACATAGCCGGAACATGACCTTATAGCCCAAATCACATATTTGGCTTATGCTTAGAAGATTGTACATCGACCACTTCAACATGAGCTACTCGAGAAAGTGATGGTTCCATTTGAAATGGTACCATATCCTTTGGTGACCCCTTTTCCATTTCCTCCAAAGGAAACGGTGGGTCCCTTTTCTTTTGAGAAGTTAGAGAGAAGAAGTTTGTTTCGGTCATGTGTCTTGAACATCCACTATCCATGTACCATATATGATCTTTATTTGGTACTGCACCCGAAACAAATTTAGACTTTTGGTACCCATTTTGAGGTGGGTCCTTTGGGATTAGAAGGCATTTTAGATTTGCAAGGAGTCAAGTCTTTTGGGCAATTTTTAGCAAGATGAAGAGTGTTGCCACGGTTATAGCACTTCTTTAAAGGGAAGGCCTTTTTAAAATCCCTATCATCTAAACTTTGGACGAGAGGTTGAGGAATGAGAAGAAGAAGAAGGATGTCCAACACCTGGTCTTGGTCCAAGAATACCTTTACCAGGATTTCTTGATTTCTTCAAGTTCTTGACCGAGGAATAAAGTCGGTAGCTATTTGAGATTTCTTTTTAGATGAAAATTTTGGTTTAGAAAAATTTTTCTTTTGAGGAGAAAATCTTTTTGAAGAAGAATACTCAAAGAACTTCAAAAGGTCGCTCACAGGAGTACCTTGACTCATGAAGACTTAAGGAATTTAAAAGTCTTTGGATAGGTTTGGGAGAAGAAGAAGAGCTTGGAAGAGTTGAAACCATTGAAGACTCGAAGAGATTTCTTTAGCTTTAACAAAGACTCCAAACTTTTTGGAACCGCATTCTACTTTGAGCATGTCAAGTAGATCTATAGAGTGAACGGAGGTAGAATCCTCGGATGAGTAACCGAAGAGAGCATCATCGTCATCGGAAAAGAAACCGGCGGGGAAAACCTTGACACTCGGAAGAAGAAGGGAGTGGAAGGTCGAAGAGGTTGAGGAATATCTTTTCCATAACCAAGGCCAGACTTATCCTTGCTGGTGATTTGATCTTGAAGGATCCTTTCTAGATTCTTAGAGGATTTAGTCCATTTAGACAGAACCTCTTGTTCCTTTTCAAGTGTAGAAGAAATCTTTGATTTTTCCTCGAAAATTTGTCGTTTAAATACCGAAGGTTTTCCGGATCGGCTTTCATTTTGTCAAAATCTTTTAGTTTTGAAAAGCAAGAGAGGAGTTGATCATTTAGACATTTTATGTGCATATCGACCTTTTTCTTTTGAATCTTTAAGTCACGAAGTCAACGGTTAAAGAATCAAAGGCATCGACCTTTTGATCATCGAGAGAGAAAGGTAAAAGGATGTACACGAGGTTTTGTCCCTGAAGTGGATCCCTCAGCAGATACAAGAGTGGTGTAGAGTGATTTCTCCATGTCTTCTATCTCATCAATTTTGGCCATGAGGCACTTAGTGACATACTCACTCTCACTCTCAGAGGTTTTCTCATCTTCCCAGCAATGAGCCTCAGCAACTAAGGTTTTATTTTTACCTTGGTTTCTCTCCTTTTCTCTCTTGTATTTGGCTTTGTATTTCTTGTACCTTGAGGTTTCTTTTGATTCAGAGTTTTCCTTAGAGGATTGGCTATTTCTCTCTTCATGCTTCCTAGAAGCTGATTTTGAGAAGTCATGGCCATAAGAAGAAGAAGGTTTAGAAGAAGAAGCTTTTGATACATTCGAAGCAAAATGACCTTTCTTTCCACAATTGAAGCATTCTTCATTTGCTTTATCAGAAGAGGATTTTTGAGAAAAAGGTTTTCTATTAAATTTGGAGCGGTTTGAAGAAAATCTTTTGTTCTTAAGGTTTCCAGCAAGCATTGCCATACTATCAGAAAGTATGTCAATGGCTGATTCTTCTCCTTCATCATCAGCAGCACTATAGTATGCATCTGACAGATGAGAAGAGTCTTCCTTAATATCTTTTTCAGAATCAGAAGAAGGATAGGTGATTCTAGGAACACAAGAAGAAGATTTTGAATCACCTATCAAAGCAATAGAAGAGGATTTGATATCCTTTATAAGAGACTTTCTGCGGTTCTTAGTTTGTTCATAGTGAAGCGAGTTCCATAGAGAGCGATTAAAGGCATTATTTCTAAGTCCTTGGTTTGCTTGATGCAAGTACAGATAGTTTCCCAGAAATCTGGAAGACAATCCATGAACTTGCAGAGAACTTCTTCATTATCATAAACTCGGCCAAGAACTTTGAGATCGTTGAGAAGACAGTTAAAACGATTAAAGTAGGTAGAAAGAGATTCTCCCTTTTCATGGGAGAAGAGTTCATACTTTCTAACAAGACGGATCTGTTAGATTTCTTTACTTCTTTGGTGCCTTCATATAAGACACTCAAAGTATCCCACATCTCTTTAGCGGTTGGAAGGTTAAGAAGAGAATGATACACATCATCGGGAAGGGAAACGAAGAAGAGCGATTTGACTTTAGTATCTAAAGCAACTAGGCGTTTATCATCTTCACTAAATTTGTTAGAAGGTTTAATGATATATCTACCGCTTTTCTCACTTCTTTCGTCATCGACTCTATGTCCTTTCCTTCGGCGTCCTTTTCGAGGGCCAAAGCGAGCCCATATTTTAGAAATAATAGGTCCTCACCGAGAATGTTGGGATACTGCAATCGATCCCTTCCAAGAATAATAACATGCGATTTTTCCATAACCCAAAGTTGTTTGGGTTGAATCTTGGGGGTTTAGCCAAAGATCCTAAATCATATGTATTCGGGAAGAGGTGCAAGGTACCATCAACATTTGAGGTAGTAGCCATCACGGATACGGTTTATGAGATTAAACCAAGCTGCTACGATACCAATTGTTAGTCCCCAAAGAGAGATGGCTAACTAAGAGAGGGTTTTGTAGAAGGGGGGGTTGAATATAAAACACACAATATACTCTTTTTAAATTTTTTAATATAAATATTAAAAATTTACACACGAATAGTTTGATGCGGAAAAGAACGGGCGGACTATTCTATCAAACTAAACACACGGATAACGATAATTAACTATTACACTAAGCAAGTTAAAACAATACCGTTATAGCACACGGCTTTGCCACGGTCAAACAAATAATCACTCAAGATTTGTTGAAAGCGTGAGATTTACGGGAAGGACTTCATCTCCTTTTATAGTGTCCATGCATGGGATGCAAGTGGACGGTGTCAAGATTTCATTAGGTTGGAAGATTATACGATGGACAAAGGAAGAGACCACTTCCTTTGTACTAGAATAATGGATGAACCATTCCTTGTAGCACGTAATGTCAGATAACTTTATCTTCTTTTCTTCATGCTCTGTGAAGTCCCATCAAGCCTTTTAGCTAAAAGACAAATATTCCTTTTATAAGAATAAAAGAGAATGTCTTTAATTAGGGCTTGGTGCCCAAGTTCTTGCTGGCTCACGTGTCTTGCAATTGATGTGAGTCAAGAACTTATCTCTTTGAAATTGCTAAGTGATACATCTCACTATGTATCACATCGGTGGATACCTTATAAGGCTGGAGTTGATAAGTGTACACTTTGCTTGATAACTTCTTCTTTCACTAAGTGACAAAAGTGTATACCCTTGTGAGTTGATATCACAGCCTTAGAAAATATACCTGCAATTTCGGTGACCAATATCATAGTGTCGGTGACCATGACATCAAACTTGATGACCTCATCTTATTTGATGTCCTTAGTACTTTTGATGACTTTTGAGTGTACCATCGGTGACCCACTATATTGGTGACCCAATCTTGACTTGGCAAAATGGTCTGAATATTGAAGTTGGTTGATACATCCAAAATTCCACTTTTTGATGTACAACCCCTTGATTGAATAGTCTTTGACTTTTCAATACTTGAAGCATATTTCAGACCTTCAAAAGAACCTGTAAAAATTCATTCATATAAAGGAAGGTGGTTCATCACCAAATCATCGGTGACCCAACAATTATTTTTCACATTGTAGTTTTTACTAGTTAAAGACATGTTTTTAGTTTTTATTTCTTAATTCACCGTGTTATATAAATTGATAAAATTTTGAAATGCATCAAAAATCCTATTCAAAATTCCAAATCGTTTTTAGCCTTGCTCAATGTTTGTCTAAAATCTAGCTATTGTTGGTGGATTTGTTAACCTTTTTTCATTTGCTCAAATTTTTTTAATCGTTTTTAACCTTGCTCACTGTTTGTCTAAGATTTCCATTATTGTTGGTGGATTTTTTTAACTTTTTTCATTTGCTCAAAAAAATTAATTTTAAAGATAAACATTTTTCTTTATAATTGGTTATACTATTTTTTTATTAGTGTTATATTGATAAAAAAATTCATTTTAGATACAGATATAATGTTTTTTAAGTTTCAAGCCTATAAGAGGCCCATACGTCTAAACCGGTCCGACCAAACCACTTTTTTGTTGTCCGGTTTAATCGGACAACAATTGGTCACTTACTGTCAAACTGCTCGATTTGAAAATTTTCTAAACCACCATTATGGTTTGGTTTGTGGTTTGGAAGGTTAAATCGTCCAAACCGGACCACGAACACCCTATTATAACTTTTAAACTGTAAAATATATGTATATATTTAATAAAGCTAGAAGATGTACCCGCTGCAATGCAGCGAAATTTAAATATTTCATCAACATTAATGTTAGAAGTATCGAACTCTTTTAAAATATCAAATTATCTATCATTATGAACTTAGAAATCGACATCCATTATTTTTACAAAACCCAAATACAATCCTACTTTAAGAGGAACACAGTAGCACATTTATGACACATTTGATTTGACGAAAATTTAAAAATAATGGATGCCGATTTATAAGTTCATAATGATAGATAATTTGATATTTTAAAAGACTTCGAAACTTCTAACGTTAATGTTGATGAAATATTTAAATTCCGTTGCATTGCAGCGGGTACGTTTCTAGTAATTATATAATTTGTAAAAAAAGAAACATATTTTTTTAATGAAATTTGATTCCGATTATTTATTTTAATATGATAGGGGTGTAAAATGAAAAATAAAATAATAAGTGATATGAACAAAGTTTAAAAACTAATTATAGTATAGATAATGGTGTAAAATGAAAAGGTAAAAAAATTAAATAAATAACTATAGAGCATAAAATATTTTTTTTTTAAAAATAACTCGTTACGTTTTCATGTATATAATAATATGATTAAATCAAAAAATATTCAATATTGGGCTCATTTTGAAGGTATTGACGACACGAGCATAATGGTATAATTTATAAAAATAGAAACTTATTTTTTAATTGTTTTATGATTCATATAAAATTATTTAGGTTAATACCATAAAAGTATAAAATGAAAAATGAAAAAGTGAAAGACATAAAATAAATTAAATAATTAACTATATGGATGTGAAGTGTAACTTAAAATTTTAAAATAATTTAATTTATAAATTTACATAGAAACGTGGGAGTGGGAGGTTGGAGTAAAATTCTAAAGCTTTGGATGTTGTATCTCATGCGAGGAATGTTGTACATCTTAAAAATGTAAACTTAACCGTTTAACATGCTTTATATAATAGTATAGATATAGATAGAGGTGGTTTTATTTAGGGCTATCAGAAATAACCTAAATAGAATAAGACCCATCCGAAAATAATACGATATGGGTTATATGGTTTTGAGTTGGAACTGACAAATGACTTAATGGATTTGTCAAATTTCATCCCCATTATGTTAATGGTACCAACTTGGTTCACTTCTTAGTTGAAAGATGAATTATATACTTGTCAAGCGAAATAAGCTTTACTGAATTACCTATTTATCGGTGAAGCAGGGGAAATATATAACACATTTTAATATATATATTGTTGGGTCACCGATGATTTGGTGATGAACCACCTTCCTTTATATGAATGAATTTTTACAGGTTCTTTTGAAGGTCTGAAATATGCTTCAAGTATTGAAGAGTCAAAGACTATTCAATCAAGGGGTTGTACATCAAAAAGTGGAATTTTGGATGTATCAACCAACTTCAATATTCAGACCATCTTGCCAAGTCAAGATTGGGTCACCAATATAGTGGGTCACCGATGGTACACTCAAAAGTCATCAAAAGTACTAAGGACATCAAATAAGATGAGGTCATCAAGTTTGATGTCATGGTCACCGACACTATGATATTGGTCACCGAAATTGCAGGTATATTTTCTAAGGCTGTGATATCAACTCACAAGGGTATACACTTTTGTCACTTAGTGAAAGAAGAAGTTATCAAGCAAAGTGTACACTTATCAACCTCCAGCCTTATAAGGTATCCACCGATGTGATACATAGTTAGATGTATCACTTAGCAATTTCAAAGAGATAAGTTCTTGACTCACATCAATTGCAAGACACGTGAGCCAGCAAGAACTTGGGCACCAAGCCTTAATTAAAGACATTCTCTTTTATTCTTATAAAAGGAATATTTGTCTTTTAGCTAAAAGGCTTGATGGGACTTCACGCGAGCATGAAGAAAAGAAGATAAAGTTATCGACATTACGTGCTACAAGGAATGGTTCATCCATTATTCTAGTACAAAGGAAGTGGTCTCTTCCTTTGTCCATCGATAATCTTCCGCCTAATGAAACCTTGGATACCGTCCACTTGCATCACATGCATGGACACTATAAAAGGAGATGAAGTCCTTCCCGAAATCTCACGCTTTCAACAAATCTTCGAGTGATTATTTGTTTGATCGTGGCAAGCCGTGTGCTATAACAATATTGTTTTAACTTGCTTAGTATAATAGTTAATTCTTGTTATCTGTGTGTTTAGTTTGATAGAATAGTGCACTGTTCTTTTCCGCATCAAACTATCCGTGTGTAAATTTTTAATATTTATATTAAAAAATTTAAAAAGAGTATATTCTGTGTGTTTTATATTCAACCCCCCTTCTACAAAACCCTCTCTTAGTTAGCCATCTCTCTTTGGGACTAACAATTGGTATCGAACGGTTGGTTTAATCTCATAAACCGGATCCGTGATGGCTACTACCTCAAATGTTGATGGTACCTTGCGAACCTCTTCCAAGTAATACATATGATTTAGGATCTTTGGCTAAACCCCCAAGATTCAACCCAAACAACTTTAGGTTATGGAAAAATCGCATGTTATTATTCTTGGAAGGGATCGATTATGCAGTATCCCAACATTCTCAAAATGTGAGGGACCTATTATTCCTAAAATATGGGCTCGCTTTGGCCCTCAAAAGGACGCCGAAGGAAAGGACATAAGTCGGATGACGAAAGAAGTGAGAAACCGGTAGATATATCATTAAACCTTCTAACAAATTTAGTGAAGATGATAAACACCTAGTTGCTTTAGATACTAAAGTCAAATCGCTCTTGTCGTTTCCTTCCCCGATGATGTGTATCATTCTCTTCTTAACCTTCCCACTGCTAAAGAGATGTGGGATACTTTGAGTGTCTTATATGAAGGCACCAAAGAAGTAAAGAAATCTAACAAGATCCTGTCTTGTTAGAAAGTATGAACTCTTCTCCCATGAAAAGGAGAATCTCTTTCTACCTACTTTAATCGTTTTAACTGTCTTCTTAACGATCTCAAAGCTCTTGGACGAGTTTATGATAATGAAGAAGTTCTCTGCAAGTTTATGGATTGTCTTCCGAATTTCGGGAAACTATGCCGTACTTGCATCAAGCAAACCAAGGACTTAGAAATAATGCCTTTAATCGCTCTCTATGGAACTGCTTCTTCACTATGAACAAACTAAGAATCAGAGAAAGTCTCTTATAAAGGATATCAAATCCTCCTCTATTGCTTTGATAGGTGATTCAAAACCTTCTTCTTGTATTCCTAGAATCACCTATCCTTCTTCTAATTCTGAAAAGATATTAAGGAAGACTCTTCTCATCTGTCAGATGCATACTATAGTGTCGATGATGAAGGAGAAGAATCAGCCATTGACATACTTTCTGATAGTATGGCAATGCTTGCTGGAAACCTTAAGAACAAAAGATTTTCTTCAAACCGCTCCAAATTTAATAGAAAATCTTTTTCTCAAAAATCCTCTTCTGATAAAGCAAATGAAGAATGCTTCAATTGTGGAAAGAAAGGTCATTTTGCTTCTGAATGCAGATCAAAAGCTTCTTCTTCTAAACCTTCTTCTTCTTATGGCCATGACTTCTCAAAATCAGCTTCTAGGAAGCATGAAGAGAGAAATAGCCAATCCTCTAAGGAAAACCCTGAATCAAAAGAAACCTCAAAGTACAAGAAATACAAAGCCAAATACAAGAGAGAAAAGGAGAGAAACCAAGGTAAAAATAAAACCTTAGTTCTTTGAGGCTCATTCTTTGGGAAGATGAGCAAACCTCTGAGAGTGAGAGTGAGTATGTCACTAAGTGCCTCATGGCCAAAATTGATGAGATAGAAGACATGGAGAAATCACTCTACACCACTCTTGTATCTGCTGAGGGATCCACTTCAGGGACAAAACCTCAGGTACATCCTTTTACCTTTCTCTCTGATGATCAAAAGGCTGATGCCTTTGATTCTTTAACTGTTGACTTCTGTGACTTAAAGATTCAAAAGAAAAAGGCTGATATGCACATAAAATGTCTAAATGATCAACTCCTCTCTTGCTTTTCAAAACTAAAAGATTTTGACAAAATGAAAGCTGATCTGGAAAACCTTCGGTATTTAAACGACAGTCTTTCTGAGGAAAAATCAAAGATTTCTTCTACTCTTGAAAAGGAACAAGAGGTTCTGTCTAGATGGACTAAATCTTCTAAGAATCTAGAAAGGATCCTTCAAGATCAAATCACCAGCAAGGATAAGTCTGGCCTTGGTTATGGAAAAGATGTTCCTCAACCTCTTGACCTTCCACTCCCTTCCTCCTCTGAGTGTCAAGGTTTTCCTGCTGGTTTCCTTTCCGATGACGATGATGCTCTCTTCGGTTATTCATCTGAGGATTCTACCTCCGTTCACTCTATAGATCTACTTGACATGCTCAAAGTAGAATGCAGTTCTAAAAAGTTTGGAGTCTTTGTTAAAGCTAAAGAAATCTCTTCTGAGTCTTCAATGGTTTCAACTCTTCCAAGCTCTTCTTCTTCTCCCCAACCTATCCAAAGACTTTTAAATTCCTTAAGTCTTCATGAGTCAAGGTACTCCCAGGAGCAGCCTTCTGTAGTTGCTGAGTATCCCTCTTCAAAAAGATTTTCTTCTCAAAAGAAAAAATTTTCTAAATCAAATTTTTCATCTAAAAGGAAATCTCAAATAGCTACTGACTTTATTCCTCGGTCGATAAACTTGAAGAAATCAAGAAATCTGGTAAAGGTATTCTTGGACCAAGACCAGGTGTTGGACACCCCTCTTCTTCTCATTCCTCAACCTCTGTCCAAAGTTTAGATGATAGGGATTTTAAAAAGGTCTTTCCTTTAAAGAAGTGCTATAACTGTGGCAACACTCTTCATCTTGCTAAAAATTGCCCAATAGACTTGGCTCCTTGTAAATCTAAAATGCCTTCTAATCCCAAAGGACCCACCTCAAAATGGGTACCAAAAGTCTAAATTTGTTTAAGATGCAGTACCAAATAAAGATCATATATGGTACATGGATAGTGGATGTTCAAGACACATGACCGAAACAAACTTCTTCTCTCTAACTTCTCAAAGAAAAGGGACCCACTGTTTCCTTTGGAGGAAATGGAAAAGGGTCACCAAAGGATATGGTACCATTTCAAATGGAACCATCACTTTCTCCAGTAGCTCATGTCGAAGGGCTAATGTACAACCTTCTAAGCATCAGCCAAATATGTGATTTGGGCTATAAGGTCATGTTCCAGCTGTGTGTGTGCTTGGTCTTTGATGTACAGAACAAGATTGTACTAGCAGGAACCCGACTGAATGACGTGTACATAATCAACATGAAGGAAAGTGCAATAGGAGAAGCTGTGTGTCTCCTCTCTCAAGAACTAGCCAAACAAAGTTGACGTGGCATAAAAGGTTCTCTCATCTAAACTTTAAAACCTTGAACAAACTCTCCAACAAAGAAGTTGTTGGAATGCCAAAAATAGCTTTTGAAAAAGAAAAGCTGTGTGGGGCATGTGAAAAAGGAAAACTCACCAAAACTTCCTTTAAAACAAAACAATGCTCTTCTATCTCTCAACCTCTTCAAATGCTTCACATGGATCTATGCGGTCCAGTCGATACACCCGATGCAGGTGGTAAAAAGTATATGCTAGTAATCGTCGATGAATTCTCTAGATATACTTGGGTGTTCTTTCGAAACACAAGAGTGATCTTCTTGAAGAAATCATCGTGTTTACAAGAAAGATTGAAAATTTGAATGGTAAACTGGTGAAGTCCTTCAGAAGTGATAATGGCACAGAATTCAAGAATGCTGTTCTGGAAGATTTCTTTGACCTAAAAGGAATTTCTCAGAACTTCTCTGCCGTACGCACTCCTCAGCAAAATGGTGTTGTTGAAAGAAAGAATAGAACACTATGTGAAGCTGCAAGGTCTATGCCTTTGAGTGAATCCAAGTTGCCAACCTATTTTTGGGAAGCGTGCTGTTAACACCGCATGCTTTACTCAAAATAGGTCTATCATAGTCAAAAGGCATGACCGTACTCCGTATGAAGTTTTCCATGGTAGAAAACCTGCAGTTGACTTCTTCCATGTGTTTGGCTGTGCATGTCACATGCTAAATGACAGGGAACAACTTGGAAAGTTTGATCCGAAGTCAGATGATGGAATTTTCATGGGCTACTCTCTCTCCTCAAGAGCCTTCAGAATTTTCAACCTAAGAAGACAATGCATAGATGAATCCATGCATGTAAAGTTTGATGAGTTTGAAACTTCTTCATTATCTTGTGATGAAGAAGAATTAAACCTATGGATAAATTCATGTGTTAGTGAAATTCCATCCTCCTCTCAAACCAATCCTCCAGATATCAACCCTTCTCAGCCTTCCATAAACACTACCTTACCTTCTGAACCTTCTCTTTCTTCTCCACCTCCTGAAACTAACTCTTTAGAAGACCTTACCCACCAAAACACTATATCTCCCTTAAACCCTTCTTCACCATCCCAAAATCCTACCTCATCCTCTTCTCTACCTCCCTCCTTACCTCCTGCTCTAAAGTGGACCATGAATCATCCAATAGATCAAATCATAGGTGATCCACAAGTTGGTGTAAAAACCAGAAGAGGCATAAGCAATCTGTGCTTATATGTCAACTTTGTTTCCATTGTTGAGCCTAAGCTGATAAATGAAGCCCTAGCTGATCCTAGCTGGGTAATTGCCATGCAAGAAGAGCTCTCACAATTTGAGAGAAACAAAGTCTGGAAGTTAGTTCCTCGTCCATCCAACAAAACAATTATTGGAACAAAATGGGTGTTTCGAAACAAGATGGACGAAGAAGGAACTGTCATAAGGAACAAGGCAAGGTTGGTTGCTCAAGGATATCGGCAAGAGGAAGGAATTGATTATGATGAAACATTTGCTCATGTTGCCAGATTGGAAGCCATCCGAATATTTCTTGCCCATGCAGCTTAGAAGAATTTTCGGGTATTCCAAATGGATGTCAAAAGTGCCTTCCTGAATGGTGAATTAGCTGAAGAAGTGTATGTGAAGCAACCTCCTGGGTTTGAAGATCCAGTCCATCCATATCATGTATATAGGCTGGATAAAGCTCTATATGGACTGAAGCAAGCTCCACGTGCCTGGTATGACACTCTCTCAGAATATCTACTTAGAAATAAGTACATACGAGGCAAGGTTGACAACACTCTCTTCTTCAAGAAATCACAAGGTAATATCATTCTTGTTCAAATCTATGTAGATGATATTATTTTTGGAGCCACCGATGAATCCTTGTGTGATGAGTTTAGCTCCCTCATGCAAAAGGAATATGAAATGAGCATGATGGGGGAGTTAACTTTCTTTCTTGGTTTGCAAGTAAAACAATCTTCAGAAGGTATTTTCATAAATCAAAGTAAATACATTAAAGATCTTCTGAAAAAGTTTCAATTTAATACTTGCTCTACCATGAAAACTCCTATGGCTCCTCCTCTTAAACTCTTTTCTGATCCTGATGGCATTTCTGTAAATATTACAAATTATAGAGCCATGATAGGATCCCTTCTCTATCTAACTGCAAGTAGACCTGACATTATGTTTGCTACTTGTCTATGTGCCCGATACCAAGCAAATCCTAAAGAATCACACCTAGCTGCTGTGAAAAGGATTTTCAGGTATCTGAAAGGTACCATAAATCTGGGTCTTTGGTATCCCAAAGACTCAGGTTTCGATCTCATCAGGTACTCTGATTCTGATTTTGCAGGTTCAAAAATAGACAGAAGAGTACAACCGGAAGTTGTCGATTACTTGGTGGAAAGCTTGTGAAATTTGGTCAAGTAAGAAACAACATTCGGTGTCTACATCTACTTCTTTGAAGCGAGTATGTGGTCGTGGAAGTTGTTGTGCACAGATATTGTGGATGAAAAATCAGTTGTGTGATTACAATCAGGTTTTCTCAAAAATCCCAATAATGTGTGACAACTCAAGTGCAATAGCCATTGCCAACAACCCTGTGCTTCATTCAAGATCCAAGCACATTGATATTAGGTATCACTTTATAAGAGATCATGTCTCTAAAGGTGATGTGGAGTTACATTTCATTCCCACCGACTATCAACTAGCTGATCTGTTCACAAAGCCTCTTAATGAAGCAAGGTTCAAGTTTCTCATCGGTGAGTTAGGTATGGTAAACATAGACTAATATATTTTATATTCATATATAATGTATGTATTATATATATATATATTCCATATATATATATATTATATACATTTATATATTTGTAACTTATATATGTTATATGTTTTATATATATTATATACTCTATAGATATATTATATATATTATATTATATATTATATTATATTAATATATTTATATAAAAATAAAAATAAAAAGAAAATAAAAATAATATATATACAGTGTCGGTGACTAAGTCACCGACGAAACCTCTCTCTCTCTTTCTATTTTCTTCTCTATCTTCCCTTCCCCAAAACCTTAACCCTGAAACCACCCACCGAAACCGCCGTTAACCACCTCGATCCCAAGCCACCGACGGTCACCCCCCTTTTCTCTCCGACGTCGAGCCACCGACGACACCACAGCCATCCACCGATGCCGCCGATATGTTGCCCTAGCCACCGACGGTTGTAAGTCATTCTGCTGACGTCACTTTCCGACGTCTCCTTTACGTCATCCACCGACGTCGCACCCTTGTTCAAAGCCACCGACGTTGACCTTTGATCTAAACCACCGACGTTGCACCTTGGTTCGAGCCACCGACGTTGCACTGTGATTCGAGCCACCGACGTTGCACCCTTGATTGAGCCACCGACGGTCGCATCTAGCCACCGACGTTTGTCTATCTCTCACACACAAACCCACCGACGTTCTCTCTATTCACTGTGCATCACTCACCGACGTTTGCCCTGTATATTCCACTCACCAAGGTAACCTTTTCAAACCTTTCACCTTCTTAACCCTTAAAAGATAACTCTTGACTTACCACTCTTGATAAGCAAGATTATTTGTTCTTATCCCTAATGACATCATCAATGTCAGACCATGCGCCGAATTCAACCCTAAACCCTTAGAATTCTGACCTTTCAATCACCAAAAATAATCATTATTTTTGAAAGTTGAAATTTCCCTCTCATATATAACCTCTTCCCCCACTACTTCACCACCTTTCTCGCACCCACTTTCTCCTCACCTTCAAAAGCAAAAACCTGCAACCTGCAACTTCATTTTCTTCCTCAATGGCTTCTCCTTCAAGAATTGGTGAAGAACAAACAATCACTTTTGGATCCCTCTCCTTCCCTGCATGCAATTACTTTGGAAGAATAGGAGTTGACAATGCTCATCCAGAGTACAATGATGTTTGCTGGTTTCTTCAGAGATGCCCTCTACAATATGCTCTGACAGCAAAACCCAAAATGAGTAAGTTTCTTCTTGGAAACTTTTGGTTAACTTGCACATTTGATGCCTCATCGGATCAAATTATTGCATCTGTTCTAAGCAATGATGAACATGATGTGATCTTCAATGTGGAAGATGTTAGAAGCATTCTCAAGCTTCCTGTTTATGACTCTTATGAACCATTCCCTCTTGGTAATGAACATCAAATGGTGGTTGATGTGTTAAACTATATGGAAGAGAAGAAGGGCTCAAAGTCAAAGGGTCCGGGTACTTTATTGCGCAAAAACATGGGAAGTATTTGGAACTTCTTCTTTGCTCATCTGATTCTGTGCCTGAGCAAGAAGACAGGTGGTCCGGATCAGTCACCTTCTCAAGTAACTGAGCTGGCACATGCTCTTATTTTTCAGAGAAAAATAGATTATGCCAGCTACTTCTTTAATGAAATGATTTCCTCGTTCTCCACCCTCCGACGTCCTCAGGTACCCTTCCAACGACTTTTCTCTTATTATTCATGCAAAGTTAGCGGATAAATTAGAGAAAAGAGATGATAGCATATATGAACTCCCTCTCCACCAAGTGGGTAACCAAATCATGAAAAAGGTCAGTCTTAGCATCGTACAACCCTCTCAGACCTTCTATGGTTGAGTTTGCAAGGAATGCAACTCTTACTTGGGGAGAGAATGAACCGCGTCTTCAGAGAACTTCAGGTATGTCTTCTACCCCTTCTGTACCTAGAGTCACTGGTGTGCCCAAATCTCTTAAGAGATCCAAAGCGTCGGGCACATCTACCTCCGCACCCACCGATGCTACTAAGCCAAAAGAGCCTTTGGCTTCCACCCAAGCATCCAAATCCCATAAGCGGAGAAACTCTAAAAGCCCCCCAAAGACTTCCTCAAAGAAGTCTAAGGGAACCCAAAGGGTTAAAGCACATGATCCATCTACTGGCTCCCAAAAGCCAGTAGGTGTTGAAAATATCCTCACAAAACCCAAGGAACACCTAGCTACTCCCAGCTCCTCCATGCCCTCTCAAAAGGACTTGGTTGTAAAAAGGGACACCCTTACTATTCCTTCATCAACTTTCTCACTAGTTGATGAAGATGACTTGGAGTATCCCATCCAAGGTACCTCTTCTTCACCCCTAGAGCTCTCTCAGCTCCGTGTCCACACTCCACGTGAGAGTGCACCACAACCAGGTGCATTTGATGGAGCAACCCTCTTTACTGATTTTCTGATGTCCGACACTACTCCTTGGATAGGTACGTCTCCCGTACATAACAAGGGTGTGGAGGAACCCATTACTGAGGAATCCCCTCAAAGACACTCTTCTAAGAGTGTCTCCCCCTCATCTCCTAAATCCCCCCCAAGGAAATCTACAGGTTTGGTGGATTATTCTTCCAGTGATGGTGATGATACTGATCAACCACCAAAGCCTCATCCTACTGCTCCCATGTCTTCAAAGCAAGGGAATGATCTTCTACAGGCTTTCACCACCTTTACCAGTAATACTATCAGAAGGGTGGAGGTCTTAGAAGAACATGCAACTAAGGAAAAGGAAAGAATGGATTCCCTTTCCTCATCTCTCAGATCTAACATAGAGGAGTTGTCGGTGAGTCACCCAACTCTAATGACATGTTTAGATCTTCTACATTTGGATATCCTTGATCTTCAGCAAGGATTCTCTTCAAGTCAAGCATCTGTGCTTTCATCCATCCAGGATCTTCGAAGCACCTCTTCTCAGCAAGCCACCAATATCTCTACTCTTATTGCAAATCAACAGGCAATAATGGAGTCTCTCTCAAGTCTACACACCAAGATTGATAAAGTTCCAACCTCTTCTCCAACGGTTGAACTTGATATTGGTGATTCCTTCTTCCAAGATGCGACGGGTTTGTCCTTCAAAGGGTAGAAAAGAAACTTGGGGGTCTCTGCTCTGATGTGGAGAGGATTAAGGAGTTTCTCTCTTCAGTGGGTTTCAAGGGTTCAACCACTGAGGGGGAGAAAAATGTGAAGACCTCTACAGCAGCCAAAGCCGCCGACGTCAGCATGCCAGCCGCCGACGTCAGCATGCCAGCCGCCGACAATCATCCAGCCACCGATGTGGCAGCCACCGACGTGGCCCCTACAGCCACCGATGGTGGTATGGTCACAGAGGTGGTCCCTGTTCCTTTGGTACCCGAAGCAGCTGTTGAGGGGGAGAGTGTCAGTGCTCAACCCCTTGAAACTGAAGAAGAGAATAAAAGAAAAGAAAAAGCTAAAGGAAAGAAGCCTCTCTCTTTTGAAGAACAGGAAGAAGAAAGAAAGAGAAAGAAACGGATGAGAGATCCTCATGCAGACACTCTCAGACTTCAGCCTGCCCCAGCACTCACCGATCCTCTTGGGGTAATTCTCTCTGAGGCTGAAAGAGAGGAAGCTATAAGGGCTCAGCTTGAGTATGATCAGACTAATGTACTCAAGCTAGCTCATGATGAAGCTGTTCATGCCAAAGTCACCGATGCAATTCAAGCTCAAAAAGATGAGCTTGAAAATATAAAGAAGAAATCTGAAGCTGCAAAATTGGTTGATGAGGCCAAGAAGGCAAAGGAAGTAGAGTGGTTCAAAAGGAGGTTGAAGAATAGAAAGGATGATTCAAAGATCATCGGTGCTACCATTCATCCTCCAACTAAGAATTCTCCCAAACTTCTTATCACTCTTAAAAGAGCTGATTCTCTTATGAAAGTTTGTGAGGTTGATTGGCTTGAAGCTCTTGGTATCTCTGAATGGATAGAGGTTGGAAATTGCATTGACAAGAGCAAAAGCAAACACAAGGAATTAATACTGAATACCATCAGAAAGCTCTTTGTCAAAATGGTGAAGATTCAAAAGGAGCATAATATTCTTGTCACCTTTCTTGAAGGTCAACAGATGTACCTTATTCAAAAGGGTCTCTCTGGAGAGTTGGTCAAACCTCCAAAGAACAAAAAGAAAGGACACTTTTCCATGCTTCATGAAAGGGGCATAAAGATTGACGCATCAGGTATTAATCTCTCTATTCCCACTCCTATTGCTTATCCTGAGCAAACCATGATCACCGAGCCTGAACTTGGAGTATTCTTTGAGGACATCTATGGTAACATAGGTTTCTTCAGAGCCTCTGACATTCCAAGGGCTCACAGCTCCTTCCTCTCTGCTATTCTTGGAGTGCCTCCCATTGAAGACCATGGCATCACAAGAATGATCCTGGATGAACTTAAAAGAAGAGAACCCTCCTCAGATCCTTGATCCTGCAGACGTATAGTGCAGTATGAACTTTATTAATCATGTACTCTGATCAATCCTATGTGTTGATTAATAAAAGTTCATACTTTTCTTCCATCCCATCTCTTGTTAATATTTTTACAAGCTTTGCACATATTTAAACTTATACTTATTCTTTTATTCAATTTATACTCTATACTGTACATACTCAGTTAAAAAAAAAATCAAAAAAAAAAAAAAAAAATCTGAGTCAAAAGAACCCAAAAGAAAAATAGAAAGGGTCAAAAAGAATTCTTTTCTAACCTACGGTATCATCATCAAATAGGGGAGATTGTTGGGTCACCGATGATTTGGTGATGAACCACCTTCCTTTATATGAATGAATTTTTACAGGTTCTTTTGAAGGTCTGAAATATGCTTCAAGTATTGAAGAGTCAAAGACTATTCAATCAAGGGGTTGTACATCAAAAAGTGGAATTTTGGATGTATCAACCAACTTCAATATTCAGACCATCTTGCCAAGTCAAGATTGGGTCACCAATATAGTGGGTCACCGATGGTACACTCAAAAGTCATCAAAAGTACTAAGGACATCAAATAAGATGAGGTCATCAAGTTTGATGTCATGGTCACCGACACTATGATATTGGTCACCGAAATTGCAGGTATATTTTCTAAGGTAAATTTGTGATATCAACTCACAAGGGTATACACTTTTGTCACTTAGTGAAAGAAGAAGTTATCAAGCAAAGTGTACACTTATCAACCTCCAGCCTTATAAGGTATCCACCGATGTGATACATAGTTAGATGTATCACTTAGCAATTTCAAAGAGATAAGTTCTTGACTCACATCAATTGCAAGACACGTGAGCCAGCAAGAACTTGGGCACCAAGCCTTAATTAAGACATTCTCTTTTATTCTTATAAAAGGAATATTTGTCTTTTAGCTAAAAGGCTTGATGGGACTTCACAGAGCATGAAGAAAAGAAGATAAAGTTATCTGACATTACGTGCTACAAGGAATGGTTCATCCATTATTCTAGTACAAAGGAAGTGGTCTCTTCCTTTGTCCATCAGATAATCTTCCAGCTAATGAAACCTTGACAGCTGTCCACTTGCATCACATGCATGGACACTATAAAAGGAGATGAAGTCCTTCCCAGAAATCTCACGCTTTCAACAAATCTTCAGAGTGATTATTTGTTTGATAAGCAAGTGTGCTATAACAGTATTGTTTTAACTTGCTTAGTGTAATAGTTAATTACTGTTATCTGTGTGTTTAGTTTGATAGAATAGTCTGCCTGTTCTTTTCCGCATCAAACTATCTGTGTGTAAATTTTTAATATTTATATTAAAAAAATTTAAAAAGAGTATATTCTGTGTGTTTTATATTCAACCCCCCATTCTACAAAACCCTCTCTTAGTTAGCCATCTCTCTTTGGGGACTAACATATATATATAGGGGCGGTTCAAATGAGAACTCAAATTTAGTTGTAAACGTGAGGACAAATGAGAGTGCGACACATGTCTCATTCAAAGAAATATTATAGTATATATTCAGTCTGAATATACAAAGAAATATTCAGTCTGAATATTCCTTTGTATATTCAGACTGAATATATACTAGACTGAATATTCCTTTGTATATTCAAACTGAATATATACTATATTTAGTCTGAATATTTATTTGTATATTCAGTCTGAATATTGCTTATTTTGACACGTGTCATGCTCTCATTTGTTCTTACGTTCACAACCAAATTTGAGTTCGCATTTGAACTTTCCTCTATAATATATATATATATATATATATAAAATATAAGCAAAATGTGTTATTCAGTTAATCAAATTATAAAAAAATTAATCAAAAAAGAATCCTTATTCAGTTAAATGAACCATTTAACCCGAAAACCGAAAAGAATGTCGGATTAAACCCAAAAAAGGTGATCTAAAATTGGACTTGTTAATTGAGAGAGAAACCTTGATACTTATATAGTTATATATATATATATATATATATATATATATATATATGTAGAGGAAGATTCAAATGAGAACTTTGTAAATTTAAAGGAATAAAGGGACACTTGTGGACCACATATGATGTGGGTCCCACATAATATTAAATCATTTCTGATTTAATATGATTTAATATTAAATCAGAAATGATTTAATATTATGTGGGACCCACATTATATGTGGTCCACAAAGTGTTCCTTTGTTCCTTTAAAGATGGATGGTTCTCGTATGATCCCTCCCCTATATATGTATATATATATATGTATATATATAGGACGGATTCAAATGAAAACTTATTTTTTGATTGTGCACATGAGGACAAAAAAGAGAGCGACGCGCGACACGTGTCACATGCGTCCAAGGGTTATTCATTCTGAATATATAATGGTCATGTGTTATCCATATTGAATGTTGTGTCATTCATAGTGAATGATGCATCATTCATTATGATTAGTATATGAATTTCACTTTTATTATTATCCTTAAATATAATGCTTAAACGGAGAAAAATAAAAAAAGAAAGTACAAATTTTCAAATTTAAAAGAAATCATTAAAACATAATGCTATTAGAGAGAGATTTTTTTTTTCTTTTTCTTTAGCCGATCACTTCCATCTCATCAAATTAAGAATTTAAATAAAATTCCATGATAGTAGTTTTTCTTACAAGAACCTCTCCTTCAGTTTGGGCCTGGCCCGGTACCCGTTCTCATAACTGGTTATGAATAACCTTAGTGGCCTTGGATTTTTTTGTCGGGACCAGGACCGGTTACGGGAATAGTATTTGGGACCAAAACCGATTTGGCCATTTTTATTGAAAACCACAAGGGTTGTGACGTAGTGGTTGACACTCTGTAGGGATGTGGTGGAATATCTCATCTGTCCAGATTCAATTAAAGGTATGCACAACACAACAGTTGTGACCACTGAATTTATCAGTGCTGAGACACCCTTCCAAAAAGTTGGATTATTAAAACACTATAAAAAATAACGCTACTTTATCCAAATTTGCATCCTCTTTAATTCTCTCTACACATGGCATGGAAATGGTTGGAACAGATTTGTGAATGAAAAAAGACTAGAGCTAAGCCAATTTATGGTTTTAATTTAGATATAACAGAAGATCAACATTCTTCACTCTTCGCCTTGTTTGTTTTTTCATTTTAAGCTCTTAATCCCCACTTATATCTGATTCGTTTAGACGTTTCATAACTATTTCAGAACTGAAATCAGTATTTCAGAACTGAAATCAGACTTCAGATTTAAACACCTCATAAAAAACAAACACCAGCTTAGAATCTTTGGCAGAAATGCATGCAAGAATCAACAAGATTCCAATAAACCCTTCCAATTGTATAAAGAAGAAGAGAACTAACAAAACAAAGTTCCAACATTTCTAAAGAACAAGCAAAAACCCCTGTTTTAAAACATCACAAGAGGAGAACTTGCAAAAAAAGATCTTAAAAACCCACAACACCCACATTACATCATGTAGTAAATCATAAAAAGACAGTCAATTTACAAGAAGTACATTATAAAAAGAGTCAAATCACATGTGACATGTGATTTACATATAGAATCACATGTGATTTACAACAAGTCCAGAAGGGTAACGTTAGTTTTCAATCACATGTGATTTGGTCTTTCCCGCACTTCTTGTTTGTTGGACCCCTATTGCTATTAATGTTTCTTGAGGACATGAACATGAATCAAGTTATCTTGAACATGATTGAATTCACACGAGTCTCCGATCTCCATCTTATTATCTTCTCTGAAATCAAACCATCCTATGTACGTCATCTTTTCGTCCTCATACTTCCTTACCTTCGCTTCCCATAACTTTCCGTCATCGTTCTTCAGCCACACGCTGCCATAGCCATTGATTCCGATCGATTTTAAAAAATGCTTCTTCATTGGCTGCCATAAATCCATATTACTACTCGTAAGAAAGTTGTATATACTCTCTTCGTCTCAGAATAAGTGTAATATGGATTTTAAATCCATATTCAAATTCTCATGTTAAAAAAAAATTATACAGGCTACAAAATATAAAAAAATACTAAATTTAGCCTTTGGGGAGCTCAGTTCCCCGTAAAATTTTCCACGAGTCCTCATCTTGCACGCGATTACAAAAACACTAAAAAAGTCTCTTGGTATCAATAAAAAAACCGATTTTTTTTCGAAATCGACAAGAACACTAAAAAACTTAAAAAATTTCCCGACACACGTTGGTTGTTGACTTTACGGGTCTTTAGTCTACCTTAATGGGACCCGGTGGACAAAAGTTATGGATCCGCCAGAATGTGTGAGTTTGAGATTAAAGGTGTTCCACTTTCCATAAGAAGTTACTATTTTAGTTTATATCAAAATAAGTGTTCCATTTAAAGGCGAAAAGACAGTTAAAGTGAGAAACATAAGAAGGGATCTGGTCCCTTGATCGCACCTTTAATCTCAAACTCACACATGAATCATGTTTGATACGGGGATTGATATGATGCATCTAATCTTAACGTGAATGGAAGAGTGGAGATCCCCTTTTACGTTTTTCATATAAAAAAACATTTATTTTGACACAAATAAAGTTATACTCATCAATGTCAACAAAATACATAAAACCCACAAAATGTTTTTATAATTTGATGAGTTACTAGAAAATGATTTCGCAACAAAACGTAAAAAAATATGCTTAATTACCATAATTAATAAATTACCATTTTATAAATGTGGGATTTTTTGATAACCTTCCTCATGGAATGGGGAAGGTTTTCACTCATATCATCATCATCATCATCATCATCTTCTTCACCGGTTTCTTCCTTAACCAATAATTTCTTCAAGCTTTTATCACCATCTTCACCTGCATGCATCATCATCATCATCACCACCGGTTTACCAGTTATTAATAACCGACCGCCGACGGCCGTCGCCGGAACCCTAGAAGGATTGAACGGAAAATCACCTGAAAAACTAGCCGGAATTTTGCGACAGCCGTTGGGTGCATAGATACAGACTAGAAAAATTGAAGAAGAAAGAAGCCAAAAAACAACAAAATCCCCAATTTCAAGACGATTTTCTTTCATAAAATCGAACCATCCATCAATCAAATAATATCTATCTTCGATCTTCAAGCATTTCACACTCCATTTGACACCAGATTCATTATTGGCTTCAAGAACTAGGGTTTGTCTCTTGCCGATGGATTCTTGTAAATGCTTCTCGGCAAAATCCGTTGGAATTGGCTGTATGAAATACTTAATTTTTTTTAATAACAAAGTTGATTACAGAAATTAATTGTGTGTGTGTGTGTGTGTGCAGATAGTTAAGAGAGATGAAGAACTCACAAGATAATCGACTGAGTCTTTTAGTAATATTGTAAAGAAGGAAGGTCTGCAGGTTATGTCTTCTTTATTGGAATCCATTTCCATGGAAAGACAAAGTTGAAATGAAACCAAATGGGAAGAATCTTTTCTTTTTTTTGGTTGCAGAAAGAGGTGGAAAAAGCGTCTGGTTTGGCGGTGGCGATAAAGGTTAAAAAGAAGCTCCATTAAGCTAATTTCACTTGGTATGATATTTGTAAATAAAAAAAATCTAAAATATACTTAAAATATTTTACGGTTATTTCTTTTACACCCTAGTCTAATTTCCATTTACACCCTAGTCTATTATTTTATCTATTTTAATTAAAAGATACACTAGCACTTATACTTTTTTATATATTTTAATTAGGAGACACATGTATAGAATATGGTTTAATATATAGACTACAGTGTAAATGTTAAGACCCTTAATGTATTAACATTTAGGGGTATAGTTGTTCGATCTGCGCTAAATACAAAATATTTGGTAAACGACATTTTTTAGTCAGATATTTATCAGACATCTTATTCTAGTAAACCCTCTTACTCCGGTCAACATTTATTCAACTAACAACCCCTTTTAGTTTTTGGATTGCGTTTTACTTTTTAGTCCATTTCTTTTAAAACTTATCAAAAATAGTCATCAGGTTTGCAATGCTAAACCACAAAATTATATTCACATTTTCCACCCCCTGTATGCAATATGTTTTGTTTACAATTGCGAACCTGGCCAAAAAAATAATTTTTTTCAAGGGATATTGCATACAACATCATCTTTGACCGGGTAAGCAACTTTTACCATAAGCCATAGACATGTAGCAAGAGTCTCTTAGGAGCTGTTTACCAAACGCTTACTTAAACAGACACACTTCCTTCATTAAACAGACGCACTTAACGGTTGTCACATACAAGAACCAAAAATCTTACCTGGTAAGCATGAAGAAGAATTTTACCCGGTTAGCACTTAACGAATAAAAGGCGTTTATCAACCGTCTATTTTAATGACCGAAAATGTTATCTAATAAATATTTGGTACAAGACCCCTCATTGATCATTACCCAAAAGTTCCAAAACCAAGAAATTGTCAAAATGCAGTTTCATTATTATGATCAAGAACCTGAAGTTTTATACAGTCAGAGCTATACATATAACAATTCTGTATCTAACAACAATATATCATATGAACCTTTTAACATCTCATAATCCCTAAAACTCTACACACAAAACCACCAAACCAAATTACAAAAATAACAAACATACATACAATAACTCTTCATTATTCATTCCGTAACTCCACCGTTAACGAAACCCGGATTCAAGAACTTTGCAACAAATGCCCATAATTTATACACATCCGAAAAATTGGTCAAGAAACCCAAAGAAGCCGTCACAACCTCGACTCTAATAAACCCGTTTTTCCCATTTTGCCCTCCGCTTTCCGTTCGCTTGTAAACTGTACTATCTTCAAGATTCGGTCTTGAACCATCCAAGATTCGTATGTGGCTTAAAATCCCGATACCAAGAGAGATCCCATTTGCATCTGCTAAATTCTGAACGATTTCTGGATCGATTAAGCCCTTTTTTTTGTCTCTTATATTGAATGCAACCGAAGCACCCCTTTCGAACTTGATTTTGGGGCCGTAAATATGAACGAGCTTAATGTTTTCTTGCCCGTTTGAGCTCGGAATTCGAAGCTGTAGCAATGAGGTCACGAGCCAATTGACTAAAAACCGTAATCGAAGAGTGGTTTTATTCAGACCTAATAAGTTCACGTGACGAAGATGACGGCAAGATATTTCCGGTTCTCGTCTACTCGATTCTTGATTTTCGCTCATAAAATCATCATCTTCCAAATTTGTGGCCAAGAAATTTACCTTTTTACCGTGATCTTCATTAATGAATGAAACCCTTTTTTCACCATCTTCATTAAGTTCTTCGATCTCATTCGAACCAAATAATCGGCCACGAGAAACCCTATTTCCTTCTCTTCTTCCCAATAACCTGAAATCGCCTTCGGTTTCTCTTCGAATTGCACTCTCCTTTGACTCCAATGGAGCTTTCGAGCTTCTTTTGTCAGTTTTAGTGTCGGTTTCTTCTTCGATTTCATGAAAATGGTTCGTTTCCATAAAGGGTTCGTGAGAAACCGACATTACAGCTGCATCAAATGACATCATTCTTCCATGGTTTGTTTCCTTTCCGATCACCGGACTGTTTGTGATCTTTGAGGTTGTTTTCGGTGAAGAAAGTTGTTTCTTCCGGTTCCTTCCGGAAAACCAAACCGGAGGCACCGGTGAGTTCAAACCGTGGTGGTTATCGGAACCCAATGGGCTCGAACCCAAATCGATCCATAACGAGTTATCAGAAGATTCATCTTCACTGAAAACCGGACTCTTCATTACATCCGGAAGCGAAAAGCTTCCACTTTCTTCAAAAATGGTGCTTTCCCCATCTCTATCGGAGCTGTTTTCATGGTCCATTTCGGTATCGAAGACTTCTCTAACTTGATCGGAAGTGTACACGCCGGAAAAGGCCGGTAACCGTGGCCCACCGTGGTTTCCGGAAGGTTCTTCACCGTGGTTTCCGGAAGGTTCTTCATCGTCATCTATCGTAGCCAATTCCGGCATTCCGTCACCACCGGAATCACTCAAATATAACGGAAAAACTGGACTGATTTTCACGATCCCGGATCCGGCATGACCGGGTTGGTTTTGAAGAATTCCGATAACGGATTTCTTAATCAATAAGCACCCGAATCCAGTCGGATCATACCCGAAAACTCTATAAAACGACGTGATGATAAAATCGGGTCTAAATAGAGATAACCCTAGTGAATCCATATCTTTTGGACCTAAAGATCCTGCATCTAATAAAACATGCCAATTGTTTTGTTGAGCTAATGACATCCATTGATATGAATATTTAGCTCCGGTGACTCGAGATTGAACCGGAAAAACAAACAATCCGGCACCGGAATTCTTCTTTTTTCGTTTTTTGTTCGAAATTTGCTTTCTTAAATCAGCTGAACAGAGCTGAAGAGATGGCCATTTATACCAACCACTTTGAACTTTTGCCCCTTTTGATTTGGCTTTCTGAGCCATCCAGTTAACCGATTGGCTCTCGTGATCGTTCATCGTTAACAGTTTTTTATTCGATTGAAATGGGTACGATTCAGCCAAAAGTTTGAAAGCTGACCCACGACTAACTGTGAAAACGAGCCCGTATTCAGACTCGGGTACGTTTAAATAATCCATTATTCGAATCTTTATATCGTGTTCCATTGTGCCTTCGATCGAGCCACCATAAAGAGCATGATTACTTAAATTTGCAGTGATTTCGGATAAATTAAAAGTGGATGATTCCCAATAATGAACAGTTTGAAGAAATGAAAACAACCCAAATCCACAATAATCAAGACATACCTTTGGAATATGATCTGAATTAGAAAGATGAGAGTATTCATCTGATCTCAAATGATCAATCTGTTCAGTTAATTGGTATTTTGGATACATAATCAAGAACTTTGAGAATGATTCATGGAGATCGGGAATCGAATCTTCGGATTCGAATGTTCGATCTGCTGCAAGTGAAGTTGCTTTCAAGAACTGTTTTTGAGCTTCGAGTCGAGCTAGAGATCGCGATTTTGCAACCGTTGGATTGGTTTCGGTTTCCGGGGTTTCGGAAAGATCGAAATCTTGATATTTAACAAGAGACCCATCTTCAGAAGCTTCATCAAGAGCTTCTCTAAGTTTGTTTTCTTGAAATTTTCTAACAATTGATGGGTTTTTAATGGTTTCATCTGATGAACCATTTCTATCTTTGTGTTTTTTGTCCAAGAACAAAGCAGCACAGTGAGATAATGGCTTCCATATTGACATATGCATCAAAAAGTACCAAAAATTTTCAAGAAAAAAGAAATACCCAGAAAGCAAACCTAACACCAAGAACAAAAAGGTTTGACCTTTATTCACATTAAACCCCAAATCCCCAAATCTTTTTTGGTGGGAATTTAGAACCCTAATTCCAAAACCCAAAAGGGAATTGACTTTATAAACATACCCAAAATCAAATCTTTTGCTTTTAAAGATTAAAAATCCTCAAATGGGTAATAAAAATCAATCCCAGATGATGAAGAAGAAAAAGAACAAAAGATCAAATTCCCCAATCTTTTTGGTTGGAGTTTAGAACCCTAATTCCAAAACCCAAATAAAGATCAATCCCTAATCCTTTTGCTTTCAAAGATCAAAACCCTCAAATGGGTAATTAAAAAAAAAGATCAAAGCTTTACAATATTGACGTCAAAGAAAGTGGACGAGGTGGACAAAGTTGAAATCTCAAAATATAGGAAAAAAACAAGAAAAAAGAATAGAGGAAACCCACCTAACAGATTGGTCAATTTAGCTGTCTGATTTGGGTATTACATAACAGAAATGAAGAATTACAAAGGGAATATACCCAAAAGACTACAAACCCTTAGCTGAAATCAAGATTCAAGAAATCTTGAAAACCCTAGAAACAGAGCAAAAAACAGATCAAGAAGATGAAAGAAAAAGAAAGAAGAAAATGGGTGTTAAATAATCTGAAGATACATGAAAAGGGTTTCAATCTTTTTTTTTTCTTTCTGTTAATTTGTGTATAGAGGACTCAATAAAAAGCCAAAAGAGCTTGAATTGTTCATCTGATGATGACCTCAGTTTCTGTTTGTGGTGATTTGAGTCTATCTGGTACACTATATTTAATGCCTCCCCCAATAAATTGATTGTTTGTTTTATTTTTTATTTTTGGGAGAGGAACAAAATGGCATGCACTTTGATTAATATTTGATGGGAAATGTTTGAAAAAATCTAATAAATTATTTTATTTTGAACAGTTAAGTTTTTAAACTATTTTTTTGAATAAAAAAACTATTAAATTTTTTTATTTTAAATAGAAAAACAATTAAACTTTCGTATTTTAAATTATTAAGCCCCTGATTTTTTTTCAAGAAGATAAACCATCAAATTTTTAAAAATTGGTTACTTACAACTTCTAAACATAAATAAATCACATTTAACCGGTTATCTTTTGATTATATCTCTTATGATGGATAAGAAAATAGATCAAAAAGAGTAAGATTGATGACAGAGGCCAATAACGTGCTAGGCGAATGGAGAACGGACAACGTTGGGGTATGGAGAGTAACGAGGGAGAACAATACCATTGTTTGTTAGGGGTTTTAACTGTGTAGGGTTTTTGGAATGATAAAATCGATTTAAGTTTATTTTACTTTAAAACTTTTTTAGTGAGATACAAGTAACTTATTTTAAAAAAATACGTAGGTAACTAATTTTTAAAAGATCGATAGTTTATTTGTTCAAAAAAAATATTTAGGGACTTAATCATTTAAAATGAGAAAGTTTAATGGTTTTTTCATTCAAATCAATAGTTCAGGAACTTAATCGTTCAAAATGAGAAAGTTTAAGGATTTTTTAAATCAAAAAAAGTAATTTAAAGACTTAAACATTCAAAATATGATAGTTTATGTTGGGTTTTTTCAAACATTTTCCATATTTGATTTAATATTCATATTTCCATTTATAAATACAACATAATTAACAGAAAATTGATTTTTAAATTTGAAGAGTTTATACCAACCTCTTCATGTCTCTTGGTCAATAAATATGTTCCGAGAAAAGTTGTTTAGATCAAGAATTGGTGTTTGACAAAATAATATTGACCCCACAAAGATTTATTTGTCAAAATTCTAATACTGTATTTATAAATATTAGAGATTTTCAATAAATATGTTATAATTTTTATAAAATAAAATACGTAAAATAAAAAAAATTCATTTGATTAGTATTTTATTTTAACAGTTTTAACATTAATTATATCATTTAAATATTCTATGAATTTATTATCACAATATATTAAAAAGATTCATAAAACATCTCCAATAGATTCTTTTAACATAGTGAAAATGGATATTTTGGAGAGATAAAGATGGCCAAAAGTCGGTCCCAAACTGGTCCTAACCAAAAATCCTGAGAGTGATCTAAAATGAAAAAACTATTAAAGTTTGAATGTACGTTTTTTTAGATTTTGAATTTTGATGCTTTGTTAAATCTACAAAACTCACAAAAAAATATATTATTAAATGTATAAAATACTTTAATAATTAATCAATGTTGTAATCTTTAAAATGAAAAAAACTATTGTAGTTTTTTTTAGATTTTGAATTTTGATGTTTTGTTTTGTAGAAATTCTGGAGAATTTGTTCCGGATATTTCGACGCATTCAATCTCATTGGTAAAAACAATTAAAATTATATATATTTTCTTCTCAACATTAAGTTTTTGTGATTTATCCAAATTTGAAATATTTACCTTCTCTATATTCTTTATACACTTTAACATAGTTATTGGAGTAAAAAAAAGTGTCTAAATATTCAAAATCCTTACCTTAATATTGTTTTTGGCAAAAAGTTGATTAAAGGAATATTTTTTTTGCTCACTTAGCAGTTGGGCTAGCAGAAAGGTGTAGAACTGTTGTATTTATATAAAAGTTGTCTCACTTCTTTAACAACTGAGTTACAAGTTAAAGACTACTTTAACATAATTATTAATTAAAGACGTTAATTAACTGAAATTTATTTAGCTATCGGTTTAATATTAATTATGATAAACTTAAACAAAGTTAACTGATTTTATTTATAATCCAAAGTCTCAAACATTGGTGAGATGTGGGTTCTAGTGATACATATAATATTGCTATGATTGCTCAAAGTCAAAAATCAGGTTGGCTTCAAAACCTCTTACCTGTCGATTTTCGTTCTCTTAAACTTTTAAGTTTTATATTAATCAAATTTATCTGTCTGAATCAAATCCGGGTTTTGAGTTAAACTGATGTGATGATCGGGTTACGGATCAATCGGTTCAATCATCGGGTCAACCTAGTTTCAAGAATTTCCTTGTATTTTTTTTATTTTCCTACATACATACATACATATATATATATATATATAATCAAATGTTTGATGTCCACAAGTTCTAACATTAAAAATAACATAACAACAAGTTTTACATCAATCCAAATATATTAAAAAAAATACATATATCCATAAGTTTTTCATCAATTCAAATACTCTTTTTGATGAAAACCAATTCAACCACCGGTTCAACCGGTTTTTTATGAAAACCGGTCGGGCAGTGACGGACCTGCTTGGTTGCATACAGTGGCACGGCCACCGTATTATCTCCTTGTCGAAAGGTAAAATTTTCGGGTTTGTTAACAGTGCAACTGTATCGTTTTCGAAGGTGCCATCGTATGATATTATCTTGATGTGTTTTCAACAAAAAAAAACTCTTGAAATCAACCAAAAAACCGAAAAAGTTCCTCAAAATCGATAAAAAACTTAAAAATCCCTCAAAATCAAACAGAAAACTTTAAAAATCTCTCAAAAAACGGTGGAATTAGGCTTAAAACACATCGAGCGATATTGAACGTAAGTAAAAACATAAAGACACACCGAAAAGAACTGTGCTTTTCGTAATTACTTTTTGTCATATATTGTATGGTGCCACCATATAAAAAAAATCTTGGGTCCGTCCCTGCGGTCAGGTCACAACGGGTCACAAATAGCCAAAAACCCGGTCTCTTCCCCGGGTCCCAGTTCGACCGGTCGGGACAACCCGGGTTTTAAAACACTGGTATGAATTAGAGTATAAAGAAATAGAAGCAAGGTTTGTATATATTTCGTTTTAATTTGATCTCCCAGTAGATAAATCCAATAAGTTGGTTTCGTTTATAAATTGAATACTAGTGTTAGTATCAGTTATAATGTAATAACCCGAAATTATTATTGTTGGTCATGGGTTAATTAAATAAGAGTTGTTGGGCTTGGTCTTACTAAAACTTTGGGCTAGGGCTTTATTCAGTAAAAGCCCAGGTATATAAAGGTGTTATGAGAAGGGTTTTCTCATTTTCATACCATTTCACACTTTCAGTATAAGGTGTATGTGTGTGTTTTGAGAGAGAGCGATCAAAGAAGCCAGGAAGGGAAGAAATCAGTTGGAGCATTTTACAGGAAATCAGCTCAATCAGGTATATGCTTCTTCCTTCTCTCAATCTTGCATCATTTGGGGGTTTAATGTTAGTTCAAGGGTTCTAATCCCTAAGCTCAAGAAGAGTAAATCTCTCTTGGTAGATTGCATCTTATGGTTTTATGGAATGTTTGGGGATTTAGAGGTTCTTATGCTGAGCTATTGTTTGGTTAAATCATCTTTTGAAGTTTTCTCAAGAAAACCACCATTGTAGCTCAATCTCAAGTTTGTATTGAGAAATTAGTTGGGTAAATCATGTTATTATGATTCTATTGGTTTAGATGATTGATTTCATCATTCCTAAGTCCTTTGGACCTTAAAATCAGTATATGAGGAGTTTGGATGGGTTTGGATTTGAGAAAATTAGGTGTAGAATTCGTGCAGTGAAACAGTCACGAAAGAGGTTGTAAGTGGGTAGAACCCGCATGAAACCCACTTTTCCCACTATTTGGGAAATTACAATTTTTGCTTCGTTTCTTGTTTCGTGCTAGATGTGAAGCATGGTTTAGGGGTTTATCTTAAGGCTCTAATAGAAGACTTTTGGGGTATTTCGTTGGGGTTAACAATTTTATATTGTTGAATTTAGGCTTTCGGTTTGGAGGTGTTGACCGTATAAGCTTCGGACAGGGTGTGTCCAATCCAGGTGAGTTCCCTATCACTTAAAATGCAACGTGGAATACTTTAAATGCTTACTTATTGATTATGGCTTTCTTTAAATGTTCCTTTTAAATGTAAATTGCCATGATCACTTTTATAAGCTTTGGGGGATTTGGTATGCGCATTACCTGTTTTACTTGGGGTTCAACTGGCAAGTTCATTTCTAAAATCTTATCTAGGTGTGGTTAAAATCCTACGTATGGGTATGATAAAAACCCTACATATAGTTGTGGTTAAAATCCTATGTTTAGGTGTGCTTTTGTCTTGCCATGTTTCTCCACTACATAAATCATTCTCATTCTCTTATGAGAATGTGATTATTTATTCGTAAACCATTGCATGTTTTTAACTGATTTTGAACTGTGGAACTATTTACCATTTTTATGGGGAATTCACTAGACCTTATGGTCTAACCCACGTTTTCAAAATAAACATTTTTCAGACAGGTATTCTGTGGAATTGAGAACTCAAGGGAAGAGCAAGGTGTGAGCTCGGAGTTAAGTAGTTTAGACTTAGCTTCCTCAACTTAGTAGCAAAGATTCTCGGCTGTGGTTGTAATTTTTTATCTTTCCGCTGCATACACTAGTGATGAGTTTTAGTTTTTACTCATTGTTGGGAGTTGTAAAAAGCCGTTTTGGCTTCGATTTATAGAAATTGAATATTTGAGTTTTTGGGTCGTTACATATAAATTTGCTTATATCAATTTTATGATCTTCTTTCAGGTTTCACATTTGTTCTTTATATTTTCTTGTTCTCTAAATGATTTCTTTTACCTTTATTCTTGAAGTTTTTCTTCCCGGTGGATGAAAATGAGCAGTTGACATTTCCTCAGAGATTGACGGGTTTGTATTATAAGATGATGAAATATGATGACCATCATTGTCACCTTTTGACCATTCTTGTCGACTCCCTCCCTATTCTTCTTTACACGATACCAACAAGATATCCAAAAAAAAAATTCTCTAGCCTTTAATGAAATTACTAAAGAGATAATAAAAACATGTATAATCATGCATAATATGATCGTAGAAGATGAATGTGATTTTTATATCTTCAAAGTTATATACAAATACTTAATAGTTCGATGAATAATCAACTATCATGTATAGTTGACGAAATTTGACAATGATTTAGAGAGAAAAAAAACAGGTTTGTATTTTATTGTTTCAGTATTCTGTGTTTAACGTTTTTCATTTATATTTTATTAATAAATTTAAAGTGCATAAGTACAATAAAATAAGACAAAACATACACACACATGTATATACATATAAAACTTCTTAATTATTGCTTTGCTTTATTAATTCAAAAGACATTTTATAAGTGAAATGAAGTATTTCATTTAATATATTTATTTAACTTTACAATAATTATCAAACTTTTTTTGATAATTGATAATTTAATATGTTAATGGTGGAATCAAATAATTATGGGTTCTTGTTCTTATGAGAGAATTTTGTGTAGTAAAATTAATATGACATGGTGAAATATGTAACCACCCTTTATATGGTTATTTATGAGGGATAAAATAGATTTTATAGTGACCATTTGATATTAACAGTATGTAGTGAGTTATAAATGTAATATTCTTTAAATAAAGGATGACCATTCGACTTTATGGAAGAAGACTAATTATGTATAAAAATGTCGTAGATAATTAAGTTCTATTTCCAAAATCGATATTGTATTGTTTATACTATATAAAGATGAAAAACAAATATTTGATGGTGATTGTGAGTTTGTGACCCGTCAAACAATGGTTACAGAGAGATTCTTACGGTGATACTATTTAGAGTACCTACAGTGAACCTGAAATTAAATTTTGACGATAATATTTATCTGTATTCAGATAAAGTCGTGAAATTCACAAATGTAACATTTCACTGCTTATATATGCCTTGTTATATCTATTAATGACACACAGGTACCAATGACTGCAATTATGATACTAGTGAAGATAATGAAACCAATAAGAACCAATTCAAGTCCAATTGTCTTGTAAGTACCTGAAATCTTCAAGTAGCATGAGCATGGTAGTATGATCGATACCAAAGATGCTATAACACCACTTGCCGATATATACGAAAGAATGTTCATTTTATTCAACCAAACCGTATAGAGTATGATAGCGGCAACTAGGACAACAAAACTTTTCTTAGCGTCTACATGAATCTCATAATGATTAAACCCTATTTCTGGAAATATGTTGCTTAAATTATCGCCTTCTAGGATCAAGAAACCGATAGCGACTAAATAGAGCTCGATGTTCATGGCGAGTAATACGATGATCTTTCCTGATTTGCCAAACGCTTGGTGTCCGATGTTGAGATAACTTTTAATTGTAGGATCAACATCCATACATCTTTGTAAAAGTAATCCTATGTAGAAATTAAGTTGAGATGGCTATTGTGAATAATTGTATAAAGCTCAACCGCCCTCCTGATGCCAATGCATATGGAACTGTAAGAATCCCAACTCCTAAGGTTAAGATAGGAAACCATTTGAGACCTGTTAAAACATGGTTTGAGAGCTCTTAAAGCACCTTTAAGAGCCTCCCAGCATAACATCGTAGGGGAAAACAACTCTTAATTGTTGGCACTAAAAATAAAGAAGCACCAGGCGGCTCATCTGAATGCGCAGTCTTTCTCTGCCATCAACTCGATGTCATCGTCACCTGCAAGATAAGGCCAAAAACTTGGTTGTAAGTGTATATAGAAACAGAGGTTTAATCATTTGAGAACTCTAAAATTCGTGAAATCTACGAGAACTTCTATATTAAAATTTTGCTTAACATGATTCTTTTTCATCTAAGTATAGTATGTAATATATTGATTAACATATATTTGTTTGATAATGTGTTTCTTTCATATGTATTCGGTTCACAATATGAAAATCGTTCATGTGTACTTTTTGTTTCACAAACATGCCAAAAAGATTCACATATGAACCGAGTACACATAAAACAAACACATTGTGAAACAAATATGTTAATTGATATTCTAAATTATAATCGTATATGAAAAAAATATATGAAATAACACATGATACACTAGTTCTCAAGGTTATCATAATTTCATAGGTTCACAAATAGTATTATATAGAATAGCTAATACAACAATATTTCTTAAAAATTAGTTACGACGTCCAAAAACGTCTTATAGTTTTATTACAACGTCTTTATATAAGACACTTTATTTTTTGTTCCTATGAATCAAGTCTTATAAAACAGTTTGATTAAGAATCAATAAGGAGTGCATACCAGATAGATCATTGAGGCCATTAAGACATATGTAGAAGAAGGAAGTGGTGGAGGTTGCAATTTGCTGCATTTCTGCCATTCAATAAATCTCAAGGTATAAATTGCAAATAAGAAATGGGAGAATCATCATTTAACATCATCTAATGGCTTATTAATAGGGTTCTAAACTACAATTAGGTCTAACAAAAACCCTAGAAATAATACCAAATTAGTGCGGTTTGGTTTCTAAGATTTAGAATTGAATTTCATTCTAATCATGTTTTTTATTTGAAATTCTGGGATTTTAATTTTAATAAAATCATATAATCGAATGATTTAGAAATCCCTTAAGGTACGTTTGGTTTGCAGGATTGTTTTCGAGTGATTTGGATTTGAAAGCATTTGGATTGAAATTAATGGATTTGAAATTCTTTTATGTGTTTAGTTTGTAGGATTTGGAATGGGATTGGATTCCATTATTTTTGAATAATTTATAAAAAAGTTACAAATAATTACGAAAATAATTAAATTACATTTTTATTAATCAATTATTACAAAACAAATGTTTTTAACATTTTTTAAGACCTTATTTAATACAATCCTACGAAATCTCGAGCATCTCCTAAGGATTTCAAATTCCTATGCATTTCAAATGAATCCGAGGATTTCAAATCCGAACAATCCAACAAACCAAACATAGGATTTGAATGAATTTGAATCCAAATCCCTTCAAATCCATTCCATTCCTGCAAACCAAACGGCCCCTTAAAGACAACAGTCATTTTAAATCGAAATCTCAGAGATTTCAATTATTTCCATCACATTTATATCTTTACTTCTATTATATTTGTCATAATCTCTCAATCACCTTCACATGTTACCAAAACAAACAAATATTTAGAAAACATTAAATTTCATTTTAGATCCTACAAACCCAACAAGATTTTATAAAAAAATAAAATTCAATTTCGTTATAAATTCTATAAAAATAATGAAAAACTGAAGGTGTTATGTTAACGAGGATAAGGCTATCTTTATGTAGTCACTAGTCGTTGTATATTTATTATATTTATCTTGTATTTATTTTTTATATCATTTCATAAATCTCTATTAGGTTAGTTAGGTAATTTGAATTTATACTCTTCCTTTAAGATCTTTATTCTGGGTATTAACACAACTAAGTTCAAACGTCCAAATTTAAATACTAATACAACCAAGTTTAAATACTAATACAAAGAAAAAGTTTGAACACAAACAAATTCAAATAATAATACAACCAAGTTCAACATCAACTTAAAATTAGAATCTGTAGCCTCCTTTTTGTGTTCGTGAAATTTCATATCCATTATATTTTGAGAGAGTTGGTGTTAGGCTGTGAGGGAGATCGATTGCAGTCTGGAGAGTGGAAACAAGTATGTGAACTGCATGATTAGATTAGGGCATTAGGCATACGCATACTATATTAGATCAAATAAAAAAATTAAGCTAAAATGATAATTAGGTTGACGGGTCAACCCGCGAATCAATATATCAACCCGAACACGACTCGTATAATAAGCGGGTTGGCGGGTCAGAAAATTCAACTCAAACCCGTTTATTTTTGTGTCGTGTCGAGAATTATCACTCCTAAATTAACTTATTTATTGAGTTTACTGAAAAAGATTCCGGTTGGTTAGTCATAAGCTGGGTTTTTTAATCAAAGACTATGGCAAACAAAGTTAGTTGATAAGCTAGATATTTACCGAAGAACCAGTTATTGACTATTAAGTTAATTCCTAACTTATAAGTTAGTTATGTTTTATAAAAATTAGTTGCTAAACTAGATAACAATATAAAATAATCTAAAATAATACATTTAAAAGTTAATTGTAGAAAATAAAGGGATAATTAGGGGGGAAATGGAAAAACAATTAGGTTTATTGCATCATACTTAAAGTTTCAAAATGTTACCTTATGTCTAACAAAAATGGACCTATGAAGAAAAACCAAAAAAGGCAATGCCAAACATGATCCAAAGTAGCACTTTCACATGTTAAATTGTTATTTTACAAGTTATGGAAACTACCTTTTATAATTTAATACTTACAAAGTTGTTAAGTTATATATCAAATACTAAAAATAAAAGTTAGAAAAACCAGTTATTACATTACAAAAATCATACATGAATCATGACATGTCACATGTTAACGTGATAGACATGCACTTTGAGTCATGATGCATCACGGCTTCTAAGAGGCTGTTTGTTTACATTTTAACAGTTATATTAAGAGACAACATCTGAATCGTTAAAAGGTGAATTCTATTTGATAAAACATATGTATGCCTTTTATGGTTCCAAAACCCTATGAATTATTTTGTATCCTGACCCTTCCTTAACCATTCATTCAGAGGCCTAATTTTATTTTACACTATATCATAAAAGTCATTCACCAACTCTCCCACACTCATGTTTTAAAACACTGACTTTATTAATTTTAAATTCTTAATATTAAAAGAATATATTATTTAATAAACAAAAATTTCAAAGATTGGTGGGGTGTGGGTTCCAGTTCTTCCACTGATCTAATAGAGTATAATATTGCTATGATTGCTCAAAGTCAAACATCATATTGGCTTCAAAAAGCTGTTCTCTCTCTATTTTCCTTGGCTTTTTCTCAAAAAAAAAAAAAAAAAAAAAAAAACTTTTTTATCTATTAATTAAATTTATCTCATTCACATAAACAACTTATAAATTTGCAGATTGGAGCAACTTCAAGATCCACATACATAACCATGAGAGTTAATTCAATTGATAATAAGATTTGAATTTTTAAGAATTTTTCTGATCGTTCTCCAGATCCTTGAAATTAGCCCCGACACCACGGTTAACAAAGATAAAAAAGATCCACAACCATTTTCTAGGAAAATTATCTAAGGCATTGTTTGGCAAAAATAAGCTAGTTTATAAGCTGACTTATAAGCTAGCTTATTTTCTGAGTAATCGTTTGGATGCACATAATTTATAAGTCGAACATAAGCTTGCTTATCGATAAGCTACTTGGAGTATCTTATGAGGAGCTTTTTGACACTTTTTTCAATTATACCCCTAACTAATATTATTTATTTATTTTTAACATGTCTTTTTTGGTCATTTCACATGCTCATAAGCTAGTTTTTGACAAACATAACTTATTCATCAACTACCTTGTAAGTCATTCGCTAACTTATCAGTCATAAGCTAGCTTATCAGCTAGTTTGCCAAACATAGCCTAAATATTCATTTAGGAGCCTTCAATTCATTTTTATAGTCAAAGATTTCATAATTATCACATTAACAACTTAAGAAAACTACTTGTTTATAAATTTAATATTTATAAAATAACACTTTGTTAAGTTCCTAACTATTATTTGTATATAGACATGACAAATAACACTTTAACAAGTTGTGTAAGCACTAAATTTTTTTTAGCAATTTAGCAAGTGATACTTTCTAGTGAGCATCTAGTAATTAGCACTTCAGCAACTTGTAAAATGACTACTTTTATGAATATTCATAAAAATAGACTTATGAATGGTTTGATGCAGAATGAATGACCGGTTAGAATGATTTAAGAGACTTTTACGATACAATACAATACAAAATGAGATATAATTGTTTGATAATTATCCATGATGTAATTAGAGCTCTTAATGGTTAAGAGATGTCCAGGATACAAAATGATTCAGAGTGTTTTGAAACCATTAAGAGGCATACTTATTTTCTGCCAAACAGGATTCTTCACCTCTTAGTGATTCAGAGGCCGCCTTTTAATGAAACCGTTAAGAGGTAAAAAAACAGCCCCTTAATCTGTTACATCTTGGGTATTTAAGTCGGTTATATAAGAAAAAAAATAGCTATAAAGTGAATTAAAAATGACTATCTCGAACAGTTTTCATTGTTTATGCCAAAAAAAAATGCTAACAATTCTGAGAAATAATTGAGATTGAAATAAAGCTCATCAAATTCTGTTTCAGAAATGGCACAAAGCTTCTAAACTAACCATTGATAAACCAGAAACTTTTTCATATCAAAAGTAGCAAGATTTCACAGGATACAGATTCAAATCCACCATTAATATAAAAACTCCAAATGGGCATATCTTCTATCTTGATTGCATAAATAACCAAAAATCTTTACCAAAAATCCATTAAAACTTACCCAGTTTGTTCTTCACCACCTTCGATCTCACTCGAATCTCCATTTTCTTTGATAAAAGATGGATCAAGAAATTTGGCCACAAAAACCCACAATTTATACACATCTTCGAAGTTGGTCAAGAAACCAAGCGAAGCAGTAACAACCTCAGCTCGAACAAATCCACCTCCATCATCGTTCATAGGTTTGCAAAGTGTCGTATCAGCAAGATCAATCGCTGAACGGTTCTGTTTCGTGCTCTGAATGATCCTCGCATGACAAAGAATACCGACACCAAGAGAAATCCCGTTTGATTCAGCTAATTTTTGAACGATTTCCGGACTAATTAGTCCTCTGACTCTATCCCTCACGTTGAACGCCACTGATGCACCTCTTTCATACTTGATTTTAGGACCGTAGATGTGAACAAGTGGAACGGAATCTTGTTCGCCATCTGACCCATTCAGACGCAATTGAAGCAAAGAGGTCACGAGCCAATTGACTAAGAATCGGAGTCTGAGTGTTGTCTTGTTTAGACCCGACATGTTTACATGATCAAGATGCTTACAAGTTATTTCGGGTTCCCTTCTTGCCGATTCTGCCCCTTCACAATATTCTTCATCGCTTATATAAAAATCTTCACAATTTTTATTGTTATCTTCCAAACCGAAAGACACCCGTCTACTTCCTTCCATTCTTCCTAATAATCTGAACTCCCCTTCGGTTTCTCTTCGTATTACAGCATTTTCTTTCGATTTCTTGGATTCGGGTTCTTCTTGTATCTCTGAAATCTCCACCTTTCTTTCGGTTTCTGGAATATTTTCTTGAAAAGTTTCTTGAAAGTTGTCTGCTTTTTTAACATTGTGAACTGCAGCATCGAAAGATAGAACTTTGTTGATATGAGGCTGTGAATCGATCTCTTTATTATCGTTGCTTTTCTTGCCGGAAAACCAAGAGGGTGGAGGTAACGGAGAGTTTACGATCTCTGATTGGGAACCCAACGGGCTCTGACCCAAATCAATCCACATCGAGTTCTCTGATGACTCATCTTCGCTAAAAACCGGACTTTTCATAACCTCCCCAACAGAAAAACTTCCAGTTTCTTCAAAAATGGGGCTAGCTCCATCTCTATCCGGGCTATTCCCATGATCCATTTCGGTTTCGAAAACATCCCTCACCTGAGAAGGAGTATAAGCACCAGAAAACGCCGGTAAAAGAGCTCCGGCGTGACTTTCCGATATCCCTTCACTTTTTCCGGCAACTTCTTCATCTTCAATCCCACCCAATCCCGGTATTCCATCCACTGAATCACTCAGATATAAAGGAAAAACCGGACTGATCTTCACTATCCCAGATCCAGCATGACCAGATTGATTCTGAAGACTTCCGATTACCGATTTCTTGATCAAAAGACATCCAAATCCAGTTGGGTCATACCCGAAAACTCTATAGAAAGACGTTATAATGAAATCTGGTCGAAATAATGATAACCCTAAAGAATCCATATCTTTAGGACCCAATGCTCCTGCATCTAGCAACACATGCCAATTGTTTTGCTGAGCTAATGCCATCCATTGATACGAGTATTTAGCGCCAGTAACTCGAGATTGGACAGGAAAGACGAAAAGACCAGTGGACGAATCTTTTTTCCGCCTTTTTTTGTTCAAGATTTGTTTTCTAAGATGGGTTGAACAGGGTTTTAATGTAGGCCATTTGAACCAAGCGCTATGAACTTTTGCACCTTTATCTTTAGCACTTTGAGCCATCCAATTTACAGATTGGCTCTCATGATCAAACATGGTTAAAAGCTTCTTATTGGTATGAAAAGGGTATGATTCAGCTAGAAGTTTGAAAGCAGAACCTCTACTAACAGTAAAAACTAGACCATATTCATTCTCAGGGATGTTTAAATAATCCATAATTCTAGTTTTTATATCATACTCAACTGTTCCTCTTTCACCACCACCATAAAGAGCATGATTACTTAAATGAGCAGTGATCTCAGATAAAGTTATTGTACAAGATTCCCATAAATGAACAGTTTGAAGAAATGAAAACAACCCAAATCCACAATAATCAAGACATACCTTTGAAACAGTCTCTGCTAAATGTGAATACTCATCCACCCTCAATTCATCTATTTTCTCAGAGGATTTGTACTTTGGGTACATAGTTAGAAACTTCAAGAAAGCTTCATCAAATTCAGGAATGGAGTCTTTATCTTCAAATGTTCTATCAGCAGCTAAAGAAGTTGCTTTTAGAAATTCCTTTTGAGCTTGTAATCTAGCAAGAGATCTTGATCTTCCTAAACCTTTATCTTCTCTATCAAAAGACTCTGAAAAATCCATATTTTGGGATTTAACAAGAGACCCATCTTCAGAGGCTTGTTCAAGAGCTTCTCTGAGTTTATTCTCTTGCAACTTTCGTCGAACAGATGGACTGCGTTTGATTTCTTCATTGGTATTATTATCAGACCCATATTTTCTTCTACTCTTTTTATCAGAAATTAGAGAAGCACAATGAGATATGATCGGTTTCCACAGTGAAATATGCATTAGAAAAGGAAATTAATCCACAAAATTAGAAAAAACAATCGAGAAGAAGAATGGGTTTTGAACGATTTCCTTTGATTGTGCGTTTATCCCATCTAATTTCTCCCCAAAAAAAGCATAAAAAAAAGGTCGGAACCCTAGATTCAATAAAGCAAAAGCACTCAATTTTGAACCATTTTCAGAATCAAAATCTTTGATTCAAACTTGTGAACGCAAAGTAGAGAACAATCGACACCCACACAAAAAAGGGTTCCCTTAATAAAAAAAAGAAAGATACAATTTCAAAAACAACAGAATCAAACTCGAAATCGTTCAAGAAAGTTACAGAGGAGAAGGAAAAAGATTTACTGAAAGCAATGAGTCGTTGAAATGAAACCCTAAAAAGATACTGAATACCCACAAAGCGCTCCTCCGTCTGTGAGTATAGTTAATGGGATTCCTTCTGAATCTTAATAAATGCAAACCAATCGCAATTAATGCGAGCAAAGAGGGTAGAGATGGAAATTGATTACACTCTGTGTTCTTGAGCTTCTACTCTGGCACTGTGTGTGTGTGTGTGTGTGGGGTGCCCAGCTTAAAGAAAAGGAATCTTTTCAAATATTAAAATGGGTAAAAATAAAAGGTTTTATTTAACCGATTTTAATTATTAACTTTTGCTTTTTTGACGTATAAAAAGGTTGCAATAGCCTTTATTCAATCGATTGTTTTAGATATTTAATTTTAATTTTTCTTTTTAAATTTAAAAAAAAAACACATACATAGAAATACGTACGGTTGGTTCTATCCTAATTGATAAACCAAAAAATATAGGATTACGTTTTATAAACTAGTTGATAAGTTGGTTGATAGTAGAAAAGTTAATTAATGACTGATAAATTGGTTAAGAACATGCAAAATTCAAATTACTTAAAATAACATTTGTACAAATTACTAAATTATTACTTTTTACCCCCAACCATTAAAGAAAAGACTCGAGCCAAGCATTGGTCTAAAAACAACTGCTACTCTTTTATATCATTACTAGACTAAATCTAGGGCTCTAAGGGCTAAAGTTATGGCTAACGTTCATTCTAAGACTTTCATCAGCCCTTGACTTTTAACGGCAAACGCAGTTATTGCCATCAAAAGACTTTATCTGCTGGGTTACGAACAATCATTTTACTAGAGGTTTTACTCAAGCTAGCAAGCTTCAAAAGTCATCTTTGAAAGTGCTCCTTAATGACCAATAAATTGGAACTCTTATAATGATAACTAGCCAATTTATGTCGTTTCTGGAAGGTAGGTATTCATATAATATTTTAGTTTGTTTTAAAATTAGTGTCCACTTTCAGAATCAATAATTTCTTATTTTATCCTTGACTGTGAGATGGATAGGTTTCTCTTTCTATTATCAAAGGTTAAAAAAATTATTTAAAAAGTATAACAATAAAAGATATGTTATTTAAATTATTTATAGAACTTTTTTAGTAATTAAATAGAGAAAATACAATTTAAACTTTTATATAACTTATAAAAGTATTTTAGAAATTATTATATTTGTTATTTCTGATTAAAACAAAAACAATAATATGACTATATTCAAAATAGCTAATAAAAAATGTTTAATAAAATTAATAAAATAATATGGTTATTAATAAATATATTTAATGGAAATATTTAAAAAATTACAATTCTAACAATTAGTAATTAATAAAAAAAACTTTATTTAATTAATACCAGGTAAAATATTATGGGATAACAAGTTTTTGAAACTTATGGAAATATTAGATAAAATAGTTTTTGTTCATACAAACAAAGTTTTTACAAAAAGCTCAAAAAAGACTAATTATAATTCACAACATAACCTAAAATCGTTAAGTTAATTCTAATCAATCAATATTTTACGTTTTAAATAAACAAAGTTAAACGGTTGAGTGAAAAATTCTATTATTTTTTATTTATTTATCTATTAAACTTCAGATTATTTTAAAAAAGAAATTCTACCACTTAAATCAATCAAGTCAAACATATATTCGTTTGTTTTATTGCTAATTACGTTTCAATAATATTTTTATTTTTATTTACCATATACTACTTAACGTAATCAAGTCCAATGGCTTCATGAAATAATAAATAATCCAACGATTTATGTGCTGGACCAACTTAATCAAGGTTTAAAAAATCATAATTTTTTTATTTATTTAATCATGGTCAAACTCCCCTGATCTAGATTTGTCTTTAATAATTTACTTATTTATTTTCCTAAATTTGAAATAAAATAAATAAATTTCAATTGGAATATCTATAAGTCCATATATGTAATATTCTAATTAAAAGTGGTAAATATTTGAGAAGTAAATTAGTGATTCTAGTCCTTTATCTGGTTAATATTAGCGGCTTTTACTGTGAAACACTGAGTTATTTCTCGCATGGGTATGCAAAAGATAGAGGGATAATTTCGTAACTTTTGTAAATAGGCGTCAAACGTGTTCATATATAAACTCATGTGATTCACATATGATCCATATGTTCATATGTGAGACCGTTATTTAGTTCACATTTAACTATTTAACCGATTTATATATGAACTCACAAGTTCATATGTGAATCGAAAAATTAGTTTTAATGTGAATCCCATAGGTTCATATATGAATCAGTTAATTAGTTCATATGTGAATCAGTTAATTAGTTCATGTGTGAATCATACGGATTAATATGCGAATAAGTTAAAATAGTTCATATGTCAATTACGCGAGTTCACATATAAACATATAATTCATATGTGAATCACATAGGTTCACATATGAACCTATTTGATGCCTATTTGTAAAAGTTACTAAATTACCTCATCTATTTTTTCCTTAGCCGTAATTTTTGACTAGTCAAAGTCGCAACTATGGACCAGTCAAATTCAATCTTGATCATATGAATGAATAGGATCACTTGTTTACTTCTCAAATATTATCACTTCTCACTAGAACCTATGGCTATATATACACACACACACACACATATATATAGTGTTGGGTTCATGCGAAACCAACCTGTTTTCATGAGACCATGTTTTTACACTTGAAACTTCACAACGAAACACCATATTGCACTTTCCTATGTATATATATATATATATATATGTATGTATATATAGAGAGAGAGAAAGAAAAGGTCAAATGTGAACTCAATTTTCATTGCTAACGTGAGGTCAAATGTGTCGCACTTTCCTTGGTCCTCACGTTTCACAACCAGACCTCGGTTTTCATTTGAACATGTGTGATACATACATACATACATACATACATACATACATACATACATACACACATACATACATACAAGATAGATTTCCGTTACAAACCCGGTAATTTGAGCAAACTTTGTAAACCAACGTGAACCAATCAAGATACCGAAAATTTTGATTTTAATCTCTAATTAAAGTTTGAATTTCTTGTTTATATTTTAACAATTAAATTTTTTTAAAGGTTATAGTGTATTTTCGTGACGAAAGAACAATATCATTTATTAAATTATCATGTACATGACCGATTGAGTCACCTAGACTTCTTCATAATTTAAATGTTCGACAATATGATTTGACATATAGATAACGGATCTTAAAATTCCACGTCATTAGCGTCGACTTTTCTAGCTTTTAAAACTTAAAATATCTATTTGGAAGAAATTTTGTAAACCAAAATTTATTGACCAACTTGATTTTGTTGTTTTGTGATGATTTTATTCTTCTTTTGGCGTTTCAAGATGAAAGCAACCCTTCAATTTGAAAGAGATTGTTTTAGATAGTGTTAAAAGAATTTGATTAAAGCCATTTGTATTATATATTACACATTTCAATCAAATATAAATAAATAGTTATGAACCAAAGTTAGCATTGGCCCACAATGCTATACATGTCACAAAAACTAAAAATTAATACTTTTCAACATAATATAAATCAATTTTTTAGTTGTAAAAAATCATCAGATAAATCAGATGATCTTTTTTAGAAAAGCAAATTCATCAAACAAAAAAGAGCAAAAACAATACTAGGGCTGCCAAAAGTAGCATGTGAGGGTAAGACCACAATAGGCCCGCAAAACAGAGAGAGACAACGAAAGACAACGAAAAACGACCAACACCCTGACAAAACAGAACTAAAAACAGCAAACCAAAAAATCAAGAAGCAACCACAGTAGGAGACTCTTTCCAGGAGACCCGGTCCTTAGAGAAAATTTTAAACCATCACGAGATCCAAATGAACGAGCAAATTTGGGCTTCCCCAAATAAATTTTCACTTCAACTTTTGAAGACACGAGTGTTTGTTTCCCCACAGGATGTAAGCCGCAATCCAAAGGACCAATTGCCATAGACTTTTCAACGAGACATCGACGTGGTTGCCTCCATCGAACAAGAAAAGCTTCGAGATGGAGGATGGAATCCTGTAGTCGGTATTCCACAACTTAAAAATATTTTCCCACAACTTTTATCAGAATCATAGCCTAATAAACTATCCTCCACACTCGATAGCATCATTACAAATCAGATATAAAAGCGAGTTGAGCTCGGTTCCTATTTCGTTTAGCTCTTGAAAAACTGTGATCTTTTTTTTTCTTTCTGAGGAGTCCTCCACACGAAGACGCTGATTTTTCAGGGTACGATCTTGTTCCAAGCCGTAGGGGTTTCCAATCTTGAAGCCGACAAGATTTGGTTGTCTACCATTCGCCTAAAAAGAAATACTTTGAAAGCTTCGTCTTCATGCATAAACTATCTATGAGAATCCATCCAATTTAGTTTTAAGGAATGTATAGAATCCCTTCAAAAACTTTTAATTTTCTTGTTTCAATTTTCGAGAGTGAATGTCCACAACCTATCTTCAATAGGAATAGTTGATTCAACAATTTTAGTCTTTGTCTATGGAAAAGCTTATAAAGTAATTAACCTTAAACTTGTTAATAAATTAAATAACATGGTCTTTATTAGAAGGTTATAGAATGTATAGAATTATATATAAAAGCAATAAATTTTTTCATCATGAACAATATAATCATTTAATATTTAGAAACAAATGTTTTATACATTTGGATCTTAACTTATTATTATTTTTGTTTGTTGAAGGTTAGTATAGAATTAATTTTTTTGGTGTATAATTTTTTCAATCAAAAGTTATTGCTTAGAATTATTATTTTTGCGGTTTTTAGGTCATGATTTCCCAACCATTTTCTTCCTTTTTCTCATCCAACCAAAGTTCCCTAATAAAGTCGAAATCTTTATTTCTTTTTTGAATTATTGGCCATTTACCATCTACCATCTACCTCAATTTTACTTTTTATTTTATTTTATTATGCAAATTCAATTTGCATATACAATTTTTTTAGCTTTTTATTTAACTATATGCCAATTGCATACATTAATCATTTCTTTCCAAAATATAAGAAATTATTTTCAATGCTAATACACCCTTAAATTTCATATGGAGCATTGTGGTCTCATATTGATTTTAGGGCAAGAATATTGTATTCTTTTCAGATTCATATATAACTCGTTAAGAAAAACTTAATTAAGATAGCTATCATAAGATCAAATCTTTTAACAATAATATATATATATATATATATATATATATATATCATCTTAGATCACATATGGGTAACATAAAAGAAGAAACTTTATAAAGACCCAGAAGAAATATAGAGGAAAAGAGATGAATTCCATCCGTTAACATTATAATCGTGACGATCTTGAATGTTGTTGAGTTTAATCTCACTCTTGAATGAGAAGCTTGAATTAGGCAAACGTCCTCAAAATTCTTATTTTATCTATTTTAAAAATTCTGTTAATTAAAAATACTTTAAATATTACATTTAGTATTTAAAAGAGTTTAAAGTTTAGTTGGTTTATAAAGAAAATGCTTTACATGAATTTGAATAATAATCATGATTAATTTATATTAAAAGAAAAGATAATGAAATAAAAAAATAGTGAACCTTACAACATATGGCCAATGTTGTAGTAATTGATTACATATTAGCCATGCAAAGTTGATTAATGCCAACCAAGTAGAAAAAGACAAGTCCACACATGTTTAAAATTGATATTACCAACTCATAATTAATTATCAAGTTTTGACCTTTTTTATCTTGGAAGGATGTTCATGTCTCTCCCTTTTCATTAGTGGGTGAGTGCTTCTTCTTTTCCTTCCCTTTTTGCTTATTTGACTTCTTTGCTAACCCCCATCAATCCAAATCTAAATCTAACAAGGATATTTAACAATAAATTTAACAAACCACAAGGGTTGTGGCGTACTGATTGAGGCCCTGGAAGATGTAGTGGAATATCACATATGTCCAGGGTTCGAATCCAGGCGTACACAATAATTATGGCCACTGAGTTTATCAGAGCTGATGTATTACAGTTATAATTTGTCGGGATTAGTCCAGACATAGTCTGGGATACCCTTCACGAAAAAAACAATAAATTTAACAAGCATGTTGTTAAATGTACTATCTGTTTAATTATATTAAAATCAGATTTATCATATAGTAAAAGTGTAATACGAAGTTTTGATATTCATATATATTAACATCAAGACTTATTTTTTTACATATTTGAAAAGAGGTCAAACAACTTTGCCTAAATACAAGACGGATTTCGTGTTCAATCCCAGGCCCACACTAGCCTCAACTGCTAAATGAGTAAAATATATTCCTTCGTATTAATGTCTTTAAAGACGGGTCCTGTATAAGATTAATTGAAATTACCGGTAATTAACTTTTTGTTCCTTTAAGTTTTCAATTGTTAGTGGGTTTATTTAAAATAACCCATATTTTAAACATACCTAGTTATCTATCCATATCCTTATCCATATGATATAATGGGATGTAAAAAATTTATTTACACCAAGAATGATGAAAATTTAATATAATTTCTTATTAAAAATTAAACATGGACTGGGCTGCAATACCACAAGTACCCACTTCTGTTTCATATACAAATCTTTGTGAGCAAATAGGACAAGATTTGGCCACAAAACATAAAAGAATCAAAGACAAAGATCATACCAAACTTAGAGGGTTGTTTGGTTGATTTTTCATTAAGCTCTGTATAGATAAAGCTGTTTGTATGGATTAATTTGTCTGTATAGATTGAAAAGGTTTTCTCATAGATGGAAAAAACGTCTTTTAATTGGAAATATGACAGGTTTGGAAAAAGATACGGTTTTTTGCACAAAGCTCCACAGAGAAGCTTACTGAATAAGCCACTTTCTATATCATTAAGCCACTACCAAACAGTCATGTATAGCATACCGAATAAGCCATATAGTGGTACCAAATTTCTTTTGCAGAAAGGCCATGATATATATTACCATAACATTGTTAAAATTACATCACAAAATGAACAAAAATGCTGACAAAAATATACCTAGTGATCAAAAGAAAACAGTCAATTTGCAGCATCAAGACCCCTCTGCAAAACTTCCCATCCAAATTAAGGGAAAAAAAGCTAGTTTGTAATATGATATCTAGTTCCTAGAAAATAACATAATAAACAAAAACACCCAGAAACCAAAAAAAAGAAAGCGGAATAAGATCTTCGATCATTAAGTCAATTTGCGTCTAGATCTGAGTCTTCCCGCAATACTATTCTCTAAAACTGGTTCCACAACTTTCCGACGTTTCTTTTGAGAGATTGGTCTATTTTCTGGCGTAACAACGCTCTTTTCGACCTCATTTTCTGCCTTTTCGTGTTTGTTTTCAAGATTTACGGCCTCTATATAAACTTCTGATCCATCATTAACCTTTTTCGGGTTTTCATTCTCATTTTCTGCCTCTGAATTCTTGTGACCACTTTCTAGTTTGACATTTTCATCAGATTCTTTAACCTTTTTCGGGTTTTCATTTTCACCCACATCAACATCTGCCTCTGAATTCTTGTCTTCAGATTCTTGACCACTTTCTAGTTTTAGATTATTGGATAAAGGTTCATCTGATGATTGTAATTCAGACAGTTTTTCATCTTTCATCACTTCAGACTCAAACCCCACCTCTAGATTCTTGTTTTCTGGTTCTTGACTGCTTTCTTGTTTGACATTATCATTCAAAGGTTTGATCTTTTCGCTTGTTTTCAGACCATTTTCAGACTCAACCTCTTCGTTAGAAAAGGGTAGTGATCTTTTAGCACAAACAGGTGGTTCGGTTTTGGTCTTCTCTGAATCAGGGTCTGACCGGCGTGTTTGGATCAGATAATGTGCAACCGACTTGTAACCCAGACTAGAAATCTATTAAAAAAAATTAAAAAATAACAAAAAACCCTTATAAAAATTGGGGTCAGATTTCAAGAATAACATAAGAGAAATGGGTAAAGATAGTTTATTTGAGGATATAATATAACAAACCTTTCTATAAAGAACACCAGTGGGAGCCCAGCCTTTTGCTTGACGGCATAAACTGCAGTTACAAATTCCACGACAAACTGGACAAATCCAATCGGGATTTTGCATTGCTTCAAGTACATTCTCCCCATATCTGTATTTATAGATATTAAAAACCATCAAATTTGTTATCTTTCATAGAATATGTTGATGTGGCGATATAAAGATCAAGACGATTGTGTATAGATACCAAACTTCAAGCAAGAAAGTTGGGTAAATCAAACCACAGCTTATTCAGTCAGCTATACATGACTGCTTGGTAGTGCCTTAATGATATAGAAAGTGATTTATTCAGTAAGCTTCTAGGGGGGAGCTTTATGCAAAAAGCCAAGTCTTTCCAAACCAGCACCTCCCAATTGAAAAAAACACAACTTCCATCTATGAAAAATCCCTACCAAAGAAAAATCTTTCTAATATGTAGAGACAGATTAATCCACACAGACAGCTTTATCCATAGAGGACTTAATGGAAAAACCAATCAAACAGTCCCCTAGTCTGCTTCCAAGTACTCCTATCAGAGGTCATGGCAGTTTCTTGAATTTATATTTAAAATACATAAAGAAAACTTTCACATGTATGAATCTTTTTCTACACGGTCATTTCGTTCGTAAATGATATATACCTCATATATAAACAATCTCCACAAAACTGGCCTTGAACCAGGTTGCATTTGATGCAATGAGTGCGATGACCAAGTGTTTTCTGCCTGCAATTAATCCGAAAATTGCAAACCATCTTTAGAACAATGAAAAAACTCTAAAATCCAATCGAATACCTAAAAAACTCAAGAACAAATATGCATAAAAGAAACAACACAACGAAAGATGACAAAAAAAATCCAATCGAATACCTGCATTGATGACAAGTCTTTCCTCTAACTTGATCATAGATTTTCTTGCCATCTTTTCCATATCCATCCACAAAGAGAGTCCATTCCATTTTAGCATCACCCAAAAGCTTTTCGTGTTCTTCTGTATAAACCTCTGGCCTAGAGTTCTCTGATATCAAATGGTCGTTTTCGTCTTTACCCTTTTTCGATATAACAGCCTCAGTGTAGCTGACTGCTGGTGTATTCTGCAACCTATAAAGCAAAATCCATTTTGAAATTTGTAAATCGAGAAACTTTAAGGGTTCGTTTCGTACATTGGACATAACAGAACAGGGAGATCCCTGTTTAACGTCTTGCAGGACTTTTGGAACAGAGGTAAATTGGTCATTTTACACGTTTTGTTTACCAATATAACGATATAAAACTATATTTTCTCTTTAAAATAAAATCTAATTCTCTTCTAAAACAACTCATTATGGGGGTAAATGGGTCATTTTACTCGTTCTGTTTTGACATTAAAACGTTCAAAAAAGTTGTCACAAAAACAGATACACGCAGTGAAAGAGAACCTTGTGTGTGTCTCTTGAAATCGATTCAAACAAGTAATTCCAAATTCTTAAAAGAAATTAAAGCTAAAAAGTTTGATTTTTTTTAGTACCCACAAAATTATAGAGATTAAAAACACTTCATAAATCAATTTACAGTTCAAAATGCTAATTAAACAACACTAAACTCAGAAATTAAACTTCATTCTTTCAACAAACACCACATCTAATCGAACAAAAAGCATCCAATTTCTAACAACAAAACTCATAAACCCCAATAAAACTATACAAAACTACAAACAATCAGAAACAAAATTGTTATTTCAAAATAGAAGTAAACAAAAGAAGAAAAAAAGGAAAGAAACCTGGAGGAACGACGAGTGGGAACCGATGAGGGTAAAACGGGAATACAACTATTAGGGGTTTTATTCTGATTGGTGGATGATAAGGGTTTGTTGTTCTTCTTCCTATAGGTATTAGGTTTAATCGATCTCATCTTAAGAGACAGATCATAAATCCCAAGCTTTTGCATCCTCTCGAGATTTTGTTTGATTCTTTCTTCTCTGCATTTCTCGTAATCAGAAGAAACCTTCGGAGTAGAAAGAATGGAGTTCATTTCTTGATTACTAGGGTTTACAGTAGCAGCGGTTAGAGGTTCTGCAGCTCTTTCGCTCATCGTCGCCATTGTTGAACCTTGTTTTTTCGGTGAGCAGAGCAGGGTGTTATCAATGGCGGCGAGGGTCCAACGGTCGGATTTTTGATGGTGGTGGGATACGACCTCGTTCTGTGTGAGAATGGCGAATATGAAAAGACATGCGATGAAAAGCTCATGGACCGATGGACGGCAGGTTTTGGGCTTCTCAAGCCCAAATGTGATGGACTTTTAAGTTGGGCTTGTATCTCAATTTTAAAGGATAACAATTAAAAGTCACCAAAAGGGTATTTTTGTCATTTTTCATTATCCCATTCCAATTCTGTTGCAAACCAAACAGACAGATTCCAGTTCTTACATTTCATTATTGCAAACCAAACACTTGGTCAAACCTGATAACATTTCATTCCAATTCATTTGACAGATTTCATTCCTACAGATTCCATTCTACAAACCAAACACCCCCTAATGATATCGTAACACTTGTCCTTTTGGGTGCTTTAGGATGTTAAGTTAAGGGTTTAAACTTTACCAAATATGAAAAGGATGTGTTAGGTCTTGTTTGTTTTTTCATTTTAAGCTCTTAATCACCACTTATGTCTGATTCGTTTAGGCATTTTATAACCATTTCCGAACTGAAATAAGACTTCAGACTTCGGACCTCTTAAAAAACAAACGCCACCTTAGTTTTATCTGTTGTATTTGTCGTATATAAATATTGTATACTTAAAAAAAACAATTAAAAGTCGGTTTTGGGTCGGGCCGAATCTAAATCGGTCTCGGTCAGAGTTGTTTTTTGTAGCTAGTCTTGATCTCGGATAAAAACATTTGGACCGTTCTTCATGTACAAAACTCAGTCCCTAGAACCGATTTTAATATCGGGTCAAATCCAAATCGGTCTAAAAATGCGGAATTTTAACCATATAAAAAATCTTGTTTGAAGATTTTTAGTATAATATTTTATTGAATATATTTTAAAATCTCTAATTAGGTCATCTAAATACACTTTAAATCACGCTTAAATCTTTTTTAAATAAAAATGTTATAAATGTTTCTATAATTATGATTTTTGAAATTTAGTATTAGAACACTTGAAAAAACTTCAAAAAGAATTTTAAAAACTTAAAAGAACACTTGAATTTTTTGGTAAAAAACTTGAAAATCTGGAAAAACTTTATATGTCATTTGTAAAAACCTTTTTTTTAATCGAGTTTATGTATAACTGATCCGGTCTCGAAACCGGTCTCGGGCTGGGTCGAGCCTTGAATTTTTATAAAAACCCGTAATTGGTCTCGGACCATCACTCTATAAATCGGTCCCTGCCCTAAGTCGGGTCCATTTTTTTCTTTTTCTAACTCGAGTTCATATATTATTCATTTGACTTGGGATCATGTGAGACAAAACATTTTCTGTGAGACACATAAGATCATTTTTTTTACATTTAAAACTTAACACCATGATCTGAAAGTAACTTTCACAGTCCATTTATTGTAAAATTTCGGATTTTCTTTTACATTCACAATGTTTTGATGTAAAGCTTCAAGTGTAAAAATATGGTCTCACATGTTCGATGAAAACATGTCGATCTTACATGAAGCCAATTCTTTAGGTATAAAATTAAAAATACAAAAGTAATAGGTGTAATTGAAAATATAGAAATTAGTTAAAATTTAAAAATACAAACCGAAAAACTATAGGGGATAAATTTGAAGTTAAATAGTCAAAAGTAAAAACCGAAAATTTAAATTCATTTGTTGTTTAGTGTAGCGGTTATGAAAATTTCCAACACGTTTTTAGTAGATGGGTATAGATAGGGAGTTGGGTTATGTAAGAAAAGAAATTATATGAAATTTAATTATTTTGACCATTTATGAAAATCAATTTTTTAAAATGATCATATTTTTTAATTTTATTAAAATGATTAAAATACACTCGAAATAAACACTGAAATCAAATTTGGGAAATTTGACGGACATTATATGAAACCTCCGCCAAATTTGATGTATATTTCGAGTGTCTTTTGGTCATTTTGATAAAATTGAAAAGAAAATAGTCATTTTAGAAAATTGATTTTCATAAATGGTCAAAATAATTAAATTTCCGTAATTATATCTATACCCTTCTATAAAATGTATGTGAATGAGTAGAGGGGGTATAAAGTATAGAATAATATAGGATATGTGAGTGAGGTGGGGGGTAGAAAATAAATAAGTTGTGTATGGAAAGGGGTAGGAATAATAACCCCCAATTAATTATGATGATAAGTGTAAGAATATATATATTCATTATTAGATTAATTTTAATTGAATGTCAATAATAATGAGGTACATTTGTACCAGATCAATTTCATTATAAAGTGCAATTTATTGGTGGACATGACATTAAAAATGATCACGAATTTATATATTTTTAACATTTCTCAACTTAACTATTTTTCTCATACAAAAGTTCAAATGCGAACTCAAAATTAGTTGTGAACGTGAGGACAAATGAGATCGCGACACGTGTTGTATTTAGACGAAATAATGAAGAAAAATATTTAGACTAAATGTAGTATCATTCAGTCTGAATATTTTTCTTCATTATTCAGTCTGAATACGACACGCGTCGCATTCTCATTTATACACACGTTCACAATCAAATTTGAGTTCGTATTTGAACTCTCCTATATATATATATATAGGAAAGTTCAAATACGAACTCAAATTTGGTTGTGAACGTGAGGACAAGTGAGAGCACGATATGTGTCTGAATGTAGACTATTTAGACTGGATAATCAAAGAAATATTCAGACTGAATATAGTATTTATTCAGTCTCAATAATCATTATTCAGACTGAATAAACATTATATTCATTTTTATCCGGTCTGAATATTTCTATGATTATTCGGTCTAAATATATCACATGTTGCTCTCTCATTTGTCCTAATGTTCACAAGCAAATTTAAGTTCTCATTTGAACCCATCACTATACATATACATATATATATATATATAGATATAGGGAAGAGATCAAATGAGAACCACCCCTCCTTAAAGAACAAATTGTGGATCACATATGATGTGGGTCCTATATAATATTAAATAAATGATTTAATATTATATAGGACCCACATCATATGTGATCCACAAATGTACCTTTGTTTCTTTAAAAATTCAAAGTTCTCATTTGAATCCTCCTCTCTCTCTTTATATATATATGTGTGTGTGTGTGTGTGTGTGTGAGATAGAGAGAGAGAGAGAAAAAAAAAAGATTAAGAGCATCTCCAACAGCTATTGTAAAATAGAAAAATAGGGGATTTTAGCAATTTAAGTGCTCCAACAGCTATGCTATATCAATTGCTAAAATAGAAAAATGAAAAAAAAGAAAACAAAAATCTCTAAATTTAGAGAATCTCTAAAAATATATAGAAGAGAGAGAAACAATATTTTAAATATTCAACCAATCAAAATAATTGAAGTTAAGTGTGTAGGAGAGATAAATAATATTTTATTAAATGATGGAATACTTTATTAATATTGTTAATGATAAAGTTGCTAAAATAGAGTAATTGTTGGAGTTAGATGCAAATTATTATAAAGATTTTAACTTTTAATATGTTATTTTAGAAAAAAAATTACAATAGCTGCCGGAAATGCTCTAAGATTTTGAAAATATGTATGATGATGTTGATAGGTAGGCGCGTGGTGGAAGAAGAAAATCTCATCTCCCACAGGTTTGACCGATAAAAGAGTAGTAGTGCAGTGGAGGTCCACCGAATCACCACCACAGACCACCCCACCGGAAGAAGAATATTATGGATTTGACGGTGATTGGTGGTGGTGTTGACGCTGATTGGTGGTGATGTGAAGGACCCTAAAACCCGCCAAGAAAACTCACACACACACACACACAAAATAAGTACGGATATTACAAAAAAAGAATCTTCAACAAAGAGAAGAGAGATAGAAAGAAAGAGGAAAAAAAAAACACAATTCAATAATTATCACCCCACGCTAAGCCGACAATTATCATCACCTACCCCCAAATTACCCACTTTCTCTTCTTGCTTCCAAACCAAGGTCCGTTTACTAAAATTTAACTCACAAGCTATATTTGGTAAAATTACTTAATAAGGTACCTTATAAGGTGACTTATAAGTCACCTTATTTTTATCAAATAATGTCTAAATGTTTATGGGTTGGTCTCGATGAGAAGTAGAGTTAAAATAAGAAGTGTAAGAAAAGAACTTCACGTTTGGATGCATATTAGGATGAGATGCACTGTGATACACTGAATCAATCGTTTATGAAACACAGTTTATGGATGGATTTGAGATTAAAAGTGATCAATGATTCAGATCTTTTCTTATGATTATCAACTTAACTTTCATTGTTACACGATCTTTCGTTAAATGTTTATTGGGTGTCCTTTATTTTACCGATTGAGCATAATAAGGAGCAAGAATTTTGTCCGGTATGATACATAGTAAAGACTGAGAGTTTTATTCGGTAAGTGAGAAAAAAATCTTAATCAGTAAGACTTAACATGTTTAAAACGTTTACCAACAATTTATTAGGATATTTTTTGTTGGTGAACACTAAACATTTACCCAGTAAGCGTTCGGTAAAAAATTTAAATTATATTAGAATATTTTAACAGATTTTTATATAGGTTTTTTTTAAAAATTAATTAAAACTTAAAATCCTTAATAAAAAATTACATTTAATGCTAACAAGTTCAGAGTTATTAAACGGAAATAAAAAAAGATCCATTTTTTCCTCTTCCACATCAAGTGTTAGATAACGTTTAGAACTTTTGTTTATTTATCTTCTTCTCTATTTTGGAGACAGGGGGAGTATGCCCTAAACTTTAAAAAACGCGCGTTCAAATCAGATAATGAAACATATTTTATACATCTAATTACAAGTAAAGGTTAAAACGAGGACACTTACGTTTAAATAATATATAAAAAATATCTTAATTTCACGTGATATTATATATGATGGAACATGGTGATGTGCGAGCAGCTTGGCTTACGATCTAGGTTGCGCCAAATGTCGTCTGTATATCTAATTTAGTATTACATGTGATTGATTATAACAAAAATGTATTCTTTCATTTAATAAAAATGTTCTCGTTAGAAACATCCTCTCCAATTCATATATATATATACACACACACAAACAATTCAGATAATAAATAATATAATATATAATATCAAATTGATTATTAAGGTTAAATTTGACAAACTAGTCATGTTTGATTAGAAAACAGGTAGTAAACTACATAATATTGTCGACCATGTTGAAAAACTTATTTGAAAAATATAAAAGATATAACTAAAAAAAATACACATAATTTATTTTAACACTACTTACTAGTGTTTCGTTAAACTAGCTTTTGACCAATCGAATAAAATATTTTTTTGACGGATTGAATAAATATTTTTTTAATTATATCTAAAAAGTAGACTAATTTGTGATATTTGAACATGAATTATAATGTGTTTTAGGAGTTGGGAGACATTTTCTATGATTACGAGCATTTGATAATTATAGTTTTTTGAGTGAATTGTGGATTTGGTCCCAATGGTTTTAGAATTACAAAACTAGCTTCTAAACTTAATTTAGTTTGTATTTGGCCACTTATCTTAACGACCATCTACGATTTCTGATAAGTCTTTTTTTGGAAAGGGCATTCTAGGCATTTGTCTGGACTAATCCCTGACAATTTTAAAACTGCTACAACATGCAGCTGTATTTGACCACTTATCTTAACGACCATCTACTGTACACTTCTTTTCTCCTTCTACTTATTTTTTCTCACCATAGCCGCCCCCACCCCTTAACTACACACACCTCTCAAGCATGTATAATGACTTCCTTTTTATCACTACACACATTGGTAACATAAAGATCATAAGTAATTAACTGAAATATTATAAGAAATGAAGATATGTGCGGTTTGCGTTTTCACTTGAGACATAATGAGGTGGTGGGCTAGAGTAGAAAACTACTGATGGTTTAAAGATTAGTTGCGATAAGGGAGACGATAAAGGGAGGATGTAGGATGGAAATCCATCGAAGGAGGGTAAGTTTCCACCGAGTTGGTGATTCCCCTGAACATGGTGTATGGAATCGGGGAAGGAGTACATCAGAGATGGTAAGGGAGCGGGAGTCTCTAAAAACCGTTAAAAAATATTCAACAAACAAAAAAAAAGTTAATTAAAAAATAGTAAAAAGAAAAAGGTTAAAAGGGTTATTTTTCCCTTGTATTTAACCAATCAATGAACTCCATAGTAAATAAAGTTCAAAAGCTAATTTTGCCATTTTCATAAAACCTAAAAACCATTTTCTTTTTTGAAAGGCAATATTTAAAAAAAAAAAACAACTAGCAAGATGCTAGAAATACAACAAAAGTACACAGAAGATATTACCAACACTAAACATTACACCTGAGAATAACCAACACGAAAGGACGACCCGACCACCCAAACCAAATAATACGCAAACCACTTAAGGGCAGACACCCGGTGAACACGAAAAAAGCCGACCTCGACCAAAACTCCGAAAACGAAATCCCCAAAACCACGAATAAAACTAAACATTGGCCACTCCGTGCTACCAGGTAGTGGCAATATGAGATGTTGGAGCAGATAATGGGGAACCGCCACTAACCGTTGGAATCACAGGTATCTTGTAGAGTTATCTTAACAATATTTAAATCTTTATAGATTTACTTCAACTTTCACCAATACAAATCCTTAAAAACCATAGGATTTTCCTTGAACATTCTCCAAGATACCTTGAAATTAGAGCATCTTCAATGGGGTTTTTATAATAACATATTTTTTATACATTTTTTTGCCACCTAATGAAATTAAGAACTCATCAAAAATTCCACAATAAAGGTTCTTATAAAAACCTATTTTTATAGGTCCCGTTGATTTTTTTAACATCAATAATATAAATAATTTATATATTAATAATTAAATAAGTCAAAGAAATGAATAAAACATGATTGAAACGATATTTTTCATAAAAATTATAGTAAAAACCAAAATTTTTATTGAAATACCTATACTTGATTACGTTCTTATAACAATCTCTCTACAATAATAGTTCTTATAACCTAAGACACTTCAATAATAGTTCGTATAACCTAAAACACTTCAATAATAGTTCTTATAACCTAATACACTTTTTGCTTATAAGAACCTTACATCGAAAATCCTCTTTAAGTTTGAGACATAACACTAAACAAATTATTCAGTCTAGTTTTTACTTTGTAATGACCCAAACAAATTATTAAAAAAAAAAAAACAAATTAATATCCTTAATAATAATAAAAAAAAAAAAAAAAAAGATGGTCCTATCCTATCTAAGAGTTGAAAAGAAAAACCAACATGTATTTGATAGGTGGCAAATAGCAACAATATATAGCCAATAGGCCTGTCTTCTCATTAAATCACAGCCCACAATTAACCACCACCCTGCAACCTCCGTCGCAGCCACCTCCTCTGAATCCTTGTCTCCCTAAACCACCACCACCCTCTGACTTAATTTCTCAATATTCTCTTTCTCTTTCTCTTCTCATTAAAAACCCCCCAATTTTCACCATCTCTTTTCACTTATAACATTACGTACCAATCCACCATTTCAAATGCCATCTGATTCCGTCTCCGATCACCGTCGTACAACCACCACCGGAAAGCACCACCATCTGGGTGTTGCTGCACCACCACCTGAACCCGAACACCTTCCTTGCCCACGATGTGATTCCACCAACACAAAGTTCTGTTACTACAATAACTATAATTTCTCTCAGCCACGTCACTTCTGCAAGGCCTGCCGCCGGTACTGGACTCACGGCGGAACTCTCCGTGACATTCCGGTGGGCGGTGGTAGTCGGAAGAATGCTAAACGTTCACGTCCTTCCACCGCCGCAACGTCGTCGTCTCACAACAGTAACAGCAACTCCTCCGGTTTAGACTACCGCCATATTGTACCCAACGCCGCCGTTCCTGTGTTTCCGTTCGCCGGAGATCACGGCGGAGCTGCGCAGTTCGTCGGAGATGTGAAACCATCTGTGGGAATGTGTGGGAGTTTCACGTCGCTTTTGAGTAGTAATCAAAGTTCGGGGCTTTATGGGCTTGGAGTTGGAGGGTTTGATCAAGATTTGAGCTTTGGGCTTGGAAGAACGATTTGGCCGTTTTCCGACGGCGTTGGTGGTGGTAACTCCGGCGGTGGTGGTGGTAGCAGTGGGAATACGTGGCAGCTGGAGAGTGGAGATGGAGATGGTGGTGGGGATTGTTTTGTTTTTCCGGATCTTGCGATTTCGACACCTGGCAATGGCGTGAAGTAGACGATTGTTATATAGGATATCTAATTATGGTGTATTCGATATATTATATTATCAACTATTTTTAGTATTAGATTTTTAGAAAGCTAGAAAACCATTTCGTGTGTTGTTCAAATATTGTGAAATTTAATCACAATTGTTGTATGGGTCGGTCAAATATGTGGTGGAATATCCCATCTGATCTCGATTTCGATTATAGATGTTCACAATAGTTGTAGCTGCTTTTACGCTTAGAATTATGTAAAAATGGTACAAATCTTTTAGAATTATGGTAGAGATGATTTGAGATAGGCGTGGATATGGGACGGGGACCTGGATCCCCGTCCTCGATTCCTCAACTCCATCCCCGTCGGGGCTCGATTCCTCAACTCCATCCCCGTCGGGGAATAAGATCACATCCCCATCCGCACCTCCATCGGGGAACGGGGATCCCCAATGGGAAACGGGGATTTTCCCCAAGTTTATAAAAGCTACTTTAAATCAAATATTCGAGCGACCACGCACGTTGAAATGTATTATATTTTTAATAAACCTAAAATCAAAAGTAATTTAGGTACTTTATAAGTTAACCTATGGTCATCCAAACAATTATACTAAAAATAAGGTATCTTATAAGGTGACTTATAAGTCACCTTATTTTTGCCAAACAATGTCTTATTATAATAAAAAAAGTCACATTATCATATAATAATTAATAACCTAAAACTAAAAGAATTTCAATTTTATACAAAAAATATTTAACGTCACTCGTATCAAAACATAACGAGTAATATAAAACCATATCCGAGTAATATCCAAAACATATGCGTAATTGTATTTTGACTTGACATCGAAAATGTTACCCTCTAACATCCAAAATAAATAACACTTTTAGATTCTAAGCATAGTTAGAAAATATGAAATCATGAATTACTAATTTAGCTGAAATAAATACTTCATATAATTAATTAATTAATATATATAACGGGTCCAGGGTGGGGCGGGGAGTGTCATACTCATCCCCGTCCCTATCCCCATCCCCGATTTAGCAGGGAATCCCCGTCCCCGATAAGGGCAGGTGGACCGGGTTCCCCGACGGAGCGGGGTCCATTCCCATCCCTAATTTGAGCCGGCCAAAATCGTGTCCCGGTCGGGGCTGGATCCAAAATAGTCCTGGTCCGAGGTTTTTCTTTTGTAACCAGTCTCGTTGTAAAAGGTCTCGATCTGGACCAAAAACTCTCGGTTCATTTCACACAAAAATGTTACTTTAGTTACGATTTTTGGAATTTAGCGGTAGAACACTTGAAAACTTTAAAAAAATTAAAGCTTTTGCTAAAAAAACCTTAAAGATCTTGTAGAGAACGTAACTAAAAAAACTCGGACCTATGTATAACCAGTCTGGTCCTTGAATTTTCATAAAAATTGTAACCGATCCCGGATTATCGGTTCGGTCTCGATCCTTACTGGACCCATTTGGTCCGGTCCCGGTCAGTACTTTCTTTAAAATCATTTCTTATCAAGCAGTTTAAGTATCAAGCCTTACATGTTATAGCAAATATCAGAGGATGTGATCAAAACATGTATAGCCCAGTGGTAAGGTAACATCCTGGGGGGAGGGAGGGGGGGGGGGTGTCAGTGAATGGTATCCCTGACCACTCGGGTTCGAACCCCGCGGTGCGCATGTGGCGATATCCAGAGCATGACATGCCACTTAGTGGTACCCTTAATTGGGCTGGACCGTGGTCGATGGGCATTAGTCGGGTGACACCCATAAGTGGGAGCCCGGATACCTCGGGAAAGCGTGTGTTAGCTGCCTTTAAAAAAAAGATCAATGATCCATATCTCTTCTTACATTTCTCACATTAAGGCCTTGTTTGTTTTATCATTTTAAACTCTTAGTCACCATTATGTCTGATTTGTTTAGACGTTTCATAATTCAGACTGTTTGTTTTTTATTATTATTAATTTCAGAGTCTCACATGATCCTATGACTATATACATATATGTCTTTTTTAGGCATGTGATCACGTGAGAAGTGAAGTTAAAGTGAGAAATATAAGAAATGATCTTGACACTTGATCACTTTTAATCTTAAAACCCAATCCATGAATCGAAATTGATACGAGGATTGATCCGGTACATCTCATCATAATGTGTGCATGCAAGGGTGGAGATCTTTTTATCTTTCTCACTATAATTTCAATTCTCACCGGAAACCCAACCCGTGTTTTCTATATATTATTAAATCAGATAATGATATTAAAAAAAATTATATTCATATCAAAACTTAGAAGAAGAAAAATCATATAACTATTTTAAAAATAGTATTTGATTAAATACCCAAAATAGAACTTGAAAGACAATTTTACAATTTCGTTTTAATCGTGAGATCACGACGTGTATAAATTCATGAAACTGTGTAAGATGTCATTGAATCTATAAAATTGTAAAATATAAAGTTAGAAATGTAAAAATAAAAAAACCAAAAGAAATAATCTTTTTAAAAGTCACGCCTTTGAGATTAACGCACGTCGCAACACACAATGGCCCACCTCAAGGGGTCGTGGCGTGAGCTATGCCATTAAAAAACGCTATAAAGTTTATCACAAGTCATAACGGCAAAACACGCGTCTTATATTTTATCCCAGTGTCTATCATGACGTGCTTTTTTTTGTACACTCCACACCTTCTAACTCATATTATAACTTAATTTAAAACCGATTAAACCACAAGGGTTGTGGCGTATTGGTTGAGGCCCTGAGAGATGTGGTGGAATATCACATTTGCCCATGGCTCGAATCCATGCGCACAAAACAATTGTGGTCACTGAGTTTATCATGGTTGATGTATTGCAGTAATAATTTGTCAGGATTAGTCAAGACTTAGCCTGGGATACCTTTCACAAAAAAATAATTTAAAACCGATTTGTTTTTCCGTTAATTTCACAAAATTTCCTTATGACACTAAAATCATTGGTCAAGCTCTTTAATTCGAGTTTCTAAACATACTATCAAGCCCTATCATCTTCCGGTTTCACCATATTTTTTTGGAGCGACGACAGTTCTTCCTGCATTGCATCTATTTCCGGATGATTCTTATCTCCAGAAGAAAAAACATACGTATTTCTCGATAACTCTATCCAACTTAAACCCGCATCTTTCTCTCCCAAATCTCGTATTTTCCTCCTCATTTCCGCAACATCTTTCCACCGACCCGTTAACGCGTAAAGATTCGTTACCAATATAAAAGCCGCACCATCTTCTTCATTTATATTCATAATCTTATCGGCCACACGGGTTCCCACTTCGATGTTCCTTTTATCGATACACGAACTCAATAACGTCCTCCAAAGTTCAAGATTCGATAAGCCCAAATCACCCGAACCCATTATCATTTCTTCGGCTTCTTCCAAAAAGCCCGCTCGACTTAATAGACCGATGAAACACGAATAGTGTTTCGATCCGGGATTCAAACCGTTTTGCTTCATTGAATTCCATAAAAACCGCCCTTTTTCAACCCAACCACAATGATTACAAGCCGAAAGCATAGAAAGATATGTGATTTCATCCGGGATTAAACCTTGTTTCAAGATTTCTTCCAAGATTCTAGAAGCTTCTTCTCCTCTTCCGTGGTGACCGTACCCACCTAGAATTGAATTCCAACATTTCAAATCCGGTTTCTCGATCTGAAAAAGAACCGATTCCGATGACCGGAGATCGCCGGATTTGGCGTACATATCGATCAAGCTTCCGGAAACCGTCATTTCTAAATCGTACCCGAGTTTAACGGCCAGAGAATGAATCATCTCGCCTTGATTACGAGCGGAAAGATCCGCACACGCACTTAACGCGATACTGATCGCAAAACTATCGATCTTGTGTTCTTCTTTAAACATTTCGTGAAAGCATTTGATCGCGTTCTCGCTTTCCCCCATTCGAGCGTAACCCGTGATCATTTCCGTCCAGAAAACGACATCTTTAACGGGCGTTAAATCTAGAACCTTTTGAGCGGATTCGCTCTCTCCGTTATCGAAATACATAGAAACGAGCGTGCTTCCAACGTACACGTTCGTTTCAAATCCGGTTTTCGTAACTTGACCATGGAGCGGTTTCCCGTAACTACGAGCAGGAAGTGATCGTGTGGCTGAGATGATTGTGGCAAATGTGTAGTCATCGGGCTTAATAAACGAAAAGTTAAATATATCTATAAACATTTCCATACATTTTTCACCATTTCCGTTGGCTAACAATCCGGCTAACATCGAGTTCCACGAGACTAAATCTGGATTCTTGATATCTTTAAAAACTCTTGCCGCCATTTTTGTGTCACCACAACTGTAATACAAGTTAAGTAAAGCGTTTTGCAATGGCAGATCAGATGGTATTCCGTATACGATCATCTGGGCATGAACGATCTGCCCGATTCCAAGATTTTGTAATTTGCTACAAGCATTGAATACGACTGAATACGTGAATTGAGTTGGAAAATCACGAGCCTTTAACATGGATCGAAAGAAATGAAGCCCTTCCATGATTTTATCGTTTTTCATGTGACCAACGATGATCGAATTCCAGGCCATGGCGTCTTTTTGAACCATAAAATCGAAAACCTTTTTCGAACTCTGTAAATCACTGCAATCCGAATACATTCCAAGAAGAGAAGTTTGAACTAAAGTATCACTCAAGAACTCGAATTTTATAATCTGGGAGTGTAAAGCAGATCCTAAAGATACATTTCTAAGGGAAGAAGATGCTTGAAGTAGGCTAGTGAAAGTAGGCCCATTTGGTATGAATCCTTCGAGGTTTAATCGTGTTAATAGCTTGAATGCTATATGGGTATTGTTGTGATCTCGAGAATATGCAGCAATGAGGGCATTGTAAGAAACGATTGTTCTTTGAGGCATTTCGTCGAACACAAGGTGGCAGTCTAGAAGGGAACCACATCTTGAGTACATGGAGAGAAGATTGTTGTTTAGGTAAGGTGATTTTCGGATTGGGGGTGTCGCAGTGATGATTCGAGCATGGATTTGACGGGCTTTTAAGAGGGAATTGATGGAACTGCATTTTTGGATTATGAGTGTCGCTAATGAAATGGGTTCTTGAAGCGATGACATATAAAAAAATCGAGCAGCTTTGTTGACCCCTTTTATCTTTCGATTTTACCAAAAAGATTTTGGGGAAGAACAAATGTACTGTCTTGATGTGTCAATCGTATCTGATCATAGCAATTTAGGGTTTTTTTTTTCGCTTTATAGCTCGCAGGAGTTCTATCTGTTTATTTAAAAGAAAATACAGTAAGAGTCTAAAGATAAGCGAACCCCTCTTTTTCACATCTCTTGACAGCTCCGGCGACGGCGACGGCAATCATATCCGGCGACGGCGAGATGAGCCGGCGACAATACTCACGGCTTTGTTATCTAATCGATGACTCACTGCATCTCTTCACGGTAAATCATACCCTTCACTTTTTAGTTTTTTATATTATTGTTTCTTTCCCTTTTTTTCAAATCATATTCTTCCATGATTTCTCAGGCGAAATCGACGGCATTAATCACCAAAAAACAAGAAAAATCTCTCTTAATTATTCTCTCTCAGGTCGTTAAACCACCAATTTATAGTTTAATTTACTTTTCGAAGCTTTAAATTCGTATATTCATAAGTGAATAGTTTGTTTAACTAAACCCTAATTTTCGTCTTTTTAGGTTTTAAATCAAATAAAGCTTTGGATTGGTGAATTAGATTCTGATTCTGGGTCTGGGTCTGGGTCTGATTCCGACAATGGTGATCATGTTAGTGCTTCTATCTTTTTTTTTTTTTGTATTCAAATTGATTAGGGTTCATCAACATTGTTGCACAGTCAAGCTTTGCATCATCTTATAAAACAGGCAAATCCGTCGTTCGATATATCCGGTAACTCAATCTGTCATTCTTCAACTTCCCAATGTATATTCAAGATTACAAATGATTTGGTAACTTTTTTCAACCCATTCTCTAATCAAGATTATGGTTTCACATATGAATGCTTCTACTATTCACATGTGAATAAACCTTTAAAATTTCGATTTCTAACAGGTGTTTTTGCTAGCAGTTGAGAGTAGCTTTGCTCGACATTTAGTAGGAAACGTGCTTGTAGCCATATCCGAGTTCGTGGTAGCATCTGTACGTTTGTAAATTTGACCTCCAACAAAAGGTTTATTCAGAAGAATAACCTTTTGATACTTTCATTTTAAATGCATGACCTTCTGACAGACTTAAAAACTACTCTGCCTAACGAAAAAATGCTCACAAACTTATTTTTCAGACATCTAATTGTTTCTGATGCCAATGTGTTTTACAGGAAAGCTATTGGGAAGAGTTTATGCAATCTTTATTCTTTTTCTTCGAATTAATAATCTGTAAAGCGATTTCACCTTCTTTCGATCCACCAAAGAGAGCGAAACATCTAGATTATGATTCATCGGCTTTTAAGTTGGATTTGGAGTCACTTTCAAGTAACGTTAGATGGGATTCAGTTGGATCTATCGTATTAGTTTTACGCAATATTTTGAAACAACAGAAACACGAAGAAGACGATGATGAAAATTTGGAAGTTTACTTAAATGCCCTTGGTTCTTGTCTTCGAAATATACCATGGGATTTCATTGATAACATCGATGAAATGAGCGTTAGCTTCTGTGGATATCTTGTTCAGTTGTTCTGTTCAGTGGTTTCACGAATTGGCTTATCGGAAACTATGGCTGATTCTATAAGCCAAAATGTTGCTATTCAAGAAATCTTTAACGTCTTTCCGAAAATTTTAGCTTGGTGTCTTGGCAAGCCAGGAGATGGTCGTAATTATATGGGCATCTCTCAATACGTTCGACACAAGATTCTGGTATGGCTTTTTCTTAGATGAATCTAGTTTGGAATGTTCTTTTATAATCATTACAGTAAAAATATGCTTTATAGGATGCCAGATATGTCTAAATGTCCTAATAGACCGTGTTTAAATATTCTTTTTCATTGAGCTTTTGTGGCCAATAAGCCTTTAAAAAGCTTTTCAAGTAATAATAACCTTTTGAGTAAACTCTAATTTTGGTTCCAGTGGTTTAGTGAAATATTTGAAAGTGAGACTTAAATTTTGATAACTCTAAAAATCGTCCCTGTGGTTTTCATTTTACTCTGAAAGTAGTCCCAATCACTAACTCCTTTAATTTTCTCTGTTAGTGTCAGGGATATTTTTGTCAATTTAAGCTACTTAGTTTTTTTTCAAAATTAGACATATAATATATTGTATTTATATATAATCTATGTATATATGTACAAAAATTAACAGAAATGGACAAAAATGCCCCTGACAATAACAGAGAAAATTAACGGAGTTAGTGACGGTGGACCACTTTCAGAGCAAATGAGAACCACAGGGACGGTTTTTAGAATTATCAAAGTTTAGGTCCAACTTTCAAATATTTTACTAAACCACGGGGACCAAAATTAGAGGTTTACTCTAACCTTTTTTAAGTAATGTCATATAAAAAAGATTAATACGCTTTATTTCTAAAGTGTCTTAAAAAAACTTGTTAGGATGCACAGTTATTTGGTTCTATAAGCTCAAGTCCTATATAAAGCAGTTTATTATAACATTTAGACATATTTAGCGTCCTATAAGCTGGTTTTCTTGATTCTTCCAGAAATCTTACAATCAGCCATTTGTTCTAAATTTTCTCTTCTACACCTTATGATCTAATAAAGACAGCTTAACAAGAATGTATTAATATGCAGGTATTGATGATCAGACTTAGTTCTCTAATCCATCTAGACTGCAAAATGGTCGTTTCATGGTTACATCTTATTGATAAATACTTCCAAGATCCATTATTCGAATCTATAACTCAACCACAATCAGATCAAGATGATTGCCTTCAAGATTCGCCATTTCTACCATCTCTTGATGATTTAAAACACGATGGTGGTGGTTCTCATCGGCATTTAAAAAGACGGATGGTTTTCATATATTTGAAATGTGGTTTTAGTTTGATTAGATTTAAAGAAAGATCTAAAAAAGAATGTTTATGTGGAGATGTGAAATCTTGCTCAAAAAAAGGGTTTGAAGCAGTTTATAAATGGATTGAAAAGCAGCTTCCTGAAGATATATTTGTGAAATATGAGTTTTATGATGATAGATGCAAGAGGTTCACAAAGTCTTTCCTACAACTTTATATGCATGAGGTGGTTCTCATTTTCTGTAAGCTAGCTTCAAAACTTGCTTCATATATATATATATATAATATATATATAGAGGAAAGTTCAAATGAGAACTCAAATTTGGTTGTGAACGTGAGGACAAATGAGAGCGCGACACGTGTTATATTCAGACCGAATAATGAAGGAAAATATTCAGACTGAATGCAGTACTGAATAATACTACATTCAATCTGAATAATAATACATTCAGTCTGAATATTTTCCTTCATTATTCGGTCTGAATATGACACGTGACATGCTCTCATTTGTCCTCACGTTCACAACCAAATTTGAGTTCTCATTTGAACTTTCTTTTATATATATATATATATATTGTTCTTATAAAGTTTACATAGAGTTTTCTTTTGGGTAGAGGTCAGATCTGCTTACATCTTATCCTTCCCAGATCCCACTTTCAGGTGGGATTTACTGGGTTTGTTCTTAATTCTGGTTGATCTTTGAACCACAGGATGATATGCTATTTGAAGTTCTCTTGCAACTAACGAACATGCCGTTTGGCTGCGATCAACAGTGAGTAACACAACTTACGCATTACTTATAATTTTATATGCGTATATATATATATACACATAGAGTTAACTACATACGAGAACAGTTACCAAATAAGAGAATAAGAAAACGGTTGAATCACATGTGATTTTACACTAAAATCATGTGTAAAATCACGTGATTCACACGACTATGGCCGCGACCTGAGGTTGCGGGCCACGTCACCCGCACACCCTTTCGCTGACCTTTTACACGTGATTTGGTCGTTTTCATGTTCTCTTATTTAGTTACTATTCTCGTTTGAAACCCTCTCTCTCTATATATATATATATAGAGAGAGAGAGGATCGAACGAGAATTATAACTATTTAAGAGAATACCAAAAACTGCATCGACATAAATAACCCAAATGAATCTTGACGTTTGATTGATATCATCAATGGTATATAGAAGGTTTGCAAATGAAACCACCTCTCTCTCTCTCTATATATAATATTATATATTCATCGGGTATTTGTAGCATTGATCGGCTAGTCTCTCTCCCCTTTTCCAACAGGATTGCCAAAGAGTGGACATCCGAGGTGGTTGAGAAGAATGCTCTTTTACTACTATCGGATATCTTCGATCCTGTACACCTTTTCCATCTATTTCTTTCGGAAGTAAGTTCTTCGTATATGGTCTTCACCGTTCACTATATGTACTTTTATTTCGATTTATTCTCCTAATTTCTTTCCCCCTAGAGAATTGGGAAATCCCATGAAACTGATAATTTACAACAAAATCGGCTTTATAGGACGCCAAATGTGTTTATATGTTCTAACAGACTGCTTTATAGGACTTAAATTTATAGGACCAAATATCGTACCATGTAAATGTGTTACAATAAGTTGATATGACGCTTTGGATCATGGTACATTTATACAGGACGCACAATTGTTTGGTCTGTATATTTAAGTCCTATAAAGCAGTCTGTTAGGACATTCAGATATATTTGTAGTATCTGTAACATTATCTTATCATATTTCCGTTATAAAGCGACCGTCTTGCTCTCATTTCTATTATTTGCAGCTACATTACGATCACCAAGTGCTTCTCGATTACCTTATCTCAAAAGACACCGGAGCCAGCTGTGCTGAATATCTTTTAAAGCAAGTATCATCTTTTTAACTTCATTCATTCATTCATTCTTTTCCTACGATTTGTTAACTAATTTATCATGACTTATTGATTCTGCATTCAGACTTCTGCATCACCTCTTATTAAATAAGAACTGGAATAAGATTTCAGAGTTCAACACCTTTTAAAAATCAAACTATCACCTTATAATTGGCCACTAATGCAAAAATGTTTTCAGGTGCTTGCGTATTATATGCGATAAATGGAACTCCTTTTTGGGATTTCAAGTTCATAAAGAAGGTGGAAACCGATCTTCTTTTAAACGAAGAAAAGTAATGAACGGTTCAGACGTTCAGCAAGAATCGTCTTCAGAATGTGCAGTCGACTGCTTGCTTTTGCTAAAGAAATCTGTAGAGAATTTACATCGGAAAAACTTGTTTCCGTATAATCCAGAAGCACTTTTGCGACGGTATTCCTCTTTTAAACAAGTTCAGTAATTTCCTTCTCTTTTATTCAGCATACATAAAAGATAAAAAGATAAAGTTGTCTGAATGGATTAATTTGTTTATATAGATTGAGAAATTTTTTGTTTGGAAGGGTTTTCTCATAGATAGTTTTTTAATTGGGAGAGACGAGTTTTGAAAAAAAAACTTGTCTTTGTGTATAAAGTTCCCCCTAGAAGCTTACTGAATAAGCTACTATCTATATCATTACCAAATAGTCGTTTACTGAATAAGCTGTGAGTTCCATTAAGCTAATTAAGTTGCTAACAAACAGACCCATAATGTCGTGTTAAACGTGGGAAAACAAGTTTTTGTTCGATGCCCCATGTATCAAATTGCACCCTTCATAAATCTGAATGCATATAACGTGTTAAGTTGGAAACCGTTGTGTACTAATGAGTAGTTGTTTTGTTTGCAGTTTAACAAGATTTCAGGAGCTTTGCTGAAGCCTGCACTTTTTAGCCAACAGACCTTTAATGGCGGAATTTAACGACGGATTGTGGAAAACTGTCAGTAATATGGTCAGTCGAGATCCTGTCACTGCGTGCTCGGTACCAAGATTTCGAATGGATATCATTACCAATGGATTGTGACGGATATATCTGTCGCTGAAAGTTTTATTTTTGAAAAATGTAATCTACTCAAGTATATTTATAAAGAAATAGATATGGAATATTATATATATATATAGGGGTGGCCGGACGGGTTCAAATGAAAACTCAAATTTGGTTGTGAACATAAGGACAAATGAAAGTGTGACACTTTCAGTCATATTCAGACCGAGTAATAATACATTCAATCTGAATACTTGCCTTCATTATTAAGTCTGAATATGACATGTGTCACGCTCTCATTTGTCCTCATGTTCACAACCAAATTTGAGTTCTCATTTGAACTTTCCTCTCTCTCTCTCTCTCTCTCTCTATATATATATATATATAGACTGAATGTAGTATTATTTAGTTTGAATATGACACGTGTCACGCTTTCATTTTTCCTTACGTTCACAACCAAATTTGAGTTCTCATTTGAACCCGCCTCTCTCTCTATATATATACATATATATATTTTGAAAGCTATATATAAAATGTATTTAATATTTAAAAACTAAAAGTACCAAATTGTTGAAATATTGATAATAGAACATGTATTTAATATCAAGTTCCTAAAGTCAAAACTAGCCCCCCCCCCCCCCAAATCATAATAATGTTCAATTAAAGTATAATTATCAACTGAAATTGAAATTGAAATTGAAATTGACAGCCATGTTGACATTTTTTCCCCTTGTTTAATATTTTTAGAAATGCATCACTCCATCCCATTTCAATTTAAAACCACCTTTTTGATACAATTTTCTAATCAATTGGATTTTACCAAAATGTAAATATTTGCATAAACCATCTTTTCATATTAAAGAAAAAGAGTAAATTATATTTTTAGTCTTTGTAGTTGCCATCTATTATCAAGTTTGGTCCTTCTTTTAAATCAATTATAATTTTGATTACTGTAATTGTCATTTTGTTTTAATTTTGCTCTCTCTGACCAACTTTAGTTAAAAAGGTTAAGGGTATTTTGGTCTCTCTGACAATGGATGGCAACCACAAGGCCTAAGGGTCGGTTAGATATTGGCTTAATAGGCTGTCACTATTAGACTTCAGACCAACTTACGTGTACAGACTAATTTTCGGGGTGACTATAAATGACGTGGACTAAGTAGAGATTAATCTTCACAACCACAAAGGTATTACCAATTCCTAGGTTCGAAACCAGGATAAATAATATTTTCCATTAGGTTCATTATGTAGCTTCATGAATTTGTCTTATTTTAACAAACATAACTTAAAAAACTAAAACTAATAAAATACCCTTTTGTAAAAATTAATAAAATATAGAACTTCTTTTTTCACGTTGTAATGATCTAGCAATTTGATTGGTCGTAAATTAACAATTCGATACCTTAAGTCCTTCTCATAAAAAACATTTGTCACCTGAATTATGCTCCCAAGATTTTTGCACATGTTCCTTAATTATTTGTTCAATACATGTTTAAACATGGCTTGATAATAAAATATAATAAACGTTTTATGTGTTTCATATACATTTCATTTTAATAAAAAGTAAAAGTGGAACATTTGATATCTAGGTTGTTGATAATGCAATTATTTTAATAACGATAGCATTCAATTTTGTTAAACTGAATATTCGTGGTTTCAGTTTTCAGTTTACTTTTTTTTTTGAAAGGCATATTTTATTACCAAAAAAAAACCCAATCATTACAAAACCTGTCAAAATTGACAACAAACAAAAAAGGAGCAAAACATCTCCATAAACAGAAGGACTATTACCAAATATACACGATAGTTGCCAAATTTACACAGTGAGCATCTAGAAACCTGTTTTGCGAGTGACAAAATAGTGCGCCCGTCTTTCAATTCTTGCTGCACTCTATCGGTTTAGACACGTCTGTGCAGGATCCACAGTTTTCAGTTTACTACTACATATATTTGAATAAGATAAAACTCTCTCCTAAAAGAAATTAATGTGGCCTTCACACAAAGTGATAACATCAAGATGGCTCGAAGCTAAGTCATTGCTCTACAATAGAAGTATTTAGATTGGTTATAAGTTTGATCAAATCTAAGCCCGTTCCAGATGTTTTATAGATTGGACTTTTGTATTAGATAAAAAACTTAGGAGGCATTTGGTTCGCGGAATGGAATTCGATGGAATTGGAATTCATTAAAGGATTTTGACTTTGAGGGAATTGGAATGGAATTTGATGGAATTTGACCACACATTTGGTTGCGTTTGGTTCGATAGAATTGGAATGGAATTCATGAAGGAATGGAATTCATGAAGGAATTGGAATCTTTTTGTTTGGTTCACGAAATTCAACTTCGGAATTGGAATTGGATATCAACAAATGACTTTTTTTATCACTTCTTTTGGAATTGTTAACAAAAGCACAGAAGCAAGCAATCGATCCTAGGGATAGTTAAACAAAGCACAGAAGCAAGCAATCCAACAATATCATATAGTTAAACATGGATCCTTTTGTGAACAACGATAATTTCTACTAGAATAACAAGCCCTAGAATGAGATCGAGCAGATTGAACGAGAGAGAGAGAGAGAGAGAGAGAGAGAGAGAGCATACCAGATCGAGCAGATTGAACAAGATCGAGCAAGGGAGATAGACACAGCTGCAAATCGAGAAAGATCACCGAGGAATTTGGATTATGGTGGAATTTGTCGGAAAGGAATTTGAAATCTGTGCTATATGCTGTGAAATTTTGAAATCCGTAAGTTAAGGAATTGACGGGAATTGGAAGGATTCCGTCTCCTCCATTCTGTGAACCAAACATGCCTAAGGAATTTGGTCAATGGATTTGGTCATTCCAATTCCATCCAATTCCATCTAATTCTGTGAACCAAACAGCCCCTTAGAGAAACAATTAACAATAACAAAATATGAATGTTCATTTAGCTTTTTACAAATGTTTTTCTGCATTGTAATTAATTTAATAATACATTATTGGCTCTTTTATCTACTTCTTTTTTGGGTCCTTTTATATATTATTTTTTAATCAGACTCTATCAATTTCATTTCTTTTTCATGTACATCGATTATAAGAAAGGAGGCTGTTTGCTTCTCATAGGGGAATGGAAATGAAAATAGCAAATCACAAGGGTGATGCCTTAATGGTTTGAGCTTGGACTCCAAAAGTCAACAGTACCAAGAGGTCCCAGGTTCAATCTAGGGAGGGGTAAAAAAATCCCCTTGTGGCCACGGAGGTTCAAATACGGTGACTCCAGGCAACACGCGAAGCAGGTAGTCTTCCTGGGATTAGTCGGCTCGTATAGCGGGTTGGATATCTAGGTTAATACAAAAAAAAATGAAAATAATAGAGAATGAACATCCCCTCCCTCTTGCAGTTTAACATGGAATGAAAGTTTAGGCTTCTGAAAGCACGAGTCAATTATATTACAAAAATCAAACAGTTTCTTTCATTATCATTCTCATTAATTACTATTTATACCTTTAACCAAACACCCTATAAAAATTAGGCATCTTTTATTTACTAATTTTTTGGATTGTTATGATACACCAAAAAAAACGCATGCCCTAGAGATGGGCAAATCGGCCAGGCCCTGCCCAAGACCGACGGAGGACTGGTCCGAGACCGGTTTTGGGCTTGGTCCAAATTTTCAAAAATATTAATGTTTTATCATCAATATCTAGCGGTCATATGATCGTTTTTTTTTCTTTCCATTTTTGACAATATTTTTGTCCCATTTAACCTCTATTCACTATATATACAAGTCATATGGTGTACGTGGAAATATATCCACTCACAATCGTTCACAATCCTTGTTATAATTCATGATTTCAGCTCGTATTTTCGTAAAAAAATGTATTTTGAAGTGTATTTTATAGACATAATTACATATTTTCAAGTGTATTCTTAAAAAAAAAACTTCAAAAAGATTATGTAAAAAATCAAATTTAAGAAAAAATACATTGGACCGGCTTGGATTTTTGGTCGGGACGGTTCTCATAACCGGTAATTACAAAGTAGCTTAACCGGGCCTTGTACTTTTGGTCGGATCGAGACTGGTTAGAATAATAGCGTCTGGGACCGGGACCGATTTTTGCCCATCTCTAGCATGCCCTCCCCTCTCTCATGAATTCTCTATGTTTATGTGTGTATAGTAATGATAGAGATTCAACCTTTTGTTGTTTATAATGGTCCAACAGCTTCCCCATTTTATTATCTAAAATAGAGATTCAAGAAATCTCCAAATATAGAGAATTCTCTAAAACTCCAAAGAGAGGTGAGAGAAATGAGTTTTTTATTGATTCCATCAATGAGAGGTAAATTAATATCATTATATATATAATGTATTGGGATCATAAGATTATAAAATATTTAACTAATATAATCAATGATGAAATATCTAAAATAGAGAATCCAGAGTTAATTGTAATTTATTTGAGAAATTTTAACTTTTAGTTATTTATTTAAAAAAAAAAAGTTGTTGAAGATGCTCCAGAGACCCTAGGGCTGAAACTAGGTCCCAACCAAAAGCTAAAGATAATCTTATCCTAATAACATATAGATAATTTTTTTCCATCTTATAATTAAGAATAAAATGAAAAAGTTAGAATAAAATGAAAAAGTTGAATGTTTACTTTTGAATGTAGACTTATATTAAAACAAAACAAAAATATGAACATTATTTTAAGAATAAAATGAAAAAGTTAGAATAAAATGAAAAAGTTGAATGTTTACTTTTGAATGTAGACTTATATTAAAACAAAACAAAAATATGAACATTATTTTAAGACCAAGGGAGTATAACATTTTTCTCAATTGTTTAAGAGGATACTTTTTAAAATAGTAATCAATATAATCACCATCGATAATTTCAATAAAAATAATTTGAAGTAATTACAACAAACTTTCTATTTATTTTATAAAAATAACAAACATATATAAAATACGATTATGCATATCGAAGTGCAATGTCAAAAAGGTAAACACTGAGTTGCTTCGGATCACACAACATGGGCATATGGTCCACACCGTTCAACTCTTTGACCTTCGTCACTGGATTGTTATTAACCCTCCATAGTTGAAATTCCTTCCCATGCCTTCATCTTTATCACATATGATATAAAAACGTTGCACAAAATTATATTCTTTTTCCGTGAATTGTAATGCAATACGACCTAAATCTTTTGGAAATGATGATCCGGGCCTAATCAATAACTTCCCCAATCACGATCCTATATCATAATAAAGTTATATTTTTAGTACTCAATAAATTTATTAATATGGACATATGCAACACAAGATGTAATTATAACCTCATCCGAACAAAGTTTATAGAGTTTGTATGATAGATAATTTGGGCCAAATAACGTTGATATTTCTGGCTCATTTTCGTTGTCAAGGCAATAACTGTGTATCCATCCGAGCTTCTGTTGGAGTCCTTTTTAAAAACTTCAAAATCAGAAGAAAACAAATACAAGTAAAAAAATTATATAAAAGTGAAAAATTATAAATACCAATCTAGATAAATGTAAAAAAGAAGTTAAACCAAGATTGGTCCACAAAATTACAACAAAAATGAGTTTATATGAGCATCAATAATCTCTAAGGGGCTTTTTGGTAGTTGCTGGATGGTACAGAGCTGGATGGTATAGAGGCTCTGTATGATATAATGCAGAATGAAAAATGGTTGTTTGGTAGCTGCTATGAATGGACAATCTGAATAAGAACAAATTACCATTTTAACCCTCTATACGAAAACAACGATAACCAACGATAACCAAACAAATACCCATTATTCTGATTTAAACAACACAGCAGCAACCATCTTCTGATTTTGGAATTTAAACACCAAAAACTTAAAAACCCCACTTCTGACCATGGGATTTGCACAAGAAATCCAAGAAAAAAACCCAAAGAAATCGATTTGGACAAAAAATACAAAGGAAATCCAAGAGAAAAAGAAAAAAAATCGAAACCATACCTGAGAATCGTGGGAGGAAGGGAGATCGTAGGATTTGGAAGCGGCCGACGGTGGTGGCCGGCGGCGTTGGACAGCGACGGTGGTCGTGGAAGGGACAGAAGCCGGCGGTCGTCGAAGAGCAACAGTCAGCGGTCGTGGAAGGACAGCAGCCGGCTGGCGGTGGTGGAAGTGCTTGACAGAAATCAGAAGGGAGAGGCAAGAACCATGTGGATGGAGGAGGCGCTGGAACAAAAAGAAAAGGGTATTTTGGAGAAAAATACATGTCTGAATCATTTCTCAAGAGGTTAGGGCATGCATCATCCAGAGGCTCTTGTCCCACATCAGAGGACAATTTTTTTTTTGCCAAACAGTATCCTACCTCTACACGATTCAGACGTGCCTCTGAATGGACCATTCAGACCTAAACAAACAGCCCCTAAGTGTCATAATAAACTACTTTTTATTACTTAAGTTTATAAAACTCAACAAGTATGTTATTAAATTTTTGATACGACATCTTAAGGCAATAACATCCATCCGATTTCATTGGGTATATCGTGTACCAAGTACACGTTTTGAAGAAAGGACACGATATTGGGTATTTCGTGGGATTTTTGACTATTTTGATTAACTTGAAGAGATATTGACTATTTGGGTAACAAAAATTATAAAAATAACTATTTTAATTAAATTCCTTTTATATCTATATATAAAATATATTTAATGTTCAATTTATACTAGAAAGACTAAATCAAATTAGTATACAAATTACATAGATAAAAGATTCAAACACATAAAATATATAAAAATATAAGATATAAATATAAATACAAAATAAATTTTTATAAAATACAAATATAATATAATCTTAAATATACAAAAACTTAATAATTTATCGATATAAATACTTGATAATTTTATAAAATATAAAACATTATCTCCTCCCAACAATTATCTCCATCATTCTCTGTCTCTCTAAACTTCTCCTACGTAACAACCGTTATACACCGTAACAACCTCACTTTATGGATGATATCGGTATCGGGTCGGAATCGAAACGAGTTGTTTTTAGGACGGGAAAATGGATACTAGGACAACTTAGAACCAAAAATTGGAAGTGGGTAAAGAAACAATTAAAACCAATCGTAAAAGTTCAACAACCAGAAGTTCAAATACATAGAAAAATCAATTGCAAATGTTCATCAATCAAAAGGCGATTTTTTTATGGTGATACCGATTTTTTAACAAAAGTAATGGATATAAAGAATAAGGATGAGATCGGTACCAGACCGGTTGGTACCCAGTGGCGGATGTAGAGGTTTAAAGAGGTCACAGGACCCCACTAAAATAGTTAAAAAAAATTATATAGGTTAAAAAAAAATAAAAAATACTACATTTGGCCTTAGTTCCTCCGAGTGAAATTTTCTAAGGGACCCCATCTTGCCGCTGATTGACAAAAACATTAAAAAGTTTCTTGAAAGCAATAAAAAAAACCAAAAAAATCGTTCGAAATCGACAAAAACACTAAGAAAATCCCTCAAAATGGTCAAAAACACTAAGAAAATCCATTGAAATCAACTAAAAAGTTTTAAAAATTCTTCAAAACACGTCGGGTGACTTTACCCGCCTTTATTCTACCTTAATGGGACCCCAGTAGACAAAAATCCTGGATCCGCCACTGAATGGTACCCAAATTTTTTGAAACTGAAAACAAGTACAGAAAACCGAATCATATGTACAAATTAGTTACCAATTCGGTTCGAAAAAACAGTCATCTAGTTTCATCCCTACCCCATTTACAACAAAAAAAAAATCTGATCGTTTTTTTTTTATTTTTTACAGTTTTTTTTTCTTAGTTAAATTAAATCTTCTTCTTGTCTATCATATATTGTCGGCAATATCTATATCTTCTCCTCCATCGATGACTATAGAAAGTAATAGCCACCAAATTCCTCCACCGATGTCCTTTTTCATCATCATACGGTCTCCTTCTTCATCCACCTCGATATATATTTTTATATTTTTTTATAAATAATAAAATCCAATTCCATTTCAAATCCTACAAACCAAACACATTAATGATTTTAAATCCATTCCAATCAAAATCCTTCCATGAAATTCAAGACCCTAAGGGTCCGTTTGTTAGCAACTTAATGAGCTTAATGAGACTCGCAATTTATTCCGTCAGCAATACATGATTGTTTGGTAGTGATTTAATTAAATAGAAAATGACTTTTTCAATAACCTTTTAAGAAAGCTTTATGCAGAAAGCCAAAATTTTTTCCCAAACTTGTCCATTCGAATTCAAAACACACAGTCTATTTATAAAAAAGTTCTTTCAAACAAAAATCTTATCGATCTATATAGGCAAAAATCTACACAAACAACTTTATTTATATAAAAATTAATAGAAAACCAACCAAATAACTTCTAAACAATTTAAATTAGATTATATATTTAAAAACCAAAAATTTTAAAAATTAAAAAGATGAAAAGGTCAAATATTACACAAAAATCTTTTATTAGACTACGATGGGCTACAAAGTCAACGTAACATTACACTACGAGCATCTTCAACGAAGGTTCTTATAAGAACCTTCATTTTGTACATTTTTTTGACACCTTAATGTCATCTCATTAAAGTAGGAACTCACCAAGAATTCTACAATGAAGGTTCTTATAAGAACCCTTTTTTATAGGTCCCATTAATTAAATAAGTCAAAAAAATAAATAAAAAAATAAGTGAAATGACATTTTTTACAAAAATCATGATAAGAACCAAAGTTTTGTTAGGATACCTATGGCTTGTTAGGTTCTTATAAAATATCTTCATAATAATAGTTCTTATAAACTAATAAACTTTTTACTTATAAGAACCTTACATTAAAGATGGTCTCCTTGAGTGATGACCACATTGATGCCCATGCACCACTAGTGCCCAACGAAATAAAATGGTCTCATAATTGAGTTGGATTAAAATATTAAAAACAATTTTCTTATTGAATTAAATAGGACAAAAAGTACAATAACTTGCCACACCAATTATTCTTGAAAATAACAAATAAACGTAAAACACGATTATGCATATCGACGTGCAATGTCGAGAAGACAAACATTAAGTTGCTTTGGGTCGCACAACATTGCCGTGTGATCCACATTCTTTAACTCTTTCACCTCGACTACTGGATTATTGTCAATCATCCACTGTTGAAATTCTTTTTTGATGGCCCTATCTTCATCACATACCACGAAAACTCGTTTTACAGATGCATACCCTTCTTCTGTAAATTGTAGTTTGTTACTTAGCTCTTTTAGAAATAACGATCCAGGCCTGATCAACATTTTCCCCAATTCACGATCCTACATTATCATAAAATTATATTATTAACCCTCAATAATTTTATATGGTAAATATATCATAAAGGACGGTAATTATAGTTACCTCATTTGAGCAAAGTTGATAGAGCTTGTTTGATAGAAATTTAGGACCGAAAAACATTGATGTTTCTGAGTCGACATTTTTGTCATAAGGCAAGAATTGTGTGTCCAACCAAGCTTTTGCAGGAGTCCTTTCGTTATACTTTAAAATTAAAACAAAACAAAACAAAACATATGACAAATAAAAAATCATTATAATTTATATTCAATGTTGTTAATATTTTTATAGCAATTATTAATGTGTAAAAAACTAAATACAATAAAAAATAAAACATATTAGTTACACATATAATAAAAATGGCTTTATAAAACGCATAGATTGTTTATACGTCCTAGAATACTTTATAGAACTCAGAATTGTATGACCAAATAATAAAACGTTCTATCTAAAACCGTTACAATAAGTTTATAAGACGGTTTTAGGCGTTTTAACAAGTTTTTTAGAATAAGTTTAAAATAAAATGTCATATTAGCTGTTTTATAAGACATTTATAAGAAATATCATATAAACCCATCTTTTTGTGGATAAAAATCACATGTCCTAAATTCACATGTCTCATTCATGTTCCACCAATAAATTAAGACACATTAGATTTCGATTTATTTTAAATTTATTTAATTCATTTTTATTTTCTCTCTCTGCTTACGTGTATCCATATGATTGGTGGACATGAATGAGACATGAAAATTTGGGACGGGTGATTTTCATCCTCTTTTTGTAGGACACTTGTGTTTACAAGTTCGTTAAAAACCTATTAAAACTTCTAAAAACGTTCTATAAACATATTGTAACCCTTTAAAATAGAACGGTTTTTAGATTTGATCATGTAAACTTAATTCGTATAAAGTTTTTTTTTTGAGATGCATCAATTTTATTGTATTGACATTTTTTTATATACAATTTAATTAGAAGAAAATTAAATTACCTTGTCTAGAACATATGAAGCCTTATGTAAAGAATCCGGCATGAAGGCAGAGAGAAAGACGGCAACGGCGACTTTTTCCGGGAACTTTTCCATGGCGAGAGCTATATTCATGCCACCTAGACTATGGCCCACCAGCACCACCTTCTTCTCCGGCGGAATGGCGGCCATGAATTCCAGCAACGGCAAAGTGTAGTCGGAAAGTGACGCCACTTGTTGAATCACTTTGGTGTTGGTGCCAGAAGCTGACAGATCAAAGGCGGAGACACGGTGGCCGGCCGCCTCCAGAAGAGGTTTGAGCTTGAACCAACACCAGGCGCCATGGCATGCACCATGAACAAGAACAAAATGGTTATGTTGTTGATCTCCATTGGCATCCATTTTTGCTTTCACTTCAAGATGTATTTGGGTTTTTATTGGGAGTTTTTTGGTGGTTATTTAAAGGGAGATTGGAAAAAAAAAAAGAAAAAGAAAAATAGAAATCTAAACCAAATGTTATATCAAAAATTTGAAACAAAATTAATTCATCAGTGATGTAAAAATTTGGTGCAACCATCGTAACAAAATTGGGTTTATAAAACGTCTGAAAATGTTAAGTGTCCTAATAGACCGTTTTATAGGAGTTAATTTTTAGGACCAAAAAATAAAGCGTTTTATTTAAAGATGTTGTAATAAGTTTATATGACGTTTTTGGACGTCTTACAAAATATGTTTTAACATGTTTATAGAACACAATTTAAAAAAATGTCCTGTAAAAAAATGAGTTTATAGGACACTTTCTCACAAGTGTCCTATAAAATTTATTAATGAGACGCTTTATATTAAAAGTGTCAAAACCTTGTAAAAACGTCAAAAAACATCGTATCAACTTATTACAACGTTTTTATATAGGAAGCTTTATGTTTTGGTCGTAAAAATTAAGTCCTATAAAATAGTTTATTAAGATGCTTAAAAATTGATGGCGTCGTATAAACCTAATTTTGTTATATTGAACATTATTCGTTAAACTTAAAAAAGCATTTATGTCTTTCATAAACAGTAACATATCTAATTTTGGTATAACATTTATAGTTGGTATAATAAACAGTAACAGATCAATTTTTTATGTAACAATATTCATTTTTATGAAAAGATAATATATGTATATATATGGAATGATCATACAACACCTCCTCTTTAAAGAAACAAAAAAACACTTTGTGGACCACATATAATATGGATCCCACATATTAAAAATCATATTTGATTTAATGGGAGATCCATTGAATCAAATATGATTTTTTAATGTGTTGGACCCACATCATATGTGATACACAAGATATTCTTTTGTTTCTTTAAACTTACAAAGTTCTCATTTGAACCTCCCCCCCTCTCTCTCTCTATATATATATATGAAATCTTATATTTTAATGTTATCCATTGAATTTTTTTTAATGTCAGGCTTTCGATTGAAAATGAGAATAATTTTTATCACCTGTTTAACTTAACGGTTGCGTTCTCGAAATTCGTTTTACAAAAGAAAGGTAAGGAAAGGGAGTGAAAGGTGAGGAAAGTGAAAATAAAAGTTTTCAAAAAGTTTTTAAATAAGAAGGAAAATGAAAGGAAAGGAAAATGATGGTTCGTTTTTATCCAAAACTTTCATCTTAAATGTGAGAGGAAAAAAAAGATATGAAATAAATTAAAATCATTTAAAAATTTATTAAAATTATTCGATTTTTCATTGTAAATAATATAATAATACCACGATATTTTCCTTTCTTTTTCTTTCATGTTAAAAAAATATGAAACAATGTTTTTTTTTCATTTTCTTCATATTCTTTTATCTTTTAAAAACACAAATAAAAAAAATTATTTTTCATTTTTTTTATTTTCCTCACTTTATTTTTATTTTATTTATTTTCCGTCTATTTTTTTTTTCAAATTTGAGAACATAACGAAAATAAAAGGTTGGATTTATAGATAAATGAATTTATTATATTATTTAAAACTAAAGAGAGTGTTTTTAATTTTATTTCTATTTGTAATATTTACATCCCTAATTTTTGTATCATTTTCTTTATGGATCTTGTCTTATCCATTGAGATGAGGTAGTTGAAAACTCTCCCTTCTACGTTGTTTAAATCTTCCCGGTCCTGAGATCCAATCATTATTTAAGTATTTTTGTATTCTATTATTATTATTAATATAATTATATTATCATGTATAGATATTAGAATAGATAGTGAGCATCACGCCAATTGAAGGACGTGACTCCTATCCAAGATATCACGGGTAACCAAGGCCTATCGGTATATCAGTCAATGGTTTTTTAGAAGATCGAGGATTCGAAACTCACTAAAAGTAATGAATATGTGTAAGTTTTTTTTTTATCGTATATAAATATTATATACTAAAAAAAAGATATAACCCGTATTTAACTATTTATTCGAATTTTCATTTTCTTTATCGTTAAAGACGGATTTCTCAGATAAAAATCTGTAGGTAAAGTCTATCTTTAGTAATGCTAATTTTCTTTCATATTATATTGATACATATCAACTCCCAAAACAAAATAACCAAATATAACTTTCTTTTTGGAGTTCGATTAATTAAATGAATGTTTTCGTTTTCATCGGCTTTTTTGACTTAGCATTAGGGTACGACGATTAATTTGTAAGCAGAAATGTGAAGCTCGTTGCGTTGTGATAAATGATTGTATGTCCCACTATTCAACCATTTTCGACAGTCCACACTCCACCCTAAATATATGTTAATGTTATTTATCATGTGCATTCAATTAATTGACACGAAATATGAGTGTGACCACTTAAGCTCTGATCATATTGACATTCATTTAACTTAACCTTGTATTAGGTTTGCAGTTAAAATTTCTTGCATGTATAAAAGTATAAAACAACATAATGCTATCAATTACTATTTAGGTTTTGTAAATGGGAAATTGTGAGTAGGCAAATACTTAACATGTTAACATGAAGTTTCATGTCGGAGTTTTAACGTGAATACATTATCCTTTTGGGAGACAATAACTATTTTAGTATCTTATGATAATAATATGTCGTTTTTTTAAGAGGTGTTGAAGTCTAAAATTTGGTTTCAGCTGTGATTTATAAGAGGCGGTGTTGAAGTCTGAAATCTGGATGAACAAGATTGTTTGTTTTTGTAAACTGACAAACGTCTGAAAGTCTGAAATCTGAATCAATAAAACTGTTTGTTTTTTATAAATTGACAAACGTCTAAAATCTGAATCAATAAGATCACTTTGTTCATTGGTAATTAAAACTCTATCAATTCCTTAATCGATACATATTTCGTATTTCTTTCAGATCTTTTGACCATCTACATGCCTAAGAAACTTGTTTGCTTTGGGGATTCATTTTGCAGAAGGTTTTTTCCAATCTTTTTTCATGGTTGACTTGTTGGTCATGTTAACTACCCTTCCGTGGTAAAGTAGCAATTTTTTCCTGTTAATTTTTTTCCCTTTTCCCATTGATTTGAAATGGGGGTTTTGAAGGTGGATTGAACAACTTAAATAGATAGGAACAAGAATACAACATCCTCCTAATAAAAATGACTCCAGCTCCAGAAATCATTCCAAAAACCAGAGAGTATGCGAAGAAGAGAAGTTTAAGAGGTTAAGCTACCACTTAAAGTTTCAGAGGATGCTCACATCTTTTCAGCTCTTATTCTAAAAAAAAATCAAACAGTCTGATAAGGAAGACGCCTGACCGATTCAGACTTAAGAGGCATTAAGTGTTTTTTTAAACAAACAGACCCTAACCTTTTAGAGGAGTTTTATGCAGAAAGACAATTTTTTTTTACCAAAGTTGTTCATTCGAATTAAAAATACACGCTCTATCTATGAAAAACTCTCAAACAAAAATTTTCTCAATCTATATAGACAAACTAATCCATATAAACATTTTATTCATACAAGAATTAATAGAAAACCAACCAGACAACTTCTAAACAATTTAAATCACGTTAAATATATTTATAAACCAAAAAATTAAAAAGATAAAAAAAAATCAAATATTACACAAAAATCTTTTATTGGACTATGAGAGCATCTCCAATGGAGGTTCTTACAAGAACCTCTTTTTGTACACCTTTTTGCCACTTCATTGCCATCTCATCAAATTAGCAACTCACTAAGAATTCCACAATGGAGGTTCTTATAAGAACCTCCTTTTATGGGTCACATTGATTAAATAAGTTATATTTAATAATTACATAAGTCAAAAAAAAAAAGTGAAATGACATTTTTCACAAAAATCATGGTAAGAACCAAAGTTCTTGTTGGGGTACCTATGAATTGTTAGGTTCTTATAAGAACCTCTCCACAATGATACTTCTTATAAGCTAATGCACTTTTTACTTATAAGAATCTTGCATTAGAGATGTTTTGACGAGCTACAAAGTCAACGTAACATTACTCATAACCTTGATTAATGATTTACGTTTTTTTTAATTATTACATATTAAAGAATATTTAGGGACAATCTGGTCATTTGAACAGTCTAGTCCCGTCCTGTCCAGCTTACCAAACGTAAAACAGACAATTTGTCAAGTTATGTTCTAGTCGTATCAAACGTATAATAGACAATTAGTTATGTCTCGTTCAGTTCCATCCGGTCTACGTATCAAACGTTACTTGAGTGATAACCACATTAGTGCCCGTGCACCACTAGTGCCCAACCAAATAAACTGATCTCATAATTGATTTTGGATTAAAATATTAAAATATTTTTCTTATTGTTTAAATAGGACAATAAATACATATATAACTTGCCACACCAATTATTCTTGAAAATAATTGGTGGTTATTTAAAGGGAGATTGGAAAAAAAGAAAAAGATAAAAAAGTATACCAAATCTTATATCAAAATTTTGAAATAAAATCAATTCCTCAAATTTGGTGCAATATAATTGTTAAAACTGCATTTATGTCTTTCACGAACTTGAACATATCAATTTTTGTGTAACATTTATAGCTGGTTTAATAAAAAGGTAATGTATCAAGATTTATGTAACAATATTCATTTGTCGAAAAAGACAAAAAAAATATACCTGAAATCAGGCATGGGAACTAGACCCGCCCTTATGGGAATGAAGATTGTTAGAGTCCCACATCGGCTAGACTTGGACCATTTCTCCTCTATATATGTTGGAACCTCCCGTTTCTCCTCAAGGACTCTTTTAGAGATTCATCTAGAGGTTCTACATATCCTAATATGGTATCAGAGCCAATGTCTACCACTCTAGGGACTTGACACTTCTGGATAACCCCCTCTGGACAATTCAGTGTCCATCTAGCCTCGTTGGAGGGGGCGTGTTAGAATTCCACATCGGCTAGATTTGGACAATTTCTTCTCTATATATGTTGGAACTTCTCATTTCTCTTCAAGGGCTCTTTTAGAGATTCATCTAGGAGTTCCACATATCTTAATAAGGATTTCCTGCAAAACCAGGGCCCAGGATCCTTGAAAGTTATAAACCGGGGATGGGGGCGGGGACAGGTAACATGGTCTCCGCCTTGTCCTCGAATATTAAATATATTATATATTTTTGTTATTAGATATATTATTTATAAAAAAATAAATTTAATATCTTTTAGATTTAGAAATACTATTTTGACATTTCATTTTGTATGCATTTTTCGATATGTCTTATTTTTTTAGATTAAAAAACGTTAAAAGTCGAAAGCAATTGATCAAACAATTACTTATGAATTTGTGGTTTTGTTCACATATGAATATTTGATACTCAATAAAAGAAAATTTTGAAAATATGTAAGATTTAAACATGAACAATTATTGATCGAGTGCGATGTTTAACAAATATTAACTGGGAAAAGAAATCCCCGATTCCCCGTTGGGGATCCCCGATCCTTGTCAGGGACGGAGATGTGGATGTCATCATATTTCTCGATGGGAATGGAAACGGGGATGAAGATTGGGATCGGGGATGGGAATTGGGGTTCCCGCCTCCATCCCGGCCCCATTCCCATGCCTACCTGAAATCTTATACTTTAATGTTATCCGTTGAAATATTTTTTAATGTCAGACTCAGGAATGAAAACGAGAATAAATTTATCACCCATTTAACTTAAAAGTTGCATTATCAAAACTCATTTTACAAAGGAAATGTAAGAAAAGAGAGTAAAATTAAATGTAAGGAAAGTGGGAAAAAAACCCATATTCTCGAAACTTTTTAAAAGAGGAGGGAGAATGAAAGAAAAGAGAAATAATGGTTTGTTTCTTTCCAAAACTTTCATATGGTAAAAAATAAAGTTAAAATGATTTTAAAAATTATTAAAACTATAAAACTATTTCACCTTTTGGTCCTAAAATGATGTAATTTTAAACGACATATTAGATTAATTTTTATGGATCTTGTCTTATCCATTGAGATGAGGTAGTTTGAAAACCCTCCCTTCTACGTCGGTTTAAATCTTCCCGGTCCCACCAGATATCCAATCTCATTATTTAATTATTTTGTATTCTATTATTATTAATAATATTGTTAAAATAATTATATTATTATCATGTATAGATATTAGATAGTGAGCATCACGCCAATTGAACGACGTGACTCGTATCCAAGATATTAGATATGATGCGTATTTATTCGAATTTTCATTTTTTTAAAATCCTTTTTCCCTGATTATTTAAATATTTTTACTATTTTAATTTATTAAACTTGTTATGATTTATTGTTTGTGTTTTTATTTTTATTTTTATAATTGGTAACATATTATAACTCTTATTCGTATTGTTGTTATTATTTACATTTTTTTCCAAAAAAAACAATTTACCATGTCGACTGAAATGATAAGTGTGATCATCGACATGTCACAGAAAGTCCGAAACCCACGGATCACACATAAAATTTTCGTCAGTAGTTATCGACGGATCACACATAAAAATATTCTTAGGTAATTTGTTACTGATTTAAGTTTCCACTAACAATTTACCCAAACATAAACGTGAAGTTCATTGGGTTGTGATAACACACTACTAAATCGCTAAACGAAAGACTTTTGCCTACGGACCATTCCCCGAGAAATCCGTTGCTAAAGAGTTATTTCTCACAAAACGGTCACAAAATTTGGTAGGTAATTCAAATTAGTGACAGATTACCCAGAGATTTTCTGGGTGATCTGTTGGTATTTTTCTCGAAAAAACATCGAATTTTACCAAATCACTGATATTTTCTTGAAAAAACATCGAATTTTACCAGATCACTGATGTTTTCTCGATGATCCGTGGGTAATCACCGACGTAAATTTCTCTGGATAATTTTTATGAATGAACGTCATTTGTTTTTAAGTGACATGACTGTATGTCCCACTATTGCTATGATCTTCACATCTTTTACTCGATCAATCATCCACCCTATAAATTTTATTTATCATGTGCATTCAATTGACACGAAATACGAGTGTGACCACTTAGACAGTGGTCATACTAACATTCATTTAACTTACCTTTGTACTATGTTTGAAGTTAAAATTTATTGCATGTGTAAAACAACATAATGCTATCAATTAATATTTAGGTTTTCTAAATGGGAGAGTGTCAGTAAACAAATGTTTTGACATCATTACATTTTATACTGAATTATTAGAAACATAACATGAAAACTTCAAAGTTTGTGAAAGAGTTGGTCAAATACACAAACAATTTTCGTGTGAAAAGTCCAATGATCCTTTTTTGGTGTCGATTTTTATATCAAGTTGAAAACAAATATGGTCTATTTTGATGTATCTGTCATATAAATATACAAATTATATCGACCAAACTTTCCCTTCATAATTGGTCCTAGGTGTCGTATTATTAGGAAAAGAAATTTTGTCATATGATTATCGATTTCTAAAAGGAAAAGAAATCCGAAAGAGTTGTGAAAACATGAGCATATGGCCTTCAATTATTTTGGCAACTTTTACGACTATCCACCAAAAAAAAATCCTTTAAAAGATCATTTTTCAACAAGTACAAGTCATAAAAAAAAAATCTATTTTAGGGTTTAAAAAAACAAAAAAGGAAATGAAATATGCCCACTGTTAACATAGGCTAATGCGGGAAAAAATTTAATGTATGCAATAAAAACCAATGTTTATTAAATGTTAAGGCTCATTTAAATAATACAATATTAGGCTAACCCACTAACTAATGTGATACCTATTTGTGAATTGTGATTGGTCCATCACTTTAATAAGAAATAGGAAATTAGGAATATGATATCTCACTTTCATAATTCGTTCACGCTCTCATATTCACGGCTTTTGTCCATGATTCAATCTCTCTTAACCTCCTCTCTATTAAGCTCATTTTTGAATTTCCAACTTTTTAGTGTTTAAAATTTAGTTAAGAATTTTCACTTAAGTTTTGTTTACTGTTAACTGTTTTAATTAAACTTGAAAATATTAAAGGTTTGATTATTGCTATTTGTTTGAAACTTGAGTGTTAATTTTTTTGGGGTTTAAATATTAACATTTTAATTGTTACATGTTAAAACTTGCTAATTTATATATAATTTCTTTGTGATGTTGAAATTGTTGGGATATTTGACCGATATGCATAAATACTTTGACATATTTATTTTTTATTAAATTGAATAGGATCACCCTAATTGATTTTTCTGGCTCCGTCCCTACCTAAAACGTTTTCATCATTATTTATTAATATTTTTGATCGTATTTAGTACACATATGAAACTATTTTATTTACTAAAATAAAGCCAAAAATAAATAGGGTATTGCTAGAGGAACACCCCTATAGCCTAAAACACCTATATTAATGATGTGGTAATCAGTACTTAAAAAAGGGCCCAATAAATAAGTGACACGTGTTATTGACTATTAACCTCAATTAACTACAGACCAAAGTTCAAAACACTCATTATCTAAAAATTAAAATTAAATATGTATATTTTTTAAATCTTAAATGGTCAGCTTATCCATATTAAATGAAATTGAATATACTTTATTCATTTAATTAACAATATTAAATGATAAAAATTAAAATGATCTTATTTTGTATTATTTGTATTTCAAAATTATAAAAACACAAGTATTATTAAATCTAAATTAATACTAAAACTATATATCCATGACAAGTTATTTTATTTATATTATTATTTTTAAATTATATT